>CM054112.1:158712010-159312010 GCA_028673005.1 Tanypteryx hageni
AAATCAGGCTTAGGAGAGGCTTTTTTTGGATGGACATATTCCCGAAGGAGATGACCTTGAATCAAAGTGCCATAAAAAACACTATAATTGCATGTTATTTGCTTATAAAGCTTTCAGAAACGGTTCGCTGAACAGAATTTCTGGGATTATGTGTACCTTATAGAAAAAAAATTAACCGTACCACGAAATATTTATTTCCGAGATGGATTTATAAAAGAAACCTACTGTGAGGTGAATACTAATGTGTTGATGTGCACTGAACTCACAAACATTTCAAAGGAAAGATGTTCACAAATATAGCTTCTTTGTTTCATTGCTGCTGAAACTGAGCTTACGTGAGATTTTGTTCGGCTAAAAAGACATCAAAATTTCATTTATAACCAAGATTACACAGGAGAAAATGAATTATCAGATGTGATTGTTTTTAGTCCAGACTCGTACTCAAAATTCGCCGAGAAATCCCTTATTTACAGAAACATACTGCATTTGCCCGATTATTGGGTGATCTTGAATATAAGTTGACTCTCTATTTTAGTAGCCATACGAAAGAAAAGCAAATGAGGGATGAATTGCAGAGCAAAGTACATAATTCGCGATTTTCCTTGTTTTAGGTTTATGGCGTAATCATAATATTACATCTTTGGTTGAGATAAACGGTCTATAAATTCCCTTTAAAAACATTTTATGAATGCTATGTAATAATATATTTCCCATTTAAAAGCAGCGGAGTCGTTTCTCTGACAGTTTTATTTCCCTTAGTTAAAACATCGGAAATTTTCAACTCCTTTTTGGATTAAAAACAAATTTCTAAGCTAATCTTCAGCACCGATTTGAATTTAGTCTTAAAAACAATAAACATTCATTCTTTTAGTTATATAACTGTTTTAAATTTATAGCTCTTATTTTAATTTTGACCCAATTTAAAAAATGCAAATTTATAATGCCCTTCACCGATATCATGCTTTTCTTGTGTAAGGTAAAAATGATACAATGAGGTTGGAACAAGACATCGATTACTCTTCAGTAACTAATCATAGATCTACAAAATTTATGCCACGTGTAGCCTTTATATAGATAAAATCTACTCTGGGAATTGGGTTTCTCCATGTTGCAGGATTTCAGAGCAATTGCCCATACATAAGAGATATTTTTTTAAAGAAAAACGCTAAAAATTTCGGGTAATTGATATATATATTTTTTTTTCAAAATACCTTATTGGAAACAATTTACAATGAAAATATAATTATGTAATACGATTAACGAATAATTACGATAAAAACGTACATTTATTGATTTCCAGTGATCTACATTAAATAAACAAGTTCTCTTAAAACGTCAAATACGGGGGTAACCGGACTCTACACCGAAACACCACGCCGACAGGACACCACGCCGACAGACACTACGGCCGACAAAGACACTACGCAGACAGACACTACAACCGACTGAGTCCACTCTGTCCCCCTCACCATCTTTTTTTCCTTTTTCCTCCGCAAATTCTTAATTGTTATATTAAAATTTCTATTTGATGGATACCTATATTGCTTGCATTTTGTTATAATAAATTGCGCCCCCTCCTTCCTCCCCACTCTGTCTCTCTCACCATCTTTTTCTTTGCATACTATTCTTAATTTTTTATAAAAGTTTCTAGTTGATGGATAACAATATTGTTGCCTATTTTAGTATAATACTAGAGTAATTTCCAGTCAAATATGACGGGTAAGCGTGAATTAAGTATTAATTAAAAAATAAAATTGAAATAAAATATTAATGAAACAAACTTTCATATGCAATAAAAAAGTAATTAATGGATATAAAAACTCACAAAATTGTGTGTTCCAGAGTGTAAAAATTGTTTGGGATTATAGAAATTTTATCACAAAGAAATATATTACGCTATAGAATTCTTATATTCGCCAAAACCATTTTTTATTTATGGAACATTTAATTTTGTCTCTCACCTCCTCTCTCTCTCCTTTCTTTCTTCTTCTATCTCCTCCTCTCTTATATCAAAATCATCATAAAATTGTTTCTAAGATATTTGATTTCGTTCTGAAAAATCAGTAAAAATTTGCTATGATCAGGTTTAGCTTTCATACACAACCAAATAAGTGTTTTTGAAAGTTATCTTTGTTATATTGTTTAAAAATTATTATCAGTGAGACGAAGTTCTTGTCCAAATATTTGTTGAAAATAAGAGTAAAAATAGAAATAATAAGATATAATCTATGAAGAATCTACAGAAATTAACTTGGAATGTTTGAGCAAATCATAAATTACTAGTGGCCTGTTGCAGCAATTGCTGCAATTTGAGCAACAGAAAAATTGATTGTTTATTGTATGTTTTACTGAAGAAAGTTGCTAGTATATTAAATGTTTTTACAGAAAGTTGCTAATTAGGTAAGAATAGACTTTATGGCATATATGATTTGTAGGAAACTGTACAAATTGAGAAATTGAAAAGATAACTGAAATGTGAAGGTGGAAAGAAATGGCAATCAACATAACACCTCTTTGTACACAACGTTCTTAGAGTTGACAGGGTCTTGTTTCCTATTTTACATTGGTGGCTTGTTTCCAGGATTTGCAATGCCGCGTACAGCTAAATACGCATTTCGAAAGGAAAATCCCAATCTTTTCAAATGTTTTCCCTTTTGTCTTGTTAATTGTCATCGCGAAGGACAACCTGATAGGAAATTGAGTCCGAATCAGGCGGAAGGGCATAATGGCATCCGTTGAAATCAATTTGATTCTGGGCAGGAATATTGTCTGACCTTTACCCGGACCGGTGACTTAGTTCCAACATAAGCGCTCGGTCCATCATTCCCCGCACAATCATTCGGAACACCATTCACCAGCCCTGAATCTAAGTTCATATTGCGGATAAGCATAACAACCGAACCTAACTTAAGTTTCAGTTTATGAGGGGGATATCTGGACGGCGTGATGGAGTTCAAATATTCCAACGGAATGTTCAGTCTGAAAAATGAAGAGAACAACACGTTAACTTATAAATTGTATTTTAGAAGGCCAGATTCAAACTACGACTTGGAGTGAGTTAACGGTATTTAAACTATGCGAGAAAAGTTTGAACGTACTTATCCTGGTCGTTGTCTGTTTGTATGAGATGCATGCTGCAATATTCGCGATGCTGTCCTGGGAGCAAATCCAGAACTTCTGCATTCAATTTGTCGCAGTCTTTATTGAGGGGACGGACAAAGACAGACAATCGCGCGAGTTGAGTATTCGCCAGCTCGATTACCCATATCGATGGAATCACCAAAATACATAATGAACAACAGAACTGGTAGAAATGTACTCGTTAGGAATTTAGATAATATCCTCTCCGATTTCGCTTCGGGGTTCACCGTTACCCAAACGTAACAGCCATTCCGAAAATGACCGCTCCGTTTTCCCAGGCACGCATATTTTTTGTCAAGCGTATAATTCGTATGGTGCTCCGCAGTCGACTCCTTTGTATCGAAGACTCAATGATTTGAACTCTTTCCAGCATGAGGTACTACCGTCTTGTGGGGCTTTTTTCCGTTGAACTTTGAAGAATCGCTTTATTTTCCGCCGTTAGGACTATATAAGCTTTCAGAAGTCACTTTTTTCAGTTCTCTAGCTCAAGCACAACTCCCGGGATTTCGAAGCAACGGAGGGTGCTATTTTATTCCTACCAAATTCGAAAAATCAAAACTTTCGAGAGCTATTAGGCTATTTTTCGTTGAACTTTGAAGAATTGATTTCTCCCGCCGTTAGGGCTATATAAGCTTTTAGATTTCATTTTTTCCAACTCTCTAGCTTAATCACAGCTCCCGGAAGTTTGAGGCAAATGAGGGTGTTTTTTCATTCTTACCAAATTATATATGTAGATTTCAAACGTATAGAATTTAACTTAATAATTGAATTGTTTTACTCTTACGCGCAAAAACAGAATAAAATGTTAATGAATAGTCATTTTTCCATCATAGGGAAAGAATGTGTAGTAGCTTACTGTGAACTAAATACATGAAACTGCAGTAAGTATTTTATCTATATTTTAAGAGCGCCAATTTTATTTTAACTATAGTAGTTTTGAAAATTTTTTCAGAAAATTGGCTTTATATAAAGAAATTTTAATAAAATCCATAGAATGTTATTTTTTAAACCCTATTAGAAATTCGGTTCGAAATATTTTCTGTATTATCATTTAAAGAAATCCATAACGTTATATTTGGCTTTATGAAATCTCATCATTTGTAAATGGCTCATGATTCGATCGTATACAATGTTTTATAATGAACTAGCTGGAGTTATCTGGCGTTACCAGAGGAACCGGAGGACCAAATTTTAGAAAAACTAGTCCATTATCTTTTTACTTTCTCATATTTTGAATTGTAGAAAAGTTACATGATTTTCTATAGGGTTAAAATTTTCTTTGTAGGTTAACGGCATTTTACGCTGATATTTTTAGGGAGCAAGAAATTGCGTGTTCACAAAGTTATTTATGGCCATTGAAATGTCGTTGAATGTTAGTAAACACACGATTTTTGAATGCATCAGATGATTCTACTATATTGCAATAGTTTTCTGGAAGTTTGATTATTCTACTTGTCGGATCCATTGATATTTTTCCATCGCCAAGTATTAGCAGCTGTTGACAATGGCGTATCCAGGATTTTTTCAAGGGGGTTTTCAGCCTCATCACTAACATCACCGGGCTTTTTTTTAGAGATTCAACAAAATACGTTGCATAAGTAGATAATTACACGATAGATTGATCATAATTACGTATAATAAACTAATAGATATGATATTACAATAAAACCCATCTACTTTCGCGTTCTTAGTCGATTTACGTAAGTTATAGAATGTGATTCTTATTTTGGCAATGATAAAATGAAAATCCCAATTGTTCGGTGCAATCCTACGTCAATGTCTTGATTTTGGTATTTTAAAAAATATTTTAATCTTAGTTTAAAATAGATCCTACTTGTCAGTCATTCCTGTGTTACAAGAGTTGAGAAAATCGTTTTGGGGTTAGAACTCTGCCTAATGAGCCGACCAAAATTTTACCATTCCGAACACAAGGTATGAGAAATTTAATCGTGAGAAAATGACTACACCCTCTGTAATTTCTTGAGATATCTTGTACACGTAGGGAAAAAGTGGATACATACAAGAAATTGTTTATGAAGAAGTAGTAAAAATTGAAAAGGGAAAGGTAAGAATCAACTACAGTTTTTTTAAGGTCATCCTATTGACCAGCTGTGTTACACGAATAAGCGCTGTCTCCCTCACTCCTGTGTTACGTCAATTATCGTGACATTGTATTCAGATATAACGCGCTAATTTTTCATAAAGTAGATCAAAAAAATAACGAATCTATGTTTGGCGATTTAATTTAAGAAAAATGCTTTAGATAAATGATGCGCGCGCGCGACATGTTGATATTGAAATAAAACAAAGTCACTAACTTGTAAAGCATGATTGCAGAAACCCAGCAAACATTGTCATCTGTTGCTTTAACTTGGAATAAAACTTTTTCGGAAATTTCATTCTAAAAATTAGCAAGCTCTCTGAACTTTCACACAGCGGTAACATTCGCGGAAATATGTTATATGCATATGTAAAAAGTGCAAACCTTAACGGCAAAGAGGAGATCCTTCTTTGAATACTAGCAATGAATGACTGACGAAAAGTGACTGGAAATTATATGGAGTGAGAGTACATGCAGCATCAGAACATGTGAGGCCTACAGCTTTTCTTCCAAATTCTCTGTATTTGATGTTTAGTTTTTGTGCTTCTATTTTCTATAATAATCCAAGAGGTTGATTAGCCAACAATACACATACGCGCGCTTTGATTTACTAGCCGGGCAGCAGATGCTTAATGCACTCAAATCTTTCGCTTAAGTTGAGCCATGTTGTGTGTTTTATGGAGTGGTTTTAATAAATTCTTCGTTTTTTCTCGGCTCATCCTCACAGCACCAAATATATTTCGTGAGAAGACACTGAAGTGTCAAGCATTCTTTCCCCACTAGGTGCCTTTCCCTCCAACCCACATTGCATTTCTTTTTCTCCTAAGCCTTTATGAAAAATAAGATGAAGAGCTAGGTATTAATAAAGAGAGAAACAACAAGCAGAGTTAAGGCGTTTTCATTCAGAAAATCATAACATGGGTCACATCACTCAGTTTTGGAAGCCCTGATCGCATAACTCATCTTTTAAAGAAAGTAAACTTGTAGGATGAAAAGTAAAACACTAATGAATTTTATTTACTCGTTCCGAAGTTCGAAAAAATCTTTGGGCATCAATAATTTTTCCAGAGGATATTCTAAATATACGTTGCTCATGGGGGAGAGGGTTATAACCCCCCAAAACCCTCCCCCCTGGATACGCAACTGGCTGTTGAGCAAATTTTCGAGC
Source organism: Tanypteryx hageni (assembly GCA_028673005.1). Lineage (NCBI taxonomy): Eukaryota > Metazoa > Arthropoda > Insecta > Odonata > Petaluridae > Tanypteryx > Tanypteryx hageni. Next base: position 158,718,421 of record CM054112.1, read on the forward strand.
AGCCACATCACCCTGCAATTGAACTCGCACGTTGGTTTTCAGTTCTATTTTTTGCACATACCTCCATAGGTATGAAAATTTTAAGCAAGCTTTAAGTTCATCGGCCATTGTTCCCTTAGGTATGACGGGCAGTGTTTGTCGAAAATCACCTGCTAAGAGTACAACTCCGCCCATATGTATATTTTTATCAAATAATCACAATAAACAGTCGATGGGACCACTTTTAAAATATATTTATTTCACTCGAATTGATTTTCAGTGGAAGAAACTGCATCAAATTGTGTGGTCACGAATGTAAAAAATATTACAAACTTAGGCAGAAATTGCAAGCTCTAGGGATGCAACCGGTGGAAACACGTTTGAAGATTTATTAAAATTTAGCTTAACCATAAGTTATCTCATGCAAAGGCTGATTTTGTGGGTCTAATTTGTCACGTGAATGCTTGAACGCTAAACCTACGAAACAAAATGACTTCTTGGACTTTGAAATCGAATTTGGCGATAAAAAGTGTGATGGTATGACATGGAAAGGGCTATTATAATCTAATAAGCATAAGTGGCTTAATTTCCAAACTTTACAATACGTTCCCCATTCCTTAATTACGCAAGCGATGTTTACATTAACATTTACTATTTTATGTATTGTTTTGTAAAGTTCTATGAATATAATTACGCATTAACGTCTTAATTAATATTCTCATGAATAAATGCACCGAGGCCTTTAAAGCAGCAATAAAATTGTGTGGACTACGTCGATACTATTAGCCAAAACGTAAACAATAAACATCTTGGTTACCGAACAAATGTAAGTAGATGTATCGATTTATGTTACGAGAAATCTTACAATGTTTCGATGGTAAAGGATAACAGCCTTCTAATATTCCTTAAAAATAGTTTGACTCACTTTAAAAGTATTCGTAGACTATATGTAATCCATTTCTACCCTTTATCTTGTCGTTCGCTATTCTTCCTCTACGGCGCGCCGCGGCTAGGGTTTTCCTTGCATTAATGTTTACATTGCTATCTCTTTTTGAAGAGGACAACAATTGAGAAATTTAGCTATGTTGCCGCCTGGAAAATATTAATCAAGTTTTGCGCTTAAAGGATAATCTCGAGTGATTTAACATGTAATACGATAAAACATGAACAGAATTAAAATATTAAGTCTTTCTTATAAATATTTTAGAGCTTGTGTATATGTGTGTGTATGTATATATGTTCTTTATACGTTTTCACACCATTGAATTTATCGAATTCAAAAGTTTCATGGGCCATTCTATGGTCCAATGGAAGAACTTGGTCTAGGTTTGCAGATCGTGGGGTCTCTTATACCTCATGGGGTCTCTTATACCTCATGGGGTCTCTTAGGCTGCGTCCATGCTGACGCTCATCGCTCAGCGACGAGAGCAGAGATACCAGCAGTGAGCCTAGCGCATAGCTGCGATGAGCGCTGTCTACGGCCATGCTAGAGAGGAGAATACTCGATCACAGCTTCGCCGATAGTCGCCGGTATCTTATGCGTGAACCAAGTTTTGCGTTGCGTATTTTAGCGATAGAAAACGGGAGATCTTTTTCAGTGCATCCTATAAATGAAAAAAGGAATAGTCTCGGCGAATTTCACCACCTTTTTCCTGAACTAAAGATGCATCCAAAAAAATTCCAGGAATATTTAAGGATCTCTGTCTCCACTTTCGAAAACATTTTAGGGAAATTGTCGCCTAAAGTCGATTGTAAGTGGAGTAATTGTGTCAAACAGGATCTAATGCTTCTTTCCCCTATGTTTTCGTAGGAGATGAGGCCTATCCATTAATAAGTAATTTATTAAAACCATATCCTAGAGCTGATCTCACTGAAGAATGTGAATACTTCAGTCAGAGATTATCGAGAGACAGAAGATGCGTTGAATGTCGTTTGGCATAATAACTTCTAAGTTCAGAATTCTTTGGAAGCCAATTGAAACATCGCCTGAAAATGCAGATAAAATTATCAAGGCTATTTGTGTCTTCCACAACACAATTATTGACATGGAAGGTTTGTCAGCGAACCTCGACTGAGACGCAGAACTATATATCGCAACAAACCAGAGCAGTAGGACGAGGATGCAATACTTCCAGCAGACAGGCAAGATATGTAAGAAATATGTTCAAGGAGTACTTTACTACACAACGAAGGGCATAATATTTAAGAATTTATCGGTGTTATAAGGTCTGCAGAAGCTCCAGAAAGACATACTATATTTCTTTGTATAACTGTGCTTTTTTCTATTTAAGCTGTTATTTCATTTCGTATATGACATTAGCTCATGTATGAAACACTAATATCAATTTTGTAAAGTGATTACTCAAAATGTATCTGAAAGTATTTCAAATCTCTCAGTTCATTTCTCATCAGTAAATAATATATAATACTATATTATAAAACTGCAAACATTGCCCATTACAGTTATTTCTCACTTGCAGTCCCCATTTCATTTGCTATTTCGTTCCATGCTTTGTCAAGCATGAAACGATTGTGGTGGTTAGGATCGTCCTGTTTCCACAAAAGCGATCGCGATGACACAGGATTTATTAATTTGTCAACTTCCATTCTAAAAGAAATAAACTGTTAAATATAAAATACCAATAAAAAATTAGATATAATTATGCATTTTATACGTATTTCAAATATATTTCTACTTACCTGAAATGTTTAACTGGAGGCGTTCTTTCCTACAGTGCTTAACGTGTTTTCACCTTTACTGTTCGCGCGCGCGCGTCTCGACTATCAGCGCTTACTAGCCGAGAAAACAAATTTAAATGTCATCGCAGCTATCATCGCTGGTCAGCAGCTATGAGCGCCGCTTGAGTATGGACGCCCCCATTTAAAACAATGTATTCATTTTACAAGCGCAGCTCTGAGCTAGGCTATGAGCTAAGCTGTGAGCGTCAGCATGGACGCAGCCTTATACCTCATGGGGTCTAAAAGTACTATTTCCATAAGAATGCTTGGGAAATGGTGTGGAGAAGCCCCAAAATTCCATGCAGCCCTTCACTGATGTGGATATAAATATACCTAAATATTAACTTACGATCACCAAAAATGGCTAATTTTACGCACAAAAGACTGAAAATTTTAATTCTGTTCATGTTTTGTCGTATTACATGTTAAATCGCTCGAAATTATCCTTTAAGCGCAGAATTTATTAACATTTCCAGGAAACAACAAAGCTAAATTTCTTAATTGTTGTCCTCTTCAAAGGAAGATAGCCACGTTAAGATTAATGCAAGGAAAGTTCACGCCGTAGAGGAAGAATAGCCAACGCCAAAATAAAGGGTAGAAATGGATTAAATATAGTCTATGAATACTTTAAAAGTGATTCAAATGATTTTTAAGGAATATTTGAACATTGTTAACTTTTAAGATTAACATTGAAATATTTACCGCAGCATAAATCGATACATCTACTTACATTTGTTCGGTAACTAAGATGTCGTTTATTGTTTACGTTTTGGCTAATAGTATCGACATAATCCACACAATTTTATTACTGCTTTAAAGGCCTCGGTGCATTTATCCATGAGAATATTAATCAAGACGTTAATGCGTAATTATATTAATGATAAAACTTTACAATACAATATATAAAATAGTAAATGTTAATGTAAAGATCGCGTGCGTAATTAAGGAATGGGGAACGTTTGGTAAACTTGGGGTACCCAACAGCAAAAATAAGTAAATTTCAGAATTTATTGTATTAGTTTTATTGTAATATGACATCAAAAGTGATATATCAATAAAAATAATAAATACCGTTTACTACTTAAAAGAAAACTCTTTTTCGAGCAAAGCCGGGCGTTTCAGATAGTTAGATTATAATTTATTATTGTTATTTTTGTGTTGCCGCTCCTTTTAATACTATGCAAATGCTATGTCCTTCACTTCCTTTTTTAAATTTCTGATCATTTCCATTCCCTTTTCCTTCCACCTACTTAATAGATTCAGTATATGTGTTATACTATTGCATAAAAGCCTAATCCGTATTAGAGCACTAAAATGGTGCTATTATTAAGCATTAATATGAGACCAAGAATATAATTCAACTCTCTGGAACATATTATAATGTGAATTTTATACTTTTTAATTTTCAGTCCACATAAAATGTTTCATTAAATCGAAATTTATTAGTTTTACTCGAAGGAAGTGCAATATATCCCTCCCCCCTCAAAATAATGCCACATACGAACAGTTATTTCTTAAAATACTGTCAACCCTAGGTAAACTAATTTTGATTAGCTCATTATATACATTTCGGCCAAAATTCAGTTTTCTATCTACATCCTTGATCAAGTTATTCGCGTTTTAATAACTTTACACTCATTGTCAGACCAACTGAATGAAAAATTAGCCTTTTATTATTATTTTTGTGATTCTTTTAAAGTTTCCCAAACTGCCCTCAATTCCTCCAACCTTCTACCTAACTCCCGTAACCTATCGCGCACTCCTTCACTCTATACATTTTTACACGCTCGGTTTGTTTATTAAACCGTCCAGCTCGTTCCTCAAATTTTCATAGCATTTCTATTTCATTAATATTGAATTTAACTCATTATTACTATTTTTAATTTAATTTAAGTTAATTTAATTTAACTTTGAATTGTACTTCAGCTCTTTTATTATAATGGGGGAAGCTTTTTATTATTAGGGGGGATCTTATATATTTCTTCTTCATTTCATTATTTTATTTAAAACTAGCGATAGGTTACCCGGCGTTGCCCGGGACCCAGAGCAGTGTAAAAATAACCTAATTAAAATAACATGAATATTAATTTATTTTTTTGTGTTTACGGCAATTATTTTCATAAACATCTGTATTGTTTATTAGTAAAGAGCTTCAGGATATACTACGTTTCTCGTGCAAAATAAAATCAAACCAAGATGTGCAACTATTCCTGAGTAAGGTTTTTTCTGTTTTTATGTCAAAGAAACCTTCTTACTTATGTGAATACGAGCCAACCAACCAAACTGTCAAAAACAAACAACTATATATATTAGATTTTAGTCCTTGAAACTAAATACAAATTAATAAAACAGTGAAACACGAAGACTCTTTTGCAGCTGTGCTTAAAGGAAAGTACATGCGCGTCATTTTAAATTATGATAATGGCATATTTTCATAAACAGTGTAACAACAATGCAAACATTCTATTAATATTACAAATTTAATTTGTTTTTTCTTTTTCTAGGAAATTACAGTCTGAGAATTTCTCATTCGAATGTCAATTGTTATAAAATACAAATCTAACACAATAAATAATTCATTATGACGTCATTGATTCTCCTTAATAGCATAAATTAGACGCGATTGTAACATTTCGTGTATTTGTTTCCATTGAAAAGCATTAAGCTGGCAACCATGGCAATTAACATTTTTCATTGTTGAAAACCCTAAAATATTCCCCTTTTCCAGAATAAAAGTTAATTATTACGCTAATTCAATATGTACTCGAATTCTGCTTTCAAAAATAAGATAACTTATTCTTTTTTACATAGAACTGTTTAAGTCATGAGTTGGTATCTCAATTTTAAACAATTTAAAAATGCAATTTTATAAAGCCCTGCACCGATTGAATATACTTTCCCATGCTTTTATTATGGGAAAGATGGGGTAAAAACAACCCTTTAAATAGAAAAGTAATAAAATACGCCCAAGGTGCACACCCTCAAATTATCCTAAGTAGGCATGCCAAGTTTCAGTTTTCTAGGTCTCTTGGTTTTGGAGTTACAGCGTTAACACACAAACAATACATTTACTTATATGAGTCTAATTCGATTGTCATTAGCAAATGGCACATTACTTGGCATATTACTCGTGTATTACTACTATTATAACTTCAATCAAACTATAAAACCATCGAAATTATTAAAACCTCTAAAGTAGGATTAATTAGTCGGCGTAGTGTCCGCACACGAAATACGGGACGAAGACATAAGCGCTGGCTCTAATGTAGAAAAACTTTGGCAACTGCGCGCGCCATAAGTATAATAATGTTTTCTAATAATAGAATAGATTATAGAACACAGAGTAATGAATTTTAGTGGGAATGAGAGGGAAAGAAGGAAAAGATATCTTTGGTCGCGATTACAAGGCGAGTATGAATTTTTCAGCTTACATTTTATTGAAGAAACATCGCTTAATCGGACAAATAAGAAATTTTCTGACAGAGTCAGTCTTCTTTGCGTTCGTTAATTTTTGATCCAAAGACATATTACGAACAAAAGTTCCCTCAAGGAGAACACGCGGATTCTCGAACAGTAGTCATCGCACGAGAATCATAGAAAATTGTCCACTAATATTTTCTAGAAACGCCATGAATTCTGATGATGGAAAGTCATTTGCGTCGAGACGTTGCTCCCGTTTTCGTCGTCATTTCTTTTTTTTGCGTTCCCATCCTGCATTGCAAAATAATAATGGCGGCATTAATGTCACGGAGTCCTGTAAAAACGTAATAAATACTTCGTCAGAATTAATGAAGAATGATGAGGGCGTTAGGCGTTGTTCGGAAGAGGGGTAAAGAGCGGCACATGCCTAAGGTTTTAGGCTGAGCTGGTGAATAGAGAGAGAACGAGAGGGGGAGAGAGAGAGAGAGAGGGAGAGGGAGAGAGAGAGGGAGAGAGAGAGAAAGAGGAGAGTATGTCGGCGGCGTAGCTACGCTAACCATGCGAGAGCAGGTGAAACTCGTCATTCAAAGGAAGAAAAAATAACATGGAGCTTAATGTAGGGACGGAAAAGCGACCCATTAAAGAGGTTTGCTGCTTGTTAGCAGACGGGATGGATGGAAGCATTACTTCTTTATTTGGGCTTAAACGATATGCGACTAATTCGAAGGTGTTCTTGCGACGGAAATTCTCGCCTAAACATCCTCGATCATTCACGACGACGTGTAAACGCACCATGAGGAGCCAATCAACGGAGTGCCTTGAAACTGAATAAGTATACGAATACTGATTAAGCATTTATCAAGGGATATACATATATTTCTTGCTGAAAAAAGTATGTACGACAATTACAAAACTGTGTATATAAAATCGATGCATATAATTACTGATTTTCTAACAATTTTTTTGCATTATACATTAAGTCGTTAAGGTAAACATCGTAAACATTTTATATCGATTATTCAATTTGTTTTTAATGTTGAATTTAACGCATTTTTAATAAACATTTTGAGAAAACTCATTAAATGTATTCTTATATTCGAAAAAATGGTACAATAAAAGATTTTTCCATGAAAAATAATAATTTAAGATGTATCAATGTAAAAGATCACTTTCATTTTTTTGCACGCAATTATAATGCAAAACAAAATATTTCAATCGCTATATAAAGTAAACAATAAGCACGATTTAAAATTTACTTTGTGGAAGTGAAATATGAAAAACTAATCCTCAGGATGACGTATCACGTCGAAACCACGTTCGTAAGATTATAATAAAATTGTGGAAAATGACAAAGTGTATTAAGTTATTTCAGATAATGGAAACATTCTTAAAACAGTTAATTAAAAAAACTATACGAATGCAACAAGTGTGTAATTGATATTTGAATAAAACGAAAAACATTCAAATGAAAGATGTACGCAGGTGCGAAGTATTTACTCTTCTTTACCGACAGCTTTTTTCGGAACATTTTCATTAAATACAGTCGTTAAGGGGACAGATCAACAATCATCGACAGTACAAAACGAAGGACAAATGCTAATCCGATCCGGCAATCAAATTCTTTCCACACTGACACCCTCCAGCGTTTCATTTTTATTTCGTCCCTGACAAACAAAGGCAAACAGGTTCCATTTTTATTTGCAGAAAGCGCGAAAACAAACGAAACGCTCGTAAAGCGCCTCACGCTCCGCAAAACCGTCGTTTTTCCTCCGTCCTAGGGACGCCGGAGCACGCAAAAACTCCGCCTGTGATCTATCGGCTTCGGGACCGGTTAATTGAAAACGCTTTAAAATTTCTCCAATTTGCATAACTAGGTAAGAGCAATTAACTCTTCACTCTATTTCAGATTCGCCGGAGAGTTTCAATTTGAACAACCCTGACGGCGGCGGAGGACTAGGAGGAGCCGATTCAAACGCGAAATGCGCCCTCTCTCTCTCTCGCCGAGTGTACATCGCATATAACGCTTGGGTACCGATCCGGAAAAGTGCTCTCTTCCCCATCCACTCATCCTCCCTCCCTTCTATTCCCATATTCCCTCTCTCTCTCTCTCTTCGTCCTTCTGATTTAGTCCCGTTTTCCGGGAATCGATTCCGTTCCCATGATAAGCGAGTTATTTACGCTCTGTTTAGTATCGGGACGAGGGTTTTCGGAGGCGTGCAGCAGCACAGCCGACGGTGGTGACGATGATGGCAATGGCGTCGGCGGGCAAATCGGGGAAGCGGTTTCGGAGTTTTATATATTCTTTTTTTTGGAAGTGTAAAAAACGAGTCATTTTGCTGCACGAACCGGTAAACAAGTGGCATCGGAACGGGAATCCGTTTTAAATTGTTTTTTATTTATTTATTTTTTATGGAGTTCCTTTGGTAAAATTACGCTTTACCACCAATAAGAGGACGATCCGGGTAAGGGAATATGTAAATATCGAGCCGGTTTTCGGATGCTGCGTGTAGGACGTGCGCGCGCACGTATGTACATACATGTATGAGTTGTAGACTTCATAGAGACCGAGACATTAAAGAGGAGTAAATTAGGCGGCAGAAGAGGCGCTCACGGAGGTAAAGGAGAAAATTAGTTTGTGATAACGTGGAAAGCATTCCCATGAAATTGCGGTGCGTCCGTTCGTCTGAGCTCCCCTCTATCTCTCCCTCTCCCTTTACGCTGAATAATTCCGTTTTAGTTATATAGGTTAACGCCCATACGGTATGTTATAAGCGAACAAACCACCGCTGGTGTCGTTACTCGATTATTTCAAATGACATTTTTTCGGTCAATTTGCGATTCAGTAGCGTCGACTGGCACTATTTAAAGAAATAAACTGCGTCACTGCGTCATCGGGTGTAGAGTATTTGACACCTTGAAGCATAGAATATTTTAAATACAATATTCGGCGAATGAGGCAAGTTTCCGCAATTAGAATGTTTAATGCATTGCAATTGTAAAATAAAATGGATGTTTCAGAATATGAAATATTTAATATGCGCATAAATTACAGCTTTGAATTTTCGATGAAAACCCTTTCTCGTTAGAGAAGCCTACTTTTAGAACAAAGAGTTTGAAAGAGAACACAACACAAAATTTTCTTGGCATATGTATCCTATTTATTAATCTCCTAGATTCGTACGCATGAAGTTTTACGTATTAAATAATCTCCAAGAAAATGTGTCGACGGATAAAACCCAATTAAATTTCTCCGTTGAAATAGATAAGCATTAGGTATTGTAAAACAATCTGGTTTTATTTAAAGAATACCCAGAACTGTTAATAGGAGTAATTCAACTTATGTCATAAATCCTTAAAGAAAATTCCTTCCTAAAGATTACTCATTGTGATATTACTTTTGACGCAGAAAAAAGATTGAAATCTTTTGCACAAGGCCAAAAGGATTGACTGAAAGGATGTTCTTGGGTAAGACTCCTTCGAGTAGATTGAGCGCGGGGGACTTCGAATCAGAAAAAAGAGGACTTTTTTAAAGGGACTGCTGCTCATATGACTTCGCTCAACGACCCCAATCAATCTCTCCACGCCTCCTTAGTTCGCTATTTGCCGCCAGGGAGCAATATTGGCGCTGCGGTCTGCTCATTGGCGTCGCGACATACTCGTCACAGTAAGTTTGCTAGGGATCGAATCCTTTCGATCGCCTTCGGTGCATCCTCGGGAGAAACAAAGCCTTGCCCTTCTCTAATCAGTTAGCTTGAATGTGCATCCCCTTTGGAGACAATTCACTGTCGAATGCCTTTCGACGTTGCGCAGCGTTTAAGTAATCCCGGAGTATATTTATTTATCTGCTGTCATTCGCTTGGTTCGAGAATTGTGTAAAATATTTTTGCCTGTTAAATGTTGTGATATTTTAATTTTATTTTGAATAAATTTAATGATAACGTGCATTAAATGTCGCCCGAAAACAAATCAGTTTGCCAAATATTCTATCGTGCGATTATATCAAGCTTTTGTTTCTAACGAAATATCCAAAAATGCAATGTTTATAATCATCCATCGCGGATTATACTTATCAGTCTGTTCTTGTACTCATTAGGTACTTAAAATTAACAATGAATTTTAAAGCGAATGGTGTACTAACCCACTGCTCAGCGAATGAATTATTAACACGCTGTAACTATGAAGTGCTCCTATTATAGTGAATTAGTCATCATTTAAAAACTAATGAATGGGTTAACTTCAATTTATTCGTAATTTTCGTAGTATCATTATTGGTATCGAATGTTTTTGCAATATTTTCATGAATGGATGAGTAGACTTTTCGATGAAGTTCATCTTCGCAAATACTTCATCAACGAAGGCATTTCCATTAGAGCGCGAAACGTGGTATTTGGCGTCAACAGAGCATTCCAACTAAAAAGGAATTGGAAGAGGAGGCACGAAATTCCTTCCCATGCGTCTATGGCGATTTTGATAGCGGCATTTCCAGGAAAAATTACCTACAAAATCTATTTTTATCAAATGTGTCGCCATAAGCTCAAGCAAAAAATACAGAAGAAAAATTAAAAACATGAGTAGAAATTATATAAAAATCCTGTAAAAATATAATTAATTTTTCTATTTGTTTTGAAAGTAATGTCTGTTAGACCTACTTATATATATGTATCTTTAAAGTTTTTAATACTTAAATTAGGAGTCGACAAATTTAACTAATATGTAGGAGAAAGTCGCCTATATGGGGAGGTTTCCTAATTTGGGAGGTGCAATATTGTGTACAAATAGGTGGTCCACTCTGTGCTTGAGAATCGTAACTAATAGAACTGATGACGTTGTTCTTTATAATCACCTTAGAAACGGTAAGTTGCCCGTTAATAGCTTTTCGTTGTGGTAATTGTGTTTTGGAGTGCTGTGAAAGTTTTGCGTGTTCATATATTGTGGCTCATATATCGTTCAAGGTGAATAGTATTTTTAATTTTGTTTACTTTTTAAGTGTAGTCTCAAACCCTTGTTTTAGATTTTCAGTAGGATGAAACCTTTTTGTTTGATTCAGCCTTTTTCTTGAGTTCGTGTTTTCGCCTATTACTGGGAGGTCCCAAACGTCTAATATGGAGCTCCCCATATTAGGAAATCAGTTATCCAATGACTGATTTATTGTTGGCTATTGGCGATTACAGATGGCTCCAAGAAAAAACGGGAGCTTGAAAGGATGAAGGCAGCTATTTAGGATATGAGGAAGAAGGAAATGGGCGGCTACAAGGCATCAAGGGTTATCAAAGACCTGCAGAAAATCCCAAGTGAAGCCATAAATACAAAATTGGGTATAAAACAAACTCTTCCTCCTAAAGTAGAAAATGATCTGGCTGAGAATTGTCTTTTGATAGAAAGAGTTTTTCGGCTTGTCAATGGCAGACGTCAGGCGTCTGGCTTACCAATTTGCTGCAATAAATGGTATTAAAAACCAGCTTTCCAAGATAAAAAAAAAGCTGGAACCAAATGGTTGAATAATCTGAATAATAAGCCACCATGCAGCCATGCGCATTTTCCGCCATCCACTTCTTCTGAGCTTGTCCTAGCATCAGATATTAGCCCTATGCCAAGCCTAAATTTAAATCTAAATTCTTGTGCTGGATCAGCAAAAAATATAGCGAGTTTTCCTTACAAAAAATTGTTGAGAAAACTTTGAAAAACAAGCAACGACATGCTACTAAATCCAAAAATAAACTTATTACGTCGAATGCTCTTGTGGATCCTTCAAAAAGAACATGGAAGAGAAGGCCTCCAACTTCGGCTGACTCTTCATCAGATTCGGTCAGCGAACTAGCTGTTCCTCTAGCTGATGATTCGATTGAAGAGGATGATGAAGACGACGCTGAGTGCCTGTATTGTAGTGGTCGTATTTCCGAAGACCTCAATGGAGAAGACTGGCTGCGATGTGCGAAATGTTTCAGATGTGCGCACACCCTATGTGCTGCTACGGAAGAAGCTTTTGTGTGTCAGCTTTGTCAGCGATAAACACTGCTTTCTTCTCCAATTTGTGTTTTATGTACGTGTTTTCAATTTTAAACTATTTGTTGTGTTCTCAGTTTAAATTATTCACCTCCCTATATTAGGACAATGGTAACGCCTAATTTGGAGAAATGGAGCCTTTAAGTAAAATAATTTTATGCATGTTTTCCTTTATCTATTGCATGATGTTTACATAAAAAGACTTTATTTATTAATCATATAAAATTACATTTTTGTTTCCGACTGGTTTCCAACTGTTTCCTAAGTTAAGCAGTAATTAAAAAAAAACTCCCCATAATAGACGACTTTCCCCTATATGATAGAAATTAAAATTAAATTTAGGCTTGATGACCTAAAGAATAAAATTTTCTTTCTTAGCGTGCTTCCAAATTTATGGTTGCGATTTTTCTGTTTTCTCGAAAAAAGTTGTTATACACGCGAGATTTTATCTTTGTTGATAACTCTTTCGAGCCTAGCTCAGTCTGCTCGGAGACAGCATGGTTAATTATGAATAAGTGGGCAATTTTATTTGGTTCAATCGTCTATAAACGAAGAACCAGCAACAAAGCCAGATTTTACCTTTTACCCTCATCCTCTTTGCAAGCTGAAGAGGAATGGCGTGGGCAGGTATGGAATCTCAGCGCTTTTGAGGTTTCTCACGATTATATCCACCAAACGGCTTTTCATCAACTTGATTCGTTTGTTTTTGGTTGGATTTATTTCATCAAGAACAGATATCGCTCTTTGAGCTTGCATAGAAGGTTGAAGAGTAGATTGATAAATCTCGATGAGCCGTGGATGAAATAAAGCGATTTGCAAAAATTTTGACAGCGATAACGATGCTTTTTGTATGGGCGAGAGGTCAAAAGAGAATGAGAACGCATTCGGAATTATGGTAAACAGTTCCAAAATCAAGGGAAAGAGCCATTGATAAAACTTTTAGCGATGGGTGCGACATGCACTCGAAGGCTCGCATTCACTTCCCCATGTTAATTTCAAATTTAGATTTTCGCAATCTGCAGCGAATTTCAGGTGATTGAAATTTCATGAACTTTCCACTTGTCTATTATTGAAAGATCCGCCTAGCCCTGGTGGCTAGTCTTTTAACGTGCGAACACTTCCTCCCCCGGGATCGATATTGATGAATGCATAAAAATAGCACCTGAATGGGACTGGATGATTGGGGAAGGGGTTGAGGCAAGCAGAGAATAAGAGGGGAAAAGGTGGGACTATGCGGAGCGCCACCACCACAAAGAAGGTTGAACGAATGTGTTGTTCCCATGGAAGTTTATCGCTATTTTCCTATTGAGTAAAATGGCGGATTCAGCGCACGTCGTGAGGCGTGAGGAAATGCCAGGTGGAAGAGAGTGGGTGGGGGATATGAGGGTGAGGACTCGATAGCATTCTTAACAAGCCGATAGGATGATGTAACTCGATGGTGAAGGTTAAATTCAAACACTTATGGCAGTTTGCGAATGAGGGTATTGGAATTTGTCCAACATTTTTGTGATGGTGCAGAGGATTAAAACATTTTTGTCTTTGTGATTTTAATCCCTTGGAACATTTTTCTTTGGGAATTTCTCGTACAATGAGAAATTAATAGTCTACATTCAATTCTTGTAATTTTCTATGATTAAAAATTTAAATTCTTAATTAAAAAGCACTCATCTGGAGAAAAATCCTTACTACATAAATGTTTACTCTAGTGTCTGCCTTTTTTTAAAGATTAGTCATTATGCAAGTAAATACTTGCGAGTTTTAAGTCATGCTGAAAATCCATAAATAGTACTCATTTGCAAGACAACTATACATTTTCATGATTTTTTCCTTTATATTATTTTTAATGGAACAGATTGAATGAATATAAAACACGATCCAAATGTACAATAAGTGTGACAGGATTATTGGAGGAGAATGAATTTTTTTGTTTACTAATGATTTCTTTTGGTTAGGAAATTTACAAACAAATTTTTTTGTTCATTTTCAACGCATTTCATAATAAATCTCTGTACTTTTAATCCACTTTCATTCCAAACCAAGGCACAGGTAGCGGCGATGAAACGCGTAGCATCGGCTCATTCGACAGCTTCGAATTAAAACCAGTTGCTTCAATAACAACCTCCGAGAACATCGTTCACGAACAAAAGAATCCTACAGGTTGAACACGAAGTGATCTCTGCGGCGCCATAATCGAAGCGATAAATTCTTATAATTTCGCGTAATAATAGCAACTAGCGCAATTGCCCGTCAAATATAACGGGTATGCGTGAATTATGTATTAAGTTAAATTTGAAATAAAAATTAATGAAACCAACTTTTATAAGTGCTAAAAAGTACGCAATAAATATAAAATTCACATTATTGAGTGTTCCAGAGAGTAAAAATAGTTTTGGGCGAAAAGAAATTGTTTGACCGAGAAATACATTACGCTATAGAATTCTTATAAGCCCAAAATATTTTTAAATCTATGTATCATTTAATTTTGTCTCTCTTCTTCTCTCTCTCTTATTAAAGCATTCAAATTCTTACGCATATAGTATAAGGATTAAGGCGGCAATACAATCTCGAGGCTTAACAATGACACGGTCGGCAAGGCAACATATCGTTGAAAAGCTCAAATTTTTCAAATAAATACGATTTAAACGTAGAACTTGAGCGATTTTGTATCGTAGACAAATTGCGACGGTAAAAATACAAAAAATGTTTATTTTTTATAGAACGGTCTAGGTCCAAAGATCGTAGGTCAATTCTTTCTAATTTTAATTTGGATAAAGTAAAATAGAAAAAATCGATGTTTACGTGTTCTTATGGGAGAGAAATTATATACTGGAGTCGAACCCGGGTCTTTTGGGGGACTTTGTTTCGTAAATGGCTTTTACTATAAGAGACAAATTTTCCTACCAAATTTTAATCTTTTACCTACTGGGAAAGTTTGTTGAAAATAGCATTACAGTCAATCAGTGGCGCGGTCTGGTGGTTCGTGGTGGACGTTGTTGTAGACGGAGTATGAGAAATAGATATATCTATATATGATAAAATAATCCTTCGAAATTTGATTTTATAAAAAGAAACGCCTGCGTTTTTGTCCTATGGTCCTTTAATCTCATATACGCAATTAGAAAATATTTCCCTTAATCTAATAGGGAAAATTCTCCGCGAATCTGTGGATTCCTCGTAGTTAAACCGGATCATGAGCAGAGCCTTCGTTTTCCTCCCGCATTCTTCATAAATGTTTATTTTCTTTTTCATCTTTTTTCTCCTAATTCCTCTCAATCCTATCTGCCCGTATAATAGTAAAATACCTACTTACACTCGGTTCCTTTTCAATTTCTCACCCATATGCGCAAAAATTGTCATTTTTGGCGTCGCAAAGAAGATTACCGGTCCTTTCACTTTCCCCTGCTCGTTTTTCTTCTTATCTCTTGCATTCTGTAAAGACCGGAATTCCGCTCTTCTTAACCAACGGATCTGCTATTCCCAAGTCCCAAATGCTTTCTAAATTACGTCATAATTTTCCAACCTTTTTTTTTTACGTATTTAGCTGTTGTACTTTGGACGGCAGGCACTCTTCAGCATACCTATGTATGTGGCTAAAAAATGAAATATTGATTTTCACAGTCTGGAATGACATGGGGAAACCACGGGTTGATAGGGGAATAGGCAATAACGCCATGTTATTTTCTCACTTTTATTTTATTTATTTTTGTTATTACCACTTCCCACAAAGTAATGCCATTGTCAGTCGAATATAACCAGCAGTTTGTCAATAATCCTCAGATTTCTCAATGCAACGGTAAACCACTCCAAACTGCAAGGCTAGCTTTATGCACAACGCAACTGCACTTTAATTCTGCCGTAATATGGCTCTCAAACAATCAATAACCGATCAATATTGTCGCCTCGTAAATATTATTTGTTATCCCTCAACGATCCAGCGTAAATTCCATCGCTGCTCCATTATCTTGAGAGCAATGCGCGGCCACTAGGAAAATACCAACATTTCGCTAATACCTCATTAACCCCAAAAGATTACCGCCATATTGATATATTCCGAAACCGGCGCCGTTCTCGCAACTTGCAAATAAAATACCGACTTCTCGAAAATGCCCTGCAACTTTCCCTACACTGTTAGGCTTTGCTATTACAACGTTAGCTTACAACGACTTTGCCAGAGTTACCTCGCCACATCGACCACTCGTACAGAACATCGTAGGATGGTATCTCAATACTTTCCCGACCTAACTTCCCGAAATAAAAATAAACCCAACCAACCTGAGCCCTAAATCCCCATCCTCCACATTCATCCCAATAGCCGACCACCTCGGCCCCTCCTCCTACCTTCGCCACCTCCTCCCTCTCCTCATCCGCTTTCCGGAATAGACCTACGCTCTTTGGAGGAATTAGCGAGAAGGCATTTAGGGCCACGTTCGAAATCCGCGCGAGCTCCCACTAAAGCTGAGGTTCTGACTAATGCGATTTCGTTCTTTCTGTTGCTACTCTCCTGTTGAGGAATCGGAGGGCACGATGGGGGAGGGGGGTAGGAAAAACGGAAGGAAAGCGAAAAATAAAAGGAAAACGCCCCTTTCTTTCGCCACCCAAAGTCTTACCTATAAACTTGACCCTTGGTCTAACCAGTACCCGAAGAGATTTTCCCAGCTTGAATTCTCCTAGAGATTTGTGTATCTCTCTTATTACTCTAAAAAGTGAGATAGAGCCGGTCCGTCATTACTGAGGTAACAACCTAGGTATATATTAGTGTGTCCGTACACTCTTCTTTCATGTACTTGGATTTTTTTGATCAAATATTTACATATTCTAGGCGAAAAGAATGACTTTATTAGTTGCAGATCATATGGATGCTGGAATTTACTTTTCAGAAATAGCAATGGGGTATGAATTATAAAACAATTAAAATATTTCTCTAAAGTTCTTCCTAATAACAAAGAGGAACTTAAAACCCCTTAATGTTAGAATAATTATATACTTAATCGGTGTTCCTGTATTTACATACAACGGAAGTACAAAGCTAAGTGTTTCCGGTAACTTGTTGCGGTTTAAAGAATATATACTTAATATTGTAAACCCTGATGTGCACATTTATTTTTAGCCTTTAATGCGGGCCGGGAGTAATGAATGCAGAACTTCAGTTTATTAACTTACTTTTAACTGGCGACAGCGAACGTATTATTACTGTTTTTAAATACGGAAATAAAAAGCGATATGATTGGTGGAATTTGCTACATAAAAATCGTTAAATAGCGTGACATTATTTTATTTTTGTAAGGTTTACAAGAAAGTAGAGCTTCGATGTGTGAATCGTTGCTAGGGGTCTAATCGATAACATGGAGTTTAATGTGATTCACCGTGGCCCAGTTCATGAATCAAATTATGCAACCCGACATTTTGGTCGCAATACCTGGCAAAAAACATTAATCGGTTTCTGAAGTGGTGACGTAAAAACTGCACGTTACGAATATAGAGAATTGCACGCGAGTCTATAACCGGAACATTTTATTGTAAAAATGTCTCTTGAATTATCTGCAAGCGAAGTTTGCATCCTACCGATCGTAGAAAAAGATCGGAGGTGAGTTATACACCCTCCCCTCTATATCCGAAACGATCCCCAATTGCCAAATTGCTTTGCGGGTTTTCCCCGCGAAGAGATATATTCGTTCCGACGAAATTTAGCGCAAATATCTCAAGTCACATGTCACAAAAACAGAGAGAAGTTTCATCGCGTGATATTTCAGAGCACTGCTGATGAAATGTCGACGTCGACGGGAAGAAAACAAAATGGGTCAGTAAAAATGCAGTTCATTTCAAAATAAGGCGAGAAAGAAAGAATACAAGAGTGGAGAAAAGGGAGAGAGAGAGAAAAAGAGAGAACGGAGTTTAAGATAATGGTTGAGAAAGAGAGGAATAAAGAGGGAGATAAGGAAGAAGGAGATAAGGAAGAAAGGCAAAACTTGGGGGTGACAGGAGAGAGACTAGAAAGAGAGGGAGAGAAATGGGAGAAAGGGAGGAGGGAAAGAAGAAGTGAGAGGAGGGATAAAAGGAGGAGAGGATGAGCAGGACAGAGAGAAGAGAGAAAAAATAATGGAATATAAGGGCGGGGGAGGTAAATATAAATGTAGGTACGGAGAGAAAGATTGATTTATTTGACATTTCATTGGCGTGGCCAGACTCCCTGGCGCCTATGACATCAATTCTCGGAAATCATTATAATCTGAAATTTCAGCATAAAAAAAGCACATTAAGATTAAAAAGAGACGCCAAGCGATAAGGCGTAGGGAAATAAATTGCTTAAATGTGGAATAGAGACGGAGAAGGTGTCAGTTTATTTTTTATGTATATTACCTATCGTAATCTGAGTCACGAACTTCATTCGGATATTTTGCGAATATCTTTATCATTTCTCGAAAATGCGTCAATAAATTCTAATTTTGGATAGCTATGTATAAGGGAAAGGTTTTCAGGATCAATAGAGAGAAAGTAAATTGCGACGAGAACATTAATGGATCCGCGAAACAACACAGGAATTCGAATGTCGATCTCATAGCATGGGCGTTAAGTACAGACATACCTTTAACGATCAGATTGATCTCAATCCTTTATGACCTAAATTAAAATAATTATGTACTGTATATATATATATTTAATGGATCAAATACTTAGGTTATATTGCAATTTATGACAATTTACTTGTTTTTTTATTGCTCCATGACCATGATCATATTTAAAATCCGGGTATCTGGTTCTTGAACGAGAATTGAATCCAGATTTTTCCTTTTCTCCACGGATTGTTCTATAAAGCAGATTGGTTAACAATTCTTAAATTATAAGATTGAAGGTGAGAAAAAAATGGACAAATACGGAATTTTATCCTATCATACGTCTACAACGTGACAGAGACAGATTATTACCATATTTAATGTTAACCACGTGTGATGGCTCAAATTTTAAGATGTAAATTAAAGAATTTATATTCATTAGCACGGGAGAATATATTTGATTATAATATTCGAGGGATAGAAGGAAAAGAAAATCTTTAGTGATGTAAAATTTGATACTTAAAGAATCAGTACACTTTATAGACTATTTAGTAAAACGTTCAAACGTTCTCCCGGTGATTAGAAGACTTGGTCAATACAAGAAATTTTATTTTTTTCTTCCTTGGATTTTTTAATCAGCTATATGCCCCTACGCACATAAAAATAATTTTATGTATATATATATATATATATATATATATATATATATATATATATACACACAGTATGCCAAATTTGTACTAATTTTAGGGATTTGAAGTGCTTATATGGCAGGGGTGGCCAAACTGTGACTCGCGAGTCGCATGCGGTTCCTTTACCTTAATACGAGGCTATTTTAAATTTCCATTCAGTGGCGTGCCAACGTATTTCTCTATAGAACACAATGACGTAGGGTAAGGTGACCAATGTTTTAGGAAGCCAAAGAGGGACATTTTCAAATATTTGCTGACTATAAGGAGGGACAGATTACAATGGCTTGTTTGTGGTGCATTTATTGATGAGTCAGCCTTAGATAGACAAGAAGCAATATATATATCAGATAGGTTGGTGTGACCAGTGAGACGATTTAAATGACAATTTTGAATATTAATCAAGATTTTTCAAAAGGCGGGTCACAAATTGTGACATTTAACAAGGCGGGACGAGTGACGAGGAGGGACTGTCTCTCCAAATTTGGGACGGTTGGTACGTAGGGTGATTGAGACGTGTTCGGAATGCCTACGGGACATGCATTATATCCAGGTTATGTTTTCTGCTCGTAAATGTATGAGCACAGAATTTGTCATGCGGCTCTCGAACTTCTTAAGATTATCGTATGCGGCTCCTAGGGAAAGTAAGTTTGGCCACCGCTGCTATATTTTCCATGAATATTTACATGACTTCTCGCAAGAATTTCATAAGATCTATAAAAAAAAACACCTTTATAATGGAATAAAAAAATGTAACAAGAAACCTTAGGTATATTTCACAAAAGTGTCAAAAAACGTTTAAAAATTGTGAAAGCACCATGTGAAATAGAAAAATCTGCAAACACATCCTCCTTGTTGTTTCAGGTAGATAAGTTCTTAACATTACTGGCTGCTAGTTGCACTTGGGCGGTGGTGCCCAAATTACTGCCCACAGGTCACACCCGTCTCGCCAAGAGTTTAACAATTAAAGGATAGACGGCAGCAAAATTAAAAAAAAATTATGAAAACGATATATTTAGTCCTTATCTCTCTATTCCCATAATAGATACACACAGCTAAATCGAATCAGGTAATACTGACTCACAAGAAAACCTTCAGTTTGCTTAAAGTACTATTCAATTGCATTTTTTACTGGATGTAGCCTGTGAGGTGGGAAGAAGTGGGTTATATGGCCCTATAGCAGAAAAGTTTAGGCACCGATGCAGTAGAAGACATTTGAAAGAAATAACATGCGTAATTATGATGTTTTTTGCTCTCTAACAGGACTTTAAATTTCAGTAAATAAAATTCATTCAATCGATCCGTAAAAAGAAATCGACTTATGATACGTCATCTCATTTTATATATAGCCGAGCGTCTAGTAATGGAATGAAAACCAGGATGGAGTACAATTTTCACGCGAGACCGATGGTTGCGACGTGCGATACGAGATAAAGTCATTTTTTTCGGTAAAGGAAAACTGTCTTCATTTTAAAAAGAGACCGACATGCTCGTAAAATCCGTGAAACCTACCGAGGAAACCTGTAAAAAACAAATAAATAATCCTCGAGCATTTTTTGCCGCCATAGAAGTGGGAGAGAGATACAGAGAAGAGACGAAGGGAAGAAATGGTGTCATTGGTGTTATTCGTGCGTGGGCAGAGAGTAGGTAATAAATCGCGCAAACTATTAAATGGGTACGAAACCACTCAAAGTTTTAGTCACGGATTCTCCGCCGTGCCTAATCTCTAAGGCGTTGGAAAATCCGCGTAGGGAGCCTCGAGTTTTGTGGAAAAATACTCATGAATACCACATGACGGTTGCTGGGAAATGAGGGAAGAGAGTCGGACTTTCTTTTATTTTTTTATCCCCGCGTATTAAAAAAAGGCGATGAATAAAAGATGACGGAGAATTGGACGTGCTAATCTCTCTTGACGATTCGAGCCGAGTTTTTGAGGGAAAAGAGAGCGAGATGAAATATATTACAGCTCGGGATAAGAGGTTATTAAGGAATGGCGCTAAGGGAGACAAAATATGTCCCGACGAATCAAGTATTAATTAACCCTTTAATGGAGTGCTTGACTTATTGCTGGCTCTCGAGAACGTGAAGCAACATGTTTTATTTAATAACATAGTGGACAACGCCAAGTTTCTCGTAGAGGGCTGTGCGCTCTGCTTATGCTGCACCAAAGCATTCTTGGCAACGTGAATTATGTGGCGATTTGATAAAACAATAAGCAATTCTACTATTACTGTAAGTATAATTAATTGTTAAAATTCAGGCGTCGTTATTCTAGTAATGAAATTGTTTGCTGTAATAAAGAAATGTAAACTATTCATGACGCAAATATATAGCGTATTCAACAAGTAGAATTCGTCTTCGTCGTCTTTCAACAGAATTTATTCCGAGGGACACAAACATGATTTTAAATAATGCAAGTTTTCTATGCTTTTTCTCTCTCTCTCTTGATAAGATTGTGTTCAACACCAGGTATCAAATTCCCTGTAAAAATTTTTTCGTTTTGATATGAGTAATTATAAGTATATCGTTATTGATGATACTTGTAAAGGGGAAACTCGTACGCTACCTCATTCGTGTTCTAAAAAAACTTAAAAAATGAACAATTCAACAAAGGCGCCGTTACACGACGTCATACGATTAATGAAGTTCTCCGGAGAAGAAGGGGGGAGAGGTCGAGGAGGGTAAAACACGGGAGTTTTTGCCATTTAATAATTTCGACTCACCGTACCCTAGCGACCTCTTCCGTGAGCGCTCCTGCCGCACGGAACTCGAAGGTGACTGATATAACAGAGGGTTTTTGCTACGAGGTGTAGCAGGGATGGAAGGGGGAAAGGAAGAGGAACGAGAGAGAGAGAGAGAGAGAAAGGTAGGTAGGGAGTTGAAAAGACCAATGGGTTATAAATGACCGCGCATCCGCGGATGAAAGGTCCGAGGAGCGAAGACAAGAACTCCGAGTAACAAAAGAAAGAGAGGCGGCGTCGTGTTATTGCCAAGGTAAGAAGATGGTGGAGGAGAAGAAAGAAGAAGGGGGAAGGGGAAGGAGGGCGGGAGGGGAGGGGAGAAGGGGCAAGTGGGCCGGTCCGTGGATTGATAAAAATTTCATCGCGATTCAGGGACGTGAGAGCGGAAGGCCTCGGCCAATACGTTTTTTCCTCCCCCCTCTACTTCCTCCCTCTTTCCCCGCATCTCCTCTTTCCTTTACTCTCCTTACTGGAGATTTATATCTCGAGAAGAGGGAGATGGACATATTTTTCCATCAAATCACTCGTGTGACTCGTTCCCGATAAAGAAGATAGATTGCCTGAAAAATTAACGCTAGGCTTACTTTATTGCCTCCGAACGGAGAATGAACAAGGTTTTGCTGTGTTCTTCTTTTTTCCTGACGAAGTTTTCCGTTCGTTCCAGATAGAGAAACGTAATTAGTTTGTCCCGTTATTTCCGGAACCGTCTGCTTTTATTTAGCTCTTTTTAAAAACAAGGAGAAAAGAGGTACGATAAACAAATTGCAAAGAATGAAGATTTCAATTCGCAGTTTGGAAAATATATGAGAACCTCCCGACAAGTTAATCGTGGCGCTTTTCAGCTGGAGGAGACAATTCCGTCTTGGTAAACTTTGTGCTTAGTCGATTTTATTAATTGCGAATTTCTTTCAGTTGCAGGCATTAAGGATAAGTGTTTATGGCAGCGGTTAACTTGTTAAGAAGAAATCTCGAGTGAATAAATAATTTTGCTCAGTTTCTCTCAAACTATTTACTATTTCGGTATTTTAAAATGTCTTCGAATTGTCATTAAATGTAAAAGAAAGAATAACATATTCCTTAGAAATATTTATTTATTCGTCAAAGACAACAGGAAATGGTCCAGCATTGTGTTGCAATTTGATATTTAATTCACCAAACTAATCCAAGATTTTTATGCGGTTTTAAAAATTTGTGGTGTGTTCCACTTCACGCCACTGGCCACGTTACAAAATGTAACGCGCCTAATGACGGGCTAAGTACTCGTCCATACCCCGTTGCTAGAAGATGTTCTGCTCCGGAATAAAATTTTAGGTTAAAAATAACATTTCTAGAAGTTATAACTTATCGGAATTATAAATGGCCTTACTGAAACATTGGCGTTACATTAATTTTAAACAGTCTTTTACCCTAAAATTTTAATTTTAAAGCAGCCATCAAGGCGGAAGTCAGATCCGTAATCCGAGCACCGATGCAGCGTTAGATTTATTATTTCATGCTTATAAGACACGAGAGTTATTCTAATCTAACGTACAATACCAAGAAATACTAAAGGTGTCCTCTAGCAACACTCGATAATTTCATTAACGAAATTCCGCTCTCTAGTCGATGCCTCGTATACGGCAAAAAGCTGACCTAACGTGCTTTTCAGGAGACTAAAAAAACATCAATCAATATGATGGTAACTGGAAAGCTTAAAACCTTTCCAACGTTTTACGCGAAGTAATATTAAAATGATTTCATTAGCAGGTGCTATATGGAAGCACAAAGCAACGTGCGTCACATGAGGTGACACGTAAATTTATGACATGCAGTGCACTCCGTGCGGCGAAAGATTAATCATTCATGAATGGCATTTGTTTTCATGTAGCACTTTTTCAATCGGAGGACCAATTCTGACGATTATAATGTCTAATCCCTGGATAATTCGTTTCAATTTACGATATATATTAGGTGTTTGGTAAAAATTATAAACATACTACAGTAGGCGTCGAAAATATTTTTCCCCGCCCCTTTTTCTATGCTTTTATTGTAATCAGAGATATATATTCATAATTACAGATTATTTAAGCGAGTTTGCAGAGTTTTTAATTCGTCATTTTACTTTCTTTACTTGTTATACTATATTCATATGCTAAACGTTAAGCAGTGTAGCATTTAAAGTGAAATAATAAGGCAAAATTTAAAGAATCCCCAACGAAATACGTTTAGATAACTAAAATAGTGATCAATTAATTATGTGCCAGACGAAATAATTGCACATTTAATCGTTTCTCCACTTCGCGAGCAGATATAAATTATAAATTCAGATTTCTCTTAAAAAAATACGGCTCGCAATTAAAATATCGAATAGCCCAATTTTTTTTAATAATAAAGTTACACGCATCTTAGTCTTCAATTAAAAGGAAACAGGCCAATCGGAGCGAAAAAGAAAGAAAGGACCTGAACCGATAATTAAAACTTTAAGCTTCTTCTAATTTCCGATACCTCGGGAAGCTGTGAAACTTTTTTCATCCCTTCCTCTTTCTTCGTCAGGAAAAAATAAATAAAATTTGACTCTCCTAACATCCCTTCAATTAATGAATTTAAAGGTGAGAATCTTTGGAGGGATGGGAAAAAAGAGAACGAGAGAAGCCATTTTCCGCTCTGTCGCTCACCGTATTAAAAACGGCGAAGGGTTTCGCTTTTTACCGTCGCCATTTTTTCTTCGTTTTATCCCAGCATCGGAAAAAATAAAAGAAGAACGAAACTTCAGGAAACTCTCGGTACAGCTCTTTTATAAGGACGCCTTCTTGCCCTCTCTTTTTTTCAAATGAATGCAAATGTAAGGCTGGTATCTCAAGTTCAGAAGGTGAGGAGAAGTGGGGGAAACGTTTGAAACAAACACAGAAGAAACAAATGAAGGAAAAAATCCGAAAACAAAATAAAGACCGAGCGGGTAAAATAGGGGGAAAAGAGCGAGGAAGATTCTTTGTAGTAGGATAATTCAATTCCCTTCCGTCACGGGAGCTCCATTCTGAGTGAGTTGTACGTAGAACGAGTTTACTGCAATCAGATACTTCCGCGGGACGTAAAGGGCGGAAGTTTTTATCGATTTTCTCGAGGGCCAAATTCAAGTTATTTAGAGTTCTAGACTGCATGTTTCGTGGGGTGGAAATAATTCAGAGGAATGTTTTAAATGCTCGCCAAAGATCAAAACAGTCGATGCTTAAATTTCAGCCATATATGTTGAAAAAATATATATCTTATGATTTGTGATATTAAAAAAAAGGGACTTCAGCAACACAGGCATTATATTTAAAAATTCGTTTTATGAAAGGATTTTTCTAGGAGTTGAGGTAAATTAATCAAACAAATATTGTTAAAGATGATTTCCTAACTTTAAAATAAGTCGTTCGGATAGATGCTAACATTCGATATATATATATATATATATATATATATATATATATATATATATATATATATATATATATATATATATATATATATAATATAATTTTAACTAAATATTTCAATATGAGAAATTTATAAAATATGAAATTATAATTTCATAAAAATATGTGTTTAAATGACGGATATAAAAAGTCGGATTTTCAAGTCCCATATGAACCAAAGTGCATAACTTTTATTTACAATGTTTTAAACTTTTAAAAAGTACTTTTGTATCCTTACTTTATACTTTAGTTTATGAGATCATATTTTGAAGTTGCTGTAAATTTTGCCAGAGATAATAAACTTATTAG
Organism: Tanypteryx hageni; assembly: GCA_028673005.1. NCBI lineage: Eukaryota > Metazoa > Arthropoda > Insecta > Odonata > Petaluridae > Tanypteryx > Tanypteryx hageni. The sequence continues at coordinate 158,744,286 of CM054112.1, forward strand.
ACAAAAATGAAATCTATTGTATATTACTTTTAAGAGTTTTTATATAGTATTTTATAAATATATATATAGAAGATCATGTTAATGTTTCGCACATTAAAGGCTACATGGCTGTTAAGGCACTTTGGGATGCCATCTATACGCGATCTTGTTTAATTAGTTCAATGGGGTGAACAAAACATTTATCGAATGAACCTGAAAATTATATTTCCTAACAGTTAACCGCAATTTCACTTGGATGTGAATCGAAAATTAAGTATTCCTCTAAATTATTTATTTCCATATAAAAAATCTCTATGTAATTTTAATAAATTAAAATTCTAATTAATCGTTCTGCTAAAATATTTTCTTTTTAAATAACACTTAACAAAGTTCAATGAACTTTCATTTTATTTGGTATTACATACTAGTAAGTAAAGTACTTTTACGGGGAAAGCAGCTTTAAAGTTTAAATTTACGTTATGACTCGGCAAAGTAGCTCCGCTGGAGGTATTCGGAAAAGTGTGAGAGATCATGTTTTATTAACACTCATCTCTATGTCAAATCACATCGGCAAAAACAGGTTATTAATAAAAGCGATTACGCCGATACTCAATATTGTAGGCCAGAAGTGACTCTTTAATCGATTTTTGAATTTAGTTACTAAATAGCTTCTTCACCAAACAATTATCTCATAATATATTTTGAGGTAAACAAACATGAAAATCTGAAAATCTTTGCCGCCAGCGTATATTCATGAATTTTATCGGAAAAACTTTTTTAAATTGAAACAAATCTGAATAGGTTCAGTAATTACTTTACTAAATTTTGAAAACGTAGGCCAAACGTTTTTCAATATCTTTTCTATCCACTATCGTGTTTGCAGTATGCCTCAAAAATCACTGATATAATATAATTGAATGTCCATAAAATGAACACGGTGACTAAAAGGGTTAAGGAGACACATTTCAAATCAGTGTATTTCATCACACTTAAACGGATAACAGCTTTCTTTTGTCTTCAACAAAAGTGACACCGATTTATAATGAAACTTAATCTAGAAATAGAGTCCGCATTTATTTCGCAAGTAATAACTACCCCCTTGGACGCCGTCATTACCACTACCAGAAACATTCAATATATCGGAGCGCGAGAAAAATAAACCGACGCGCAATAAAAAAAGAACACACGTCCGCGCCCGTTTTATTTTTGCCACCAATAATTCGAACCTACGGGACCTAACTGAATAAAGAAACGAAAAAAAATATATAAGAGATTCCCGTTCCATAACATATTATTTCCCCGTGGCGAAACCTGAACATCGCATCGCACATCACGAGAAGGCCACATTCCAAGCTCAAGATATGCCTTATGAAAAAGCACCGGGAATAAAAGGTTCGCCGTGGTGTTCAAGGGATGGCGTAAGAGGGCGGGAGGGGCGAGCGAGAGAGAGGAAGACGGGAAACAAATCTTTGTCGTCCCCTTCTGCCCTCGCATAACTCTTCCGACTGCCTTCTCTCCCGCTTACTCCAGAAACCTCCCAACCCTCGACGAGATCCGTCCGCCATCTAACCACCTCCCCCCCATGACCCTTTACTGGAACTCCAGGACCTCCTCCTTTACTCCCCCTCCCCAAAACTCTTTCCATCTTTCCCTCTCTTTCTCCTTACGCTCCTCGCCGATCACCCTCCCTCCCATGCGGCATTCCCATTCGCATGTTCCGCGGAGAGAGAGAGGGAGAGAGAGTGAGGGAAGAGACGCGGAATGGGAGGCCGGTTTGTGTGCGAGGGGGAGGGTGGAGAATGTCATGGCGGAAAGCGGAGGCAGCTTCCGTATGGAGGGTTAAGACGGGAGGAGGAATAGGAGAGGAGGATGAGGATACAGTGGCGCTATCCGATGCGGTGATAACGAGCGTGAAATCGGAGCGTAATTCTGTTGGAGACCTCAGAAAGTCAATTGCGTGTACGGATGAGAGAGAGAGAGAGGAAGCATGTTAAGGGGTGTGGTAAAAGAGGGGGAGAGAGTGAAAGAGAGTTGTGGAAGGGGTGCGTGGAGTTAGTGTTGGAGAAGGGGCAGACGGAAGAGCGAACAAGAGTGAAAATGACGCAACGGAGAGAGAGAGACGAATATGTGAAAATAGAGGGTAAAAAAGGGTGGGAGAGAGCAAAAACGGTGTTAGGGTTGTAGGGATAAAATTTTTTCCCGAGGGTGTGAAGAATAAGGGAGCGGAAAAAGTTGAAATCAAAAGTAGAGGATGGAGATGGAGGAAGAAAAGTGAGGTAATAGAAAGGTGAGGGGTAAGAATGGTACATGCGAATGAGGGGAAGGGAGGAGAGAGGGAGAAGACGAAGGTAGAGGGAGCGAATCAAGATGGAAGGCATAGGTATAGGATGAGCAGGAAATGGCGGATAAATAGGATTCGAGAAAGGTGATTTGAGGGATTTGGTATAGCGCAAAAAGAAATGTGGCAAAGGAATGAGGCGAATGCAATTAAGGAAAATGCTGTTGTGACGATCCTGGGAGAGAGAATTATATAGAAATTTAACAAACAAATAAACTTTCAATTTAATTTAATATCGTATAAAGCAATAGAGTTGCAATAATCGAATAATATTGCACGTAAAATATAATAAGCTTAAACGTTTAAATATAAATGGAGATGAAAAAATAATTTCGGGTCCAAAGCTAATATAGAGAAAGAAAGCATTTTCATCTAAATGTAACGGAACAGATGAATAGAAGTAGGTTAGGAGAGTAAAAGGTGAGTTCTGTGTTGGGTATTGATCTAGGAAAGAAGTATTGGAAAATATAGGTTTGGAGAGACATAAGATGAACCGTGGATTCATGAATTGAAAATATTGCAACATATATATAAATTTATTTAAAAAATGCCAATTGTTGAATTAAAACTACAACGTATTACACATTTGTTTATCTACATAACTTTAGTGATGTAATCAACAAATAAATATGCCATTATCCAGACTCACCTCTCGAGATGTTTCGATAACTTTCAAGGTCTTAACGTTGGTCTCGCTCTATTTCAATCGTCTCTTCAGCTTTCAGATAAGGCCCCATAATCACCAGTTTGTTACTCGGCAGCAGTAGCGGAGGTATAACAAGATGGGCAAAATTCCCATCACGAACTTAGTTACCTTAGAATGTTTTTATTTTAACTCACTTTATTTCGCGGAAGAGAAGCACATCGAGGCGGCATTTTCCTTTTTTCTTTCTTCGAAGTACACATTCTACTTTTTTATCTTCGTCTCTTCATTTCCCCTCGAAAACCTCAATCAAAGCATGCGCACGGGCGAACGTGTGACGCGAGTTCGATATTGGGATTATTTTGTTTTATTTAATTATTATTGCTGGATTATTTACACGACGCATGAAGGGCTTAATGAGCAGCGATCGACTGATCAAACACTATTTGGTCGATGCGCGTCGGATTCGTTGTTGAAATGCTAGAGAGTGTTTCCGTATTTCGAAGGGCGTTTGGGTCAGGACTTTTCCCGGACAGTGTAGATAAAAAGGAAGAAAGAGAGAGAGAGAGAAAGGGTAGATGAGAGGAATAGAGAAAGAGAAAGGGAGAATGAATTAGGATCTACGAGAACGTGTTAGGAATAAGGATAAAGAGGAGAAAGTTGTTAACCTTGGGTTCCCAACGTTTATTTGCCCAAAGGAAAAATTCGAAATTGAAATAAAAATTGGCGGGTGCCTACATGTTAATGCCTGGAAGTTCACTATTATTACAATAACATAAAAACTACGATAGCCAAAACAATTATTTTATTTTTTAAGGGAACTAGTGAAACCTAAGCAGCAACATCCCAATGAGCTCGAAAAATTGCGTTGTAAATTAAATCAAAATTATATTCCGAATTTTCATGGCTTTATTCAGACGGGAATGCTGACACTGCATTCCATAAGCCAAGTTTTTTTTAATAAATGGAGCATAAAAAGATATCCCTGCCTTTAAAATAATTTCCACATGGATGACGTCTCCGTTAAAAAATAATTTTCATATTAGAAAACAGCAACTCACAATGGCATGTTGAGGCTTGCTTTTATAAAGCAATACATCTTAGCAAAGGTAACACGTTTGGATTAAGAAGACTCCAAAACATACTGTCATTTATGCAATACTTCAGAATATATTTTTTTTGTAGATACAAAAAGTGAAGTTCCAGTTTTTTTTAACTTCTCCTCGTAGGAGCTCTCTAATAGATAAAGCAGTCTCTGAAATCTCCGCAGAGCTTAATGGGTTACAGAAATTTTTTAGAGCAGTCTAAGTTATACGATAGTAAACTACTGAAATATTTTTCGAACTCTTCTTAAAATATTGTAATTTGATCTAAAAATGGTTTTGGTTTAAAATCACTGAAAATTTTGCCTCATGTTTAGATAACATAGACATTTTATTATCACTCTTTCTCACCATTAGATATTTTGTTCATCACTATCAATTCATTTAGTATACGTAATTGTCTTCGCGGTTTCCTGTAAGATAAGTTTGACTAAGTTTGACTTCCATAGGATCAGTTCGGATTTGCATAAATTTATTTTGCACTACCAATATTGCTGGCAAGTCATCCATGGGCAACTCAAGGTCATTTCCTTAAAATGGTTTTATTTCTCATGAGAATATTAATTATTATTATTAATAAAAATATGAATTTTATCTGAATAGAAAATATAACCAAATACATAAATGGATATTACGAAGAAAAATTACTAACCTGTAGAGCAACAAACGGCAATGAATGCGGAAATATGCCTAGAACACAAACATCATCGACAAGCCAGTGAAGGCAAAATTTTATTGGAAAGATAATTTTTATCGGTTCGAGAAAATACGATTGTGGACCAAATCGGGGACCCTTGGCGTAAACTACATTTTATTATCACTCTTTCTCACCATTAGATATTTTTTTCATCACTATCAATTCATTTAGTATCCGTAATTTGCATCGCGGTTTCCTGTAAGATAAGAGCCATTGCACAACGAAACAAACGACTCAGGATTACTAAAACTAATAAGTAGTACTTCAAGGAATATAATCATTCAATAAACAATCCATGGGCACTTGTCTTTTTTCGTTTGACATGAAATTATACGCTTGAACTCCATATTTTTAACAAGGGATATTTCTTTATAAATACATCAAATTGCCGTAATTATACTAATAAATCGGTAGCTTAAATACGACGGGTTTATACAGCATAGAAAAGACATGAATAGTTCGCTAACACGTCATTCTAATTGGTCAAAAGTTACGATACATAATTACTGCTGACACAATCTCTGTGTTTTGGAATGCCTTTTCTTTCTTAAGGTTCTGGATAATAATCTCACACTAAAATAAAATCTGATGTGGCCTCCACATGACTTTCTCCATACCTGTAATATTTCTAAAAATTCCAAATAGGTTACATGATAATAAACATTTTAAGGAACTGCGAGAACGTTTAGACCAGTTGTTCTCAACGGGGGCCACAGCCTATTTCTGAGGGGCCATGAGTAAAATACCTAAATTGGGGGGGGCACCAAAACTTCTTTGTGGGCCACGAAAAGTTCGACTCTGTGTGAAAGTTGTCTTAAGTCAATGCTAATAACGCATACTAATAACAATATTAATAACGCGTACTATTCATTGTATTCTGATTCAAATGTGCATGTTTAGACTGACATAACAACTGGAATTGAAATGCCATGAAAATGGACGAATGTATTACAATATACATAAATACTTTCTTATATTCATTAAAGTTAGGAAATAACTACATTGTTCTTCAACTGTTAGCCCACAATTGCGTGAATGACAAAACTCTCCCCTACCTCTTCCTTTCGTCCTTTATTCTTACACTTTCATTCAGCGGATTTCAACTGAATACGGCAGCTATTAATTTGAAATACGGTTTCCTAATATAAGACAGAACACGTCCATCAACGTTGTAAACAGGGAGAGTGAATGCCGAAAGATTGAAGAAACAGAGAGTGGAATGCACTAGATATATTTATATATATTCCATATATCAGTCATTAACTGCTGATACATTCCGATAACCAGCAATTTTATTTCTGTCAAAATTAAAGGGGCTTTACTGAAAACAAAAACATCAGTTCTAAAAATTCAGCATAGCAAACCAAAGCAATTGTTTGTTTGAAATAAAATAAGCAGCACAATGAATTTAGTTATTATAAATAATAAGTCAAGTGTTCATTTTACACTTTCCGAACCATTTTCAAATTTGTTTTCAATGGCGAACCAAGGAATATTATGACGCATTTGTTAATTATTATTACGGTTTTAATTAAATATTGCTTACCGTACTTTGTTTCTCTTAGTTATTTTTACTAACTGTAAGTTGTCATTTAAAATAAATATATTTGAATAAAATTATTAATAATAAAAATTATCGCTTTTATGTTTAAAATTAGTGGGGATTTGTATAAAACGAAGACATCTGCTCGTGAAGCCATTCTCAGAAAATTCAGGCATTTAATTAAAATAAATTTAAACAGTCGAACATTGATTGTTAGTGGAATACTGTAATCAGACGACACCATATTGGAATTTATGTATTTGGTGAGTAGCTGTTTTGGCTGCTAATCTTGCCGATATTATTTCTTCTGTTACTCCAAACTCTTTACTGTTATGATGCCGGTCCGCGGCCATTTATTTCCCGGTTCCATCTACTTAAATTCTATTTATAAGTCTATAGTAATAAATTCGTATTGTTGTTAAATATTTCTTCATTTTGATTTGTTTTAATTTTTTAATATCAGATTACTCAGGGCTAACATAGCGAAGAAAAATGCAGGCAATATTCCATTAAGTACCTTTCCAATGGTTTTATTCCATCACCACAGGACAGAACAATGCCACTTTGTCTAATATGCATGACTACACTTTCAAATGAAAGCATGCGGCCATGCAAGCTACGGAAACACTTGGAGACAATGCACAAGGACAAAAAAGACAAATCACCAGATTATTTAAAAAAAACTGCGTCATAATTTCAGAACAAGGGCAGCATTAAAACAAATATTTAGTGAAAGAGCAGCTAAAGTAGACTAAGGTTTACTTGCATCCTATGAGATTTCCAAGTTAATTGCAAAAGCTGGCAAGCCACATAATATTGGCGAGTCATTGATTTTGCCTGCAGTATCTGTTGTGATTTCAACTGTTATGAATCAGAGCGCACATGAAATCATTCAGGCCATCCTTTGATGTATTGATGAAATGGCAGATGATGCGGAAAAACAACTAGTTGCACAACTACAAGTTAAGAGGTTTGCCCTGCAAATCGATGAATCCACTTTAATGGGTAATGAAGCCCTTCTAATGACATATGTTAGGTTTATGAATGATGATCAGCTCAGTGAGGAAATGCTTTTTGCCCGAAAGCCTAAGACAAACACCAAAGGTGAGACAATTTTTGAAGAAGTTAATAGTTATTTCAAGGAAAACAACATTCCGCTAGAAAATATAATAGCTTGTGCAACTGATGGTGCTGCTTCGATGGTAGGTAGATACAGAGGATTCATTGCTAATTTAAAAAATGCTATCTGAAGTTTTTTTGCACACAATGCGTGGATCACCGTCAACATTTGGTTGGAAAAAACTTGAGAGGACGTTTGCATGATGCCCTTGCTATTGTAATAAAGGCTGTCAACTTTATCAAAACAAGTGCACATCAAGATAGTCTTTTTTGTCAACTTTGTGAGGAAAATGATGAAAATTTTGAACGCCTACTAATGCATACAGAGGTCCGATGGTTACCAAAAGGAAATTGTCTTCGGCGTTTTGCTGAACTTTGGGACAGTGTTGTACTATTTCTAAGTGATAAGCAGCTTGGAGAACAGATCGTTGCAGCTAAATGTGACATATTTTATCTATCTGATATATTTGAAAAGCTGAAGAAACAACTGTAATCTTATGTCTTGCAAAGAGGCCATTGCTGCTTTCCATGGAAAACTCAAGTTATTTTGGAGTAATATTGGACGTCGTGAGTTCATACAATTTCCATCACTACCACTCTTGACATAGAAATTCAAGATTATGATATTGCTGTATATGTTGAGCATTTGAAGAATTTGTACAGTGATATGCAATGTCGGTTCAGCGACCTGCTAGAGATGAATATTCCAGATTGGGTGGTGAATCCGTTTGGTGTAAATGCGGTTGATGTTGACATCACATTACAAGAATATCTGGTTGAGTTGCAGGGTGATATAACAGCTCAAGCTAGATTAAAAAACGGCAAACAGAATTTATGGATAAGTAGTGAAATTGCAAATAAGTTTCCACAACTCTGGGAGAAGGCAAAGTTGTTTTTTATCGGATTTCCCACTTCTTATTTGGCTGAATCTGCATTTATTCGAGTTCTTCACCTGCAATCCAAAACTCGTAACCGTCTTGATATTGTAAAGAGAGGTGATCTTCGATTATCTCTAACAGCAACCAGAAATTCAAAAGCTTGCTAGTTTTCATCAGCCGCAAGGATCTCACTAAATATAGTGACAACAATATTATGGAAATATTTTTTGTTAGGAGCATATTTCATATGTATATCATAAATAAACAATATGTATATTATAAACAGGGATTATTTTTTATAAATAAACAGTGCGGTTCATAAAGTATCTTTTTTTACCAACTAACGGCGACTATGAGGGGTGGGGGCCACAGATGTAAATGAAAATCTGAAGTGGGCCACGAGCAAAAAAAGGTTGAGAAACACTGGTTTAGACTAAAAAGAACAGAAATAAACTCAAACCATAGCCTTCTGATATTGGATATACCTCCGAAACTCAACAATTAAGAAAATAAAAAGAGCGTTACTAACAAGGACAGACCTTTGAGTCACGGATTCTGATGAAACGCGACCAGGCAATTCTACGTCGAAAATAAGGAGACCCGTGTCTCGGGGGTTTTGTGAATGGGTCCTGGAGTTCGAGAATTCAGCGTCGGAAATATCCAAAAACATCGTATGCAACTTAATAGGCTTCATTGTCGAACTGTTGAGAACAAAGGGAATTGCTGATGGGATAGCGAGCCTAGCTCCTAAGGCGGGAGTCTGGGTTCGATCCCATGTTATCGTTTTTTTTTTCAAATCATCCAAGCGTTATTTGAAAAGTAATATTTTCCGATAAAAAATACGCTGTACTGTAATTTTTATTTGGAGGTAATGAACGCCGTAACATATAATAATGAGTATTTTAAATATTGCAGTCAATGAAAAAATGGTTCGCAGCATGACAAATGCCATCGTGCAAGAATGACCATTTTTAATTATATATTATTGTTATATTAATTACATATTGTTGATAATATTAGTCTTGCCTTGGCGGACAGCGATCGTAAGAGAAAGTAATGAATATTTTGAATTTCCTTGAATATTTTGCATATGTTAACCTGAAAAGAACACGAATGTTAATTGTGCAATATTTAATAAAGAATTTAAATTGCCCATTATTATATGTTTCTGCGTTCATTACCTCCAAATAAAATTATACAGCGAAGTTTTACCGGAGAATGTTACTTTTAAAATAACGCTTGGATAATTTGAAAATAAACGAAAACACTTGGGATCGAACGCCATAGGAGCAAGGCACGCTATTCCCTAATCCATTCTCTTTCTCTCGTATTATGATGTTGGAGACTATATAGTTATTTTTTGAGAAATATGGCCTATGAAATGTTTATGATTACTGAGTGAATTTGAATCAAAATCTTTAGAGCCATTTTTGAAGAAATCGACTTTTTGTGAAAATCATAATGAATAAACTAACCTTCATTGTTGCACTATATCATTCATTTCTTCATAGCATCTATTCTGAATATTGTTTTGCCAAAATAGGAAATATCATTCGATTTCATTGAACCGTCTATGCCAGTGGTTCCCAACCTGGGTGCCGCAACACACTGGGGCGCCGCAGCTGATTTTGAGGGGTCCCGCGATAAAATTAGTTTTGTCAATATGTAAATTAACGATTTGGATGTGTTTACAGGAATCTAGGGCATTAATTTTATATCTAATAAATAGATTATGCCCTCCCTAAGGACTGCATAACCTTACAGAGGTGGGAGGGTTTGTGTACTCTTACGAACCAAAGAGCTATGCCGGCGGGAGATAATTCTCCTGGTAGGACCATCCAAGCCGGAAAGGTCTGAGGGGAAGAGTCAGACTAAGAAGCAGTCTTGGGGGTTTTACATCCCCCTGTGCAAGGGCAGCAGCTTGCACAGTACCTCTGTAGGTGGTGATCATGTGGATCTGAACAGCTACAGATGGGTAATCACTCTGTGAAACTGCGATGAGGAAAGCAAGGGGAAACTACCTCATTATATTTCCCATGATAGGCTGAAAAGCTGAAATACCTCTATGGATCTTTCTGGGGTAAAATATTCCGGAGGTAAAATAGTCCCCCAATCGGATCTCCGGGTGGGGACTACCCTAGGGGATGCACAGAGGAAATTTAACATTAATAGGAAAGCAAGTGGTGAGAAATTAAGAATAGGCACATGGAATGTTAGGACTATGAATTCAGGGGGTAAACTAGAGAACATAAAAAGGGAAATGAGAAGGAATAATGTAGGTATAGTAGGTCTTAGTGAAGTTCGGTGGGAAGGAGAAGGCGAGATAAATTCAGACGAATTTAAGATTATTTACTCAGGAGGGGAGAAAAAGGAAAGGGGAGTGGGGATTATAATGAGAAAAGAGATAGCTGAAAGAATTAGCAAGGTAGTGACAGTTAATGATAGATTAATAGCCGTAAAACTTCAGATGGAGCCAGTGGAAATGCTTATAATTCAAGTGTATATGCCAACGACTAATGCTGGCGACGACGAAGTAGATGAAATGTATGAACAGATTATGGAGATATTGGAGGAGGAGGGAAAAGGAAGGATCACCACCATAGTAATGGGAGATTGGAACAGTGTAGTCGGAGAGGGGCAGGAAGATAACATAGTGGGAAAATATGGGCTAGGGAAGAGAAATGAAAGAGGGGATAAACTTGTGGAATTCTGCCATAGAAATAGATTAATTGTAACTAATACATGGTTTAAGCATCACCAGCGGAGACTTTACACATGGAGAAGCCCAGGAGACCAGAGACGATACCAGATAGATTACATACTAGTCAATGAAAGATTTAGAAATAGCATTAAAAATGTGAAAACACTACCAGGGGCAGATATCGATTCTGACCACAACCTTTTGGTGGCAAATATACAATGTAGACTGAAGAGCGTTAAGAGAAACGTAAGAGTTAACAAGAAATGGAACTTAGAGGAACTCCTTAAAAACAAGGAGGCTATCATGACTGAGCTGGAGGAAAGGTTGGGGGAGAGAGATGAAGAAAATAGGAAGAATGTAGATGAGGAGTGGAGATACATCCATAGCAACATTAAAGATGTAATGGAAAAGAAGGTAGGAAAGATAACGGGTGAAAGAAACAAAAAACCCTGGATCACAGCAGCCATGCTGCAAAAAATGGAAGAGCGGAGAAAGTGGAAGAACATAAACACTGAAGAAGGCCAAAGAAAGTACAAGGAGTTAAATAATGCTTTAAGAAGGGAAACAGATAAAGCCAGAGAACAGTGGATAAATGAGAAATGCGAGGAGATTGTCGAATGTGAAAGAATTTGTAGAACAGACCTCATGTATAGCAAAGCAAGGGAACTATTCAAGAAAAAAGCAAGAAAGATAGGACGTAAAGGAATCATGAACAAAAGTGGTAAAATAGTATCGGAGCCAGACAATGTAAAGAATGTCTGGAAAGAATACATTGAGGTTCTGTATGACAAAGAAGGAAAGCCAAGAAATATTGAATTAAATGAAGAAGAGGATGTGGAAGAAGATCAGCTAGGACCAAGTGTTCTCGAGTCTGAAGTTAAAAGAGCAATTGATGACATGAAAAGAAGAAAGGCAGTTGGGAGTGATGATATACCCGTGGACGTTCTTAAGGTTTTGGGGTCTAAAGCAGTTAAGCAACTCACAAAATTTTTTAACCAAGTATATGATACTGGTGTATGGCCTGAAGATTTTTTAGATGTTGTGATGGTACCACTGGAGAAAAAGAACAATGCAAAATGTTGTAAGGATTACAGAACTATTAGTTTAATTTCTCATACAGCTAAAGTTCTAACCAGAATAATAACCAAAAGAATTGAATGTAAAATAGAAAAGGAGCTGCAAGATAATCAGTTTGGTTTTAGAAGAGGAAGGGGGACTAGAGATGCTATAGGATGTATGAGGATGATGATAGAAAGAGCGCTAGAAGTCAATAAAGATATGTATTTTTGTTTTGTAGATTGGGAGAAAGCTTTTGACCGAGTGAAATGGGATAAGATGCTGGGTATTTTAAACAAAATAGGAATAGATTGGAAAGATAAAAGACTGCTTAAAAACCTTTACTTTGATCAAAAGATTAGAGTCAGGGTTGAAGGAGAAGAAACAGAAAGTACTTCAATAGGGAGGGGAGTGAGGCAGGGTTGTCCTATTTCACCAGCGATATTTAATATGTATGCAGAAACAATAACAGAAGAAGCGTTGATGGAAGAGAAAGGATTTAAGATAGGAGGTGAAAGTATTACCACCATTAAATACGCAGATGATCAGGGCTTAATAGCAGAAGGCGAGAAAGAGCTTCAGAGGATGACAGACAGACTAGTTGAGGTTGGCCAACAATATGGAATGAAGATCAATACAGAAAAAACGAAAGTCATGGTGGTTTCAAAGGAACATAAAGAATTAAATATAATGGTAAATGGCAAAAAATTGGAACAAGTAAGTAGTTTCAAATATCTCGGCAGTATTTTAGCACAGGATGGAAGTAGTACACAGGACATCAGAAGTAGGATTGCAATGGCAAAAGCAGCATTTAACGATAAGAAGGAGCTTCTCACAAGCAAGAAAATAAATCTAGAAACAAGGAAGAAATTAGCAAAATGCTACATATGGAGCATAGCTCTTTATGGTGCAGAGACGTGGACGATAAGGAGAAAGGAGGAAAAATATTTAGAAAGTTTTGAGATGTGGGTATGGAGAAGAATGATGAAAGTGAAATGGACAGAGAGGAAGAGAAACGAAGAAGTATTAGAAATGGTGGGAGAAGATAGGATGCTAATAAAAACAATCAGGAAAAGAAAAGCAAATTGGATAGGGCACATATTGAGAAGACAGTGTTTACAAAGGACGATCTTAGAAGGAAAAATTAGTGGAAAAAGAGGAAGAGGGAGAAAAAGAATAGGAATATTAGATAATATAAAGCAGGGATATACTACTTATAGAGGTATAAAAGAGGCTTCTAGGGAGAGAGAGAAATGGAGGCAGCGATTCAGTTAAAACCTGTCTTCGGACAGAAGCATGATGATGATGATGAAATAGATTATGGCGTGATACTAACAAACGGATATTTCTAAAGGTTGTAATACTCGTTTGTAAAAATATAAAAACTTTGCTTGAAGGCTGGGGTGCCGCGAAATTCTGTTTATATTAGAAAGAGTGCCGCGCCTTAAAAGAAATTGGAGACCACAGGTCTAGGCTCTAGGGATTTGCACAGACAGAGAGGCAGGCGGACGGGGAGACGGTCAGACAGACGGAATGGCGAAAAAAACTTTTTTGGATAGATAGATAACTAAAAAAGTATATTTACGTAATAATCTCGAAATCGAACTTTTTCGCTATTACAATACTTTATATACATACTATGTGTTGAGAAATTAAAAATAATCTGGAATCGATTACATGACGTTGGTTTGGATGGAGGAAGAAAGAGATTAAATGAACAAGACTTTAGGAACCGAGGGATAACTCTGGTGGAACGGTCTTATGTGAAGGTGAAAGTGTAGAAGTACATTGTAATATCATCAACTCCATGCAATCGTTTTTAAGATATTCGGAATTTAAACCAGATGTTGCGGATGCCACGAAACTCAAATATTTTTTAGGGTTATCCAAATTAAAGTTTAGAGAATGTAAAGAAAAAAGGATAGTTACGAAATGATTGCATATCTCGATCCAAAATATAAACATAGGAAAACAACAAAACCAACGAAATAAATTCTTTTTTGCGCTAATGTCTGTCATGCACCTTGTTATAGGGTCGGTCCATGCAATGTAATAATGTCAAGATGTGTTCCTTAATAGACGTGAAATACTCTTAAGCTACTGTTCACATAGAAAACATTGGCTTTTTGATATCGAAACGAAATGATACATTCGAAAATTCGATTCACGTCTCATGATTCAGAATGTTTCGGGGGAAAAATTACGATTTCCTCATTTGTTATTTGGAAATATGAATTATCCATGCAAATTCTGTAAATGAAATCGAGGAAACAATTGAAAGGCGACTGAGACATGATGAAATTAATTTTTTCTCACATCGATCGGGTTCATTTCCATTATATTATGACAGGTTTAACATTCCGCGAATATAAGTAATTGTTAATACGATGATTTCCATAAATAACAGGAAGGCATGTGCCGTCGCTTACACTTTTTAGTTGAAATTTCTCTTTGCCATCGGTGGAGGAGCATTGATTCGGAAACGATGAATAAATAATCTCCTCATAATTTCAATTAGCACATCAAATGGAGTCCATGTCGTTTATTCCATTTTGACTTGATTAAATGGATGCCAATTTTGTGAGGATAAAAGTTCAAAACGTGATCACTTCAAAATTAACAACACACACGCGTTTTGACCACTTTTGGACGGTGAGATCTAAAAGGGTGAAAATTCGCCTAACCAAATTTGTTTTAGTGCATTCAATTTCAATATGGAAAGTAATACTCTGCTTTTAATTACACATATTTTTGCAAGGGGACATAAATTTTAGTGAGAAATGATAGCTATGATTAGAAAAATGGCGTGGTTTTATATGTGCAGAAAATGTTACAATTTTATGGCGACGAGCGAATGTTGACGATAGGGCAGGCCACTTTAGTCCCGAAGAAGTCAGAGGTTGTATCGTTACGTTAATAAAATGACAGTACATTGATATAAAAACAGAAAGTCTATATAAATTTATATATATATATATATATATATATATATATATGTATTTTTTACGTGTGTCTCTTTGACGCCCCAGCAGCGTGCCAACTTAGTCCCCAACTTGGTAAGTGTCCGCTGGGCTTCCTTCAACACCTTGTTGCCACCCTCACCACTACCTTAAGTTTATATATATATATATACACACGTGGTAGAGTCAATCATTTCTAGGACTGGCCGCCGTGTGGCGGTTACTGTGGTTGTAAACCATCGGCGCATGCGTGTGACAAGTAATGGTATAACAGCTCTACCTCCAGTGCTAAGCGTTTGGTCGCACACGCATGCTCAACAGTCGTTTAGTTGAAAGGTGTACGCAGTGCATCGGCGGAGCGAAAAATGTCCACTTCTGATCGACGAGTGAACATCGAATTTTGCCAGCTGCTTTGTAAATCCGCAACAGAAACACTAAAGCTGTTACAGCAGGCGTACGGTGACAAAGCACTTAGCCGCAGTGTTGTGTTCGACTGGCACCGCCGGTTCAGAGAAGGAAGGGAGTCTCTTGAAGATGACGACCGAAGCGGTTGTCCACCCGGAAGGTGCACTGCGTACACCTTTCCTTCAAACTCACTAAACAACTGCTGAGCACGCGTGTGCGAGCAAACGCTTAACATTGGAGGTAGAGCTGTTATACCATTACTTGTCACATGCATGCGCCGATGGGTTACAACCACAGCGACGCCACACGGCGGCCAGTTCTAGAACTAACTGACTCTACCACGTATAAAAAATTTTACAGTTAAATTGTTACACAATATATATCAGTTCTAATTTAGGGTGAACCTGATGAGAAACTAGTTCTTTTTTTATTCACTTTCTTTAATATTACAATTTACTTGTGAACATTTGAAGCACATGGGTACAGTGTAAAAGAATCAAAAATGTATATTTACAAAAGCACAAAAAAGGCACGGTTAGTGCAGTAGGGTCTGTGAAGCCCAAGGATCATAAACTCGTTCAAACCTGTCAGATTCTAACTCAGAACTGAAGAAATGGCTGCTATTACACTCTACGGGAATATTTAGGAAGCTACTCAAGCGCACGGATAATAGACCTGTCACTTATTGTATATGCAAATTACTAATACAGCTGGGCCTCTCAGACCCCGGCGCACTAACTGAGGGTTAAATATGAAAATCACATTTTACCTTGTTATTTGAAATGCAGAGGAATTCCTCTTTCCTTCGCTAATTTTGCAGTGACGTCATCATAGAACACGAGTTTACGAGAAAGTTCTTTGATGAAGGCTTTTTCGATTGATAGAATTGATAATTTAGAGAGTCTTTCTTGATTTGTGGAATTCCTTACGAATGCTTTGAGGGCTGAAAAACACCGTTTAGTTGAGACACCGGTTTCAGTTATTGTCAATACTAATTTACATAATTCCGCCACTTGAGAATAAGGTTTGTCTAAACCGTTTTCTTTAATAAAAAGATATAAATTTCTACCGCTGTTTTTATCAATATTTTTTATTTGATATATAACCGAAAGTTTACAACGCAAAGCAGGTATTTCGAAATAATTGACGTAACTGTTCTTGAGGGAGTCGAACGCATCTTGGTTAATTTTTTGCAATGCGACTTCACTGAACGTGCCGCTAAACACTGGAATGTTCCAAATGGTTTTCCAAAGTTTCGTCGTATTTAATTCGACAAAGTCCACGTAATTACCATTATTTACAGAGTCAATGGATTCGTAATGACCACGAAATCCAAGTTCATGCTCTTTCAAAAAAACAAACAATATCAGTAAGACTTTTTAACATTTCCCGATTTTTTTTACTGCTTCGTTACGCTGGCGATTAGTAATTTCCAACTGCTTATCTAAAACATGATCTATTCGAGTCCTTCTAAATGTTTTTTCTTGAAGAATTGGCTGTAAATGTTCTTTACTTATCAGCAGTCTCTTTATTACCTTATAAAGATTATTTCAAGCAAAATATCAAGTTTTAGTCCAAACATTTTTTTCGTTTGAAAAAAGTAGGCAAGTAGGTCAACAAAATAATTTGGCTTTGCTCTCACATGCAGTCAACAATCCAACAATATTATAAATATCTACGTTTAAATGTATTGTGCATGATTTAATTTTTATGTTTAAATTTAAGCGAGGTTTTGACCTACTTATTTGGATAATTTCACTCATTACCTGAAAATTTTTCGACGAAAGACTTTCGTCAATACGTAAATTACACACTGAAACCCTTGAAACCTCATTAGAACTTGGACTCAGACTAAAAAGATTATGCGCAAGGCATTAATGAACTTTAAGAAAAAGATTCTCTGTGAACATCTAAACGAAAATCCCAAAATCTTTTGGTCTTATGTTAGAGAAGTTCAAGATCGACGCCCAACCGTAGCACCATTAAGAAACGACAAAGGAGAGGTAGTTTACGATAGCATTGATAAAGGAAACTTGTTAAACTCATTTTTTCAAAGCGTATTTACGACCGAAGTGGAGAAAAGGAAGGACGATCCACCCGAACCAAGCGAAGAGAAGATGAACGATATACTTATATCAGCGAAAGGTATAGCAGAACAGCTCAAAATCATCAATGCAAATAAATCCCTGGGACCGGAAGAGATACCAGCTAGAGTATCAAAGGAATTAGCGTTAGAAATAGCACCTTATCTTGAAACAATTTTCAGTAAGTCACTTAGTCATGGCGTTATACCTAAGGAATGGAAATTAGCGTTTATAACTCCGCTACATAAAGGCGGGAAAAAAGACGACCAAGAAAACTACGGGCCGATTTCGCTAACCTCAATATCTTGCAAGATTCTAGAGCACATCATCGTTAGTTCTGTGATGGACTTCTTAGATAGCCAGGACTTGCTCAGTAAATATCAGCACGGTTTTAGGAAGGCAAGATCTTGTGAAACTCAGCTCGCTCTGTTTACACATGATATACTACGATCCGGTGATCGAAAGACCCAGCTAGACGAGGTTTTTCTTGACTTCAAGAAGGCATTCGATAAAGTCCCTCATATTAAGTTATTGAAAAAATTACAAGCCTGTGGAATAAATCGAAAGATAATCGAGTGGATCAGGGACTTTCTCAATGATCGGGAACAAATGGTAGTCATAAATGGATTTAAATCAGACTCGGTCAGCGTGTCCTCCGGCGTTCCACAGGGAAGTGTCATCGGTCCCCTATTATTCCTTATATACATAAATGACTTAGATAATGTTATTACAAGTAAAATCAAGTTAATCGCGGATGATACGGTAGTTTACAGAGAGATTAACAGTCCTGCTGATCTAGCATTACTTTCTAACGACCTACACGCAATTCTCGAGCGGTGTAAAGAGTGGCAATTAGAGCTGAACTTAGGTAAGTGTTCCGTCATGAGATTCTGGAGAAACAAAGAAATTGAGGCGATAAATTACAGTATAGAAGGCGTACATCTAAAATTAGCCGAATCCGTCAAATACGTAGGTGTTATTTTAACAAGTAACCTCTCGTGGGACACACACATACGAAATATATCCGGGAAAGCTAAGCAGAAACTAGGATTCATCAAACGGATAGTAGGTAAAAGCGAAGAAAAAGTCAAAGAGACAAGTTACTTTTCTTTAGTTTGACCGCTGCTAGAGTATGCGTCGAGCATATGGGATCCGTACGAGAAAGAATTAATCGCCGTGTTAGAGAAAGTGCAGCGAAAAGCTGCTAGATTCGTCAGAAATTGTTATGATAGAAATAAAAGCGTTACAGGCTTGATACAGGACTTAGGATGGGAATCACTAGCTGAGCGCCGATCACGTGCTAGGTTAAAACTTCTTGAAAGATTTAGAACGAGTACGTTCTCCAGCGACTTCGAAGAAATAATAAGAACTACCACCTATATCGGTAGAATGGACCATCCTCGTAAAATAAGAGAGATAGCCTGTAGGACAGAGAGATACAAAGGCTCATTTTTCCCTAGAACGATAGCTGAGCAGAATAAGCGATCAAAAGTAACCTCACGTAGGGGCGTATACCAAGGCCCAATTTTGGAGTTTTCCCCTTGGTGTTAATACACCCCCTGCCACTCACCCTTGCGGTGGCTTGCAGGGTAAACTGTAGATGTAGATGTAGAACTGCTCGAAAGCACAACAAAAGCATTTGAGGTACTCAGTTCACTCATGTTTGCAATTGTCAAATTGCTTCCACTACGTACATTATTACGCGGATAAAACCGCGAAATTCCTCCTATCAGAGCCAAAAGTTTTGGAAATAATATCTGTTAATGTACTACTATAACATAAACATTTCTGTAAGCATGGAGGTATACGTGAAACGTCAGAATTGTGACTTATTGAAACTGTAAAATAATTTGAGTAGACCCCTAATCTCCTAACGAGTATTACAGCGAATGGCTCATCAACGTGTACGCAATAATATTCCTGCATCCTTGTAGGCTAATAGTGTGTTTTTTGGCCATTGTGTGGCGCCAGCTGTCAAGATGGTTTGTTGAAATGTCGCGCAGTTTCATGGTTTTACTGAAGGTCTGATTCTAAAATTGCGCTTGTGAATGAGTAATTTTTATTTTTATTACTGCTATTATTATTTTAATTTCTAATTTGGAAGAAATGCTTCCATGGAGTATATATGTATATTAAGTGTTGTACACCAATTGATGCATGCAATAAGGGTTTCTAAAAAATACCTCAATTTTGAATATATGCCTTCATTATATATGTAAACAGATTGATGTATAACCCGTATACTGCCTTTAATTGGATCATAACTGGCGAATATGAGTAGCACTCGAAGGTATCAAAGAGTTTCTTCTAGAAGAAAAACAGGATTAAAAAAGAAATGAAAAACCAGGGATGGTAGGAAAATAACAAGAATGAATTTCTCTCTCCTGAGTCAGGCCAGATACTGTTACACTGCAAGTAACAAAAAATATCTCATGCATTATCAGTTCAGCAGGCGTCTGATATATTATTGTCAGTTTCTATTCAACGCACAGAGATTAAGGTGGATTTATGAATGGATGGATATGCGATGTTTTTCTGCGTTTAGGTAAAAATGGTGCAAACATTTGTAATGATGAAAAGTGCTTTCAACGAGGGTTGTTTGTCTCTCGGTAGTGTTCGAGTGGCTTAAAAGGTTTTCTGAGATATGGGAATCAATCGACGATGATCTCAGAATTGGTCGAACGTTAAAATTGTGTCCTGTATCATAAGTCATTCAAAACAAATTATAAAAGAAACCGTCTTATCAGCTTGTGAAAAATATTTGCTAATGTGAGCATTAGTTATGGAGTGGCTCATAGTATTGTACACGATGATATAATCTACAGGAAGATAACAGCCGAGTTTCTACATAATATCTAAATTATCAGATAAAAGCAAAAATAGCGATATTTTGCATTAACTTTAAGCTAAGGTCTACCGTGAGCCATTTTGACGGTAAACATACAATTTTTGTACTGCCTGAAATTTTGTAAATGCCTTTTTCGTTTAGCAAAGCACTAATTTTACTTTTCTAGTGGATTCTTTTTTGTGTGTGAATGAGCTTCTACAACCAATGCATATTCAACCTACTCTAGTTTGTTCCTGAAATTTACATCAACAAAAGAACACTAAATCTTCACTGAAATCGCCCAAAATAAAGTTTTTTCCTTGAAACGCATACTACAAAATCTGCAGCGAATACCTCTCTAATTTTATGCCACCAACATTACACTAATTCACCCCTGAAACGCATACTACCAAACGTGCAAATATTGCCCCTTGATGTTATGCCATCCCACTTACAAATACCGTATACCACCAAAGTTACAACAATTGTTCCCTGATTTTATGCAACCCAAATTACTTTGGGTTCCCCATAAAACGTCTACCACCAAACAACAAATGACCCTAATTTTATACAGCCTACCGAACACTAGTTTCCCTTGAGAAGTATACCACCAAACCGACACCCAACCACTTTTAGTTATTCTACCAAACTTACACACAAAACATTTGCCACCACACAACAGCAAATACTTACATTTAGGTTCCTCGGATATTTCTGCCACAAAATTTCAACTATTGTTCCCTTAATTTATGCCACCCAGCTTAAATTAATTAACCGTGAAAATATTACCCTGAAATATACACACTCCTCCAATATGCCGTGAGATTTGCTATTAACAAAAAACTTCCCCACCTTGTTTATCACGGACGCACCTGCACATCGCTCTCTGGTTTGTTAACAAATCAACAAAAAAATTGAGTTCTATGTGATGGGTCATCCACCATATTAACTAGAACTACTTACGGGTTTTCTCTCTTCTTGGAAGTTAAAAAAGAATTGATAAGTCATCATTTTGAGTTCGATAATGAGGTAAACAATGCTGTTACGTGTATATTCAATAAGCCAATGGTACTCAACCTACGGCCCACGGGCCGAATGCGGCCTGCGAAGAGTTTTTGTGCGGTCCGCGAAGGTATGATGAAAAAGCACTAAAAAATTTAGCTCACAATTTCATAAATTTTTATGAAAATTTTGATAAAACAATTATGTTGAAATGTTAACAATAAAAAAATTGATGGAATAAAGCGATCTGATGATCATATGCAGACAGGAATAAGCTGTAATGTTGGGAATAATTTTGAAACGAGAAAAAAGTCTGCTATGACCGGAAATCGAACCCTGGTCTTCCACTTGCCGGGCGGATATTCTACCACTGAACTATCGTAGCAGATCAAAACATCCGCACGAGAAAATTGATCTGCTACGATAGTTCAGTGGTAGAATATCCGCCCGGCAAGTCGAAGACCCGGGTTCGATTCCCGGTCATAGCAGACTTTTTTCTCGTTTCAAAATTATTTCCAATAAAAGCATTATTTAGAATTGATTTTTACTTGTATGGCACCTCAGATTACATGGATAATTTCCAATTTAAACTCTAATTCAGCCCTCCGAAGAATTGGCAACTTCCCATGTGGCCCGCCGAAGGATTCCAAACCACCGAAGCGGCCCACCTTGTAAAAAGGTTAAGCACAACTGCAATAAGCTATAAACAATGATTTTTACATGTATTTCATAAATGGAAAACAAAACGGAATAAGCCTTTTCGTCGGAAGGAGAGTAATAGATTATATAGATTATAATTATATAGATTATAATTATATAGATTATAATAATTCGCAAGTGTACGTCTGTCTGTCTGTCCCGGTATTTTTGGACATTTACCAATAGAATTAAGAGCTGAAACTTTCACAATCGTTAAACCCTTATAAGATGGTCTCTGGAAAAATCAAACATTTCGGAAAAAGTCCCGGATTCGACTCCGGGAGACAATTATATTTTGCCATAAGTTTACACGGAATTTTCGATTTTTCAAGGTGCAAGGTTTATTTCCTTCATTCATTAAATTATGTAAATATAGACTGAATTTCTCCATTTTTATTTTATTTCACGAATAAAGCTACATAATATCTTATTCTTGCAATGTTTAGATGTTACATACGAGAATTTGTCAGAAAAAGGCATTTATTTTTGAAATTTTATCGCTTTTTGTACTCTTTCCGGGTGTTGCCAAGGCGTCCCGCATTGTTGCCTCCGATTGAATTAGCGTCTATTAAACCTTCAAATAGACGAAAGAATTACGTTATTCGCTTCGCACAAGGTCAAACTTAATAGATTGTAACGTTAATAATTGAATAATATTATTATTCAGTAAACATACGAAGAGGAAGAATAACGGAGCCAAAGTGGCAAATCAAGTCTTATATTTATTTCAGAATGTAATAAATTTCAATCCCTTCATTTTCTGGGAGAATTCAAATGATTGTCAGGAATTTAGTAATTAATATAACGATTACATTTACTCGAAACGTACAATAATCAGACACAAAGTTATATTTTAATCACACTACAAAGTCCCGTTGATGTTAAACGTTTAATTCCGCTAGTATCAATATAATTAATTTCGTAACAAGGGTTGAGCGTTGTCCGTCGAGTGTCGTTTGCTACCTTAAAAACGAAGGCTGTCTTTTATCTCAGTGGTTCCCGACCTTTTCTCATCCCCGCGGACCCTTTTCAGTCCGAGGACCCCACGTTGAAAACCGCTCCTATACCCCAAAGTCTATCTCCATCCCTATTTCGGACCGTCTCAACGCGGTTAAATGCACAAATTACATTGGGAACTTTTGATATTTCGAACATAGCTTAGGGACTCCCAGTACTTCCTCGATCATATCCTTTTCCCGAGTTGGACTTCCCAAACTTTTCGCTACCGCGGACCAATTATAGGACCCCACGACGAGAACCGTTGCTTTATCTCAAGTTCTTTCTCCGCCCCTCTTTCGCGTCGTCTTAATGCAGGTAAATGCACGAATTACATTGAGACCTTTTAATATTTTGAACATGGGTTACGGACTCGCGGTGCAACTTCAATCGTGTCCCTTTCTCGAGTTGGGCTTCCCAACATTTTCGCTATCGCGGGCAGCATTTAGTCCGAGAACCCCAAGCTGGGAACCGCTGCTCTATCTCTGGCCCTCCTTTGGACGGTCTAAATGTGGGTAAATACACGAATTACATTGAAACCATTTGAAATTTCAAACACAGTTTACGGCTTTCCATCACTACCTCGGACCGGTCCCTTTCTCAAAGTTGGCTTCCCAACATTTTCCCCTCCTCCCCCCGACCCCTCATAGCCCTGGAACCCCATGCTGTGAACCGCTGCTCTACCTCAAGTTATATTTCCGCCCCTCTTCCCCATCCCTCCTCTGTCTCTTCTCCCTGTCTATCCTCCGTTCATACGCGGCCACATGAAAAGTGAAATAAATAAAACGTAAAGTAATAGAATTGATTATTTTTTAAAGTACATACAAGTAATAAATAATAATAAAAAATTAACCTTTAAGATAGAACCTCGATTTTTCATCAGGGTTTGGGACCAAGAGAATGATGTATTTCAGAAATAGACGGATAATAGAGAGAGATAGAGAGAAATAGATAGATAGATAGGTGGAATCAACACCGTAACTAGGGTATGGCATTTGCCATAGGCGCCGCTTGCAGAAGGCACCAAACGTACCCACAAAAAATCCAAAAGTTTATTCTCCATAAATAAATATTAATATAATACTCAAATATTTAACTTATTCTTAATGAAAACTCTAATATTCTTTATAAAAACGCAGCAAAAATCGGTTCGGTTGGTTCACCATTCAGTTTTGCATTCATAACAAGGCCTTCTGTGTTATAATTGGCTCTTTTAGAGGAATTCCTTTAATCCGTTGTTGAATGAAACACCGAAACATTGCGATATCAAGTTGGTTGTCAGTGGCACTTTTCATTGTTATTCTTCGAGTTACGATTCTATTGTTCACTTCCATTTTGCTTACCGAGTCCTAAATTTTGTCACCATCCCGCTACAAATCGTTAATGGTAGTTCTTGCAACACCGTAAATTTCTGTTAAATTGGAAGAACTTTCGCCTTTCCTTAAACATCGAACTTTTTTATTAAGTCCAAAAATATACGCGTCTCCGTTTTTCCGCCATTTTATGTAGGGAATATGAATTTACCACACAGGTTAATCTTTCAAAACTATCATATAAATATTAAGTGACAACAGTAGGGATGTTAATTCCGAGAATTGTTTGCGTGTGTGAAAACGTGTGGTGTTGATTCCGAGAATCATTAGCGAGAAGTGAACATGAATTTTTTCTAGGAATGGCTGAAATAATTCCATATACAATTAAACATTACATAACAGAAATTTTTCATGGACGAATGTAGTTCTTAGTTCTTAGACTGTAACTTCAAATTTGGAAACAAAAATCTAGCGGGGTGACGGTTAACAGAAAGTAATGGATAAAAGGGTGGCAGATAATCGAGGTTCTCCTGTATACAGGATGTAGGGAAAATGGCGCACTCTAACAACGGGGACAGGTAGAAAACCTGAAAACTAAGCAAAATGTATAAGGAACAAATTATTTAGAATGAATAGGTACCGAGATATCATGGTAAGAAGGAACTGTCAATTGGGGCAAGCATGTAGTCATGCTGTGAGAGGACCAAGTATCACAAGACGTCACGTATGGCACAGAAAAGACAAAGATAGCTCACTGAAATACCACGGACGACAGTGATCAACACTCAGCGCGCAGTATGCAGGCCTGCTGCCATACTGTGCAGTCGTTCCATAACACTACGCTGTCAACACGGAAGGGGAAATGATATGGACTATACGTTACACGAATACTACGAAATGTACTTGATCCTTGGTGCGTTTGGTAACCGGAAAGGTATCCAACACGCCGCTATCCAGACAAAAATGTATATGCCGGCTGGACCAGAGAACGAAAGAGACTGGCAGCATCCTCCCATATCTCCGTATCTATTCATTGTAGAGAATTTGTTCCTTATACATTTTGCTTAATTATAAGGTTTACTACCCGTCCTCATTGTTAGTGTGCGCAATTTTTCCCCACCCTGTACAACTATATTTTATTGATTTCTTTGTAAGCGAAGCTGCAACAGACATTCCAGTAAATATTATAATAGCCAGTGTTGGTTGAACATATTGCGCGGATGTATTCCTGGAGATTTGAACAGAGAGAAAGTATTAGATGTGCTTGATATGAAATAAACAATGTATAGTTTCAATAAAATTGACAAAAACAGAATGATTAAATAGTATTGGCAAAGGATGTCTCAGAAGTTAACAGAGCCACTAAATTTTAAGCTGTGGTGAATGTTGGAAAATACCATGTTACCTCATAAATCGGAGAAAATATTGTCAAACTCGAACTTTTAGATCATACCTTAACTCGACCATTTTATAAAAGAAAAAATGCCTTCCACCTTTTGGTTTAATCAAGGGGTTCCAACCTACGGCCCGTGAGCCTCGTGCTGCCACAGAGAGCGCTTCATGCGGCCTGCGAAGCTGTGATAGAAAACTTATCGGTAAAATTCACAATTTTCCTGTAAAATTATGGCCTCAACCTTTTATAGGAAAGTTTTAACTCTAGAGTATTATTTATAACTGATTTTTACTAATATGAGACCAGGAAATTTTCTACATAACTTTTGATGTAAACGCTAATACGGCCGGTCGAATGTATCGTGATTATTAATGCGGCCCTCCAGAGCATTCACGACTACGAATGCATTTTGCCTTGTAAAAACGGTTGCCGAACCACTGTTTTGAGCTATGCTTCAGTTACTAAATCCTTGTGAAAAGAAAACCAACAAATGCGACTAAAACATCCGTATTTGTGAGAGAACAGCGGGAACTAATGCCTTGACCTTAGCTTTCGAATTCCATCGACATCCCTTAATTGTGTTGATATTCAAAGCGGCGAATCGTCGTGTTTTGGTCACTGCGATATTCTCACTTTGTGTCTTCGTAGAGAGAGAGAGAGAGAAGGAGAAATAAAGATATTTACGAGAGAGAGAGAGAGACCGAGAGTGTTCATGATTTGCAAATTCCTTTGGTGTTAAAAGGAACGGTTATACTCGGTCGGCAGATATGTGTGGTTGGCTTTAAAAAGGAAGAGGAGGGGGAGGAGGAGGTTGCAGGGCAGAAAAGTAGATAGGATAGTAGTTGGGGATCCTGAGTTTGCTTTGCGAACGTTGCGAAAACCAAGCACACCCGCCAGGCGGGGTTCGGAGAAGGGGAGGGGAAGGAAATTGATTTGGCTTAGGCGAGGAAGGGGATGTAAAGGCTCGATTAGGTCTGGGAGGTTAGAGATGCAGCTGATTGAGGAGAAAGAGAGAGGGAGAGGAAGAGAAAGGTGGAAAGAGGGAGAGAGAGATTGAGAAAATTCAAGTAAAAGGGGTCGCTGGAAATTTGGCGGTGACTTTTATTTTTTTTCAATTCTTAAACTTAGAAACAGACTCAATACAAAATAATCGCGATGTTTAACCTACCTGGATTTTTGTTTTTTTTTCTGGAAACCATCCCAAACTCTATTTAAAAGGTTGGTCAGATTAATAAAAAAATACGGCAGGAGACGACTAAAATCAATGGAATATGTTTATCGGATTAAAAACTCCAAAACTCGGAAAATGAGAAGTTTATCTGGCCTTTTCTTGTTATTTTCTATGTTAGCATAATTTAAAAGTGGGAGGTTTTGTTCACGAGATATTAAAACTCTCACAAAAATTATAATCGTTAAATTCTATGTGGGTCTGCATAATATCAAATATATATTATCGTTAGTTTTCGATAATTATAAAGCAAATTATATTAAGCACTCTAGTCGCAAGTGAATTCATTTTGTAATCATTTTCCTAAATGTAAAAATGCAAGGATCATCCACCTTGTTGGCTAGCACACAGTTTTTGGTTCTGCAGCCATAAGTAAGAACCGCAGCCGTAATTGAGGAGGGATACGATGGAATTCAATATTTCTACATTTGTGTCCTTTTAT
The DNA here is from genome assembly GCA_028673005.1 of Tanypteryx hageni. Classification (NCBI taxonomy): domain Eukaryota; kingdom Metazoa; phylum Arthropoda; class Insecta; order Odonata; family Petaluridae; genus Tanypteryx; species Tanypteryx hageni. The sequence goes on from CM054112.1 coordinate 158,771,692, forward strand.
GATTAAACATCTTGATACGGTGTAGAATGTCATAAATGGCGAATCTGATGCAAGGGATGGGAAATCTCCTATAATTATGGCTTTTAAAGCAAATAGTATCCCGCAGGGGAGACATTACTCTGGATATATCAAAATGAACTTTTTAGAGTGAACAGAATGCAGGTACAACCAGAATAAAATATATTATATTATTACTACGAGCGAAATAATAATTATATGTAAAGCACATAAAATGTTTCAATAATTCTTTTTAAAGAGAAATGAGGGAATCAATGGGCAATCAAAAATCGAGTTAATGAGCTCTCTTAATTCCTGAAATCCATAATCTTTTACAAGTTACTATTGGTAAATCCACTGACTGCGTCTGCTTTGTAGACAAAATGTGCATCTGGTTTTCATAACCTTTTTATCACTATTGTAACGATATAGCTTATCGGTGAATAAACGGTAAAAAGTTTTGTTCAGTGCGGCGATAAAATATGTCAAAAATCCGTAGAATAAATTATGAGCTCGTAATCAGTTCGGTAAATTAACTAATCTTGAAATCATTTTGAAAATAAAATTAAAGGATAGCTTTTCAAACGTTTTGTTTATTCGTTTCGTCGCGTCGAAATTACTTTCAATAAAGTACGGGATTCAAGTGAAAAAAAACGGCTCGGTTTTCAGGTAAAATTCGAATAAAATTCATCAACGTTGTTCACCATAAATCCTTTTCAAAGCATAAAATTGGCACATTGTTGGCGCATATTTTATGAAATATATTCGAAATATTTAATTGCGAATGCCGCGTCATTTATTTTATAATTAATTTCAGAGAAATGCGATCGCCTCTCTTTTCGAAAGGTGTAAAAAAGTACCTGGTCGGGGCGTGGAATTAGCCCCGAATCCCGATTGGTTGGCCGCGGATGTTTTTGCACTGAGGACCTACGCAGAAGTTCCGGATTGATTTCGGAGGCCACTTCGCCGTCAGGATTCTCGCTATAAGTGGTTGTATTGGTGAGGTCCTCTGAACCACTCCTCTCTCACTCTCTCTCTCTCTCTCTATCTCCCCATCTCTCTCTCTCTCCACCATGCATAGACGGAGTTTGCATGTGTTCACCGTGTGATGCGGAGGAGGACATGTTCGCAGTTTCGTGGCATCGAAAGGACTTAAAATCCCGTTCCGGAAAATTGAGTGGGATACGAGGAGCGAGTTGCCTTGCAATTGGAAGTCTAGTTCGTCTCCTCTATTTCTCTCTCCTTTGCCATATCCCTCTCCCACTCCCTTTCTTCTCTTACCTCTACCCTATTTCTCCCCTGAGCAAACGAAGCCAAGAAGTTACCTTCCGTAGGCCCTCTTCATCATCTTCCCTCCAACGCTCTTCCCGATTGAACCGGAAACTCAAATATGCGCCGTGGTGTTATTATATATTACATAAAAAAGTGCTATTGCGTCGTTGCCAAAAGCTTGTAATACTGCGGAAGCAACGACGTCACATTTGAAGAGCTGGAATGGTGTTCACCTTGCATACGTATAATTAACATTCTGTGAAGTTATTTAAAAAGTTCTAGTATCGAACGAACATTCTTTATGAGGTACCGAAATCCTGATTATTCGATTCTTTTAACTAACTAATAATATATTTTCATAAAAGTCATACATTTCAAATCGGAACTAAATATAATTTTGACTAAGTAACTGAATATTAAGTCAATATTGTTTCAGTGATTTAAGTCTCATTCTGCTCGTATTGCACTACCCACTGTGGTGAATTTTAAAATTTTTGCGGCCCTAGGCAGTAGTCATACTCTCGACTCCGCACTAGTTGCTAGTATTAAAATTCGATACTCTTTTCGTTTCTCTGCAAATAACTATAATAACCCTTATAAATATTGCAATTTATTATTCTTATGAGAAATCAATTGACTTCCATTTTATCAGTTTTCTAAGAAACGTTTCATATTGTTTTGGTTCCCCCAAAAATATGGGGATCTGGATGGTCGCCCAAAACGACCTCTATAAAATCCACCTCTGAGTCAATGCAATTTTATTTGGGTTGTTTAATAAAAGAATATGAGAATTTCTTACGTTAATTCTTCACAAGGAAGCGTTTCATATACTTAAAATTTTGAACCCGTTTTAGTATACGCAAACTCGACTTGTCAAGCGCAACAAAGTTACCTATAAATAAATAGCGGTACGTGATTATGAAATAAAACTTGTAAATATATTATCTACTCTATCCGCATGGCTTCCTTCTCGCCACGACATAACCGGAATAAAATTGTCGTCTACGTCTTCTTGAATCAATTTTCATCTAAAAGCGACAGTAGTTCAGAAAAGTTGAAACAGGATATGCTAGAGGACTTTTAATCGTCTCCGCTTATCATCTCGCAATCATCTTTAATGGCTCAATTTCAACTTCCTCGCCCTTTCAGCGAAATTGCCCTTCGTGTACATGGAGACCCTGAAATTACGTATCTTGTGGCCGCCATGACCTTCAACGGTTATTAAAAAAACAAGGTAGCCATTTTTATCGATAGAAGAGAAATTATCACGAGAGATAAGCAAATACTTGAGAATAGAATGGAAAGAGAAAGGGAGGAGAGCACACAGAGATAGGAGGGGATTGGGAGGGACATGAGTGAGAGAGAGAGAGAGAAAGCAAAGAGAGGAAACAGAGAGACTTGAAGGACGAAACCTCCTCCAATTATTGGATAGGGATAGAAACGCCGCCCAGCCGCGCGCCAATAACCTACACCCGCAAACTTAAACCGAGCTTTCTTGAGTTAAACCATGAAGTGCCTCTTATTCGCCTCCTCTATCTCCCGTTGGACTTATAACCCTCTCGCCAAAACTAACCTCGCTACTTTTCTCCTTCATTACTATATCCCCTATTTTGAAGCAGCAATTCCTTCCCCACGCAGATTCCCGACTCGCCCCCAAAAACTTTCCGCTCTTGTCAGCGTTCATCTTAGCAAAGTCTACCCTGCTGCCACCTACGGGGTAATGGCAGAAACGACCTCTTTCTCTGCTCTCGAGCGCCAGATCTTCTTGCTACGCGGTGAACCGCTTAGCGATGAATGCTGATAAAGCAGGGAGGCAAAAACTTCCGAGGATTACTTATATCCCCTTTTAAATGCAACGTATCCACTTTAACACGACGTAAGGAGAGATTGGTTTCCCTGGGTATTTATTTATCTAATTTTGGATGCGTTGTTTCACGTAAACCAGGTTCTTACATACATTTTATGTTGCAGGTGTCATATATTCATTAATATGTATAACTTGTATAGCACTAAATTTATACTTCTCTCATCAATGCCAATTAATTAAGGTATTAAATGATAATAAAACTTGAAAAATCGAAATAATTTAAATAACTTTTCATTTCAGCATGTTATTATTTTGGGGAAGAAACTGTTGAACACACATTTGCTCAATATTCCAGCAGAGGACTATATTTATTCCAGATGTCCTTGTGAGAATGCGCTTAGCTAGTTCCAGAAACATCTATAAACATAAAACAACGTTATATGAACGGGAAGTTGTGGTACTCGCGAATAGGTCGACGAAAATTGAAAACGAGAAATGTTGCACTGAGTAAAGAAAAACGGAAGTTTGATAAGCGTAAAACGTTTCATATTGAAGTGAAAGCTATAATAACACGGCTACAAATGGCGTACACTAAAGGAATAAGGTTTTAAGAGTATGTAAAATATAAATTATGCCGATATCACGAAGAGACATTGTCATTATAAACAAGAAGTACAAACCAGGACTAATGCAGGCTGGTTTCCCAAAGTTGATGTCTCGAATTGATTACTAATATTGACAGGGAATGTTTAAGTATGTGTTAGTCATTCCAAGAAATCCTCATACCATAAATACCATTTGTAATTCACAGTTTATTAATGATAGAGAAAAATTGAAAAACAAATTAATAGAGCATTATCAGGCTTAAAATACTAAAAACAATGTCAAAATCTCTTTCTGACATTATATTTTGCATATAATTTTGTAAATAAACGAATTTAATAAATTTTACTGTTTATACGCTAATATGTTTGGATCAATTGTCCATTGCTGATAAAATATAGCCCGGAGGTGGGCTCTGACAGCACGAGCCTCATATCAAGTTTCATGGAAATCGGAGCAAAAGTTGTTAGTAGGAGAGACACACTCATACACACACACACACACATAGACAGGAACATTTCATAAGGCTATGTTTCCCAGTCTAATCATAAATTACATTCGCAAAAGATTTTTTCTCATTTTTTTGTCTACCATTTTACTTAAATTAGCTACCAAAGCTCCAGACTCTTATTAAACAGTCCGATGTATTTGCTACGGTCGATCAAAGACTTTTCAAGAGGCGATTCAATATCAACTCTCATTACCCTAAAATATTTAAGATTCTTCAAACTCTTCATCTCTCCCATTCCCTTCCCCAATAGTCCTTACCCTATCATCAATTCGCGAAAGATGTTCTACGTCCAAAATTACTCTCACATATTTCGAACGAAGTTTGACTTGATTAATACAAGACCTCCGCCACCGATCGCCCTTTAGATCGGAATTTCCGGGAAAGAAGGAAAAAAATTGCTAGGTTTCCACTTTAATAGCATCCGTGTTCTTGGGGGGAAGAAGGGGCGGAAAGATTGCGCTTAATTCCTCTTAGGTTTCGGATGTAATGATCTCTCCAATAATCTTTTTCGGGAGAATCTCACTTTCATTTCCATCCCTTCTTCCTTCGTCCGAGGAAGATGGAGAGAACCTCTCGATCAGCCAACCAGAGGGGAATTACTTGGAGCCACCTTCTAGCCGCGCTTGCTCACTCTCCTCTCATCCCCTCCAAACTCCTCTCCACTCACCCTCCGCTTCTTACCATGACAACTCTCTACCCTCACGCCCGACTCTCCACTATGGGAGTAAAAGCATCGGAGAATGGATCGTATGTGGAGTTTGAAAGGGAACTGGCGGAGGAGAGAGAGAGAGAGGGAGGAATAGGGGAAGGGGGAGGTTTGAGTTAAGAGAGATTCCTCCCCAGACAGTGTGACCCGGATGCCACCTTCTCCCCCCCCCCTCCTGCGGGATCCCATTCGTTCCTACATCTCCCGAGGCCACCAAACCGCCCCCTATTGTCTCCGCTGGCGTAGGATCGCGGTTTTCAGCATTTGAGCCCGAGGTGCCTTTCGCGGAAGAGGCTGCGGCTCCACCCCATTCCATTCCACCCCTCTCTTTCTCTCCCTCCCTCTTGCCCTTCCTTTATCTTCCTCTGTCTCATTTCCCTCTTGCCTCCTCTCCACTGGTCTTTCCATTCTCTATCTTTCTCTCCCTGCCTATTCTCTGCAATTTCTAAAGTCTCACTCCATTCTCTCTCTCCCCCTTCCTTCCTTTTTCGTCCCTGTCTTCCAACCCAGTCTTTATTATCCATGCGATCTTGCCCTCTTTCGTTCTCCTTGTTCCTTGCACTTTCTTTAGTATTCTCCGTATTATTTATTTTTCGTTTCATTTTCTCTCACACCCACGTTCTCCCTTTTCTTATCCGCATGCCCCTGATTTATCCAATTCCCTTTTCTTTCAAAAACTTACTTCTCTCGCCACCTCTCGTCTTTTCTCGATTAAAAAAATAATTCGCAAGTTCCGATTTATATTATCCCACAAACGTAAAATTGCTTGTCCTAAATCCAGTATTCTAAATAAACCAGCTTCATGGTTGCTGATTAAGTAAACATTCTCACTATAGCTGTAAAAGTTAAGGAAAATATCATTATTAACTCTTGGTGTAATTCCGTCAAGGATGGTTAACTTGTAGGTTAAATTCATTCATGAATCATTAAAACCTTTTATTTCTAAAGAGTTTCGCCATGAGATTAATTCATCATTTTTAGCCAGTTTTTGAACGCTCTTATAGTTTCACTTTGGCGTCTGTCTGTCTGGCGGTCTCTGAATTTGCTTACATTTAAATTGTAAACCGTAAGCGTTAAAAGAGCAGAAAATTATATGGTAGATTTCTGTACTTCTGCCATTTGTTTTATTTAGATTTGGCTTCTGAAAAATATACAAGTTCAAATTGAGGCCCATTAAAATTTTTTTTTAAATATCTCCGAAGGTGTAAAAGATGAAAAGCCAAAAATTTGAGCTTAAATTTTTACATTAATGCAACTTATTCTTGAAATGTTTGCGAAAAATCCGACAAGAAAGTCGTAATTTATTTTAAATTTTAAAATTTCTTATACGGTTCTATTAATTGTTTTCAACGAAATCAATTTTCGTAGGATCTTAAGTAAACAAGATGTATTACAATTACGTAAATAGGTTTAATTTCCTTTTATATGTAAACGAAACATAGTAAACTATATATATAAAGCGCTAAGTGAAAAGGGATGGATAACTTACGACGATGGAATGAACTTGAACGTAAGTATAACTTTTAAATTACTTGAGTAATGTAAGTTATAATTAATCTTTGATTGTTTTACTTATATCTCCGAAGACACAAAAGGGAGAAATATGAAACATTAAATGTACATTTCCACACGAAGGCCAATTATTTTTGAAATATTTCAGTGTTGAAAACATTACAGAAGCGGATACGGAAACGTTCAATGTCTTAATTAAAATTGATTGCGTTCTAAATTTAAATTTCATTTTGGAAGTTATTATGCATTATTATAAAAAAAGATATTTTGATGTAAAATCTATTTCATGTAGGATACAACGATAACTTAGATATTACGTCTCTCATTTTAAATGCTAACCTCACCTTCACGTGGCAACCCCTTTATAAAACAAACGAGGCTCTAGCAACCGAATAGGTGGCGGTATATGAACATGAAAAATATCAAACACTAATTTTATCCATGAATAACATACTACTTGTTTAATTTCTTTTTTCTTTACTTTCTTGCTTCTATTTCTCTCTTTTTGTCCCTTGTTCTTGTCTTCATCTATCTGCATCCAAGTCATTCATTCATTCATTCACGAGATTCTCTTCCGTTTTGTTTTTTCTATAAATCCCATTCTGCATTCAATTTCTCTATTTCGCCCTAACACTCTCTTTCTGCTCAGTTTGGTTTTCCTCACTCTTCTTCCTGACTTTCTTTGAGTCTTTTTGTCGCCCATCTTTGCCTCTTCTTCCTCCATCCATTCTTTACTTCGTTTTTCTTAACATTCCTTAATAAACTCTCAATTTCTCTTCCAGATACTTCTGCCATTTCTCTCTTTATAATGAAAAACACTGATCTATCTCCTCTTTATCTCCAACGGTTCGTCGCGACTATTTTCTCTCTTTCTCTCTATTACTCTTTGTCTTCTCGCAGCTCCCTTTAATTGCCCTTTAATCCGTTATCTCCATCTTGACCCTTTACGCTCAACATATTTACATTTTTCGCATTTCTTATTTAATTATTTCGGTCTTATTTTCTCTAGTTCTCCGTTCCGTATCTTTCGCATAATATCCCATTCCTTCTCTCACAATCAGCCTCTTGATTTTAAAATTTTCATTCTCCTCACGTTTTTATTTTTGCACTGTCCAACTTATATAGCAAACCATCAGTAGAAATAAATGCATACCAATAAATGACTGGCATTAATAACGTAACTAAGCGTAAATTGTTAACAATAGTCGCCGCTAGGTGGTAGCAGCTAAAAAATTAGTTTTTAAATATCTCTAAAACAATGGGAAAATGTTTCAAACAAAGGTTGCAGAAAATTTAATCTCCTATATTATTCAAATATTAAAGAAAATATTGTTGAAATCTCGAAATCGACTTTTTTCACGAAAACAATAGTAGTATAGTACATAGTAGTATGGAGGAACATAGCAGTACCATGTAGAGGAAAGTATTGTTTTCGAGATTTCAACGGAAATACACGTTTTCTGGGCCCTGAAGACGTTTTGACCATTTTCTCGATGATGTCTGTGTATGTGACAGTTTTTTTGTGGTTGCTCTAACTAAAAAAGTATTAATCAGGTCAACGCAAAATTTTACATTTGACATTTTTGCTAAAGGCAAAAGAACTGATTTGTTTTTGATAAAAATCGGTGTACCGGAAGTGGGAGTTTACTCTTGTCACATCAGTTTTTTAATATTTGCATTAATATTCGATTTATATAAAAAGGAATTGGAATAAACGTTTTTGGAAATTTAATTTTCTACAACATATGTTTGAAAAGATTTCCCCTATAATGCATTGTTTAAGAGATATTTTAAAAACTAATTTTTTAGCTGTCACACCCACCAATTACCGGCAACTATTGCAAACATTTTACGCTTACATTAGTTCCGTAATAATAACACTCCATTTTTTTTAACTATTGGATCTTCTTGGCTATATCCAGTATGAAAAACTATCGTTTTCAATCATTTGTATGTATGTATGCCCAGTCAATTCGCCTCTCTTACAGCACAAATGGGTATCTCAGAGGTAGTGCAATGAATAACCGGGGAGGGAGGAGGGAAACCCGGTGCCGGCATTTGCCTGTTCTTACGAAGAACACCAGGGGGGCCAACAGCTTAACGTCCCTTCCGAAGGACGGAACAGCTGAATTTGCGCGGTCTCCTCAAACTACGCAAACAGGGGGCCGTGTGACCTTGAGAAAAATCCTACTCGCGCAGGATTCGTACCCGATGACTTTTTCAAGCATCGGGCGAGAAGCAGCCAGCGTCCTAACCACTACACCACCGGCACCCCCTTTAAGTTTACTATTCTTGGATAATAAGTCTTTTTCTTTTATAAACGTACACAGTCGACCAAATGTATATGAGAAAGTTTGTGCAATGTATATTGAATTTTTTCACAGTTCCTTAAAAGGTTTATTATCATTTAAACCTATTTGGAATTTTTGGAAATATTACAGGTATAGAGAAAATCATGTGGTGGCCACATCAGATTTTTTGGAAATATTTTCTTTAATATTTGAATAATATAATAATATAGGAGATTAAATTTTCTACAACCTTTGTTTGAAACATTTCCCCATTGTTTTAGAGATATTTAAAAACAAACTTTTTAGCTGATACCACCTAGCGGCGACTATTGTTAACAATTGACGCTTAGTTACGTCTTAGTAACGCTCCTTTTTACTTTCTCCATATACGCAGTATAGAGAAAGTATTGTTTTCATGAAAAAAATCTAATTCGAGATTTCAACGGAAATACATATTTATATGTCCCCTGAACACGTTTTGGCTATTTTCTTGATGATATCTATGGGTATGTATATCTGTGTGTGACCGGGATTTTGTGGGTGCTCTAACTCAAAAACTATTAATCAGATCAAAATGAAATATTAAATTTGACATTTTTGCTAATGGAGGAAGTGCTGATTAGTTTTTGGTGAACATCGGTCAACCGGAAGTGGATGTTTACTCTTGTCACATCCGTTAAAAAAAATATTTGCTTTAATATTTAATAAATGTAAAAACATACTGAAGTAAACGTTTTAGGAAATTTACGTTTCTACAATATTTGTTCGAAATATTTTCTCATATAATGCATTGTTGAAGAGATATTGTAAAAACTAAATTTTTTAGCTGCCACCACCACACCACCTACCGGCGACTATTGTAAACACTTTACGCTCCTTTTTATTTTCTTAATTGTTGGAGCTTCGGGGCTATATCCAATATCAGAAGACTACGGTTTGAGTTTATTTCTGTTCTTTATAGCCTTTACATTTTTCTCGTAGTTCCTTAAATATTTATTATCATTTTACCTATTTGGAGTATTTGGAATTTTTAGAAATATTACAGGTACGGGAAAGGCATGTGGTGGGCACATCAAATTTTTTTCTTAATTGCGGGAGCTTCGGGCTATGTTCAATATCAGAAGCCTACAGTTTGAGTTTATTTCTGTTCTTTATAGCCTTTACATTTTTGTCGCAGTTCCTTCAAATATTTATTATCATTTTACCTATTTGGAATTTTTAGAAATATTACAGTTGTGGAAAAGGGCATGTGGTGGCCACATCAGATTTTTTTCTTAGTTGTTGGAGATTCCTGGCTATATCCAATATCAGAAGGCTACGCTATGAGTCTATTCTGTTCTTTGTAGTCTTTAAAAATTTCTCGCAGTTTCTTAAAATATTCATTATCATTTAACCTATTTGGAATTTTTAGAAATATTACAGATTTGGAGAAAGTCATGTGCTGGCCACATCAGAGTTTTATCTTTATCTTACGGGAAACGATATCCATCCTCTGGAGTCAAACCCGTGACCTCATTCAAAATTATTTTTAGTCATAATATAGAAATTTATTAACACTGAAATTCTGAGGAATTTCCGGCTTCTAAGTTATTTATAATCGAGTTATTCACAAAATTAGAGAGTTACGCATCATGATAATGACCAATACGATTTATAATATAGAGAGATGAAAACGTAATGAAATACCATTTGAGCACCAAGTTGTGTCGATAAGTAGATGCTTATAATAAAGCCGCAGCATATACAATGTATAAACGCATTCGAATTTTGTGGTATAAAATGAGTTTTAACTGAATAATGTGCATAGAAATATATACCAACTAGGGGCCTATTTCAATTCTGTGTTATTATTTAATTTGGAATATTTCTTTGTATACAATTTAATGTTCGAATTCTTGAATACCCCAAACATTTCCATGTGTAGACCAAGGCTCAGGTGTAAATATTCCAACTTTGGCTAAGGTTTGACTTTGCGATTTATTAATTGTCATGGCATAAGACAGTTTGATCGCGAATTGTCTGCAATTCATGTTAAAAGGAATTGCTGGATCATTTGGCGTGTCAATTTTTACACGTGGGATAAAGTGAATGATTCCAGCCATAAAACCAGTAATGACTTACAATAATTAATTTAATTATTAATCACATTTAATTAATCAATCGCCCATCACTCTCACATTTTCCAATCATAACCCACGCTACGTGCCTCTTATTTACGTTAAATAATGGTACTTTCGGTTCTCGAGTTAAATCATGTTCTCTCTCAGTTTCAATGAACTTCAATGTATAGCAACTTTAATTGGAATAAAATCGAAATTAAATATAAATACCGATAATCAAATGAAACTTATATGTATACAGCATCTATATAAATTTCATTTAACATTTAAGACTTTCATTTAAATACTAACTAAAATTAATGCATCGTGTTGTATATATTGAAACTCTGTACTTTTCGATGCATAAAAGGAATTCTGATTTTAATTCTTACCGATATGTAAGTGAATCTTCAATGTGTAAACTGTTAAACGAAGCGAATATGAAAGTTTATTTACTAACATTAGTAACTATATACTGTTGTTAGTAAACATACAAAATCTGTAAACAAAACGACATCCCACTTTGTGTAATATAATATACATTTATAAGCTGAACACTTCTATTAGTCATAAGGTGTTCCACCAGGTTGCAGCACTCCACTGTTACTCCACACCTTTTACAGGAGGTTTTTAAAACTAATTGCGCTTGGAAAAGTCACCTCAATTTGTATAATATAATAGGGATGATGAAGTAGAAATTATGTTAGGCAACCTCAAATAACATTTATATCTAATACCTTACGTTGGTAGAATGTATCGCTAAATTTTGAATGAATTTTAAGCTATTCTAGACAAATTATAGGTACATAAATCTATAAAAGTCAATCGATAAGAATGTTGTACTCATTTTGTACTTTTTCTATTATCTTAAGGATCTTAAGGAAAAAATTAAATAAATTAACTCAGAAAAATTAAACTAATCTTTTGCAGACTGCAAAACCAAAATGACTAAAAATCGTTATTCTAATAGTATTAATTACGAGTTAAAGAAACATAAAACGAACATTTACCACACATTTAATAAGAAAACTACGAACATTACTTAATCGCTTAACAAAAAAAGCAACAATATCAATTTCAGTACTCAATTTCACGTTTTATTTACGACGACCGTTTGCTGATTGAAACCAAACAAAGTCGAACATACCTAGCTTAAAACGGTTGACATAACGATATTTTGGCTGACAACAATAAAAAGAAGAATTTCCCGCTCAATGCTCTCATAGGATATGTAAGGTATGAAATAATAACTTCATTCGGATGAAAGACACCATTTGCTGGAAAAATTCTGCGAGAGAACATAATTACGATGTATAATTTAGGTGATAGAAATTCGAGGAAGTCTGTTTCGTTAGCAAATCACACCAACAAAAATAATACCCTACCTATTTCCCAGAAATTTTAGGGAAAAATTGCCTCGCTGCCCTTTGGCTCGACAAGATGAAAAAATAATAATACCAAACTTTGGCCCAGTCAATGTACTCCGTACGCGTAAATTTACATCTTCCACACCGGTGGGCATACATACACACAGAGGGGTGCACGCACGAGCAATACGAAATTAATATGAAAGTGTCATGCAGCATCTTTAATAGTAATTATGTAATTATAAAACAATACAAAATAATAAAATATAATTATAAAGATATGAGCCCTAGAATGGAACATTTTCAACTTTGAAAGAGATGATATTAAATCATACTATTAGCTGGGAACTCTAGATTTATTTGACCATTAATAGCTGTTTCCACGAAAAATCGCGATGAATATCACTTTTTGCCATATATGTTTTTCAGTATTCGCAGTGAGATATTTCTTTCGAGGTCCCTAGTCTCATTTAGTCGTGCGCGACAAAAGCTAATAATTCGCAGCCATTCCAATTTCGCGTTTTCTCCCTGACGCAGAAAGGCGATGGAAAAAAAATCATAAAATATTCGGAAGTCGCATTGACACATCTCCACACTATGTATTCGACGGTGACCTTATTCTGTCCTTCCACCACGAAGGACGTTTCCGATATTTTCCTTAGGTCCATAAGGAAAAAAGAATCATTAAAACGATTGCAGGACCCGAAAAACTTCGAAAAGCACTCTTTCGGGGAGAGAGAATCTACGAAACCGACGTAAGAGTAGAGAAGCACATTTTAAGCTACTGAGAGAAGGTAAAGAAAATGCAGAACCAAAGAGAGATGGAAGGAAGAAAAATTGGAGACAAAAATAATTTTATACAAGATGATCCAAACGGAACTTATGATGCCTAATTTCCTCATAATTATTTTTTAAATATATATATATATATATATATATATATATATATATATATATATATATATATATCTGTAGCTGAAGAAAGAGTAGTTCCGAAAGCTTCTACGTTTGTGATGTTTCTGTGTTTTAGTGTTCTTTTACGTGTGTCGCTTCGACATCCCCGGTGCCTCGCCAACCTGAAGTCGTCTGATTGGTGAGTGTTCACTGGGTTTCCTCATCCCAACACCTTGTTGACATCCATATATTCATTTTACCTTTCCTTTTCCGTAAGCTGTTTTATATATATATATATATATATATATATATATATATATATATATATTGGCTTTAATAGCTTTAAGATCACCGCAGATGAGTTGCTTTTTGTTTTACCAAATTTCATAATTTAGCGTTATCAAATAGGCATTATAAATACATTTGAACGGAAAACTAAATTGATCACACGTATTTGTGTGGCAAAAATAACGCGTGTGTGTAGTGCATATACCGAATCCAAGTACTACAATAGTCGTTGCAATGGCAACACTCTCGTAATGAGTGATAAAAACTTCAAAAACGCCAAATTATAAGAAATACGATCGATAAGCAACATTTTTTGATAAAAATTGAAATTTTCATTCATTCCTTCAGCAAATAGTACAAATACCGCTCTGATATTACAATTCTAAGGTATTTTAACTCGCAAAAGAAAATTACCCTGCACGATGAATTTCAGATTTCCCTTATCAATCAAATGGAAATGATAGTTCCTAGAATCGAACCCGGGACTTTCAATCTTCGCTATAAAAACTATCTTTAGAAGTTCGATCCCGGTTGCAAGTGTCATGAAAATCCGTCTATTGGTTCAAAAGTTAATAGGGAGGACTGGCAAACAGGCACGACGACGAAACTAAGATTATGGTCATTCTGGAAAGTAGGCTAAGAATTATAACTCCCAAGAGAAAAGTGATGGAGAATGGAGAAATGTAAAATGACAGATAGAGAAGTAGAGAAAAGTGTCGGACTTTGTAGAATAATAAAGGTTAGTAGAATAAAAGAAGATATATATATATATATATATATATATATATATATATATATATATATATATATATATATATATATATGCATGCCTGGAAAGGGTAAGAGATTGAGACATTGAAACACATGTAATAGAAAGAGACACTGTAGTGCTCAAGCACAAACCAACCCCCCTCCAATTTAAATTATTTCACATCTTTTAGATTAGCAAATCATGCTAGCATCATCCGATAGGACTACCCATTTTGTGATACTGATGAAGGATAACTTGGGCAGACTACGGACCCTACGTGCCACATTAAATAATCAAGCATCGGTACGTACTAGTTTCATTTGTACGAAAAAATATAGTAATTACTGGGTGGAAACACATCGCAGCTGATGGTTTTTTGTTATATTTTTCGTCCAAGGAAGATATTTGGAGGAATCTCAAGGGGTGTGTTCCCGGTTTGCGAAAGCCGATGTCTTTTACCTCGGAAGAAAATTCTGTTGGATTGGCGGGAAGAGCACAAAAACCTTTAATGGGTTAGCAGGGAACGTCGGGATATAGTCTGGGGAAGGTGACGGAAAAATACCGGAGACAGAGAGAGAGGGAAAGAGACCTTGTCGTTGAGTGGAGAGAAAGGCGAAGGTGGCGATCCAATGGGGCGAGATGAAACTACGAGAGACGTTTTAAAGCGAGAAACGAGGTGCGTATGCTCGGCCGGAATGCCGGAAAAAGAATGGTGACTTTGAAAGGGGTAAAAAATATGCGTTATTTTTATCCCTCGATCTACCTCCTTTTCGTGTGTGTATTTTTGGCTAATCAACCTCTTAGATTATTATGGTACTTCCTTTTTGTGACGAAAGAGCGGTACATGTTGCGTCGCAAAACAGGACGGCCAAATGAAGCTTGCGTCTTACCGTCTATTTTGTTTTGTTTTTATTCGATGGAGATTTTTCGGTGAATTTCGTGAATAATTTCTGAATAATTCAGAAAACTCAGCAGTGCGCTTCATGTGAGCTACCCGTTTTCATGGTAAATTCATGCGCTGCAAACCAAGAGAACCTAAACTTACCTTCAGAAAGACATGTAAATAAGAACGTTTCGAGGTATATTTATCGAATTAAAAGTTTCGAGATATAATTTTTTAAAAAGATTTTGAAATTGTCCTCTTTGAAATTCGAATATTTTTAAAAGTTTCGAGGCAATTCCGTTCATAAATTACATTAGCGAAATCTTGAAGGGTGTTCGAGTGATATAATTTCATAGATTGTTGACGCAATGAAGGAAAACTGCGTCATGAGATCTTTTAGCCGACATTAAAGCGGATCTCGTAAACTTTTGAATTTTTTCGTTTAGATACTTGGTAATATTTTAAATGAAAGATGTGGCAAGTTTTAATTTACCTATGGATAGTTTAAAAAACGCCATCTAAAACAAATTTTTAGCTATTTTTAAAACACCTGGTCGTAAATTATATTTAAAAATTGTAAGCTCTTGTAGCCGGCCAAGTAACAATAGATTACAATTCGACCCCGAAGAGGAAAGTTCCAGATTATCACGTTTTTCACGATCCCTGAAAAAATACAAACCTATCGGCGTTCTCCAGGGTAAACCCGATCGGAAATATAACTTGATCAAACAAGAATCCCTCATTCGGAGTAAATTCAACCGAAGCCTGTAAAAACAACAGCGCGAGGGAAACTTTGCACGCACGAAACTCGCGGAGAAACCTTGCTTTACACACGTGCTGCGTTCTTCTGCCGCTAGGATCTGACCGCAGCGATGCAACTACGCAACGGATTATTGCCGGAGAATAGAAAAAAATATATCGAATCGGGATGGGTGCTGCGCAAGGTGGCGGGATGGAAATAAGTCGAGGGGAAGAAGTTCAAGGGCGGATTTAGGATGCGCGACACATTGAAAGAAGCCTAAGTTTGGGATGTGGCGTGAGTTACAAGGAGGGGTGAGGATGAGTTGAAAAAGACGTTGACGGTGAAAAGACTATTTCCCCTTCCCCCTCAACACACGCATCTAACCGCCTGAAGAACTCCCTACCTCATCCCGCACAGCGGATACAGGATGAGAGAGCGTAAGGGAAAGGGCTAAACTGCGGGAAAGAGACCAATATTGGACTCGGGCGTTGATACACTCTTTTATTTTCCGCATCCCCGCTCAACATTTCCACCTCACCCCATTCCGCCTTACCTCCACAAAAAAACCGGGTAGTTTTTTTCCTTTCATTCTTTTTCCGAATTCGCGGGGATATCGCGAGCGAGATGTGTATGAGGATGGAAGGAGCCTCGGCATTGAAGTAAACAGGAATATACCAGTGTCTCTTTGGAGGATATCCATGGAGATGCCAAACTATACCAACCTCGATACAACCTCCCACTCCTCCCTGACTGCGCTACCAGGCGAGAGAGACACGATCGGATAAAGGGAATAAAAGAAGAATATCGTCCCTCTCTCTTGCTTCCAATATCGAAAGATGTCCTCTCTCTACCTCTCCCCCCCTATCTGCCGTGTTTTCTCTCCATCTTCTCCCCTCTAGCTCATCTCACTCGCCCCCTTTCCTCCTGTGGCCCATCCCTTCACTCTTTCCCCTCCACCTTCTTCCAACCCATAATACTCCTACACATCGAACGCGGCGTTTTCTCATTCTCCCAATGAATGTTCTTCCTCTACTCTTCTTTTTACCTTCTCCATTCTCCCTTTATATATATATATATATATATATATATATATATATATATATATATATATATATATATATATATATATATATATCGTCCAAATCTCTCCTTTGAAGTATTCCATCTCGATATACTGTTCTGCCTCTTCAAAAGAGATCTCTCTCATCGGGGATGAGTTGTCAATTTAATAAATTCGTGTCGCAGATGTTTTATAGGCCAGTAGGAGGAGATCCTTACGGTTCCCTTATTTTCCGTTTGTCCACGGGAGGCCGGTGGAAGGGGAGGGATAATAGGAACAGCGGGATGGGAGAGGGGGTTTGGTTGGGAGACCGCCGTCGGTAAGTCTCGCGAACATCATCTAAATCCGAAGTGAATTATGAAGACGGATGTCGCATTCGAAGGTATTTCGAAGCATGGGAATTTCTGAGGTGAAGTTTTATTTAAAGGAACGCATGGCGTAAATACGTTGTCAATTCGGTGGAAGTTGATGTGTATTTGTCGCTTGACATGCTTTACTAAAATTTCTGATGAAGACAGGTACTTCTTGGAAAGCTTCAGAGTTGCTCGAGTATTATAGAGAAATAAATAAGGAACGTACGTTTTTGGTTAGAATTTTTTAAATAATCCAATCAAGTTCTGTTAAATACTTTTCTAGCAATGGATTTGGTCAAACATCCGTCCTTAAGCGAAGGAAAGTGGATATTTTGTTGTACTAGCCTGGCCTGACTTTCCAACCTTTCTATTCCAAATTCGTTCGACGTGATTTCAAAAACCTTTATATTCAGAGACCATATGTAAATTAACTGCAGAATTGATAACTATAACTATATAGGGTATAATTACTACTTTTACTCGGCATACCATTTTGGATTAATCGTGGCTGCGACAATCAAGGTAATAAAAATTAAAATTTGCGATAATAGGACGGTATTTCAAATAATTTTCAATCCGTAGCTTTTAATCCTCAGTATTATACATATGAATATTTGATTAATTTCAACTAATCAGTGATGTAATTATATGGGAAACAATAACAAAGCCGGAATTTTCGGCTATTTGGTACTAAGAATATTTAAGGGGAGATAAAAATAACACTGAGTTTTGATTACTCTTAAAAAATTGAAATGTCCGATAGTATTTTGGCTTGCTACGGCCACGGATTTTCATATTTAAAAATGCTATGGTAAGAAAAAACTGTACATTACATAAATAATAAAAAAATTTTATTTGAATTGAAGAATTTCACGTTCAATAACCCCTAGAGAGCTTTTTTTATTTTCTCACGCCAAAAATCCAATTTTGTGAAATATCTCAGATCATATGGTTCGGCATAAAATGTTCCGCCATTTCAATCCCATCTAAAAATTTAGAATCCGCAAAACATGAGAAAAACTGGCGCTTCAGCGAAGCCCTCCTAATGTCTCCCAGCAAAACGCATTAAAGAGGAAATGTTCAATCTTGTGAGGTTATGGACCATATTCCTATAAGAAAGTACAATACTATAAAAAGGGAAGAATCTATTTATGGGCCATATTGACCGCTCGTGAAAGAGAGAGAGATAGATAGAGTTGGTAAGAGACAGATAAGATAAAAACTGAATGAAGCAAAAGGAAGCAAAGAGATAGAGAGAGAGAGAAGAAAGTAAGAGAAAAAACGAAAGAAGATTATGAGAAAGAAAATGAGAGATAGGGAATAAGAGAATTGAAGCAAGACGAAGAGAGTAGAAGTAAAGAGCAATGAGGCAAATAGAATAAGAAATCCAAAGTGAAAGAGAGCGGTAGTATGAAAGAGAGAGAGAGAAAGATAGATAGATAGAGAGAGAGAGAGAAAGAGAGAGACAGACAGAGAGTGAGAGAGACAGAGAGAGAAAGAGAAAACCCGCTGAATTTCGCGCATACACGCACACACAAGGCTGAGGATCCTATTTCATTTCCATGTAACTCTCGTCGTTTCTGGAAATAACTACATTCCGACATCCTCTCACCCTCTCTCACATTCTTCATCTTTCTATTTGGCTATGAGCGCATTCTCCGAGTGTGGGGTTTGTAATGGGAGGGAGGAAGGGAGGGTAGGGCATTTATTCCACTCCCACATCACCCCTTAACCTCCTCTTCCCCATCTCCTTTATACGTTCTCCCCTTTCTCGCCCAAATTCGCCACCCTCCACCTTCTTCCACATTTACCCTTCTCCGTACTGTTTCTTTTTCCCCTCTCTTCCTCCTCCTCCGCCTCCACTCCCGATGCCTTCCAATATTGTCGTATCTAAGTTCTTTTTCCCCGGCATCCATTTACAATTTCTTTTTCCTTTCATACCTTTCCCATATCGTCCACTCTCTAAAACTACTACTATTGCTACCACTCTCTCTCTCTTGATCAACTTAATTCTATTTACTGGCAGTTTATTATATTGTATTCTCTTCGCCAATGTGTTTCTCCCACTTCCCTCACTTTGCTGGCATTTCTTTCTATTTCTCCTTCTAACAATAGGTTTTCTAATTCTTATATATATATATATATATATATATATATATATATATATATATATATATATATATATATATATATATATACTTACGGAAGAGGAAAGGTAAATGGAATAAATGGATGGGAACAAGTTGTTGGGATAAGGAATCCCAGTGAGCACTCACCAATAAAATGAGTTCAGGCTGGCGAGCTGCAGGGGTTGTCGAAGTGACACACGTAAGACAAACACAAATATTACGGAAGGTTTCGAGGGTGATCCCTTCGTCAGCACAGTATATATATATATTTTTTGTGGAAGCCACAACGAAGAACCCGCAGATATATATACATATAATAACGATGAACGCGCAGATATATATATATATATATATATATATATATATATATATATATATATATATCTGCGCGTTCATCGTTGTGGCTTCCACAAAAATAACCACTGCATCTATTTGCCTCTTCCCTTTCCTCCATCCCGTAATCTGTTTCTATTTCAGCATTTGGAATCTTTCCTCACTCTCCCATATTTTCTCTCTTAAGCACTTTCTTTCCCTTTCACCTCTAATTTTTCTCTTTTCTGGAATTCCATCTTTTTGAGCACATTATTTACTCCTTCTTTCTACTTCTACTCCAGGTGCTTTCCGTAGTTTTTAATGCTTATTTCCTCGTTTTATATAAGCACTGAAATGATTATTTTGATCATGACTGATCGCTATCCCTCTCTTCACTTTTGACTACGATAATATTCAAAATATTCACTCTAAAACTCTCAAAATTTCTTTTCTCATAAATATTTATTTTACCAATATATCATATTTAGTTTATTTCTCTATTTATTCTCCTATCAAAATATTTGTCTTATGTAATCGATGTGTACACATTTGGTGACCTTGAGCTAAGTTTGTCCGCGGCAATTGCTGTCTTAATTCCACCATTATATCTACCGATACATATTTTATAGCTATGCATATTCTAAGATAATATACGCTTAAAAATATGCCAGCGTTTTTAGTATACCTTAACTACTTAACTACTACCTACCTACTACTACCTACTAACTACCTTAACTACTTAACTACTACTTTTCTTCTGCTCTTTTGGAAGATTCAAATCAGCAATTAAACGAGTGAGAATGTTAACATGTGTCCTGTAATAAACTAGGAACTAGGTAAGATGAGGGTGATATATTATATACATGTTCTTTACTTTTTCGATGAATAATAAAAATGTATTTACGCAAACTCGTATTTACTACATCTTTCGACCTCTACTGCTAGGTTTAGTCAGGATTTTACTCTTAGTATGCTTAACTTGGACAGGGTGTTAGCCTGTGTGCATCTCAAAGAAAGGAGGAGCCGGCATTAGCCTACTCTTATGGTAGACTAAGGTGTCACACTGCTTAACTTTCCTTCAGAGGTACGAAATGTTTACTTGGATTTCGTCTAAATAGGGTCGAAAATTTGCCTTCGCCAGAATTTGAATCCAGGAAGGCCAAATCGTTAAATATTTTCACTAAAGCAACCGCTTCACCTTTTCAACAAACTCTTCCTAATTTTTCTCTTCAACGCAGTAGTAAAATATAAATCGTTTTCATTTTACCAAGACTTGCTTCCCTTTAAAAAATATATTTTAGACATGATACGTCTATTCAGTCTACTAATCAAATCGTCCTATCTCACTTATATTTTGTCACTTGCTTTCTCTCGAAAGTCCCATCCTTTGATCACTCCCATCTTCTCCCCTTTCCCCTTAAGTGAAAATTTTCTTCGCCTTCCTACTTCATATTGCATCCTCTCCCCCATCGTAATCTTCTCCCCCCACTCCCTTCTACTCCCCCATCAGTTCCCTCGCCCTTTCTATCCGGTCCCATGGGGAGGAGGCAACGACCCCCCAGAGACCTCATAGCTAGCCGGTCTCTTTCCTCTGGTTCAACATTCCCTTCCATTACCTTTCTTCCCTCTTGCCAGCTTCGCTCCCCCCTCCACCAGCACCCCTCTCTCTTATGTCTTCCCCCTCTCTTTCCTCCCATCAGCCTCTCCCCCATCCACTCGCTTCCCCTATACCTGCTCCAACTCTTCTCTTCTCTAGCCGGAAACTTTCCTCCTTGTCCCCCGTTCAACCTTTTGCAACTTGTGCCATGCTTCTGCCGTCGGGAGAAGGGAAGAGAATACGAAAATAGGGTGGTGTCGCCGTCTCGTCCCATCAACGGAAATTTCCGATAAAATTTAAAGCCGGCCCATGCGTCAATTTTAATCGTGGGAGGACTTCTTTTGTCTCTGAGACTCCGATCTTGAGTTTAAAGGTAAGTTAAGTTTTCCGACAAAGTTCTCGCGGGGGATGTAATGCAAAGAAGTGTTTTATTTTGCTTAAGGAAGTGTGTGGTTGTCGAGGGCGTTTTTTTCAATCCTTATAGTTTTATAACAGCAAAATGAACAGTTGGATTAATTGATTTACGTGTATAGTTTTTAATCATATTGAAATATTGAAAGTTTAACACCAAAACCGCCGGCATATGCTACCCTCCTAGAACTGCCGCGGGGACAAAAATGTCCCGTGTGAGAATTCACCTTTTTGAAGCAAACAGACCTAGGTTTGAGGAACGGTTCGGATAGTGGGAAAGAACTCAATTAGTCTGCTTCAATGCAACTATTTTGTTATTATCCAATACAAATATATATATATATATATATATATATATGTATATAAAATTGTATATATAATCATCCAGAACAGTCTCCGATATTTAATACAGGCTGATAATAGGCAGTTCTATCGCCACACGAACAATAGAGGACATTCTCTATGATATTTCCGAAGAGGGGACAGTTTTGTCTCCTCGGCGGTTCTAGGGTGGAGTGAACGCAGCCTTTAAACTATGGGGTGAAAATATTGCATTAGGATTTATTGCTAATAATCATGTAAAGTCAAGAAGTTTTGTAGTGCCACGCAGGAAAATACGCCTCTGGCAAACTATCAAATTCGAAAAGGGGACAATTTTGTCTCCTAGGCGGTTCTAGTGTTAAAACGTCAGTTAAATACTTTTAGACTGGAAGTTAATAGTGGTAATACCTAAAATTCCAATATGTAGTAAGTTATAAATGCTTAAGATAAAAAACCTATACATTCACTTCAGTACACACAACTTTATTATTTTAAATGGCTTAAAAATATTTCTTTATTACAAATAAAATCATTTTCATTATTTTTCTAAGATAAATATTCATTTAACTACGTAAAAACTAAGGATTAATATATTTTTCTCCTTTAGACAGATGCAATTCGATAAATTTTGTAAAAGCGAAGAAACTTTATTTTTTAAATCTAAAACACGAGTACAATTATCGACACGCTTTCAAGTTTTCGCATAAAAAACGCAGTAGATATAGAGAATAAATTTAAACATGAATTTGACAGATTCCAGACCAATTTGACCAACTTTTTCCAAATAGGACGAAAAATTTCATATTCCGCGAGAGTTTTTCAAAGCTATTGGAATTTTTATTCTTTCAAACTAGTTTTTGCAGAGGGAGGATAGCTAACCGAGGTGAAGGTAAATGGTCGTTCCTGCGGAAAATATGAAACTCAAATCTCTTTCGCGTTTTATCCGGACTCCGTGGGAAGCCTTAAGGCGTGGCGTAGCAGTCCACGCTGCGGTTATTCCCTCGCGTCATCTTTCTTCTCTACCACGGTCCTTCACGCCGAACCACTCACCCACCTACTCTCCCTATTTCTCATTTCCCCCTCTCTCTCTCTCTATCCCCCTCCCTATCTCTCCCCACTCTCGATTCTCGTTTACTCGCCACTTTTAATTTACCATCCACTTTGCTTCTGCATTCGTACATTCATTGCGACTTGTGCGGGCAGCTTTAACGTACCTCTCCTCAACATGCACCCTTCACATAGATCGCTCTTATTAATTCTGTTTACCTGACAGTTGTCTATCCCTATTCAGATAATTCATTTTTCCTATAATTTCAATGCTTTTAATATTTTGTTGTTTGGAGTACACACTGCAATATTTTGTGTTTTTTTAATCTATATTTTAACAAAGTTCAGCTTAGTAACATAATCCTATGAGATCTCAAAAAATAAGTTTATAATACCTATGTGAATATATTGTTTGTGATTTCGCTATTAAAAATGTTTCATTTCTTTATAATACGTATGTAACTGTATTCAAATATTTAGTCTAAATATCGGAACTGAGTTTATTGTTATTAAAACCCTTGATAATTCTAGTCATTATTTCCATTTCTTTATAAAATGTCATCATCATAGATAGTCTGTCCGTAGACAGGTCCGTGATTATTCATGGTTAAAACTGGTTCTCCATTTACTCCTGTTTTCTGCTGTCCTATTCATATCTTGATAACTGTCTTTCCCTTTCAAATCGTCTATCAGCTGAAACTTTTTCTACCTCTTTCCCTTTTTCCATCTAGTTTTATCTTCTAACACGTCTTTATTCATACTCTCTCTCCTCAAGTAATCTCCAACCCAGTTTGTCTTCCTCTTTCTAATAGTCCGTATAATTATTCACTTCTCTACTACTCTTCTTAGCACTTCATCGTTTTTCATTCTATATGTCCATTTTATCTTCAGCGTTCTCCTCCAAGTCCACATTTCAAAGTTTTCCAAGTATTTGATGTCATTTTTCCTTAGCGTCCACGTTTCCGCCGCATACAAAGCTATATTCCATACATAGCATTTGATGAACTTCTTGCGGATACCTTCCCTTATATTCCCCATAAGTAGATGTTTCTTGCTTCTGAAAGACGTTTTTGCTTTTCCTATTCTAGTCCTATCCGTACATTTTGCTTCTCTTGTTATGATGCTTCCAAGGTATTTATAGTCTGAAACTTGTTCTAAAGGCTTTCCTCCAATACTTATGTTCAGGTTCGCTTCTTTGCCTGGTATTCGAATGATCTTGGAATTTTCTGTATTTATTTCCATACCGTATTTTTTACCTTTATTACTTCTTTTCTTGCTAGAAGTACTTGGTCATCCGCGTATTTTACTGTTCTTATAATCCTTCCTCCAATTTTGAAATTTCCTGTGCCTTATAACGTTTCTTGCATTAGACTTTATCCATAAATATTGAATAGGGTCGGCGATAGGCAGCAGCCCTGTCGTACTCCTATACCGATATTTACTCCGCAGGTGTCCCGCATTCTCCAACATGACCTTTACAACTCAATTCACATATAGATTCCTGATCAGTCTCCTGTCTTTTCAGTCTACACCTATATCCTTTAATATCTTATTTAACATTACCCAATTTACTCTATCCAAGGCCTTCTGCTAGTTTACGATACATACCCAGATATCTTGACTGTATTTTATTGCCCTTTCTGATATGATTCTAACTACTCCTATAGCATCTCTAGTCCCTCGTCCTTTTCTAAAACCGAATTGGTCTTCCCCTATTATTTCTTCTGCCTTTTTCTCCAGCCTTTTATTAAGAATCCTCGTGATGATCTTCGATGTGTGTGACAAAATGCTTATCGTTCTGTAGTCTTTACACAGCATTGCCTTTGGCTTCTTCTTTAGAGGGATCATTGTTACTTCTAGGAAATCCTGAGGCCACTCTCCCGTGTCGTAAATCTTATTTATTAATTTAGTGATCGCTTTTAGTCCTTCTGATCCCATGGCTTTAAATACCTCAGCCGGTATTCCATCGCTGACTGTGGCTTTCCCTCTCTTTAGTTCTACTATCGCTTCTTCTACTTCGCTCTCCATAATGCTTGGTCCTAAGTTATCTTCTTCAATATTTTCCTCATCTTCTAGTTCTATTTTGGGCGATCCTGCCTGCTTGCTGTATAGTTCCTTAATGTATTCTTCCCATACCTGATAATGAAATGTAGATATTTTTATATCCTATTGTGTGGTTACTAACTACTATTTTCGAATCACAGCCTCTTCATAATAGTACACGCTAAATAATTAAGAAAGTATTTTGTTTAGTCAATAAGTTCTTTACACACACATAGTACGTTTTTCTACTTGAAGAATCCTGCAGATGATGTGAGAAATCTTCTTGTGTTACTTATTATAAGCAGCGCCAGCATGTCGTGAAGCATGAAGGTGAAATGTTTCTCCTTCAGAGGCATGTGGAACAAGCGACACATTTTGCTATTATCCCATATATTTTCTAAGGTTCTGCCAAATCTTCTGCTAAGAAAATTTAATATAGGCTAGGTAGATGAGGTAGGAGTTTGATTGGGCAAAAATGATCATACTCTAGTCGTTAGATGAATAATCGATTCCCCCGATGAAAACGGACTACTTGAATGGACCCAGATCTTTTGCTTAGGAAAGATCAATTACGCTTCTGATGTTATGATTCACTAGCTCAATATTGGAATTCAGAGAGATGCTTACCTAAAATTCAGAAAGATTTATGTGACTGACATGGCAAATAGTTATCATATATGTCTGACGAAATGGTACTTTCTTCGCGTAACACGATATTTTATTTACAAATTGTTTTGGATGGAGTAAATGAACTCATGAACTCCTGACTTTGGAGACACCTTTTTATCTGCTAAGTATAAATATCGGTTTTTACCTGACCAATGCTCTTGAGAATCGCTATTTTTATCATCAAACCCAGCATTTATGGGCAACTTGATAGTATTACTAGCTTGGGAGAAAAGTGTGATGAAGTTGCATTGCATTTCAAATTAAATATATCTTCTTATATTACTGTGTGGAGTATCATCCTGTATGGAGCGAGAATATGCAGGGTCAGGAAAAATGATATATAATAATTAGACTGCTTCGAAAGTTGAGCTTGGAAACGAATACTAAAAGTAATAGACGAATCGAATAAAAATTGTTTTACAACGAAACGTAAGAAAAAAGTGATCTATTATACAAATTATTAAAAAGAGGAAGGTAGAATGGATCAGGATTTACCAGAGAGACCATCATTAAAATGAAGAAGTGGCTGAAGGAAAACTTGAAGGCAGAAGAGAGGAAAAGGTTTCAGCTGATAAAGGACTTTAAAAGGAAGTCACCAATAATTGAAGAAGATGGATGAGGAGTTACTTTTTAAACAATAATATATATATATATATATATATATATATATATATATATATATATATATATATATATATATATATATATATATATGCCGGTGGTGTAGTGGTTAGGACGCTGGCTGCTACTCGCCCGATGCTTGAAAGTCATCGGGTACGAATCCTGCGCGAGTAGGATTTTTTCTCAAGGTCATCCGGCCCCCTGTTCGCGTGGTTTGAGGAGACCGCGCAAATTCAGCTGTTCCGTCCTTCGGAAGGGAGGTTAAGCCGTTGGCCCCCCTGGTGTTCTTCGCAAATGCCGGCACCGGGTTTCCCTCCTCCCTTCCGTGTGTGTGTCCGGTGTGGAAGGCAACGGGAAACCACCACACCGTGTATGTATATTCCCTAGTCAAAAACCAATTAAGTAATTAATTGGTAGGACCTGTCGTAAGACAGAACACGAATGAATGAATATATATATCATTGTATATCGACGTTTCTTACAGAGGAGGATATAACATACATATAACAGGAGGATACTAATGTTTCGGCACTTCCAGATAAGCTGTAGTTTCGAATTTTTTTCTTAGGTAGGATTTTGTGCAAAACCGACTAGAAAAAACGAAAATCTTGAAAAATTGCAACAATGCGGCCGCTAAAAATTCGCAATTGTTAACAAATTTTCAAGGTTTATGTATTTCCGAATGTGCTACGGAGCTTTCTCATAACGAACTATAAAAATCGAAAATTTCAAAATTTTTAATTTTTAGAGGTTGTTTTAACCCCATTTGAACATTAAAGTTTAATAATTTTTATCTTGGAAACTATATGCTGTAGGTTTGAGTTTTGAAATCATTTTGTAGCAAATTATACACAGAAAAAAAGAAAATTTTGAAAAAGTTAAAAAATTCGACCGCTAGTAATTCGCAAATGTTTAAACATATTTTTGAGGTTTATGTATTACCGAATGTGCTACGGATCTGAAATTTTTTAATAGGTAGAATTTGTAAAAAAATGAAATAGGGATTGTACAAATTTTGATATTTTGATTTGTTTTGATGTTAAAAATTCTTAAAGTTTAAACAAATAGATAACTGTTTAGACATTTTGAGATGAGCTAGGACGCTGAAATTTCCAATTTACTTACAGAGTAGTGCATGTGCACAAATAAAAATTTTAATCTCTCCATAAATATGTTGCGGCGGCCGTTAAAAACGTTTAAAATTTAAACAATTAGAAAAATATTTTTTCACTTCTAGAAGTGCAACAATTTTAAAATCTTGCGGAAATGTGTAGCATTAGTACCCCATAATGGAGAAAGTAAAAAGTTCTTAAATTGCAAGGTTTGGAGATTGTTTTAATCTATTATTTGTACATAAGGGAAAAACGAAAATCGCTGCGGAGGTGAAATATTTAGAATTAAAATAATATTTGTAATGATGAAATATGAAAAATGAATGTTTTTTATTTTGAGATGATATGCTTGCAGAATGCAAGCACCAACTACTAGTCATTATATATAGACGTTTCTTACAGAGGAGGAGGAGGAGGATACTAATGTTTAGGCACTTTCAGATGAGCTGGAGATTCGAATTTTTTTTCTTAGGTAGGATTTTGTGCAAAACCGACTAGAAAAAACGAAAATCTTGAAAAAGTGCAACAATGCGGACACTAAAAATTCGCAATTGTTAAAAAAAATTTCAAGGTTTATGTATTTTCGAATGTTCTACGGAGCTGAAATTTTTTTTAGAGATAGAAATTGTAAAAAATACGAAATATGGATTTTACAAATTTCGATATTTTGATTTGTTTGGCAGTTAAAAATTCTTAAAGTTTAAACAAATAGGTAAATGTTTAGATACTACGGTGCAAGTTAGAGAGCTGAAAATTTCAAGTTAACTAGAATTTATTCTATTTAAATGAATAATCATTTCATTGTATCTATAAAATTCTTACTACGGCTGTTAAAAATTATTTAATTTTAAACAATTAGATAAATGTTATTTCACTTCTAAATGTGCTACAAAATTAAAATTTGGCATAAATGTGAGGAATTATTAACCCAATGTAGAAAACATATAATAATCACCTAACTGCAAAAATTAGGAATTGTTTTACTCCATTATTGTTCCATAAGGAAAAAAAAGAAATTTGGTCCCTAGGAGAAATCTTCTGAATTAAAGAAATATTTCCCAAAATGAAATATCTCTCTAAAAATTAATGTCTTTTCAAGGTGAGATGAAATTCTTGCAGTGTGCAAGCACCTTCTACTAGTATATATATATATATATATATATATATATATATATATATATATATATATATATATACATAATCAAGGTTTGAGAATGTGGACACCCGCGGAATAAATATTGGTAGAGGAGTAAGACAAGGCTGCTGCCTATCGTCGACCCTATTCAATATATATGGAGAAAGTCTAATGCAAGAAGCTTTAGAAGGGGAGATTTCAAAATTGGAGGCAGGATTATAAGAACAGTAAAATACGCAGATGATCAAGTACTTCTAGCAAGAAAGGAAGAGGAGCTACAAAAAATGATAAATATACTAGTGATAACAGGTAGAAAATACGGTATCGAAATAAATACAGAAAAATCCAAGGTCATTCGAATATCGGGTAAAGAAGAGAATTTGAACATAAGTATTGGGGGAAAGCCTTTAGAACAAGTTTCAGAATATAAATACCTTGGAAGCATCATAACACGAGAAGCAAAATGTACGGATGAGATCAGAACTAGAATAGGAAAAGCAAAAGCGGCTTTCAGGAGAAAGAAACAACTACTTAAAGGGAATATAAGGGAAGAAGTTGATAAAATGCTACGCATGGAGTATAGCATTGTATGGGACAGAAACATGGACGATATGGAAAAATGACATAAAATACTTGGAAAGCTTTGAAAGGTAGACTTGGAGGAGAATGCTGAAGATAAAATGGACAGATAGGATGAAAAACGATGAAGTGCTACGAAGAATAGGAGAGAAGCGAATGATTTTACAGACTGTCAGAAAGAGGAAGGCTAACTGGGTTGGACATTACCTGAGGAGAGAGAGTATGATTAAAGATGTGTTAGAAGGAAAACTAGATGGGAAAAGGGAAAGAGGTAGGAAAAGGTCTCAGCTGATAGACGATTTGAAAGGGAAAGAGAGTTATCAAGATATGAAGAGGACAGCGGAAAATAGGTGTATATGGAGAACCAGGTTTAACCAAGAATAATCACGGACCTGTCTACGGACAGACTACCTATGATGATGATGATATAATGCTTACTGAAGAGGAAAGGTAAATGGGATGAATGGATGGCAACCAATTGTTAGGATAAGGAAGCCCAGTGAGCCCTCATCAATAAGATGACTTCAGGTTGGTGAGCTGCTGGGGGTGTCGAAGTGACACTCGTAAAAAAAACACGGAAGCTTTCGGGGGTGATCCCTTCGTCAGCGATGGAGAGAGACAACACCGTTTTTTGCGTGTCACTTCGACACACCCAGCAGCCCACCAACCTGAAGTCATCCTATTGCTGAGTGCTCAGTGGGCTTCCTTATCCAAACAACTACCTTTTCATTTCCTTAAGTCTATATATATATATATATATATATATATATATATATATATATATATATATATACAAATCCCTTATTCTGTCCGTCCGTTTGGTTGGTCCGTCCGCCGGAACGTTCTATACAAATCACCATAAGAGGACACTTAAAAATATCTTTTTTTACTTGTAGACTCATTTCTTTTGCCAAATTAAATTAGAAGTAACTGGCCTTTTATCTTCGGACAGGAGCTATTTTAAAGAAAAATAAACATTGAGTTTTATTCTTATCGTCGTTTTTTGCCTTCGGTTCGAAATCGCTCAAGTTATACGTTTAAATCATACTTATTGGGAAAATTTAAGCTTATTAACCACATGTTACATTTCCGACCGGGTCATTGTTAAACCTCGAGATCGCATTGTCGTCCTTATACTATACTAGTAGAAGGTGCTTGCATACTGCAAGCATTTCATCTCACCTTGAAAAAACATTAATTTTTCAGGCAGATATTTCATCATTACAAATATTCTATCAATTCTAAAGATTTCACCTCCGCGGCGATTTTCGTTTTTCCCACATTTAAAAATAATAGTTTAAAACAATCCCCAAATGTTGCAATTTTAAATATTATACACTGTCTCCATTATGGGGTATTAAAGCTACACATTTGAGCCAAATTTTAAAGTTGTAGCACTTCTAGAAGTAAAATAATATTTTTCTAAGTGACTAAAATTTAAACATTTTTAACGGCCGCCGAAATATACTTATGGAAAAATTCAAATGTTTATTTTTTCTAGTCGGTTTTGCACAAAATGCTACCTAAGAAAAAAATTTCGAATCTCCAGCACATCTGGAAGTGCCTAAACATTAGTATCCTCCTGTTATATGTTATATGTTATATGTATGTTATATCCTCCTCTGTAAGAGTCGTCGATATATAATGAATATATAACAGGAGGATACTAATGTTTAGGCACTTCCAGATAAAAACGAAAATCTTGAAAAAGTACAACAATGCGGCCGCTAAAAATTCGCAATTGTTTAAACAAATTTTCATGGTTTATGTACTTCCGAATGTGCCACGGAGTTGAAATTTTTTTAATAAGTAGAATTCTTAAAAAAACGAAATAGGGATTATACAAATTTTGATATTTTAATTTTTTTGGCAGTTAAAAATTCTTCAAGTTTAAACAAATAGATAGCTGTTTAGGTACTACGGGATGAGCTAGGAAGATGAAATTTTCAAATTATTTACAGAGTAGTGAGATTGCACAAACAAACATTTCAAATTTACCATATATTAATTGCGGCGGCCGTTAAAAATTATTTAATTTTAAACAATTAGAAAAATATTATTTTATTTCTAGAAGTGCTACAACTTCAAAATTTGGCTAAAATATGTAGCATTAGAACCTTATAATGAAGAAAGTGTAAAATTTTTAAAATTGCGACATTTGGAGATTGTTTTAAACTATTATTCTTACATGTGGGAAAAACGAAAATCGCTGCAGAAATGAAATCTTTAGAATTAAAAGACTATTCGTAATGTTGAAATTTCTGTCTGAAAATGAATGTTCTTTTAATGTGAGATGAAATGCTTGCAGTATGCAAGCACCAACTACTAGTATGTTATATCCTCCTCTGTAAGAGTCGTCGATATATAATGATAACATATAACAGGAGGATACTAATGTTTAGGCACTTCCAGATAAGCTGGAGATTCGAAATTTTTTTCCTAGGTAGGATCTTGTGCAAAACCTACTAGAAAAAACGAAAATCTTGAAAAAGCGCAACAATGCGGCCGCTAAAAATTCGCAATTGTTTAAACAAATTTTCATGGTTTATGTATTTTCGCATGTGCTACAGAGTTGAAATTTTTTTTATAAGTAGAATTCATAAAAAAACGAAATAGGGATTATACAAATTTTGATATTTTAATTTGTTTGGCATTTAAAAATTCTTAAAGTTTCAACAAATGGATAACTGTTTAGGTACTACGGGATGAGCTAGGAAGCTGAAATTTTCAAATTATTTATAGAGTAGTGAATTTACACAAATAAACATTTCAATTTTACCATATATGTATTGCGGCGGCCGTTAAAAATTATTTAAATTTAAACAATTAGAAAAATATTATTTTATTTCTAGAAGGTCTACAACTTTAAAATTTGGCTAAAATGTGTAGCATTAGTATCCCATAATGAAGAAAGTGTAAAATTTTTAAAATTGCAACATTTGAGGATTGTTTTAAAATATTATTTTTACATGTGGGAAAAACGAAAAACGCTGCGAAGGTGAAATCTTTAGAATTAAAAGAATATTTGTAATGATTAAATGCCTTTCTGAAAAATGAATTTTTTTTTCAAGGTGAGATGAAATGCTTGCAGTATGCAAGCACCAACTACTAGTCATTATATATCGACGACTCTTACAGAGGATATATCATTATGTATCGACGACTCTTACAGAGGAGGATATAACATATAGGAGGATACTAGTGTCCAGCCCAAACTACAAGAGCTAGAGAGCTGAAAGTTTTAGGTTTTGTAGATATAATAAAGAAACTTACAGATAAAATGAGACTTCTTACCTAAGTGACATGAGTTCGACTCCAGAAATTCCGAAAGTTGCGTTTTTTCCCATAAGAAAAGCATTGCGCCATTTTTGTAAATTAATTATGGGCACTTGCCGGTAAGCTAGAAAAATGAAATTTTCAGTGTTGCTAGATGACTGCAATATCTATTAGGAATTTTTGTCACTTTTGCTTACAGTGTCTTGGGTTCGACTCCAGAGACCCCGGAATATCTCCCATAAGTTAGCATGGGAAAACGCAATCCAGTGTGTAGACCAATCTAATAAGTTTAGGAAGCTGAAATTTTGCAAGATCATAGGACTTTCCTCATAACCAGCTATAAAAATAGAAAATATTAAAATTGTAAATTTTAGGGGTTGTTTTAACCCCATTTGAAGATTAAAGTTTAATAATTTTTTAGGTACTACGGGATGAGCTAGGAAGCTGCAATTTTCAAATTATTTACAGAACAGTGCATTTGCACAAATAAACATTTCAATTTCTCCGTATATATATTGCGTCAACCGTTAAAAATGTTTAAATTTTAAACAATTAGAAAAATACTATTTTACTTCTAGAAGTGCTACAACTTTAAATTTTGCTTTAAATGTGTAGCATTAGTAACCCATCATAGAGAAAGTGTAAAATGTTTAAAATTGCAACATTTTGGGATTGATTTAAACCATTATTTTTACTTGTGGGAAAAACGAAAATTACTGCAGAGGTGAAATATTTAGAATTAATAGAAAATTTGTAATGATGAAATATCTATCTGAAAAATAAATGTTTTTTTAAGGTGAGATGAAATGCTTGCAGTATGCAAGTACCAACTACTAGTATGTTATATCCTCCTCCTCTGTAAGGAACGTCTATATATAATGATGAGTTAGAAAAGCGTGCTTTGAATGCTTTAGTTCGGGAAAGAAGACGCCCAAGTTTTTTATAATTATTTTCGCGTTTTTCATTAATTTTTTTCAGTTAATTTTACATTGAAATTTTTTGTAATTAACTATTTTTATTGTTATTTTCATAGTTTTGGTAGTGCATCTTATAATTTACCAGAGTTATAAATTTGCATGGCATATATGAATCGCGCAAAACGCCATTCCTTGAAAAGCAGACCTTTTTTGTTTACATTTTAAAATATTTCAAGGATGAGGTATTAACTTAGTTATGCGAAGAGAACAATTTAAATCTCATTCTTAAATCACTAAATATTACGTTTTAATACGATTTTTTCACGTTTTCGCGCATATTATTTATATTAAGCCACTGTTGTCTCACTTGTTGAATTGTTGAAAAAAATGATAATACAGCAAATATTTCGGATCTAATTTCTAATTAGATTAAAAAATAAAATTTTATGACTTTTATTTAAATTTCTGTAAATAAAACTAATTTTTAGAAAGAAAATCAAAACCAGTGTATGTAGTTAAAAAATTACGATCTAAAAATATAGTTAAAACTAATTGCATGTCATGTAAGTATTTAGTTCATAGTAAATTACTACACATGTATCCTTTCATGATAAA
This sequence comes from Tanypteryx hageni, assembly GCA_028673005.1. Taxonomy (NCBI): domain Eukaryota; kingdom Metazoa; phylum Arthropoda; class Insecta; order Odonata; family Petaluridae; genus Tanypteryx; species Tanypteryx hageni. Next base: position 158,805,612 of record CM054112.1, read on the forward strand.
TTGACTATTCATTCGCATTTTATCCTGTTTTTACGCGTTGATAAGAGTAAAATAGTTCAATTATTACGCTAAATTATGTACGTTTTAAATAACTTATAATTTTCTTAAATATTTCAAGTATATTTCTGAAAATACTTGATGCATTATATATTATTATTTCGATTTTCCTCTCTTCAGGAAATATTTGGATAATCATTTGGCCTCTCTTATAATATTTATTTTAACAATATAATTAAAACAAAGATAACTTTCAAAAACAGTGATTAAACACGTAGTAACAAACGCACGCCGTCCCAGAGAAATACATCAATAATTCAGAAATTACAATGGTATATTACACAATGATACCTCACATAAATGACTTTGTCTGCTGACAATTGAAAATGCTGTAAATTCTTCGTTAGTAAAAAGTTCAAATGTGGCGGTAATTCTCCCAAAATCTGCCAGGGGTTCGTACTTGGTTCGGTTATTACAATAGTTTACATAAAAAACGCAGTTCTTCGGTAATTATAATAGTCACTTGCACTGGGCGTCTTTCTTCACTTTACGTACGCTCTCGGACCTTCCTGTCCTTTGAGCCTCCTTCCTTTCGGCAATCGCAACCTTGAGAGACGTCTTGGGTGGAGGTGTCTGTCTCTACCCTCTCGATCACCGACTCTCTCCTTGCGACCGTGACCCGTGCTGTGTGGATCACTATCTCGACACTTCTGTCCACCAACTCTCACACACCAACTCGTTCACTCTCCCTCCTTCCTTTCTCAACCCTCGTGTTTCTACTCTCGTCCCTCACTCGCTGAGTCGGACAAGAGCTGAAACACGATAAGTTGCTTTCGTCTGCTCCACGATTTGCGTGGAAGTTAAACAAAGGACGGTCGCGAATCGTCACAATATATATATATATATATATATATATATATATATATATATATATATATATATATATATATATATATATACTAAATGTATATTAATATATGTATGTATATATATTTAGTATTTGTTATATAAGTAAATAATGCATTCACGGACCTATGTGTGGACGGAATACTAATAATGTTGACGATGAGGACAGTAACAGAATCAATCAAACATTTTCATTCAAATTGAGCACTTTGTTTACAAGATAATTTTCAGATTAATTTTAAGGTATTAAGTTGTCAAAAAATAAACGTATTTTTTAGAAACGAAAAAACAACTTATTAAAAATCAAACCATGCTGAATCAATTATATAATTTTCATTATTATTTATGATAGGATCCCATCTTATAACCAGATTTTCAATATCCTGCTTGTAAAACTCGGGCGATTTGAAGTCAATGAATAAATGAAGGTTCTTCTTGACTTCCACCATTTCAAAAAAATTTTTTGTTCAAATTATATTGCAGTAAACAACAGATGGTAATCAGTTTGTCCAATATATAGGAAATAAGTCCCGAGACCCTGATTTTTTGTTGCGTCAAACGGGTGAGGTTTGGTCTTTTATTGTCGTGAAGGAAAAGAACTCCCTTGAAGTACTATTGCTTCGCGAATCTGAATAAGGGATTGATTAACTCGGTTAAATTGTTGAAAGTAGAAGTCAGAGGTGACTGTCTGATACGGATCTAGAAATTCAAAACGTATCACGTCCCGCATGTTTCACCAATCTAAAAATATTATCTTCTAAGTATGAAGGTCTTGGGGTAGATACAGGTGTCTGTCCAATAAGTAATTTTCTGTCCACTAAGTTATTTATTTACATTAGATGTTCTCGTAATGACTCCATATTTCGTCACCGGTCACAGTTTGGTGCCAAGGAAGGGAAGAAGCAATTGCCAGCCGTTGCAGAATATTATCACTAGAGAGCCTATGATGCACCCAAAAATCCTCTTTAAGGATCTTTTCAAGTTTATAGGGATGAATTTGCACTGCCTCATGCGTGCATCGAACTCAACAAGAGCTTTAAATGCTCTGATTTCAATTTCAATATGGCGACCTCAATCGGAGCAATCTTCGAGGCTGAGGTACTCAGAACGGAATTTCTTGAACCATCGCTGACATTTGCAGCTTTCCAGAACACTTGCATACACTTCTCGAATATTTCTCTTCGAAACAGTAGCACTATTTCCGTTTTTGAATTCTTACAGCATAATGTATCGAGTGTGTGCATTGTCGGTGGTCATGCTTTAAACAAGAATATGAGAGATTGCCTGGGACAACAATAAAAAAATATCTTATTTACATAAATGGTTTGTTTTATTGGTTATTTAGAATACATTTTGAAGGTTATAAGAGCTTAATTAAGCCTATTCAAAAAATGACATTAATTACTTTACTTACTATATCAAAAATCTTGCTAAATATGTCAGCTATTTAATGATCGTTCTTCCATTGCATTCTGAAGTTACCTTGATTTTCGTGACACATCCAGTTCAATCATGCAAGTAATAATATTTATATTCATCACCATCTCCTTAAGCCTAGTCGCACTCTCAGAGATAAAAATTTATTGATGTTTAAACTACACTTCTCTGGCGATATTTTTCCGTTATACGCCTGCTATTTTAACATACTTTAGTTCATTTGATCAGGTTAACTAATCAATCTGAATCGAAGTGAGATGTAACGTTTTCCATTACTTCGCAGGTAGGTATTTGCGCGGATTTGGTGAGGTAACTTTTCCCAGTTCTTAATCGATTATTACTTTTTGCAATGCACTGTAAGTCAGTAAGATACGATGCGGCATTAGTTATAATTTGTATTACAATTGTAATTGATTCAAACAAAATGTTACTTTTTGAATGGGTCTCAAGAAATAAATCAATTATTAAAGATTAGCTAAGTCTCAAACGGGAAAGAAATTTTTCACGAATGAGGTCTTTATTAAAATAACATGATCTGAGTAAAAGTAATGTTGAATATGTTGTATAAAAATGAATAAATAAATATACAAAAAACGGTTGCACACACATATGCATGTAAATCATCATGAATAGGAAATAGTTTGTAGGAATGAAGCGCCAAGATCAGAATTTCATATTCCAGAAAAATGTTTCAATTGGAAGAAGAAAATTATGTGCGCCAATTAACACGTCAAGGAAATTCACGTTTCCATTTAGCGTTTCGATATTGGTTCGTAACACGCCACACTAAACTGAATACTCTTGTAATGCGTCAAACCTGTAATCCATCACCAATCAACAAACAGTTCAATGAGAGACGTAGCGAAGCAATTATTTCGTCCTAATCACCCTTCTGTACGTTTATACAATCGTTCCACGCATCCCGAGCGTCCATTTCTTTGTAAAACCAATCCGTTCAGAATACGACTCGCTAAGATTGGTGTCCCAATTTTGATCGATTTGAAACGATAGGTGTTCCATCTGGTGATGAATCACGGAGAAAGGGAAATCACCGAAAAATAATTTATTTCGTATGTTAAGCAGGAGCATCGGTGAAAAAAACTTAAAAGAACTCTTCCTAGAGCTTTCCCGTATATATTTATGCTCTCTCTATACACAGAGGCGGACCGGATGAGTGAATTATTGCACAACGTTCTCCTCACAAGAGCAAAACCGAGATCGCTTCCGGAATGAACAGGACTTATATTCCATATTCTTTTAAGCTGATAAAGTTCTACATGCATAAGCCGTCATCTTTTGAGCGATTTATTAAAGGGGATTCCCTTGAAAAATAATGGCTCTTAAAGCCTTTGAAATATCGCTCCCTCTAGGGCAGTTAACCGCGGTGAGTTGAGGCGAGGCGGGGAGTAGTGGGCCGGACCAATTTCCATGCGGGAGAACCTCCCCCCCACCCTGTGTTTCCGATCTCAAACGGAAGGTGGCGGCGTAATCGCGCAAAGAGGAGGAGATGGGTGAAGGAGTCTAGAAGGACGGATATGAAAAAATAAATAAATTCCCGGTAGGGAAGATCGGGAGGAAAGATGAGAAGGGGGGGAAAGGGAGGGAAAGAGCGAGTTCTTTTATGTAGGTACGAAGTGGGAATTTGAGGGCAGGAGAAAGAGAGAAGGTGGGAGAGAAAGGTGAAATTGAAAGGCAATCGATCCGTGGTCGGGAGATACGAAAAGAGAGAGGGAGAGAATGCCCGGAAAATCTATCATTCTTTCCAATCAGTCCGGTCCGCTGTCAAAGGTTGCTCTTTCTTCTATTCTCTTTCTCTCCCTCATGAGAGCGTAAAGAGAGGAGGGAAAAGCGACGTCGAGGGAGAATTTTGCCTTAAAAAACGAGTGAAGTCGCGGAGAGAGAAAGAGAGAGGGGGAGGGGAGATAAAAGGGGGATATTAACGCGCTCTCCAATTGGATGAATGGGTACAAATACCGCGATGTTTTAGCTCGTAAATTCACTTCGTTTTTGTGGGGAAAATTTCGCGAGATAGGTACCAGAGAGGGAAAGAGAGGAAAGGGGAGGAGGAGGAGGAGAAGTCGGGACGAACTTTAAAATTTAATGTGCGGGCAGAGAGAATTGCTGGATGAAGGGGAATGGGAGGGGAGAGGGGGAAGTGAAAGGTTATTAGGAGAAAAGAATGCGGGCGATGTCATACGGAATGTGTCGATATTTGTGTATTAGGGCGGCGAATGATGTGGCGAAATTAATTGCGCAGTTTTCCCTTCTCTGTCCACGTGTCAAACACAACATTTGTTTTTCGGTGTCTAAGGAGATTTTCCCACCAGCATTACGTTACAGTTATGAACAACCCATGACATGACAAAGCAAATTGCGATTATTCTTTTGCTGAATTATTATTCTGCCTATGTGCGAATAAAGCGAAGCGTCAGATGTTTTCACTATCTATGAGATTATTTAAAAAATTGATGACGAAGGACAGCCGTGAGGTTGCATAGTTTAATACTTTAAAGCATATAACAGTCCATATAAATATTTTGTGTCATCAGAGATAATTAATATAAGACTTACACATCATACTGTACAAAGAAAATAAACGAGCTCGACCGTCCATTAGAAGTTAACATCAGAGTGCAAAACTTTTATTTTGAAATGCTATACATCTAATATAATTCTTATTACCTTGGCCTGAATATCAATTATGGCTGAAGTAATGAAAAACTAATTATTGAAATTAAGAGCAATCCGGTACCATAATTCAGGATATTGCTTTATGATGAGCTCATAAGCAAATATTGAAAACAACCTAATAATGCCTTAGTTATAAAATATGTTATGAACTTGAGAACGAATTTTGAAAGATCCATTTACGCATGGTGATTATCAAATGTTTCCCCGCACATGATAATGTATCGATCAACTTAATTCACAAAGTTATCTCATACTCGTGCAAATATAGACGTTGCATCCGCTAAGCGAATTTAATTTTCTCATCGACGCTGCGTTACACTAAAAGCAAAAATCGAGTAAAGTAAATACTTCTCTTTGCTAAACAACCTATCCTTCCTCTGATTAATTCATATTAAAACAGTACATCTACATCTACATCTACAGTTTACCCTGCAAGCCACCGCAAGGGTGTGTGGCAGGGGGTGTATTTACACCAAGGGGAAAACTCCAAAATTAGGCCTTGGTTTACGCCCCTACGCGAGGTTACTTTTGATCGCAAGTTTTATTCTGCTCAGCTATCGTTCTAGGGAAAAATGAGCCTTTGTATCTCTCTGTCCTACAGGCTATCTCTCTTATTTTACGAGGATGGTCCACGGATGGATGGTACACGGGAAACAAAAAAAACATTCAGTGCTTAAAGCTTGGGAATTAATATCTGAGACTAAGAAGGAAAGAGGAAAACGTCTGGATTTAAAGCGAAAGGAAGAGTGAGATAGAAGGAAATTGAGATGACGAGAGAGAGAGAGAGAGAGTAGAAGAGATATAAAATAAAAATAGACCTGTATATGTGTGTTTGTGTGCTGAGGGAGGTCGGAAATAAAGGATCGAATGACGGCTGGATCGAAGGGGGTAGGAAAAGGAGAGGAGGAGGGCGTGGGATTGGCAGCAGAGGAAGTGCCAGGATAGTGGGAGTAAAGGGAGCAAGGGTAAAGAGAGAAAGAGAGAGAGAGAGAATGAGAGAGGGGGGTGGAGGGGAGATGGAGTTAAAGAGAAGGAGATGCTGATAGCATTGGGCAAAGGAGGGTGAATTGCGGTGGCCGGGGAAGGGAAAGGAGGGAGAGCGTTCCGTAACGAGGGATCATTGCGGGAGCAGGAGGGGAGGGAAGAAGAATATTAGGGGAGGAAATGGAGCTTTAATGAAGGAAAATTTGCGGAGTGGAGGGAGATGGAAGGGGTTTGCGTCGCCCCATCCACGTCCCCCTCCCTCTGCGGGTGGAAGAGGTAATGGGAGTATGGGTGGGGTAGCCAAAAGACTAACGAATGCCATTAGGCTATTCTGCCATCCGTTGGGATATCGATATCGGTTGACTGAATTAATTCCGCACCTCATAAGCCTAATGACTCTGAGTGCCCGAGTAAACTCAGAAATATTATTAATAATGGCGTGATATTTACGCAATAACATGATACCGTTGGCATAAAGGTCTGCACATAAAAAATTGAGACAGTTAAGGCGCCAGGTCAAAAACAGAAGTACGAGAAAAATGAAGTGTCGTTATTCAAACATAATGACATAGGTGCGTAAAGAAATTCGTAAAAAAATCTCGATTTATGATGATCTAACCTTGGAATGTAACACAGGGAATCTCAAAAAAAATTATTTTATTTTTTCTATGTAAATAAAAACAACGGTACAGGTTTTGTAAAAAAATTTCAATTTACAATTGACAGCGAGAAAGATCAAATTCTTCTAATGAACTTATATATATGTATATTTAGTCAAGCATGTTAACTTCTGGTTATTTTTGCATCAAAATATAGAAAGATGGCGAAGCATACGCGCCAATGCGTCAACAGCCAACTTAGTATTTCATTGGGTTAATTAATGCAGAAATGCAAAATTTAAAGGCATGTTGTCTTAACTCGCAATTAAGGGATGCCAATATCACACATGATATTGTCGACATTAAAATCATCAATTTTCATCATCTCGATAAACGCGAAACAATTTTAACTTATTGGTGAATATGATATTATAGAACTTCAGCAATAAAAGGCTTTTCTTTGACTCGAAATTGAAGCATGCAAATAAAATAGGCATTCTTCTGTCTACAGAGTACCGTCATTGACTCAACATGCTCCGTTATGAAAGTCATTGTGTCCTTATCCTGTAAATTATGCGTTACTCGATGCATTAAGTGTTGTACACAGTCCAACTTTAAGGCGAACATACTATTGGAGTCTGAAAGAGAAGCCGGTCACCAGGAACGTGAACGATCGATTTCTTGTCATCTGTCCATTTGAACATATACTTGATAAGATGGAATTGAGCGAACCGACGAATGAATAAATTGAGGCATTGAACAAAAATTAAATTTATATTTACTCTGTTTTCAAACTTCAAATATTTTGGAACCGGTGATTGCTGCGACTTACTGAACGGCACAATAACTCCGTGAAGAGACGTAATAAACCGTGATTTTGTTTGAATGGAATAAATGCTAGACAGTTTTTGCAGCCAACCCCGCAACTTACCCAGAAAACTCTTTGTGTCGATGATGCTGAAATATCGATAGTACCTTTTTACATTTCCAGCCCGAAAATGCGCCGGAGATGAAAACAAATACGCCCTTTAGCTTTGGGATAGGAAGAGTGAAAAGAGGAGAAAGATCGCTCTCTCGCCATCACACACAAACTCTTTTGAGCGAGGCGGAAGGAAGAAAGGAGGAAGGAAGCGAGAGAGATGGAGAGAGATGGATTTTGCGGGAGACAAGGAGAGAGAGAAGGATAACGGGATATACCGCGAAAATGACTGAGCGCAGAGGAAGAGAGCAAAGGAGAGGCAAAGAAAGAACGAGTAGGATAATGCCGAGGAAGGTGGAGAGAGAGAGAGAGTGAGAGAATGTGAGGGGAGGGAGTGGCGAGAGGAGATAAGGGAGTGGAAGATAATAGGTGGCGAGCAGGGTGGGGACCGGAGAAGAGAGGATTTCATGTGTCGCGGTGTGAAAAAGACAAGAAAAATTGCGTGAATGGAGTGAAAAGATGCAAGGTAAAATGTTTGATGGGAAAATAAAGAGGGTTGCGAGAGAGAGAGAGACAACTTGATAGATAGGTCGAGTGAAAATCGCGGAGGCAGAAAATGAATGAATTCAACGCGAGAAAGTATGAACAAATAGTGTTGGCGGGAACGAAAGCAAATGCAATGATCTTGATAACTTGCGTTTCGGGAATAAAGAATCACGTTTCTACAAAATTGCTTAATTTATCATTTTAAAAACGCTATTATTGTTAAAATGCTGCTCATTTTTCACTCGATTTAAATTCTACTCATAAAAAGTTCTTAAATATTTTATAGCATACTAAGCAAGAATTCTGAACTCGTAAAAAATGTTCAGAGCTAAAAATATATCATTAATGTGTTAAATTTGGATATACCTGGTCAAAAAATATAATGTTTTGCAGAAAAATTGTGTTATATTAGTATTCAAGTAAATATCATAACAAAATACTAAATACCAAAGAATCTTTAGTGATCTTGATCTATTAAGGAAAACGTTATAGAATATTTGTACGTATCGAAAAGACAAACAAATTAATAAGAAATGCGTTAATAAATATGTCCAATAAGAATGTAATGTAATATAGAAAGACACCAAATTTGAGGATAATTGGCGATATAAAAAATGAAAAAAATATTTCGGAGGGTGACAGAGATTGATTATCTTGAAAGTTTCTGTATCGATTAAGGCTAAAGTTGTTGGAGAGATACGTAAGCAAGTTATCAAGTATCAACGTTTGCACCCTTTCTCTTACGTTTCATAACAAAACGCAATTATATTCGGCCTAGAGATACGCCAGGAAATGTAAAAAGCTAGCATAGTTATTTTTTCAAATGTTTCAAAATAATAAGAAAATGCGACCTAGCACATAAGTCAGAGTAAATTGTTCTTGCACTTCTCTTGCAATTTCCTTTTCTGCAAAAGAGACGCAATCGGTTGTATTTCAAGTAAAATATAGGTAAAGGGATGCAAAACCTGAAGAGCAAGGATTGGAAACGGTAAATAATGAGCGTTGAAACATTATGAAAGAGTTTATGAAAATATAAACAAGGTGAAACAATCGCAATAGTTTGCACAAAAACCTGCAAACGTATATTGAAAAATATACGCGGCAAAATTTTAAACTCATCTGCAATAATATTAAAATGTGGGAACAAAAATGAACGGAAAGATAATAATATAAGACTATTTCCAAAGCAAAATTAGAAAATTTTGCATTAATCGAAGTCTAAAGACAAGAAATAATTACCAATTACTGTTAGTTAATACTACTGGCATTTGCTCAAGAGCTTCCATTTAGATGTAATAATTACTAAGTCACGTCGAGGAGGGATCGCGAAGATAGCAGTTGTAGTTGGTAACTCGAACGCTTGAGGCAGTTGGTTGTAGTTGCATTTCGGAGGGAAGATCATTGCAAAGTCTTCACGACGCTACGTGAAATTATACCCCTTAAGTACCGTTCTGCATCGGGGCACGTAAAGCTTATTGTTTCCTTCCTTTGTGCTGGCATTACGTGCGGCGTTAATGCTTTAGGAGAGCATTTCGGAGATAAAGGTGTCGCATTGCAATGGATTATGAGTTCGGTGCACGAAGGCGGTTCGGCGTGAATTTTTCCCCCGATAGAATTCAAAAGAAACTTACGGGGGAGGATTACTTGTAAACATGATACATAAAAAAATCGATTGTCTTCATTTCTATATTACCACTTCGTTTTAAATGGAAATTACAATAACTTAAGGTTGCTAAAAATCAAAATGCATGCAAAAATATTTTTCCGTAAATTATAGAAATACTCCATACACAGGGCAGGATTAAGGCATAGGCCAAATAGGCCATGGCCTAGGGCCCCCCGGGAGGCGGGTGTGGGACTTTTCTAGCGTGAAAGGGTGACAGGACCCCTAAGACCTCCAGAGAGATAATGTGTTTGCCGCTCCCTGTATGGTTGGTTCTAATTATTAGTCACCGCTAACCGTTAGCGGTAACTAAGGAAGAGTAATATTTTCAAATGCACGTAGTTTCGTGAAAACGGAAGAAAAATCCATTTATATGTGGTATGGTTGGAAAACACGGACTTATGTGAGGGTGCAACGGGAGTTCATTCCTTTTTCAAGTCCGTTGCTTCGATTCCAGACGTGTTTCATTTTTCCTTTTGATTAACATGTAGACTTATAGTCATAAACATTTTTAAATGTCTCAGAATTGAGATATGATCGCAGAATTTACACTATTTTACGCAGAAAACAATTTAAATTTTTATCGTTTATTAACTTAACTAATTAGAATTTGCTCGAACTGTAAGATTGTAGTAGAACTTTCTAGATTTTTTCACATTTCAAAAGGAGGTTACCAAGGTTACTGGCATTGTTGCCATCGGTGTTTTTAGTGCATTAACACATAGCCTAAACTCAAAAAGAAGCCAAAACCAGGACTAATGCAGGCAGGTTTCCCTAAGTTGACGTCCCGAAATGATTACTTATATTAACAGGGAATGTTACAGTATGTGTCAGTCATTCCAAGGAATTCTCATACCATAAATACCATTTGTAATTCATAGTTTATCAATGATAGAGAAAATTGGAAAACAAATTAATAGAGCATTATCAGACTTAAAATACTAAAAGCAGTGTAAAAACCTTTTTCTGATATATTTTGCATGTATTTTAAAAAAATAAACGAATTTAATAAATGTTACTGTTTATACGCCAATATGTATGGATCAACTGCCCATTGCTGAAGGGTAGTCGAAAAGAAAAGAATTATAACCCATTTGTTCACTCGTCTATCCTCAAGTAGAGTTCGGTAATAATCGTCTCCATGGCAGCAATTCGATAAAATGCGATTTAAAACGCAAAATCGCTATGTTTTAGTATAAAATCAAGAAAATATGATCAATTATCAAAGTCTTGTGATATGAATTAAAATATACATTTATTTCCTTCAAAATAGTACAAACCTTGCACCGATATCACAATTTTAAGATATTTTAAAGTACATATTAAATAAAACATCTCTGCACGAGAATTCCTATGTAGAACAAATAGGGAAAACACTTTCCTGGAAACAATCCCGGGACTTCAATCTTTGCAAAATAAAATATAGCCCGAAGGTACGCCCTGGCAGGGCAAGCCTCATACCAAGTTTAATAATGCAAAAGCTGTTAGTGGGGGACACACATATACACATACACACATACATGACCATTTCATAACACTGTTTCCTTTGAACTGTTAAATTTTTGTCGCATAAGTTGGATGGTTCATATCGCAAAATTTTAGTATTATAATTTTCATGCCAGTAAAAATATTAACTATATAAAAGTGGTTATAAAAATTCATTTTTAGGCGTTATTTACCAGCGAAGTGGTAGTAGCAGAACGCATTATGGGCACGTCTCGTCCGTCCAATCCGCCCGTCGTAACTTTCATCAACTGAACCGCTAGTCGGATTTTAATTAAATTAAGTAGGAGTGATCCTTATTAAAATTATCGCCCAATTGTGATTATGAACTTCATCCGTCAATTAGAACTTCCACTATACATAAATACTTAAATAAACTTTAATAAACTATACTCGTATCTCTTTAAATGGGATCCATCAAGCAACAATTAAAAACCATAAATTTCTCTCCCTAGCTCTTATATGATCTGTAAGGTATAGATTAAAAAATTTACTCGGATAGAGGACTTCATTTACGACAAAGAAGTCCGCGAGACCGCATAATTACGAGTTATAGCATTGGATATAAAAATTCGAAAAAATACCGAACCAAGCATCGCATATTTAATTAACATCGATCGTTTAGACGGTTCTCCCGGCAAGCAATAATTAAATACTAAATTTTTCTCTTCCTATCTCTTATATGATCTGTAAGTTATACATATATTAAAAAATTATTCGGATAGAGGACAACATTTGCCGTTAAACTGTCCGCGAGACCATATAATTACGACGTTAATTTTGGGTATAAAATTCAAGAATATTTTGATGCCATTTTGTACGTATTTCCTATAAAGGACGGCATCAAAATCTCTGCGTATTCTATTTATGGAGTATACTTTTCTGCCTTTTTATATAGTCGCTTGTTCATAAATCTATCTAAAAAAAACTCCGCGGAATAATTGCGCGGGTCTCAGCTATTTTGGTACACTTGGCTAATATGATGCTGCTGTCAGAAATTAAAATTTACAGATATATTGGAAATTAAATCGTATAATTTAATAATAATCGAATAATATAACTTTTTATAAATGTGTTATACAAAGTCGGTTTTGCATTAGATAAATAAGAAAGTACCTAATTCATCCACACCCCATCCCCCATTTTTCGGTTCACTGGGACCCTGCACTGAACTCTGGCCTAGGGCCCGCGAATTCTTAATCCGGTTCTGCATACACAACGTATAATTTAATAGTGCATTCATGAATAAGTAAATGAATTTAACCTTTAATATCCTATGCAATGCTTCATAAAAAATGCTTTGAAAATGTGCCATATTATTGAAAAATATCTGATGTGGCCAACACATGACTTTCTCTATACCTGTAATATTTCTATGAGTTCCAAATAGGTTAAATGATAATAAATATTTTAAGGAACTGCGAGACAAATTTAAAGACTTTATAAAGAACAGAAATAAATTAAAACCGTAGCCTTCTGGTATTGAATATAGCCCCGAAGCTCCAACAATTAAGAAAATAAAAAGGAGCGTAAAGTGTTTACAATAGTCGCCGGTAGGTGGTGTAGTTGTGGCAGCTAAACATTTCGTTTTTAAAATATCTCTTCAACAATGCATTATATGGGAAAATGTTTCGAAGAAAGATTTTAGAAAATTAAATTTCTTACGACTTTTATTCCAGTACTGTTTTACATTCATCAAATATTAAATAAATAGAATATCTCCTTAACAATGCGTTCTACGAAAAAATGTTTCAAAGAAAAGTTATAGAGAATAACATTATCTAAGAAGTTTATAATAAACAACATTTATGATGGAATAAAGCGATCCGAAGATCTTATGCACACAGGCATAAGCTGTAAAGTTGGGAATAATTTTGAAACAACCGCTTTCAGAAACGGGAAAATTGATCTGCTACGATAGTTCAGTGGTAGAGTATCCGCCCGGCAAGTGGAAGACCCGGGTTCAATTCCCTGTCACAGCAGACTTTTTTCTCCTTTCAAATTATTCCCAAACAACATTTATATTTATGAATGTTTAAAAGAGTTATTGGCCAAAACCAAAATATGACTAGAGTAAACATCCACTTCCGGTAGCGCGATTTTTGCAAAAATCTAATCAGCTCTTCATATATAGTACTCTTTCTAAATAAAAAATTTGGCATTGATACATGCGTAAGTTTTTGAGTTAGAGCGCCCACAAAATCCTATCACACACAGACCGACAGACTGACAGACAGATGGACGCAGACACCATCGAGAAAATAGCCAGAACGTGTTCAGAAGGCTTTAAAAACATGTATTTCCGCTGAAATCTCGAATTTGATTTTTTTCATGAAAACGATACTTTCTCTATACTTCGTATATGGAGAAAGTAATAATGAAAACATCAAGTATTTTAAATCATACATCCATTTTAAAGCCTTTTGTGCTGTAGATGGATTAAATAAATAAATAAATTCTAGACAAATTCCTTTAAAATACGTAATAGCCCAAATTCTACAGCTAAAAACTTCAATGATAGAATGCCTTATTATATGTCAACTTAGAGAAGGAGAAAAAGTCGGAACTGGGCCGGCAGCAGAACCCTGGCCTCTCTTTTTCAGGGTTGGTGCATTGATCAACTAAGCTCTCAAGCCAGTCTAATTCTCCGTTCTCGAATGCCCATATTCAGAGATTCGATTCCCGGTCAAGTTCCAAGTTTTTCTCCATCTCTAAGTTGACCTTTATATTAAAGCTGACGTGCCCATGCATAAAAACTCTATTATTTTTAATATAACTAGCTTACACCTAAACGTTTTGCTCTCCATAGATTTTTCATAAGCTTTATTTTCATGAAACAAAAAACCTTCGAAGTGCGAGTAAGTTGGTAGAAATCTATGAATGTGGATTATTTGACCCGAATTTTGATGCTCACTTGTGCTGCGTGAAAGCATCGTTAAATTCGCACCAGGCCGAGCGCACGAGAAGGAAAGAAGGAAAGCGAAATAATGAGTTAACACGAAAAAAGGCAGAGACAGCCGTAGGAGAATGAGAGATGGAAAGATTTTATATATATATATATATATATATATATATATATATATATATTTGTGATAGATACATACACATAGAGGTAGATGTTGTGGGAGGAAATGGAGATTTATTTAGATTACAAAGACCGGAAGACAACAGAAGGAATAGGCTTGGATTGGGAGGATGGACAGAAACGTAGGCGAAGAAGAAGTACAGAATGAAGGGGGTTGAGGAACGATCCCTAAAGAGTGGAGAGAGTTCTCCAGAGTAAAGGAGAGAGAGAGAGAGAGAGAGACGTACGTTGACGAAGATTCGGTGGGAAGATTGGCCGCCTTCCCTCTTCCTCAAAAGCCCTCTTGTTGGGATCCAGAAAGGGGAGCTGCGGCTGGTTGAGGAGGGAGCAGAAGAGTGGGGTCGTCGGGGGGTTGGAATAGAAGGGGTTCAGGGAGCGTATAGTGATGGGGGTGAGAGTGAGGGTGCATAAGAACAAAGGAACGAGAGGGGGAGCTGCTTCGGACGGGAGATAGAAGGAAAAGGAAATGAAGTGGGAGGGAGGGCGTCGTAAAGGAGGAGGGAGTAATGTGGGGAGATGGAGAGGGGGAGACGGAAGGAGGGTGAGGAAATCTTTAGCTGAGCAAAGAGATGGGAAGCTGGAGGAAAGGGCCTAAGAAGGTAAAGTGGCGTGGACGCTGACGTGGTAGTTGGCTCGAAAACCATAGAACACCGTACGTTTCGAGAAAATTCTGAATATGTCCGTTTTGTAAATAAAAGGCGCGAAAGTGGACGCGGTGTTTTTTTAGGTCGAGCCGAATGGAGTGATAAATGCGATTTTAATCACCGGGAGCATGTTTTTTTGGAAGGATAGCTAATTTAGGAAAATTCATGATGCGGTTGTAATAAATGTTCATTGTAGATTAAAAAAAAATATGCAGCAAGCCCTTTGATGTTACAGCAAATTAATGCGTTATCCTTTCACGCTTTGTAGATTATGGAGACTGAAAATTAGGCCAGATAGCATTTTGATATTATTAGGATTGAAAAATGATGGCTTACCCTCATAAAAGCAAATGTTATGCCTATTTGTAGTTTCTAAACTTAGATAACTAATAATTAATTAGAGAGCTGACAAAATGAACATGAATAGCTGGATACTTTTCTAGTTTTCAACCTCGATTATTTACTCTTCTTTTAAGAGAATATGGGCGTATTAGTTCATAAAATCATTAGTTTTCGTTAAGTCTTTCGTAAGATTTCCTAATAACTTGTTTTCTTTTATAATGATTTCAAAATATGGAGAAAATCAATTGTATTCAGTTACCATTGAAATAAAAAAAGTATTGTAATTTTTAGAAAATATTTAGTGCTCTTTTTTATAAATTCGACTCAAGGAATAGATAAAATTCATTGTCATGAAATTTTAAAAGGATATTTTCATTCAAATAAAGAAGTTTGCATTTTTATTGGAACTTACATATCATTTTTACGATATGCTTGCATAAAAACGAACCTTGAAGAAATTTATCAAGGAATTAATTTTACAGCTAGTTTCGGACTATTAGTATACCTAACCGAGAATTTATCTGTTGCTATTCTGCTAGAATTACGAGATTATACTTACTCATAAAATTTTTTCTTATAATCCTCAACAAATTTATGTAAGGAATGACATAGAGGTGATGTGGAAAACGCTGTTAAAAATTTCTTTTCCTTTTTAGGCGTTGTTTACCAACGAAGCGGTAATAGCGGAACGCCTTATGTGCACGTCTGGCCCTTCCGTAATAACTTTCATCTCCTAAACCTCTGGACGAATTTAATAAAATTATGTGTGATCGTTATTAAAATTTAACGCCTAATTGTGATTTTTAACTGAATCCGTCAATTAGAACTTCCACTTTAGATAATTCATTTAATAAACTTATACTCGTATCTCGTTAAATGGCATCCGGCAAGCAACAATGAAATACAAAACTTTTCTCTCCCTAGCTCTTATATGAACTGTAAGGTATAGATGAAAAAATTTATTCGGAAAAAGAACAACATTTACTACAAGAAAGTCTGCAACACCACATACTTATAGTTTCGGAGAGAGATATTTTAGGAAATCCTGCACAAAACATCGTATATTTTGTTTACATCGATCTCTTAGGCTGTTCTCTCGAAAAACAAAAATTAAAGTCCGTATTTATCTATCCCACGCCTTTATATGTTCTGTGAGGTATAGTTTAGAAAATTGATTCAGAGAGAGAACAATATTTACTACAATATAGTTCCCGAGACCACATAATTAAGAGTTTTAGCTTCGGAGATATAAAGTCGAGAAAATCCCTAGCAAAACATAAAATATTTTTTTACATCAATCGCGAAGACCTTTCTCCCAGCAAACCACAATTAAAAATCCGGATATTTCTCTCCCATGCTCTTATATGATCTGTGAGGCGTAGATTAAAAAAATTATTCGGATAGAGAATGACATTTACTACAATATAGTCCCCGAGATCAAATAATTACGACATATTTTCGGAGATAAAAATTCCAGAATCGCCCAAACTTTCGATACAGTTTCATTCGTATTTCCTATTAAGAACGACTTTGAAATCTCTGTGTATTCCATTTATGGAGTATACTTTTCCATCTTTTTATAAAATATGACCTTGAGCTTTTCCGCGCGGAGGTGTCACAAAATGAAAGCAAACTATCGTTTACTCTGACAATTTTTACATTTTTGTTATTCGTTGCTATAGGTAAGTAATATTGAGTTTTGTCGATCTCTTCCGTCCGATTACAATAGTCACGTTTCAATTTCTTATACTTCAAGTGGCTCGCGGAAATATTTCGGCGACATCTTAGATTTATTTATTTTAAGAAGAATAATAGGATTTAAATTAGATGAGTATTGGAAATAATGAATTTTCTAAATAACAGTTTTATGGGGCTTAATCTAGTTTTGGCTTATACTATATTTGTACATGCACGTATGCGCCTTCTTTGGGAAACTTTTGATTCGTAGTGAAAATCATGTTAATTTACCCTAACCATATTTCAACATTTATTTTCTTTTAAGAAAAACCTTCGCTTTCTTTTCATTTAAATTGAATTAAAACAAAGCGTAAAATTAAAATCAGTTTTAATTCGAAAGTTCCCAAAAAATTCTTCTCCAAAAAATATAAGAATGAATGTTGTTACACTTATTAAATTCTGGAGGAATTTATTTGAATATTGGACTTTATTGATCACTTTGAAGAAATTTAAATTTATTTCAGCCTTATCAAGCAGTATATGGATCATTATCACTTAAAATAATAATTATAGGCATGAAATTCAAGGAATAAATAAATTTACAATTTATTGTAGGAAACCATACTTGTTAGGAAAAATTCCATAGTAACAAAATACCCTCTGTTCACTAATAATACATAAATAGTTTACTGTTAAGAATCATAAAATTATGTAAACAATAACATGGAGTTATATTTTCTATGCACCGTGTTACTCTATTCTCGCTAAACACAAATATGTAAAAATATTTCGATTTAGAAATTTGATCTTAGTAATGGGTTAAACTAATAATGTTAAACCTGCGGCCTGCAAAGTGTTTTTGCGCGGTCCGCTAAATCATGATGAAATAGCAATCCGAAAAATTTAGCACACAATTTCATATATTTTTATGAAAATTTTGATAGTAAAACTTTGAATATTAAAATGTTAACAATAAAAGCCTCATTTATAACATATTTTCAGTTATATGGCACCTCAGAATATACGGGTAACTTCCGATCTAAACTCTAATCCGGCCCTTCGAAGAATTTGCAACTTCCAATGCGGATAAGTATTCTCAACCATCGACGCGGTTCGTCATGTGTTGGGCATCACTGGGGAATACGAACGAATTTTTTAATAGTAAATTAAAAAATGAACTACGCAGAAACAATGGTTATATTTAATGAAATAAATTCAATCAGTCCTTCAAACTTTAAGGCCGAAAAAATGTTAAATATGACGTATTTCACACACCCAACATGACATTACATGTTATTTACTCATTCGCGTGAATTAGGGGTATTCTCCCGCGATTTTCTCCACTTTCGCTAACACATATAAATCGTACCGAGAAGCATCGCGCAGCCATCGCGAAGAGTACACAAATAAACGCAGCGCCAAGGATGAGCAATAGCAGGCGAGAAAGGATATTGCCTCGAAACGATAAAACGGGAATTCGCAGAGCGCCATCTGCCTTAAAAAAATCCGACGACGCTTTATTTTTAGTGCGTTACTCTCGGAATATGCATTAGGGTAATTCGTCTTTTTTTGTACACCTGGATATTTTTATCGCGCGCGCTATATTTTTTTCCTGCCGTGGAACCTCTACGCTAGCGGGTGCGTGGCCCAGAAGGGATTCTGTGCGTGTATGTGCGCTATGGACCAAAAGAGGCAAGAGAGGGAGAGAGAATCCTCTTTTTCCTCCGTGACGCGGTTGATAGATGAGATCGAGGCCAAACTAACACACACGAACTCGCAAACAGCTCAGTGAGAGGGAAAAACTTGGGAGTGGAATAGTAGAGTGAGAAGGGGGAGAGCTAGGGGTAGGGAGTTGCTAGAGTGTTGTCGAAGAGGAGGAGGAGGAGAAGGCCCCGCGAGAATCTTCGTCAACGTTCTAAAAGTCACCTGGGCAACGAAGCAACTTCTTCGAGGTGATTACAGCGAAATTCCATTACGAGAGATGTTTTGGGATACTCGTGGAAAGGCAACACCATAGAACGCACGCGAAGCGCCGTCGTTTCAAGTGTGTTGTTGTTGTTCTTTCGGTCAAGTTTCCCCACGGTGAGATATGATTGATTGTTATGAAAACCGGGTTGGCAATTATATTGTAACGATTATTCTCTTCCCCAAAGTTCGTTTCAAGCGTTATGCTTCGAATACATTTCATAAAATATTTTGAATAATAAATTTTTAAACTACTGACTAAAGTGCCGTGAATGTATATGAGATTATATCCTAATTGCTTGTTTTTGAGATTGTATAACAAAGTACAGTTAGATAGTAGGGTTTTGTTAAATAGCGCTTTTACTGTACGTATATCGATACTGGATTCAAGCAGATCAAAGAATCATATATAACGCTAAATTATCTTCTATGATTTATAATTCCTTGGCTTCATTCAGGAATTGCGCACTTGAAATGGATACTCGCGTGTTATCAGCTTTGAGGCACCTTGAATAAACTGAATTGAATTAATTGCATTGCCTGCTTTACGATGGCTCCCAGTTCTGGAAAGCTGTATATGCACCTGCCGACTTATTTGATTCGCGATATTATTATCTTGTAAGATTAATTTCTTGTAAAACGCGAGAAATAATGATTAATGTTTTCCAAGTTTAATGTTCACAATTTTAGTTCGTTAGGCATTACTTTCAGAGGCTATTGGATTCCTTTCTTGAACGTGTCCGTCTTGGCATTCATTCATAATTTAATAAATTTGATTGCAAATCTCACGACGAAATTTTAAGAACTCATTCCGTAAACACAAAAATAGCGAATTTCGTAGACATTTAGAAGATTTTTTTCTCTTCCACTTCTAAAACGAGTTTCTTAAAATTTTTAAATGAGTCATCTTATTGATGAAATGATATGATCCGAAGATCCTATGCAGACAGGCATAAGCTGTGAAAGTTGGAACAATTTTTGAAACGAGAAAAAAGTCATAGCAGACTTTTTTCTCGTTTCAAAAATTGTTCCAAGAGTCATCTTATGCAGAGAGGTTGGATAGGAATCAGTATTTCTCTTCCATCCAAATAAGGAGTTATATATGAACCAGGATTAAATTTAAATTCAGTAACATTTTGTGTTTAGTATTTCACTATGAAGATTTCAATTATTAACCTAATTGACGATCTGAGGAGAATTTGAAATTTTATAAATTTAGTTTATCATATTTTTAATGTGGTTATATCGCCACATGATACTTGAAAACTCTCAACGCCGGAGGGTAAAAGGTTACACTGATTAAGGACTTTTAAACTCAATGCCACGGATATTTCATAGCCAGGTGTTATTTTTCTTATTAGAAATGGATGATTATGTTTACTTTATGTATTCAATGGATACGAATTGTCTTATTATTTTATGTAATGTGTGATTGTGTGTATATTATGTGCGATATTTTTTAATTATTTTATACTATTTTCTTGACACCATGGTTATGGCCCTCTTGCAATGTTAACTAAATAAATAAATATTCATTTGCTAGAGCCTCTTTTTGTAAGTGGCATCAATATGAAAACGTACACTCATATTGTCAGTTCTCATCTTTTATAACTTTGGAGATATTAATTCTTTTTAATGGGCCGCCTCTATCCGACCTGGAATATTTTTCAAAACTCAAATCTAAAGAAAAACAAGTATGTGCACAGAAATCTACACAACAATTTTCAGCTATCTATCGTTTACGGTTTCGTCACAATTTCAATTCAAGCAGATGTATATTCAGACAGGCAGACGCTGAAGTGGAACTATAAGTAAATTAAATAACGCGCTAAAAGGTTACCGATTAAATCAGTTGAAAAGAAAAGATTGGTTTGGAAGTACTGGTCTTTAATCTCTCACTAAAATAAATTAAACGATTGCAAGCTTTTGGTACAACTAAATGGGTGAATGTACTTTAGTATTTTCCATGCAACCTAAAATAAAATACTAATATAATCCTAGTTTTTCCGAATATTTTTTGTTCAAAATCTACCTGTTTTAATCCTGAGGTTAAGGCAGAGAGTAGAACGAAGATGAACATTTTCTGTCTTTCTTTCTTTGTTCAAATAGGCATGATTGTCCTTTGATGGAGAGATAATGGAGATGATTGATGACGCAGACGTTAAGCATTTCCCTGAAGGAGTTCCGGCCACATCTGTTGAGGACTTAAGGACCAGGCCTCCACTCTCAGCCTAATAATCAACCCTTTCAAGAGTAAAATATGACCGGTATAACTAGGATCAGTAACTATAACGTTAAAATGATATTGGTTCCTCTAGTGATTTAATTAAAGATCGCACGATAATTCAAATACCTAAGTCTGAACATCTTAGAAATTGTGCAGAATATACCGCAGTAGCTTATTATAGCAATCCTCAAATTTGTTTTTGAATACTTCCTAAAGATAACAAAACGGCTTATGAGCATTGATACAACGGATACGTTTTGGTTTTTGAAACCTTATACGCTTATTTATTCTTACTTCAATTAAAAAAATATATTTTATAATAGATCTAAAACCAACCGATGAGTGACACAATAATCTTGCTATTAAAAAATTCCTTCCACGTTATTTCAGGCTCCCACTTAAACCAGCTGCACCGAATATAGGAACTGCCCTTGGGTCTTATTTTGCACGCGAGTAAAAAATACTGATTTAACGGCCATTTTTATTTATGGAAGAAAAATCAGAACGAACAGACGTTCCTCTAGCGTTGAATGCATTAGGGACGCTTTGGCAAAAATAGCGACTCGGGAGGACTAATAGCAGGCCGCGTATTCAAAGCGCCAATCCTTAGAGTACGGGATGGGGGAGTCGAGGAAGGAAGATGAATGGGCGTGAGACGAGGGAAATGGCTAAGAGATGAGGACGAGTCGGAGGAAGGGGAGTGCTTTGGAGGAAGAGAAATAAGGTCCTGGCGTATATGAGAGTGTGTGAGTGTGTGCTCGCGCGCGCGTGTGTGTATCTACCGGTTGGTTGGTCTTCGTCCCCCTGGAGACGCTTTGAGTGAGTGAGGGATTGGCTCCTGAGAGTGAGATAGGGGGCAGGCGGTGGATGAGTTGTTGGGCTCCTGGGGAGTTCTCTCCCGCATCACGAAGATGATGAATGCAAGCGGGAGACTAGCATGATGCGCGAAACATTACGTCGCCTTGTTCTGTTTGCCACATTTCACTCGAGTCAAGAGCCGAGATGAAGAGGGAGCCGTAATGGAGGAGGACGGGGAGGGGAAGAGAAATCTGCCAGTCGATGAGTTAACCCATATGTAGCCCATTTATAAACGTAACAGAAAAAAATTTATATGGCAAAAAACATTTTTTTCTTCTTTCTGAACGGAGCAAGTATTCCATCCGCAATATTTCAAAATAGTAAGAGTGATTTTTCCCATTGAAATAATATGTAGTTGTTTAATATTTTGGGAATGTTCGTGAGGCAGTCTGCATTAGCCGATTTTTTTTATTCGAAGGTCAATTGTTCTGTTTTTACATAGATTCGCTCATTATAAACACAAATGACGAGCATTCAAACATTTTTAACTAAAAAAGGCGGTTTTGTTGATCGATGATCATTGTATTATAACAGATACGCACTTATTTTTTTATTTAAACCAATGAGAGGATAACGAGAGAAAAAAAATTTTATTTGTAAATTTAAAATAACTATTAATTTTATTTTATTCATTAAACCTGTAGGTATTATACACATTATCTCGTATTTCAGACGCATGCAGGTCATATTCGCGGCTCTCAGTGTGCGGGATGCTCGGGGACACTCCTTTCAACTTCTGTAATATTTAATCTATTTATTTTTAAAAAGATATAAGAATTTCATTACTCTTAGTAATTATAAATAAACTTTGCATAGATAGAAAAAAATTAGGTAACGCAGAAAGAAATCTTCCTCACGAGTGTTGGGGACGAAAGAAAAAATATGAAATAGTCACAAAATTAAATCTAAGCTTTCGACAGAATTTTAAATAAATCAATAACGTCGATATTTTAATTTGATAAACTCGAGCACAAACAGATTTACGTTTTTAGCCGAATAGACTTTAATTGGAGGTTACCAAAAATGTTGTAAATTAATTTAACAGATATACGTTCATCGTTGAAGAATTATACAAACACGAGAATCGCAAGGAGGAAATGCCAGTCCTTAAGTAATTGGAAGATAAACAAAAAGGGGAAGAGAGCGAGATGGACTGCGAATCGGAATGAAGTTTTAAGAAGGTTTGTAAAAGGGGAAAAGAGGATACAGAAATAGACGGATGTTGAAGGAGGGATGCGAAATTACAAAGAAGGTGATTACGAAGGTAATTGACACGAGGAGGAGAATGATAGCAAAGGGTGGGAGAAGCAGTGAGAGAGATAGAGAGAGGGAGAAACTGTAGGTGGAGCTAAATATGCCATTGGGAAGCAGAGGGGCCATGTGTTCTGAATGACCACCAGCAGTGAATGGACACAGAAGATCCAGTCCATTGACAGGGGAAGAGGAAACGGAGCGAAACGGAATCTTGAGTTTGATGGAGAGGATGGAATGGGAAAAGGGAAGGAGATGGAGGAAGTGAAAGTAGGAAAGCACGGAGGGAGGTAGAGAGATAGAGAGAAATGCGAGGGAGGAGCAGAAGGAAACTTACGCAGAATAAGGAGGAAGGATAGATATGAGGAGAAACGGAATGACGTGGGAGAGGGCGAAATCGTTAAGGGGTAGGGAATGAGAGAGATCTGTTGAATTGGTTGGTTTAAGGAGGGGTGAGGGTGTGTGTAATTGTGAGAGAGGAGTGTGGAGGGAAACCGATGTGGAAAGGGGAAGAAGAGGATGTGCAGTTAAGGACTCGCACGGCGATAAGAGAATGATTGCTGTTCATGATGTGCGAGGGGTTGCGAGGAAGACGTAGGAGAGCGAAAGGGAGAGGGGAAGGCGAGAGTGACCGCTGGCGCTGCGGGAGACGGGATCTACGCTCGAGGGGAAGAGCCGGGAGGTAATTGAAAGGGTGTGGGCCCGCACGGGGAAGTCGGATGAAATGGGAGGATTGATTCTCGGACCTTCAATCAGAGCGATGACTGGAGACTTCCTAAATGACAAGCTGATGCTGGAATTGAATCTGAATCGTTGAGAAATAAATCGCTGCTTTATTTATATATGCAGTTGAATAAGTATACCCCGGCCGTTTTTATGCAAGAAGGGGCTAGGTATAATCTTCCGATTCCGGACTTTTTGATGAGATATACTTAACTTTCTACTGAGTGTAAAATTTAAATTTTAAAACCCCTTTGATACCCGCAGAGCAGCCAAGGCCAATGACTGAATAAATTACCCACAGAAATGTGAATACAATTTGTGAATAATATGATCTACATCGTTAGAGAAACAATTATTCCATCAGTAAATTTAAATGTTAAAAATTACTCAATGAGATATTTTGCTGTAGAATTGAATATCACCTACCAAAATTTAAACAAAAGTCTCTAATTAATATAATTGATTTTCTCATTATTGCTCTCAGTATTTCACATAAGTTCATGTAATGACGCAGTACAAGCTGTACAAGCTACCTCAGCCTAAGGATTGCATCAAAAGACATAAAATTACGATAAACCATTTGTACTTTTCATCTGCAAAATTCTCTTCATATAGCAAAAAATAAACTATTGGTTATTTGTATTCTCCGATGAGACGCACATTATAGATGAAGTGAATATGCAGTTTACTCAACAGTTTTATGTGCACGAGAATCAATTGGGCAGAATTTTACGCTGTTTTTAATGAATCCTTAGGCATGATCTCAAGAGGACTAACAAGCACAGAAAACTTTCATTTAATGGTGACTTCAGCACAGTTGTTATCCCTCTCTTCAAACTCATAACAACCGCTTTCAATGAAACAAAGTCACTTGAAGCGCTACTATTGCGATATGTCGTGATTTGAGTGCTACTTGCATAATGGCTGGGGGATTTTTTTAACCGTTTGAATACCAACGACATCCAAGAAGCAACTGAGAAATCGACAATAAAACTACGCTAATCTTGATCGCTGAACCAACATAAAATTCTTTCGAATGTACGTAGAGCAGCCACTCGCGAAGGCGAGCGCTGTTTTTTTTCTTTGGGGGATTAAAAAAAATAAATCGGAGCTCTGCAAATAATGGTCTTTGCAGAGGGCACTCTGAGGAGTGAATAAGCGAGCCGTGTAAAGTTCGATGCTTGAGATTGCTGAATTTTATATTCATGGCGAACGAATCAATCACCGCATCCGCTTCCACTTTTGCATTTAACTTTCGCGTGACGGAAACGTAACCATCTGTTATTTCAGGTTCGCTTGAGAGCAAAGAGAGAGAGAGGGAAGGAAAGAGTTTACACACTTTCTCTCAAGTGGTCCCGCTTTTTTTACATATGCTTAAAACTATCCGGAGACAAATATTTAATCTTCGAAACTAAAAGTTGCACGAGTCCGAGCCAGACATTCCCCATTCAAATCTTTTTGCTATACCTAGAGGACGAGAGGAAGAAAGGGAGAGAGAGATAGTAGCTGGAGAGAGAAGAGAAAGAAAGAAAGAGGTGGGGGCGTCAGATGAATGCTTAAGTGCTGAGAAAAAATATGAAAGCGGTTGAAAAAAATATACCTCATTCAGATGAAAGACACACACGAGGGGGAGGAAAGAAAGAAAGTTGGAGAAAAGCAAAGAGGCAGGAAGAGAAAGAGCGGAGATGGATAGAGGGAGAGAGAGGAGGAGAAAGAGAGAGAGAGAGAGAAGAGGGAAGGTCTCTTTTTGAAATTCAGTAGGCGGGGTAAAAAAGAGAGCGAAAGGGAGAAAAAAGAAAATGGAGGGTGTATGAGAAGGGAGAGAAGAATTTAGAATGTGAAAGAAGGGCGAAGGGAAAATTAAGGGAAGCAAGAGGTCCATGCATTAATAAAGGTAAGCGCGTAAAAATGAGAAAGAACGTAAGTAAAACACGAACATGATGATGAAACGGAGAACAAAGTTAAGAAGATACAGGCAGGGCAGAGGAAAACGAGAGGGAACGAGTAAACCTAGAACTCACCATCTAGAGAACTTTAATGGGCGGGAAGACAGGCGATACATATTAAACGAGACAGCGAAAGTAAAGAAGAAATAGAGGAAAGGTTCAAAAGTACGATAATTAAAAAGGTGGGCGAAAGATTTGGAAAATTAGGAAGGGATTTGAGAATAACTGCAGAGACGAAGGAAATAAAGGCCAGCTCGATATGATGTGGTAAGTTGGAGAAATTTTTAATCCCATTGTCACTAAGAAAGCCGTGAAAGCCTTCATTAAGAATTGAAAATCATACGATGTAAATAAATAAAAAATATACAGTTAATAATATTAGCGTTGCAATGGTTATACGCATGCATAGGATATTCTATACCTATTGGTATTGTAAACTCCTTTGGTCAGCTAACGTTTGGCCTAATTCCTTCATTTTAATTTAAACAAATAGTAAATAAATAGATTAATCAGTAATTAGGAAATATGCTAAGAAGAAACGAAGAGGGGAGACATAAAGTGCTTGAAGCCAACAAATATCCGAATACTTTTTTTTTTCATCCTATAGTTTTCATTTTTGGTTCAAAGTTTAGCTCTAAGTTTAGATTTTTTTAAAATAATTTTTAAATCCGCTTTTTTTGCTTTTTTTAAATCCACTATGCTTGATATGCCCGAATTGAGGGGTAAGAATGGATCGGAAAATTACATGGAGATGGAAGAGAGACGAAGGCATGGAGTCAGCAGAGATACCTCCATTCCCATCCGCAGTTATGAAGGAATGGGGAAGGGCTCAATGGTTGGTATGTGATGGAGGTTGCAGAACCGAAATAGGAACAGACGTTGGAAGTGGCTCGAGAAGAGCAAAGTGGGAAGAGAGAGAGAGTGGAGAAAGTTAAGGGCTGAGACGAGCGTTGAAGGAGTGTGGCGGCCAGAAAGCACATAGGACAAAAACAGGAAGTTGCGCGAGAATTATACAAGGAGATAGGATGGTGTTTCGAAGGATGAAGGGAGACAGATAGTATGATTGAGGGGAGAAGGGAGGGAGATGGAAAAGGAGGGAGGAAGGTGGAGGAGGAGGAGAGAGTGGAGAGAAATGGAATGAGAGAGAAGTAAGATGGGCAGCCGGTTGACGGAAGATGGATCGACAAGGAAAAGTGGTAAAAAATAAGAACCGCATTTGAAGTAAAAGCAGTCCAACGTCTGACGAAGGATAACGGATAAACCGCAAGGTTGTTTACGCTTGGGTGCGGAGTAATTCGGATAGAAAAGAGTATACTGAGAGACATTTTA
Source organism: Tanypteryx hageni (assembly GCA_028673005.1). NCBI lineage: Eukaryota > Metazoa > Arthropoda > Insecta > Odonata > Petaluridae > Tanypteryx > Tanypteryx hageni. The sequence goes on from CM054112.1 coordinate 158,832,904, forward strand.
CAATAAAATCGTGAGGATGAATATTTTGTAGGGTTCAAAATCTACATTGTTGGCCATACAAAAGTAGACAAAGGGGCAGAAGGAGGTAGTATTTTGATTGCGATAGACGCTATTATTGCTCAGTGCATACGAATGAAACAGTTTAAGAAGTGGGAGGGGGCGAAGTGGATGAAGGGGTAGATAGAGGAAGGAAGGGCAAAAGAGAGGAAGGAAGGAACGAGAGGGAGGAGAGGAGACCCTTCTTGGAAGTTGGTGAGCAGTATGGATGTTGGCAAACAGTCCGAAGTTGAATCTCCACTTCGGTTTTCTAAATGAGTGTGGACGGAAAAAAATGAGAATGAGGTTGGAAAACTTGCGAACGGTGTGGGAGAGATTGAGAGAAAGAGAGGTGGAATGAGAGGGGGAGAGAGATCGTGGTATGGAGGAAGAGTAGAGAAGAGGTCGAAGGGCTTTTCGAGGCTCTAGTGTAAAACAGATAGGGAGAGTAAAGCTACTGGTTCTAAATTACCATTATATACATTCGTGGATTATGGCAGCGAAGAGTATTACGTATGGATTTATGCATTCGTCTAAACTTATATTGAGGGCGATCGATGGATTTTTTTTATCGAACAAAAAGTTCTCGTAGAAACACAGTATTCATATTCAAAACAGCATTAAAACTAGAAGCAGAAATGTCTCTAAGCTGACATATTTTAATCTCTCTCAAGAAAATCAAATGAAGTAAAAGAATAAAAGATACCCATTTACAAATGAAGCCCTTTAAGTAAGTCTTACATTTTTATGGTGAGTCATTGGAACGATTACGTCCCAAGATAAGCATGGTTGCGTGAGTTGGTAAAAACCTAATTCCTTTCGAACATGAAACTTGGCGAACTGCACGTTAGACAACTTATTTACATCGATATCTTTACGAAGTAATTCAAATATTGTTCACCTCTGGGTTAATTAAGATTGATTAAGAATGAATGTAGTCTTTATTAAGTTACTTATTTCGACATTTATATTTTAAGCGCCGATTCTATTAAATGAAGCTGATTTATTTAAGTAGGAATTAAGGCCAGAATATTCAATAGTTAAATATAAAGTGCGGAACCCGAAAACAGTATGCATACATTCAGGACATTTCTCGAGGAAAAGTTTACATATTGTGATTATCGTATATATGGACTGGGAGAATTTCTCGTGTATTCGAGCGAGTGTTTTTCTTGTAGTCTGAATACCAAAAGCATAGACATAAAATCAGCATTTAAACAGCTCATGTTATCTTCGAAATAGACCAATAAAATTGAAAATTTTGTTTAGCATGGTACCAGTTAGCATAGTTTTTACTTTACCAAGCGAGATTGCATTAGGTGCATGTATAATATTTATTTTCCATCAGAATGCTTATCCTTTACACATTCAGAAAATTATCATATAAAAGACTTTCAAACGTTCAAGTCATACACTAAATCACACTGATAGGGTAATATTCTACATTAAAATTAAAAATATAAAATAAAAATAAGGTATACAATGTTTCGCTCAATTACTTATTCAAAATTTATTCTCAAATTGCCATAAAATAATGCTCATTGCCTTTGTTAATCATTCTGGGCGATACAACACAGTTAAATGTATGTGTTTTTAATATTTTGCAGTCAAATAAGAGTTTGATACAACATTTTTGAAGACTAATGAAACCATTCTTGCAGGTTTAGCGTGCAAACCCCGCGCCGAATTAAGCGTTGTTAAATCATTTTTTTCGCGTTCTCTCTGCTTGAGTAAATTTTGAAAGATTGATAGAGTTCGGAACGACCGCTCTTGATTTATTAAAAAATAATCACTCTATGAAATACAAAGATTTTCAAGCCATTTTTTACGATTAATTTTGAGAATGTTTTGCGAGTCGTTTGTTAAACGATCTTATTTTGTGAAAAAGGCGAAAATTAATAAAATTTTCCAAAGATTTGCATTTATCACATATCTATCCGCATTCGCCATTTATTTTTTCAATATATAAAAAACACGATCTTTTTTATATTTAGTCGCCATCGTTTTTCTAGAAATAACACTCGGTGAAAGGTTATATTAACAAACTTACTCGAAAAGTGTAGGAATGAAATTCCAGTAAACAGTGGAATTTTATCCTTTAAAGTGCATGGTGAATGGAAGAAGCTAAAATTTGCCCATCAAAATTCAGCCGTTAAAAAATTGCCTAGACAATAAAAACTCGCCTCCTCAGCAACAAAATTCAAGACTGGTTTCATTCGAAGTTATTAATTTTCAGCCACACATATATCTCTCCACATCATGACTGTTTCAAATGAGATTTTGCATAAACGAGATTAATAAATGCATGTCATATTGGGAAACAAAATTTGCTTTAGTAAAATCTCATCACATGTGTTTACGCAGAAAGTTTCAGAATTCATAAATAATTCTACGTTGTGCCGTCCGTTAATAATATCAAGTATGCATAAATATTTGCAAGGATATTGTCAGGATATATTATTTTAATTTCGCAAGCTATCTTTGAATAGTAAAAGGGCGGTCTTTTCGAAATTTAGTGCGAAAAAATCAGGCCATTCGTATTCGTCCATTGGTCTCCTTTTGTCCAATCATCTAGGAAAAAGAAATTGGGAAGCATCGGGCGAAAAAGCGGAGGATTGTGGAGGCGGTAAACAAAGTAGTTCTAAGTCCAGCGGGATTACCCAAAAGAGCAGTTTTGCTAGTTCTGACCAAGCCAGATAAAGCGAGAGTTTGGGAAGGGGAAGGAAGAAAAATGAGAGAAAAGAGAAGAGTTAGGCAAAAAAGCGAAGTTTGAAAATTGCATTTTTTAAACTCTTTTTGTCATCCACTGTTGTTTTCCCAACTGGGCGGACATAGCCAGAATTTAGCCTGCAGCCCCGCAGAGGAAAAATATTTGACTAACCACCACCTTATTCCCCCCTCTCCATCATTCTTGCACTCGAGTCTTTTTGTTCTTTAAAATTTTTACCCTGAAACATTTTTGTGCCCTCGTCCTTTCACGGTAGGGAGGAAAAAATTCCAAAAATTCTCGATTTTATGTGTTTCAATAAAAATTCACTCAGTGCTTATTTCTCAGCTCAAATGCAATATTTCAAATTAAAGCAATACAAGATTTGAAGGCATGGAACTCATTTTAGTTCTACAAAATAGATACGAACTATTCCACAACACGCGAATGTTTTCAAGTATTGAGGATTAGTTGTTTTGTATACCTGAGTAATAACAATATATTTAACCAGCATCAAAATTGTTAGGATAGAATCTGTAATTTTATTTAATGTTAGGGTCCAGTATTTGTCCAATTTTTTAAGGATAGTTTTTAAAATGTAATTGATCCAGTTATTAAATAATATCGGCCAATTATTTCCGATATATTTGTAAAATTTAGTGTAGAAAATTTGAATTTCTTTTGTCTTCTAAAACTAATACATTTTCGTTGAATTTCTATTGTGAAAAAGTATACACCAATAGATAGAAACAATTCAGGCAATAATTATAATAAAATTAAATGACTTTTTATGGTGGCATTGATTAATTGTAACAGTTGTTATGCATTTAATGATATAATTGTCGATATTTGCCTTTGAATTGTAATTGATGGCCTTGGACTTAACTTTGCGTCATTCCATCATAAAGAATTAATAAATGCGTCCCATGCGTAAAATTTATTCAAGACATAATAATATCATTAAGAACAAAAATTACGATACCTTAATACGAATAAAAAATTAATCCTGAGTCTCGGGAAAACAACTAACGTTTGCGTCTATGGCAGTAAAAATTTCCATATCAAAAGCGCACATTTTTCCTCAGTTCCGTGCAGTTTTCAAATTCTTATGTGAAACTCTGCATGCATTGGGGAAGTGCGATCACCCGATGTCGTAGCCGGAAAAACTTCCCATATCGTTTTACTGCGGAAGATCGCAACTGGGGTCCGCCTTCGCCAGGGATCCCAGCGTTGCCACCAGAGTTCAATAGGTTATCGGCCTATGAGCCACACAGCGTTCTAACAGCGCCCTGCTACTACCGAGCAGGATGCAGGGAAACGCTTGTAAGGTAACTAGGGACTCAAGGAGAGCGAGGCAAAGGACCTTTTATCCGACTGCCATCTACTCGGCTACGTGAGTGGCGCATCTGGCATTTCGTCGATCAGGCCGGAAGATGATAAAGAATCTTCTCCACGTGATCTAAATTACCCCAAGCAGAGCCTTTATTACGCTCATAAGGCCACTAAGCCTACAGAATGTGTTTGAGTACTTCCCGCTACTTACTATACTTCATTCATTACGACAACTATACATTTTATCCGGGAATCATTCACAAAGCGGTGTTAACGATACGAATAATTTATCGCAATTTTGAATTTCCGCTTTGATACATTGACATGCCTTAAGATATTTTCATGACGAAGATTCGGGAACGTCAGCTGCGATCTTCTTTAGCCATGTCTGAAAGGGTTAATGACCGCACTATCGACCCCAAAAAATATCCAGTCTTAAGTAGTGAAAGCGGAGTACTTGGGAAAGAATGCTTGCACACTGCACCAAAAGATCGGCGGCTGATATTAGGTGCAGGCTGGCGTCATTTTCTAGAAAATTGCGGAGACGCCGATTAACAAAGAAGAAAAACACCCTACTCCACAAGAATAAATAATGGCCGCGGACGACTTGCATTTAGGAAAGTAAGACACTTATACTTCATCTCCCGTAGTCTGCGAGCCTGCCGCCTTAAAAAATAATAAAACGAGCATGTCCCGACGAAAAAATCCGGACAACGTAAGACGAACGGCGGAAAAGGAAAACGAAGGAAAAAATACTGCTGCGACCTCACACACTCAATTGGCACGTATTCGCTTAAGGAAATGAGACTGGCGTCTTACCAACTCCATCCCTACCGTCCATTTATGTGCGCCCGCGAATGAAAAAAGGACGGCATAAAAAAAACAAAAGACTCCCTCCATTTTCTCCCAACTCTTTTCTCCTCCTCCCTCTTTTCCACCGCAGCCTATCTCTCCAGCCGAAGACGCGCCAACTCGCCCCGCTGTTTAAAAAAACACACACATACAAATTCGCCCACTGCTCCCTTTAAATACACAGAGGATATTCATCCACGCGAAAAAATAAAACTCGAAAGAAAAGGCGAGAGAAAAATGAATATCTCCGAAAAAAAATATATGAACTCGAGAAAATGGACCGCAGAGGCGTTCTCTTACAGCATGCATGTCCTAGCGTACGTGACCAAAAGGACAATAGGTATAAGGGGAGGGACAGGATGTAGAAGGTGGAGGGGGAGGAGGGTAGTTTAAAAGGGAGACGAGAAATGGATAGGAAAATTGAGAGAAAGGGAGCGAGAGAGAGAAAAGATGTGAGTGAGTGAAAGGAGGAAAAGGAGACAGAAGAAAGGGAAAGAGGCGGGAGGAGAAAGAGAGAGAATGGGATAGAGAGGGAAAAAGGTGGAAAGGATAAACAGAGAGAGGTGAAGTGAGATAGCGAAGGGAGTGAGCAGATTAAAGGGATAGAGGTGGGAGGAAAAAGGGAGATGGTGAAAGAGATGGATAAAAGGAGAAAGAGAGAGGGGAGGGGAGGAAAAAAAATCGGCCGTATGGAGAAATATACTACGACGCATATAGTAGCAGAGGAGAGTAAGAGGAAAAATAAAAAGCTTTATGCAACCCGCGACGATCATTGCCGTCAGCTTCCCGTGCCCACGTGCCACCAGGGATGAGGAAGAAGAGAGGAAAGGGAGGCAAGAGAGAATCCCCCCCACCTCCACTCCGCTCCCTTCTCTCCCTCCTTCCCTTTCACCCAACCCTCCCTCTCGTCATCCATCTACAGTCGATCTGCATGCATACTTCATGTGAGGTGCCTGCGTTGCGAGGGAGGCGGACATGGCGGAAGGGAGAGGGAGAATGAGGAGAGAGGAAGGGAAGAGGGAGAGATTGAGGGAGGGAGAGGACTAAAGACGACTGCCTGAGGGACGGAATAAAACATGACGAGACACCCTTCTCTCCCTCCTACGTTCCTCTCTCTCTCCCTCTCTCTCTCCTCCTTCGGTACCTCTCCCACTTTACCTCTCTATCTATCCATCCATATCTCCGTTCTCCTTCCTGGAACGCCCCATACATACTTTTCTTTATATCTCTCTCTTTCTATTTCCCTCTTACACCAAATCCATTCATTTTCTGTTATATTTTCTGCATTGATAAAGATACACTGTTGTATATGTATTTTTTATTTTATAATTGGCCTTACCCTATGCATGTTTTTGTGTGTCTGTGCGTGTTGCATGCATATTTGTATGCATAAACATCCACTCGGTGCGATGTACATGTAGATATCTGCGTCATAGGTGGTGTATAGGTGGCTCCTGGGGATTTACCATTGGATGTGTCAGCAACGTCGTGTTTTAATATGGTTTTCCGAGTACATTATCTCAGCACTGGAACACAGTCCTTTTGTTTACTTCCTCATTTACGGTCACAATGTGAATCTCTATTTAGAGCCGCAAATTTATGGTGCCGAAGTTACGAGGGAGTATTAACTAAAGGGTGAGAAGTTTATGGAGAATTTAATTGTGCGGGGAGAAATGAGATGGGAGGTATTGAGCGAAGCACATGTCATGAATGGGTTGGATTCAAGTGAATATCCTTACATGCTGCAGATCGTGACAAAAAGGTCTTTACGAAGGCAAGAGAATTAGTGCGTGGCAGTTACATTTTAAAACATAACTTTTGAATGATTTCATTACGATTGAATGCTTTACACTGATTAAAATATAAATATTTTATTTAAAACTGATTGAGTTGAGTTTGACTCGAAAGTTTTTGCGTTCCTCAGGAAACATCTCAACTCTAAGTATTAGGATTATAAATACATCATTATTTATTCAGTTTGTTGCAAAACAGCAACTCATGCCAACTCATGTATTAAATTTGCAATTTTTGACCACTTATTCTTAAGAAAGCTACAATAAATGGTTGACTCATCATTTATCGATGAATTAAAGTATTTTTTTTAACCATAAGACGAGATCGTTAATTATGTAGGGAATTATTTATTTATTGAATGATTTAACAAAAATGGTAAATTTCAGAATAAGGGAAGCTGAAGTTTGAGAAATTATCTGGAGAAATATTAGAATATGAGGTGATAGCTCATTTTAGACGATAATGAACCTACCTACCTACCTCTTAAATGAATCATGAGACGAAGGACAGATGGAGAAAGTTTGAAGTGCTCCGTAAAAGGGAAAAATTCAGAGAAATAAAAATAATTTATTTTGTTCGATTTTGAGACACTACCCAAACACTTTTTCTTTCATGGCGCGCGTCCCGACAGACAGATGGAATATCTTAAAAAAACACGCGATCTATTATTCAAACAGCGATCCAGCGACGGCGAGTCTATTTCCCTGCGTTTATACCCCCACGCGAAATCGATCCCGTACGTGTCTTCCCTTTTTCCGTCCGTAGAAATCGTAGCGACTAAAATAATACCATTAACGTGATTTATATCAAACTTCAGAGGAAAACGTCCACTCTCGAAAATGATTTGAACCCGTACCAAGTTGTCGAGTTAGTTTGAAGCATGGCTCTCGAGAACACCTGGCAACCTAGGAGACCGTGGCGGAGAAGGAGACTTCGTGAGTGGGAAGTGAGGGGGTGGAGAGGGGGGAGGGGAGAGGAAGAGAGGGAGAGGGGAGGGGGAGGTGCGGAGAGGAGGAAGAGAGGGAAGTTGTATTCGACGAATGGACGGCGAAACGAGGTGGAGAGGAGAGGGGAGAAAAGAGATGGCAAGACCATGAAAGAGGAGAGAGAGAGATGGTTGATTGAGGGAGAGAAAGAGACAGAGAGGCTTAATGGCAACGTGTATCAAGGAGAGAGATTTGAGAGAAAAATTGCTCTCCACTGCTTCGGAGAAAGTTCTTTTTTTTAACAAGTTACTTTTATGTGACGTTGATACACTCAGAAAAACTTTGATGGATTCGTAAATATTCGATGAGTTAAAGTACGTCCTTTGTAAAGCCTAAAAGTTGAAGGGTGAAGTATGCTGTTATTTTTATTATGAAGACCAGAAAGATTTCCGTATGTATTTCATCACAGAAGAAGTTTAGGTAGGTCTAAATTCATGTTTCTCTCTTTACACAGGGTACGTGACGTTTGAAGATGGTCGGATTTACAAAGGGCACATTTTTATGGACCCGTATTTAAAGAAGAGGTATTTGGGCGTCTGATTTTTAGGCACCCGTATTACTGGGAGTGAATTTTTGTTTTACTTCTCGTGCTGTATTTGAATAGGATTTCAAGGTTATCAAATATAGGCAGAGTGGTCGCACGTTTAACTAACAAATCATTCAACATCGAATTAATCGATTCAAAATAATTTGTTAACCGTTTTAACTTTTTAAATTTTTGGATAAGGACAGAATTATCAGAAATTATTTATGAAAATGGTAATATAACTGATGTAATTCTATGAAAACGGAGAGAAGTGAGCTCTCTAAATAAAGAAATTCTCGCAGTTACGTAATTATTTTTATGCCTATTTAATCTAGATGGACAAATATACATCTTATATTATTTTGATGTGAAGTCATAGCAAAAACTACTTCTCCCGCCTTGTCATCCGGTGCCTAATCGTCCTGCTTTCCACTAACTCTTAAACGGTATACAAAATATAAGGTCTTCCGTTCGACAGCTACAATAGAATATGGGAAACACTTTTATAAAATGATACTTCATTTAAGAAATAAAAATTTATACCTTTATATTACATTTTCTTTAAATAAGCATATCGTAAAAATGTCTTCGTGTACCCCGGGTTATCTTAATGGAAAGTAAAAATGGATGCTACTTGATTTGGTTAATATAAATCTTATGTGATAAATGGCATCTACAACGGGCGATAAAGAAAATAAAAAGAACGGTGACATGAAGAGCTATTCAGCGTCTCTGTTTCCAGATTCATCACCTTTGGTTGACATGCTCCACATTCAGGTATCCGATTATTCTATCCGTTTATTGATAAAATTCAGCAATAGGCTACTACGCATAAGAAAGAGCAGATGGTAATTAAATACGAATTAAAATAAAGAAACGCTTTAAAAAATGTGAAAATAAGCCCAATCTTGCGAAAGCATTCACGTTGGTGAAAAAATAATAGTCAACGATATAAAATTTTATTCCAAGAGTTAGAGCTGGGAAGAACATAAATTATACATAGGGTCTCTTATACGTCGACAAAAATGTATATACAGGAGACCCTTTTACAGCCGTAAGAGGAACTCCGCCCCCTTCTCCGTGTGGGGCAATTTGAATACATTATGTTCCGTCCTTTGAAAAACTCGTGGTATTTAGATACAAAGACATTCTTATGTGTGTATGTGCGTGTAGCGGCGAAAAAGACATCTGAATGATTTATATAATTCAACAAGTATCTAATATATATTATCCTTCAAGAGACGGAAATCAAAAGATTTTAATTTATTAATGCTCTCCGGAATTTACATTGTTTTAAAGCTTTGCATATTTGTTTTAATTCTTCAATTTACATATATTGACAATGTGAATTTTTTAAATTTGCCAATATGTGTTCTCTCGCATTAATGAAACATTCTATAAATTAATCGAATTCGAAAATCACATTCGTATCTAAAGGTTTTAAATTTGCGGATGACTTAATACTATGGCTGACATTTATGTTAAGGTTTCTTTTTATTTAAGCCTTATGACGTCCCACCACCACTTATTACAGCAAATTGTGTCTGTGCCACTGGGTTTTTAAAATAATCCAGGAGCTTTCATCGTCCGATATTAGCAGTCTTGCGAGGAAGTCATCTGTGAACTCTCAATATGACGGTCAAACGCGTATAAAAACCAAGCGAACGAATAAAATGCTCATTCGGAACAAAAAACTAATTTCCATAAATCCTAACAGCCCAATAAAATAAATATCCTCATTAATCGCTACGTGACCCGACTGATAAAGTCAAACGAAAACTATTTTTTCCTAGAGTTATATTCCATCCCGAAAGTTATCGTCAAATGCAATCGGTTGAAATCGTGTTGCTACACATGCCATCACGGGAAAAAATATTCACATTTTGGCAACCGTTTAAAAAACATAGGCATATTTTCCTCGTGGAGGCCTTGTGGAAAGAAGCCAAATATACCGCAGGCGTGCGTGTGTTATGGATGGGAACGAGGGTCGGAAGAGGAGGAGGACGGAGGGCGCGGAGAGGATAAAAAAAGAAAATCGTGGAGCGATAAGGGAGAAACATGTGGACTTACTCTCCGCCATACACCCGCGTAGCTCCACACGTAGGCAGACCGTTCGTCGATGCACGGAATAGGGCAGGATGCGCAGCTGGCTGGCGAACACCGGAGGCATCAGCCGGTGGCTCACCACTGTCGCGGTGTCGCTGTTCCCGCTGAGAATCTGGCGGTACAAGAAAAGCAATACGTCATAGGAATGGGAGGATGAGGCAGCGTTTCGTAGCGTATATTAAAGCGCTCTCGGGTGCACGATATATATGTGTGTGCGCTATGAGATATTTTAGGGGGACTGAAGACCAGGCGCGAGCGTCCACGCGAAATGTTGGCCGCGGGATTTCGGCTGAACACGAGCACTAATACTACCTACTCAGTGAGGTTCTCGTTGGAGTATTATGACACTCAGGTACAAATAGGTATTTACGGAACTCGGATTTCCGAGGGATGAATTTATTAATAGCTAAATATTTGTCGATCGAAACTCTATTGATGTTTCTGAAGTTTAACGTAGTCTTGCTAAAGTTAACCAATGTAAAAATTAATTGAACTCATAAACTAAATATTGGCTGTGATCCATTATAAGCGGTATACTAGAATGGCAGTTGTATTTCGTAACGGTTTATGGCTACATCAAAAAGAAATCAACAAGAATCGAATTTTTTGACCTCCTGTGGTATTTTAATTAAACTTTTATCGATCATAGCTTTATTGACGAAATATTGAGGAGTAGCTGCTTTGAGCGATAGTTTGAAACAAAACGCTGTTTACCAAAGGCTAGTGTACTTAAAAGGCTTATTTTTGTTCTATCAGCGCACCTACCTCTAAATATTTGAATAATTTGATATATGGACAATATTGTTTGTTAATTTAACGATTTCTTCAGCGATTTTTTTAGTAGCTCTTTACTGTATGAAAAATTGTAACCTAGAATATAATAATGTTCGGAACGATAAGAATGTTCGTTGAGCCTCTCTAGTGACTCGGAAATATCTTTTTCGCTGTTGTTTTATTTAAATATTCAAATGTAAGTAGACCATGAAATTTTGAAAATTTTACTTTAATAACGCAGAGAGAATGCGCATAGTATTCGCCGAAGAAAGCAATACCTAGTGGTACACCATAATGAGGATGGAAGGCTATTTATAAAGTACACAGTATTATTTTGTTAATTACAACTTAAAAAGGTAGCAAGGATCATCTAATGAAAGTGGTAACGTTCATGCAAGTATTTCTTATGCATTTTATTATAATTTTACCATCTATTAAACGTGTGAATGGAATAGTATTGTGGGTGTATAGGGCATTAATGGGACAGAATACATTTCAAGGAATGAAATAAAAATCAATTATAAAACGTATATGCTATGCAGTGAAGGCCCCACTCAACCCAACTCGCAGCCAAAACCAACTGAAGTATATACATAATGAGAAACCTAATCGGGGCGAACTGCTCTGCGGCAAAGCAGCCAGAAGCGACCTGTCCCATTCAGCTCCTTACCAAGGAGGAAATCGCGTTAGTTATAACACATCCTCCCAAAATTCCAAACGCGTGATACTCCTTCTTCCTCCCATTATGTCCCGCAGTTTTCTTACCAGCCATTCCTTCCCTTATTTTTAAGGAGAGAAAACCTAAAAAAAATCACGCATTTCACTGCGCGGGACGCTCTCAAGGATTCCCGAAGGAACCCACTTTGTAAGTGAAATAGTCTTTCAAAACATCCACTCAGGCCATCAAAGAAAATCCTCAAAAAAAACCCTTTGAGCGCACCTACGTTAAAGCTAGCGCTAAAGGCATAAAAATGGGAAAGTGCATAAGAGCGGAGTGCCGCCGAGAAAAAAAAGGAAGGAGAGCGAGTGGTTGACGTCGGGTTGGACGCGAGTGGGTTGGAAGGAAAGAGTGAGACGGAGAGAGGAGGGAGAAAGGGGAAAAGAAGGGGTCGAGGCGATGGAAGCGGAGAGCCGGGGAAAACGGCAAATGTGCTACAGGAATTCCACGTTAAAGTTGGGGCAGCTCTTTTCACAGAGGTCACACGGCACTTCGCATGCCTCGAGAGGGTCCCAGACAAGAGTGTCGGACTTGAAAAAAAGAGAAAGGAAAGGAAAAGGCGAGGAGAGAGGGAGAGAGAGAGTGGAGATGGTAAAAGGGAAGGGGGAGGAGGGAGAAATGGTAAAAGGAAGGAGGAGAGAGTGGAGATGGAGGAGGCAACTGCTTCCCTTCGGAATAAATGAAAAGGCCAGACGGAGAGTCCCAGATCGTATATGTCATACGCGTTAGTCCCAAAAGCACCCAGGAGTGTCTGAGGGCGGTCTAAGCTATGCCCGAGATGGAAATGGGGAGGAAAGGAGGAAAGAAGGAGGAGAGGGAGGAGGAAGGAAGTGAGAAGAACGAAGCAAGGGAGGGAGGAGATAGAGAGGGAGGAGATAGAGAGGGAGGAGATAGAGAGGGAGGAGATAGAGAGGTAGGAGAGAGAGATAAAGAAGAGAGGCAGAGTGGAACTGGTGGAAAGAGGACAGAAAGGAAAGGAAATGGTAACAGGTAAACACTGAAGAAGAAAGAAGTCGGATGTTTTAGCTTTAAAAAATACTTGGAGAGATGGGAGGTATACAAAATCACGGCATATGAAAGCGAATAAAATGATAAAGAAAGCGAGAAATGAAAGAGAAAAACAAACAGATGGGTAGATAAAGAAAAAGAAACGAGGGAATATGAAAAGGTTTCGAGGGACGAAACAATTAATACGTTGAAACAAGCTGAAAGAATGAAAAAGCTAAAATTGAGTTACGGGGAAACTTTGCCTGGAAACGGTGAAAGAAATAGGAATTCTAGTTTTAGGAAATGGTGGGATTGGGCAGCGACGTGGGACCACACAGAAAGGAAAAAATAGAAGAAAAGCGAGTTTGTAGACGAAGGGAAAAAGGAGAAAGGAAGAAAAATAACGAAAGAGAGAGAGAGAGAGAGAGAGAGAGTAAGAGGGAGGGAGAGGCGAAGATTAAGTTATGGGACGAGGAAAAACATGCAATATTGCAAATAGCGTGGGAAAGGAGAGATGAAAAGGGTTACTCTGTAGGTGGGAAAGTAGGAGGAAGAGCGATTTATTATTATTTTTCCTCCTACTACTATAAGGCACTCCGCTACATGTTTTGTAGAAAAAAGAAAGTTGAGAGTGTGCATGTGTTTGGAGAGAGAGAGAGAGAGGGAACACGATGCGCATAATGCAGGAGTTAAAGGATGAGGCGCCGTATTTGATTCACGTAGGGAAGAAGGCGGAGGCGGTATTGAATAAATGCTTTACTATGATGAAAGGATCGAGCGGGAAGGGAGGAAGGAATAAGAAAAAAAGCTGACTGAGGTTGGGAAAGGAAATGTGTGGAGATGGAAAATTTTATAAAACGAAGACATGAGTTGGAAGTTTGATATATTTTGGTGCGCGGAGAAGAGCTTCGAGGAGCGCTTTTTTATTCATGGTAAATATTTTATTGGCATCCCGGTATAAAACTCTAAAGTAAAATATATGTTCGAGGAAGTAATCGAAACGAATGTCTTTGGATCGGGACAGGGAAAGATTTCGAGGTTCTAAGGCAAAGGATAAGAGATCAAACGCGAATTATTAAATTTTTAACTGAAGAAATAGTTTATATCCGCATTAAAGAACATTATAATTCCACTGGTTATGAATAATTATTTTTAGTCTTACGTAAGTGGCAACATTAATAGTTTGAGAGTTACATTTATTTATGGCAATTCAAAAAATCGATGGAAGCAACTCGTGAGGTTTTATTAATAGCACTTTCATTTAATTCTAAAACTATTTAGACGAACTATATAACTATACCGCCGTTAAAATTTAAGCATTGAAATAAATGTCCGCGTTCAATTCTTACATAACATCCATAAATACGGTGAATAATTTGTAAAACGCTTGGAACTAACTTTAATAAATAGGTCGAGACTAGATTTTAATTTTATAAATTAAAAATTAAATAATCTCCCTAGCCACAAAAACAAAAATCTTCCCAGCAGCGTTGTGTAGATTAAACGATAATAGGAAGTGATTTTTCTATGGATTTATTCGAAAACGCAACGGAGCAACGCCTTAAAAAGCACTCAGAGAGGTAAAGAATTAACTTGGAAGCTCTACAAAGGACCTCGACGAAGGCCTTAGAAAGACTGAAGTCGCACTAAGTCGCCCAGTATGGGACCAGCACTTTTCGTGATCTATTAGATGATAGGGGAACGAACGTAAGGAGAATCACAGCGGGAAAAGGAATAGGAGAGAGTAGGTGGCCTTAAGGGCGGAGGAATGGGAGGGGTGAGGACTTAATGTGGAATGAGAAGAACTCGGAGGGTAGAAGAAGAGGAGGGGTTTTTAGCCTTATGGAGAGAGAGGAACAGGAATGGAAGACCACATAAATTCATTACGTTTCTCCCTTGTGTCTATCCATTACTACTACGCGCGCGCCACCTACTAATGGACTTTGCGGTTTTTTTCACCTTCCTCCTCTTCGCAAAAGCAACCTCTTGCATCCCTTCCCATTCCCCTCCTTCCCTCCCTCCCTCTCTCCACTAACCCCTTCTCCTCCATGCTTCCTCTCTCACACATAAACCCTGCTTCCTTTTGCTTTCCTTATTCATCTCCATCCCCTCCCTCCTTTCTCCTTGTCCCGCAAACTATCTCGCGCTGACTCCTGGAGGCGGATGGGTGGGGGGAGGTGGTTTTGGGAGATAAGAAAAGGGGGTGGGGGAGAGAGGGGGAGTAACTTAGACATATCGAGACGTAATGTACACCATGGCTAGAGAGGGACTCATATGGCCTCCCCTTTTAACAACCAAGACATTTATCTCCTTGCACTGACTGAGACGCGGTTTTCTCTCTTGGTGATGGCGTTTTTGCTTGTATGTTCTTTTTTTGCCTTTTCCTAAATGTCTTACGTTGGATTTGCTGCGTTTCCGCGTAGGGAAGGGAGGATGGAAATTTTCTAACCCTGAGAAGGATAAGAATTTATGCCGCCGGGGATGGAAAAATCGGTCGCGGTTGGGACGTTTGTTTTGGTTTGACCTGTCTCAGCGGAGAGTACCCCACCGAGTTAACAAAAAAGTTTCTCTCTATACATTCTTTATGATTTGTTTATTTTCAGAAGGAGCTGATGTGTCTCAATTATTTCGGACAGTAAGTGTTTCCTTAAAACTACAGCCATTTAAAAATTTAAGAAGAACATTAAATGTGTCCCCATACACACATACATGCGTTTGTGTCTGTGCTGAAAAAGTAAATCTATTTTTCGTAAATTTTATTTTAGGGAAGTCTGTGGCATTTCTTATACATCCTAAAGAAACGCGCTTTTATCCTCATTATGTTTTACAATTTTCCAATCATAACCATAAATTATAATCATAAACATCTTAAAAGATTGATTTAGGTACTAAGTAACTCGATGAGTTTCCCCAATATAAATAGAATAGTTGCAAGAAAAATTATTTGATTTATCAACCGTTTACTAAAGAAATTTAACAAATAAAAAAAGTGAACTGCGATTCATGATATTTTTCAAGCTCATATATTTTTAAATGTTTTGAAATTTATGGCCTTAAACTCTCAACCGCCGAGGTTTCACAGAGTACTCTCGCTAAATAAATTCTATTATATTTTTGTGGATGCGTCATTTCGCAAGAAGATTTACTCTACGCAGTAAAACAACAGCTTTGGCTTTACTTCAGTGTTTCCCAGTGTACACGTGGGTATATTTTTCCTAGCACGCTCTTTATCCACACTAACCCAAACTAACTTTAAAACGTGGAATTTTTATTATTTTGCAGAAAAGCGAAAGAAAATGGTGAATGGCATATCGGTGTAAGGTAGAGAAGCGTCCTATTCCCGAACTCACTTTTGCCGATTTTAAGCGTTAGTTTCGAATTTCGCAACACCCACACACACACGTTAGCTCGAAGTCTTCTTTTTTCTCCCGCCTCTTTGGGATATTCAAATTTCCGCACAGGGGAACCGTAACACTCAAGAATATTACCCTCTTCCTCTTTTTTTACCTCGCACTCTCACCACTTTGGAGCCACTTTCATCTGAAAGTAAAGGTGTCCAGTTTCTTATCATTTCTTGGCATCTGCATCAACATGAATAATTCAGGCGATATTTCTACTTCAAAACGAAAAAATGATTTCCAGATTGTACACGGAAAGCATTTTGTAATATACCGAAATGAAACTTTTCGCTACGCTTCGACAGAAAATGTACTGCAAGGTAAAGAAGACTTTGTATGGCGCTTTTTTAAAAAGGTCTTTCATGGAATAAACTGTAGAATATGGACGACATGAGAAGGTGATCAACCGCAGACACCTCCACAGAAAAATGTTTTACGTAGATGCGTGTCCGTCACAGGATTGAATTCATTAGAAAAATGTATGAGGTTTTTTCCTGCTATAAAGGCATTTTTGCGTTGGCAGATAAATTTGGATCCTTATGTTTTAATTTCATTAAAGTGACAACAACGGATACAACGTACGATTAAAGCCGATTTTACAGAAAACTGCGTTGCGCTTGGCTCAGATATTAGCAGTTAGAAATGTGAAAACTAACGCAAAGATGCATGGGTGAGTTTCCATAGCTACGTTATATTTAGAAACAATTCACGCTCATGCGGTTTTTTTTTGGAATTTTTTATAAAACTAAAAGAATTTCCGAAACATCACTTTGATGCATCTACAACATCACAGCTCGATATTATTTTTTTGTGCGTGCTTCGACAACATTAATAATTAACAAACTCCACTTGGGAAGATTTCGCATTCATCTCATTTTAATATAAATTACCAATTTGGATAAAATGTTTAACGGTATGTTAATGGCGTGAATGTGACATGCACAATCCGAACCCAGATTTTAAATCACTTGGAATTGAAATTTCGCATGTTTTATTCAAGTCAACATCACGTGCAAATGACACATTTTATAAGGCCTTGAAAAAATAAATAAAAGCAGCGGATGTTGTAGATTGTAGCTTTAAACACTCCGCTTCATAATCACTTCTTGAGGATTTATTAAGTTGCGCTAGGTTGTCTGCTTGTTCCATAAGTTATATTCGCATAAAATGAAGGACGCAAACAAGCGCGGAGGTTTGTTTCGGCTTCACGAAAGTATCGATTATCATACATCCATTCCATCCAAAAGAATTCCTTACTTCAATAAGCTGCTAAGCTAATAATTGCCCTATTAACCTAACGGTTACCCTCACCGCAAAAAACAAGTTGTACTCCATTCGAAGGAATTTTTGAAATAATTTGTACATCAACCTAATGTTATGAATCATTTAAGATACTGAATGGTTATACATTTTCTAAATATTATTTAATTGGAAGAAAGGTTTGCGAGCAAATTGGAATTTAAAGTGTTACATGCAAAAAAGAGTTATATACACTTCGAAATAATATTACGAAAAATTGTTCAATCCGTACCTTTAAAAATGTAATAATCAGGATTAAGGTACCGATGATTGTATATTTAAAATTTACAGAAAATACAGGAATAATTTCCTAATATAAATGGTGGAGATGGATTAATTTTTCTGCATGTATGACATTAAAATTTGTAATTATGGCTTTAACTACTTTCCTATTAATTAATCTCTGTGCAAAAATCTTTGCGCGAAATACATTTCAACTTGAAATGGACTTTAGAAGCTTTAGATGAATACCTCTTAAACACACGCGACGTCATTCGATCGAATTTCAACATCGGCCGTTCCATTCCATTACACCTGAAACAATGCAGACTTTTACCCCTTATCGACAAAAGGGAGCATTTTTTAAACTCGTAAAAAGTGCCTCTCCTCTCGTTCCACTCACGCAACCGCTTCCATCTCCTCCTCCCTCCCCTCTTTCCCCTTTCCTCATTCCGAGGTTATTTCGTGCGCTTCGCGATGCCAACGCGAGACATTCTGAAAACAGGTTCATCGTTCTTTATGTTCGTACTTAAGGGATAGGATTCCCTGTACTGAGACCGAGGGATGGCCGCTATATGGCGTGACAATGCGGTCGCTATGGACAACCCCGGTAAAACGGAAAAGCCTGACGAGTGCGGGAGGACGCCGGAATGGAAGGAAATTAAGGAGTTGTGATGTTACGGAGAATGCGATATGAAAACGCCGTTGTGGAATTAAACGCGGGATTCGAGCGTACGGACGGCCTAAGAGGAAAAATTGGAAGGTTTTGAAACTATTGTAGCTACGGAATTTAAAAAAAATACGGTGCATAAAGGTTTTCGGAGAAGATTCAAAGGCGGCAATGGAGATTCTCGGAGTTGTTCCCGATCGATTAGAATCACTATGAAGTAAATAAAAACTGTAGTTTCTTTACATCGCTAGCATCAAAATCGTTTACTTTGTCTATGCAAGAATTAATTTTCTAAATGAAAGTTTCAGGCAGAACGTGGTAAAGTGAGACTGTCATGATTCTCATTCAAGATCGACAGTTGATTTTATACGAAAATAAAGTGCCATAAAAAATCATACGGCAGTTATATCGTTGGAACCTTTAATCAAAATTGTAAATTACGCGATAATATATTCTACAGTTTGATTTTTGTTGCAAACACACACGATTTATCCGTTAAATTTTATTCTTCCATTGGAGTAATTTTGTAGCTAAATTATTAACTTTTGATTGTCACGTAAATTATTATTAGTCAAAGCGCGAAGGAAAGAATAACAAATAAATTGATTTGTTGAATCCATCCTCAAACTTTCTAATCACATAGACTCTTCAACCCTGAGTACGTTTAAAAATTTTACATAAAGATACACATAATAACTAATCAGGCGACAAACGCTGGTTCATTATTTATACGCGCGCTTTTAAAACATCCCCAAACACACATGAAAGATCTCTCAGAAATTAAAACCTTTAAATCGTAATTTTCCCGCTGGCGTTGGAATGAAAGCGAAGAAAAATAAACGAAGACGATTTTGGGAAAGAGGAGAATGGCGTTTCTATCAACGCGACCAGCAATCGCTTGTGCGAATAAAAAAAAAGGACGCAGCAGAGAGAAAGGGACTCGGAAAATGGAGGGAATAACCAGCGCTTCGCATTATAGGCCCTGCCTGCATTTCCCTTCTCTCTTTCCCTCTTATTTTTAAAAATTCTTTTTTATTCCAAATCGGCAAAACAAAAGCGAAACTGAGGAGGAAAGGAGAGCGAGCACGTCGAACCCGTGCGCATGTTTTCTCGTTTTTCTATCCATTTTCCTTAATTTTTTATATTTTCTCGTTCGGCCTGAGTTATGTGTCGAACATCCCTTACCGTTATACGGTATCCCCAAAAGGAGAGAGAGACAGAGAAATAGATAGAGAGAAAGAGATTAGGGGATGGAGAGGAAGGCGGTGGAGCGGAGGGGAGAAGTCGTCTGAAGTTTGGATTCCGTTTACAGGAAGGAGAGAGGGGGAGCGGGGGAGAGAGGCACGGTTCGGACAAAGTATAAATAAGGATTACGTCGGTGTAGTAAAGAAGGCAGGAAAGGAGTCTCCAAGAAACAGGAGGGTGAGGAAAATAGGATGGAGATGGGGAAAAGGGAGGACAGGAAGGGATGCGGGGAAATGGAAGAAGGGAAAGAAATGGCGACATAAAGAGAGAAGGGGGAAGAGAAACAACCCATTATTGGTTATCCGGAGATGGAACGCATCCAGACTGGTTTTTGTAATGCGGGAGGGAAAGGAAGAGAAATGGAGAGAGGATGCAGAAGGGAGGGAGAAAAGGGGAGAAGATAGGTGGGAAGTGTTGAGGGGTGGGAAAAAAGGAAGGATTAGGAAGAGGGGAGAAGTGGATTATAAGGAGGGCAATGCGGGAGAAAAGGGCAAAGAGAGGGTTGGCAAAGGTGAGGAAAGAGCGGGTGAAGAATGAGAGAGGGCGTAAGTCGGAAAAGAGCGGAAAAGGTTGATGGAGCAATTTGTTGATGGGAGATAAGGGAGAAGGAGAATAGATTCGAGAATTAGAATGTGTGGATGAAGGCGAGAAACGCGTGGAGTGCAAACTGATGGGCGGAGTGGGAGTGAAATTCGGGTGAGTGGGGGAAGGAATGAAAATGCGGGATTGGAGTGGGTGATTAAATGTCGGAGGAGTGAGGTATTAGGGTTTTGAGTACGGCGGATGGTACCGAGATAGGAGGGCAAGAGAATAAAATAGGCGGACTGAACCGGTGTGGTTGGATAAGGCGGGGTTGCGGTTTTGAGGTTATGGAGGTAGTAGGTGTTTAGGATGGGAGGCGGCGGGGGACGAGATTGCTTTCGTGTGAGCGTTGCTTGTGTTGGTTGGCCGAGGGCGGAGGTGTGGGTTTGAGCGAAATTGAGGAAATGGGTAATGGAGTACGCTGGACGGATTTATCCCGGGGAAGATACTATGAGATTCGGGTAAAAAAGGAATAGGGCGGTTCGCTGTTTCAAATTTTTAATGCAGCCATTCGTTTCCTTTATCCGATTCTGTTTAGCCTGGGAAGCTCAAGGAGTCGACGTTCTTTTTCCTGTTTGGGCTGAAAAATCGCTAAAAAACAGTTTCGAGTTCCACTTGATTTATACCTATTTTGTAGGACACGTAGAGTAAATCGAAATAGGATAGGGTTGCTTGGTGGAACCAATCATGAAATTATGAGTCTATTTTATTTAGCCGGACAATGAATAAGAACGAGCTATCGTTTTTAAAGTGAAACCAGGTGGTACAGGATTCTATAAAATACATGGAATTGAATGAATCTTTATAGATAAATGAACGAAAAGCTCAAATAAAAAAATAAATTAGGTACTATTTACGTTTCAAGATTTAAAGTAATTTTTTGGTAGAGTTTAAAAGCAGGAAATTTATCCTTTTATAAAAGTCAACCTGCATTTTTAGAATAGGTATTGTAGGAAATATATTATGATACAAGAGAACGGAATCAAGACGAGCAATAACCCGACGCATTAAAAATTTGGAAACCAAAGCCATAATAACTTCTATTTCGTACCGCATTGGTGGCGCTTTGTGTTTGAGTTAGCATTCTTCTTCGCAATCGCAACAGTAAAAATCCACGTAAATTCTATGAAGTCATAATTGCGCCTTGATATCCGAACAATATACCTTTACGCGCCGTTCTTCTACCGTACAGGGACTTAAATATCGAATCCCTTCCAATTTGAAACGAATTTGCTCACTTCAGAAGCGGGGCCGACCATAACAATGCGATTTTACCGCTCCGTCGGCAAGTAGGTACAGAGTAAAACGAATCCTTTTTTTCTTCTCTTTCTCTCCTCCGAGGAAACGGGTCTCATTTCTTTTTGCCTCCCTTCCGAAAGAGGTATTTACGAATTGATGAGACAGATTCCCGTGCGACCAACGTCATGGCTCCATCTTTCGTTAAAACAACTTCGGGAGAGAAAGTCTTTTTTTGTTGGTCGAACGCGAGAATAGTGATAGGATAGAGGAAGAAGAGGTGAGGTATTAGGGAGTCGAGGTGAAGGTCTGATAAGCGATAGGAAAAAGAGCGTACGGAGGAAGAGTTGGTCTAAACTGTATGAAAGATATAGATAGAGATGGGGAAGAGTGGAATATGAAGAGGGAGGGGTGGTTTTTATTTTAATTTTAAAGAGAAAGGAGAGCGAGAAAGGAAACAGAAGGCGGAGAGTGAGGGAGACTGATGGCGCTGGGAGTCGCTAACTCAATGTTTCCCTTTAGAGAGGGGCCAGAGAGGGAGGGGGGAGGGTAAGAGAGAGAGAGAGAGCAAGCGGTAGGCGGAGCGAGGACAGCAGGGGTGGGGCAGAGGAGCAAATGGAGAGGCGGTGTGGGAGGAATAGGAAGAGAAAGGTACGGGAAGGGAGGCGTAGGAATGGAGCTATACAGGAAGCAACGCGGGGGGCAGAGGGGGCTAGGAGGAGGGAGTTTTGGGTAGGAACTGGAGACCCCCCCGAGTTTCCCTGGATTGAATTCTTTATGGGGCTCCCCCTTGCATTTTTCTCTCTTCCACTAATAAAACAATCTCCATACCAAACAGCCGCAGGGAGTGAGGCGGTGGCGTAAGGTAACGCAGGTGAGGAATGGGGGATAGAGTGAGGGGTTGGTATGCAATGAGGGAGGAGGAGAGGAGGTCATGGAGGAGGGGGGGAAACGGGAGTGCGCGTAAGGGAGGAGGAAGGAAGGCAGAGAGAGAGAGGGAGAGGTAAACTTGGCTAGCAAGGTGAGAGGGTGAGTGAGGCGTTGTCTCGGAGGAAGGATGGAATTTTCATCGTGGAACAGGTTGTAGCTAGAAGGGAACGAGGCGGAGAGGTGAGCCGTAGTGACGCTTGCAGCGGCGGGGGAGGGACGGAAATGCTCGAGGATGGAGTGGAAGAGAATGACTGCATAAAGAGAAAAGTAATTAAAAAGCGCAGGGGTTTCGAAAATTGCGCGCGGGATAGAAGATCAAAGCGTCTGAACCAGAGAGAGATAGATAAAGTGATCGAAAAAATGTAAAAATTACACTTAAGGTGTAAAGGTTAGTCGAAGATAAAACTTATATTTAATTTTAAAGAAAAATTAATGAAAATTTTTGTGAATAATATCTATAATCGAGTCAATCTGACGCAAAAACTTAACTTATTCCAAATTAAGTCATATATTTGGTGGGATGAGAAAGGAGGGGCAGCATAGGCTGAAACTAAATTTCTACCCTATTAGAATAAAAACAAAAAAATAATGTTCAATGAATTGTTTTGGACCAGTATAAAGAGAGAATGTAGTTGAGGTCGAAATGACAAAAAGAGAAAGGTAACGCAAAACCCGTGCATATGATAATCACGGCAAAGAAACCAAATATCTTTTTTCCAATGATGGAATAATTCAGATGTCAAAACAAAGGCCGAAACTAATTACGTGCATGGAATAAAATTATTTTGTGCAAAGTCAATCAACGATTGAAAATTAATGTCGGTCCGTGGAGACCAGGTGACGTAAAAAATAGATTTGAGAACAATAGATCTCCAAAATAACAAACTTCAATTTCTGTCAGAATTAATTGGGAATCGCAAAATTTCACCATTTCTTTTTATATTGCACTGTGCATTCATTTTTTCAATTGCCCATTTTTGACTATTTTTAAATGATTGAAGAGTTGTTCGAGTTCATCAAAAGGAGATTATTCGTCCACAATCATTTAATATACGATTTATAAATTATGTAGTATTTAAGCCTTCTTTAATAAAAATTCCATAAAGTTTCAGCCGCAGACAATATCACAGCAAAGAAAAAGACGCAAACGGGTGAGAAAAATATCTCGTTAATTTAAGAAATTGTGACTACATTACTTAAAAGTAAGGCTATTGGCACGTTGAAGTATCTCGGTCGCATAACGGGTCGCGGCATATTTTATTTTTTTTTAGTAATTTTCGGTGTAGTATCTGTCCGAGAAACCAACCGAACGGGAGTATAATTTGAAATTTTAATGTAGGATGGAAACATTTTTTAAAGCTTAATTTTTTCTTTCTTTCTTTTTCGGCGGACAGCGAAAAAGGCTTTAGAGGCGGCGCAATAGAGAAGGAATGGAAAAAGAGGCGAGAGGTGAGTGTAGCCAGAGGAGGAGTATAAGGGTTCGGAGAGGAGAGAGGGGCAAAGGTATGAGGTAGGAAGGGAGAAAGAGAGTAGGTGTAGGTGAGTGGATGTGTGTATGTGCGGACCCGGCTCAGCACGCCGTCAATATGGCTGTTGTACACGGTGCCGGAGTCCAAAATTCCATTTGTGGGATACGTGAGGGGGATGAAGAGGTGAGAGAGGGAAGATAGGAAAAGGGAGGGGAAAAGGGGAGGGAGAAGGAGCAAGGTTAGATCCGAGGGCACGGCGGCTGTCGGGTTTTGTGGTAACCGATGAAAGCCGTCGAGAGCACGAAAGAGAGAGGAGAGAGAACCTCTGCTGAATGTACCTTCGATCTGGGCGGGAATGGTTATTGATTGCTAGGCGGAAATTTTAAAGGAAAAATCGGCGGTTATTGATTGAGTTTATCTTTTTTTTAAGCATCATTATAAGCTCGGCAATGGCTTTGAAGAGAGTCGATTATAATTGACCGAATGTTATCTAAAGCTACAGCCTAACATTTGAGACATAAAGAAGATTGTTTCTACAATGTCAGTATAAAAATGATTAAATTACTCTTCACCTGGTGTGTTTGCAATTCCAATAGCAAACCAAAATATTTTTAGTAAACTCACGCTGAAGACAATAAACACTGCAAACAAAGTTTAGTTTTATACGGTTTACCTAATGGACTAGCTGTCATTACCAGTTAATCATGCGCAGTTTAATTTCTTATTTGGTCCAAACGACTTATTTAACCATCCTTTAATAAAAGGACGATTTTAACTACTAGAATACAATGATACCTGTTAACTATTTCATTCATCAAGTGTTTATGTTAATAAGTGAAATATTTATTAATGCCAAGAGACAATTATCTCCGTAAAATGCGAAATATCAGTGTGAATAACCCTGCGACAAAGAAGTAATTTTTATTTACCTTCATAAGCGTAAAATTGTTTCTGGAAAAAACTACCGGACAGTCCATTTTATTGAGCCAAACAAATTATAAATTTTTGTGATGGCGGCAATAGTAAAATTGTAGAATAAGCCGAAACTGCAATAAGCGTATATCGGAATTGATATCTACTGTATGAATACAGCTTAAAAGATTCATATCAGAATTAAATTTTAGCGGATGGTACCAAGTGTTTGCAAAGCTACGAGAATTCTAAGGGCCACTATCGTTTTGAGTTCCTTCCGCAATGAATAATTCGCGATACACTAATTAACTATTGTTGCATATTAAAAGGCCCTGCTGCTTACATTACATGAAATTTACATTTGTTACGTTGATTAAATTTGGACGAGCGAAAATAAAACTTTTGGTTTATTAGTTGGCACCAGGCCGCTGAAAAGTGAGCAGTACTTTTGCAACTTTGGTGCAAATCAATTTATTTTTTAATTTTCCGCTTTCATCGCTTTGAAAAGTAGACAAAGTTGACCGAGCAAGCGAAAAATTGTTTAATCAACGGCACACGATAAAGCAGTTTTTTTAGAATCGTCCTGAAATTCATGGAGTAATTTCCGCGTAGCCAATGTTTATTTTATATTAATTTTATGCGACGTCAAAAAACGAAAGGATGGACGAATGTAAGCCTCCATCGTAAAAGTCGAAATTAAAGATATCCTGCTGAAATATGATTCGGACCACAGCATCAAAAAAAGCGAGGAATTCGCCCATGCTTTCCAATTTTCTCACACAAACCACGAAGCATTACAAAAACCAGCGACACAAACGTTCGCACTTTCTTCTCCACCCTTCGCTTTTTTTGCGCCTTCAGAAGAATAGAATGTAAAAAAACCGCGTTTCTTCCGTTTTATTGCCGCCCATATATCACTATCTTCCTCTTCTTCTACGCAACCGCCAGCCGGCGTCGAGGTTAGAGGAAGAGAGAGAAGAGAGGTATAGATGCCGACCGCGTCATGGGTCACGTGACTACGGGAGCAGAGAGCCTCCTATATGCCGCGGTCTGCTCGCCAATAACGCACGACCTCTCCAAAAGCGCCCTCATTTATTCAAACAGTAACAGAGCGGGGAAAAGGAGAAGGGATATATTGGAAACGAAGAAGAATAGACGGAGTTACATTGAAGTGGAGTGGGTACGAAGAAGAGAGGATGAAGGCAGAGGAGAGAGAGAGAGAGAGAGAGAGAGAGAGAAGAAAGCAGGATGGTGAAAGAAGAGAGATTAAGAGAAAGGAGTAGAAAAGGATAGGAGGATGAATTGAAAGAAGAAGGAAGTTCCTGTTAAGGATGAATTTATAGAAAGATTAAGTGATTAAATTTATGGTAAGAAAGAGGGTAATGGAGCTAGGACAGGAGCAAATTATAGGAGAGAGAGAAAATTAATGAAGATGGAGAAAGAGGGATAGAGAGATGAATAGGAATGAAGGTAAAGAAAGATAGGAGGAGAAAGGAGGGGGAAGGTTGGGAGAATATGGTCGATGTTTGCCAACTTTTTTCATTTCAATGAGAGTTAGCGCTTATAAAGTGACCACAAGCACAGTTTCAATATACGTTGGTATTTTTAAAGGTGGCATATTTCATTTTACCTCTCTTTCTCCTGAATGCTATTGAAAAGGTACGTCAATATAACTGATCGAGCACTTCGAGGCACGCTATAATAAAAAACGTCGTACACCTGCTAATAATGAAACTATGTTATTCATTTAAAAATGTATAAATAATTTGTTCAAACCTATATTTTTCTCGGCGAAACAAATTATCAAACTCATGTTATTAAAAATATTTGTCTTGATTGTCAATGCAAGGATTTTATTTGTATCAAGGACTAAGACCGCGGTTTTAATTCTATGCCGGGATAAATGTTTTTAGCAGTAGTTATTTTTATTGCAAATTTTCGAAAGTGAGCCTTTTTTTTGCTCATGCCATGATGGATAAACGTCTTATGTGTAAGTTATCAGAAGAAACAAATTCAACGTAATCATTGAAATTTACGCTATATTGCTAAAATACGTCATTTGCAGTTTTCACGAGTCATTATTAAAATACTGATTCAGAAATAATTATTTTTCAATGATAATAGGCATTTTTGAAAGAAGGGACTCTAATTGTGGTAAAATTTTTACGGCAATAATCAGTGTCCCACTTTTTCAACATTCTCATATTACCGTTGCGTTCAAACTGTTTTTTAATTATAGGCACTATTACTTGATATAGTTCTACATGGTTTTTGAATTATTACCGAAACACACCAAGCTATTGCATCTCCTTTTTTCAAAAGTCATCACCGCGTGAACAACAATTTATATACTGAAAGGCCAGATTTATGTAAAAAACGAATATACTCGAATGATAACAGTTACTTATTTTTGTGATCCAAGGTTTAAAGATAAATACCATCTTGATATGTAATTAAACAACATATTTCAATTAGTCTAAGTGGTTAAATTACTCATGCGGATAACATTTCCCGATAAATAAAATAATTAGCTGCTTAAAATGTTTTACAGCTAATTGGTTGAAATTATTTATTTTCTCCAAAAACATTAGCGCAACTATATCCTCAAAAAATTTCTTTCGTAGAACTATAGGTTTAAAAAACGCATCACGCTGCCTTAAACCATTTTGGAATTTCAGGATCCGATTTACCCTGGAGAAAATAGGAAGAAAAAATAACCAGTATCCTATATCGCTCAAGGCTACCCAGTCCCAACAAAGTCCTTAATGCGTGAAGAAATCAGGCTCACTTGATGTGAATCTCAATCTGTTCGGCGCTGAACTTAACCAAATATCTCCATTCTCAGCATGGGGCCTCCTTTAGACCTTTTATTTTTGCTCATGAAAGATCCTCAGCGAGCTCAGCCTCTTTTCGGCTAAGCCCTTGTGCCGATTTGCACAGATTTCTCAGAAAACCCTTTTACGCGCACTACAAAGTTTTCTTAAGGCTCATAGAGACCAAAAGGTCCTTATCAGCCGCTCAATGTCCCCTATCTCTCTTTCCTCTTCCTTTTCTCACCACGCATTTTTTTCAAATGGACTTCATCAACCTCTTACCACTAGGAAGTCTCCGGTTCCCTTTCCTACCCTTACTCCCTCCCATATCCTCTCCCTCCAAAACCTCTTTCAGAAAACCCAACCAGTGGTACCGCCCCTCATTCTTCCGACTTCCCCATTTCCAACTACTCGACACTGGCAACCCGTTCACGCAACCACACCGAGACCCGTGCCAAACCGAGCGAGATCTTCGAACAAAGAGCACAGAAGAATCTTTGGAAATGGCTGAGTGGGCGGAGGGGTTAAGGAAGAGAGAGAAAGAGCGAGAGAGAGAGAGGGAGGAAGAGAATGATGGGTGGAAAGGAGTAGTAGGGTGTGGGTTCGGAAATCGAGCGTCAAATTGAAAGGCTGAGGAAGAAGATTGGGAGTGAGAGCAAAACGGGTGGTGAGGAGGGGCTGGAGGTGGCTGGGGAGATAGAAATATATATGGGGATAGATTGAGATGGATAGGGCGAGGAAAGATAAAGAGCGGATTTGGGGAGGAGGGGTAGGGTGAAACGTATGAGAGTTGTGGCAAACATTGAAACAAGAGGAGATGGAAATCAAGAGAGGGGGAGAGAGAAATTGGGAAAAAGAGCGAAAAGAAAATAAACGTGAGAAGGATATAAAAGTCGGATATAGAAATATAGGGCCTACAGGAATAATTTGTAGCAGATAGTTAGGGATGCAAAGGTAGTGTGGGTCTTGATTTAATATGGCTATAGCGAAAGGAAAATACATATAATGATGAAGGATATAAATCAATTTTTGTGTAATTTGATATATTTTATCTTAAAATTTGGGATCATAACTTGAATGCTAATGCGAAGATATATTTTTTATGATTTTTTTTCGTTAACTATCGCGATTACATTTTATTCATGATGAAGGATGTGCTCCTCAAGCATATTCAGTTGTTACATTTGAAGAGACGTCTTCTGAGTTCCCCCACGTTGAAACCTCAAAATATGTGCAGATATAAGAAATATTCTTGAAGGTAGAAGACTAATCCATAAGGTTACCAGTGTATTTTAATATGGAGAAGTTTCGAGAGACATAAACTCTTTAAAATAGAAAACGGTTTGAATATTTAAACGCATTTTTATGGTATTTGAAATTACAAATATTTTTATTTAAAAAGTTTTTTATGTGTACATTAATAAAGAAGCCATTAACGTACTGATGGGATCTTAATGTCAAAAAGAAAAAAAAAGGTTTTGTCAAGAAAATGGCAAAAGACTCATTTCTTTAGAGACAAAATTTCTTGAACTGGATCTATTGCATCTAAATAGCATATAAATGCGACTCCTTGAGCCATAAAGGATAGAAACTATAAGCAGTGAGTAAGTTACGCTATGCTAGGTTTACTATTAATTTTTAAATTAACATTGCAACCATTTTTCATTTAAGCACGTGACTGCAGAAGTTATTCACTTGAATGAATTAAACATTTAGTTCGTAATAAATTATGTATCTTCAATAGCTATGAAAATGTTGTGAAAAACAAAAGAACATTTCGAAAAAAATCGATGGTAATTCGCCCACAGGATGTATCTTTTGTAATTTGCTTTTAGTTAATTGATATTTATGACTGTTTCTTTTACCCAAAATGCACATTTTTACCCAAAACATTTTATAGCTAGTGGAGCTTCCGAATTGGTAGAGGGGTGGTTAGCGTGTCTAGCTCCCAATGTTAGGGTCGCGGATTCGAATCTTATCGAGGGCATGGCCGTATGCGTTTGTCTTTGTTATCGTTAGTACGAAATTTCTCGGATTTTAATCGTAGACAAAATTGTTTCAATTTTTTCTATTTAAAAAGCATCTTGAAAAACTTGAACTCGCAAGCAGGAGTGAAAACATATTTGATAAGAGCGAAATATTTATATTTAATGTGCGGACAAAGTGGATATTTAATAAAGTTTACTCTAAATTATATAGGCAAAGCAATTACAACACAATTAAGAACATTTTTGATACGTTATTATCCACAATGGGATTAGTTGTTTAACGATTTTCGGAGTATGTGCCAGTTAATTATAGCTTCAAAATAACCAGCAAAAAATTCTATTAAAGCAAAACATCGACATCCATCACAGCTCTGCATTAAGAAAGGCAACTTGTTGGGTGTATTATTAATGAGTGTGATAGAGGGACCTGATAATTATATTTTCTCGAAGTGATACTTAAAGGACCATCAAAAGAAAATACTGAATTCCGTGTACTATCTGTGATTTCCTTGAATCTTGGTTGGATGGATTTTTAAGGACAAAAATATAATAAAACATATAGTGTTCGCTCCTTGACGTGCGTGACTCCCTCTGAGAATCTTTAAAATGGTGTGTTTTAGATTTTATTCTTTCTGGAAATTAAGGGGACGCAAGATGCAAGTAAGAAATAATACCATTTGACTCTTCCTCTTTCCCTGTAATCCTTCCAAATCTTAATTCTTTTGGTAATTCGTTCTTTCTTTCGTATTATAAAAAACATTATTATATGGCGCGACATGGGAATATTCGAGGTATTTCTTTATTTTTAAGTGTTCAACACTGTAAATGTTACCTCTCATTTTGTTCTTAAACAAGAATTAAAAGAAACTTCTAATTTCAATTGATGCGATTATTCTATTGTGCAGACACCTGAGAGAATTTCCAAAGTATATTGCTCAGTAAAATTTAAAAGTCCTTATTCTTTTCCGCATAATTATTAACTGTTTCTACTTTGGAATATAATTCAGTTTTGGGATATTTTCCATGACGCATATTTAAAATTCAACCTGTGTGGCGCAAAATAAGCGATACAAATTGGCGTTAAATGTAATAAAATAATTATGATAATTATAATAAAAACAGATAGCATTTTCAAACAAACGCATAAAACAAGATGGAATGTTGGTGAATGCAATTTTTATACATTTTTTAAATAGGTCAGCATAATTCCCCATTCTTGAATCATGGTATTTAAGGTATGTGGTAAACCTTACATCACTGAACGTCCTCATCGAGGCACAGCAGAAAATACCTCCACTTAATCTCAATACAGTGAGTAAATTTCAGTAATGAGATGGAAGATAGGTAAATATAGTTTTTATGCGTGAATACATAAGGCTTAACATTAAAATCAACATAGAGATGAAAATCCTAAAATGGAACGTGAATCGAACACGGGTGCCGCAGTTTTCCGGTAGTTGCTTTATCCAACTATGCTATCTCGTCAACCTAATTCTTCATTCTCAAATAGAGGTTTTTAGGGCGAGTAGTGTCTATCTGTGAAATAAGGAACGATGAAACCTAAATTTGCCTCTTCGTCTTATGCGGCAGTCAATACATCTATAATAATATAGCTACTTTTTGACCTCGGTTTGTTTTGTATTTTTATTTACGACAAGCGTCACTGCAGTTTTTTCGCATACCCGATCTGTGTAAATGTTGAGTGTGTTTGGAGGTCCCTGGCGCGGAGGAGTCTCCCGTAAACCTTGTTTGGCTGACCTGCTGTCCCTGGCGCTGTCCTTAAAAAGTCCTTAAGCAGCAGCCGGAGTATCTAGATGTATGGGTGAGGTTTTTATGTTTTCAATTTTTAATCTTATAATTTTTTAAAAATTTTTGAAATCTTTTTTCTTTCCTTACCTTTCTTTATCGGAGTACCTCAATTTTATTACGGCATTTGGAGATTTTTTACTTTTTATCATTGTGCTTCACTCACTGACACAAAACTCTTAGGTACTTCTAGAAGAGCTAGAAATCTGAAATTTGGCATGTAGGTAGGTAGATTACCAAAACCGACTAGAAAAATCGAAAATCACAAAAGTTTATATTTAAGGGGTCTTTCTAATACCAATGTTCCATTTCAATAACCCATATGAAAAGCATGGGATTCAGTACAAGGCTTTCTAAATATGCATTTTTAAATTACTTAAAATTGGTATATGAATTCGCAAAAAGAATAGTTGTCTATGTAAAAAAACGGAGTTCCTAATTTTTGAAAGTAGAATTCAAATACATACAGAATTAGCGTAAATATCTGCTTTCAATCGGAAAAAGGTGTGAATTTTTTCTTCTATTCAACAATGAAAATCTTTAAATAATATGGCAACGACCTCAATGCTTTTAAAGGGATCTGATATTGCACGTTACGATTGCAGTGGTTTAATGCTTTTAATGGAAATTAATGACATCATAACGAATTACAGTTGAACTTCCATTACTCGAATCTCAAGTAAAAGTAGTAATTATTTGAGTAATAGAAAATTCAAGTTATGGAAATACATTTTATATTTGTATATATGCAGTGGAACTTCTATAACTAAAATCTCAAAGGAAAGCAAAAATTATTCGAGTTATAAAAAATTCAAGTTACAGAAATATATTTTTTCATTTTTCTTTAATTGAATTAACATCAAGTTTATTCCCATAAGCATATAACTATAATTTTCAATATCAGGCATATTATGAAAACATCATCACCAATATTTTATTCCGATAATATGTAAGAGTTTACTGTACCCAAAACACTAATAGCATCACGCAATGATTGAGGGTATCATAGATTATTGAAATCCTCAGGTACTACTGAAAGCACAAACATGACGATTAAATTTGGGTTACCGACCGTAGGAAGGAGCGAATAGATTTGTTTTTCTCCAGAGCTATAAGATATTACAGTAGGAGAAGCAACCCTGATAGCAGTGACGGTAAAACGTGAAAAGTATTTAATGTTGTGTTTCGTAGTTTTTCGAGAAATTTCAACTCTTTTAAATTATTAAATATAATGGCGTCATACCTATTTCTTGATATTTTTATCCAAATACGCGCTAAAGGCATGTATGATGATGCCATAATATTAACAGAAATATCCTAATTTTTTCATAAATTTAATGTATAGGATATTGTCTTAATGATGGTTATTCGTATTTCTCATGCAGTGCGATCTGAGTCACGAAACTTGAAATACGGAAACTTGGACACGAGCCGATTGTCAGAGAATTTGAAAATTACAGAATTACCTTAAGTTCACGGAAAATTATAAATATACTGTTACTACTTATGGAATTTATTGTTTAATACATATAGGCTCCACTCGACTGAAGTGCTGTTGCCCCGGACATCGCGTTGATTTATTTACGAGTTTAGATCTTGTTGTATGGTGATTTTTTTAAGTGCTTGCAGTATGCAAGAACCGACTACTCGTATACCATAAAAGTATTCATTAAAATCCAAGACGAATTTTGTTTTAAAAAAATGTTTTCATGTATTGGAGGGCTCTTGGCATGGTAGTGATGGAATTTCTATTGAGAGCAGAAAAAAATGGGAAAAACTTTTCTGGAGAAAGTATTATTCTAGCTCTTGCCGTTTCTGAAATACAAGCGGTTCAATAAAAGAGATAAAAATTGAAAATATACCGGTTTTTATTTGGCATTTACATTTAGATCTACATGCTGACATTATAAAATTAAAATTAACCATTGATTTTCCATTCAATAAAATCTACAATTGTAACAATATGGTACTTAGAACTGGTACCGCCCTTTGCAAGTTCAATTGGATATGCAATTTAGGGATACTATGTTTTTAAATAACTCCTCGAAATTTGTTCCCCTGCGCAGAGCAAGGAGATTATATATATACGAAAACATTTTCGGGGCAACCTATAATATATACCGACCTCTTCACCGAAAGGGGACAACAAATTTATATTTGCAGACCACAAATGGAATGAGATTTTTTCCCTTATACGAAAAGTACCTCTCTACTTTATTTCTCCTCTCCTTTGAAGGCGCTCAATATTTCCAGTCCCAAGAAAGACTCACAAAATCTCTTCGCTCTCATTCTCTCAGTCGAAAGAGATCGCTTATGACGGGAAGGTAGACGGAAAGGAGGCGAATAGAAGCAAAGGAGAAGAAGAGAGAAAGGGAGGGTAAATAACGAGAAAGGAAGAGAGGTACACGAGAAAGAGAGAGAGGGAGGGAGGGAAGGAAGAGAGGAAGATGGAGGAAAAGTTGGTGTATAATTGAGGAAATTAGGATTGATTGATAGTCTTTTATTCGGGGCGAGATTGAGACTGTGCAGTCCCCTCTTCCACCCAAGGAGGGGAGGAGACATTGTGATACGACTATTTTCCGAACACGGATCAGTATTTAAGATCAAAGTTTAAAATTATTTTTTTTTAAATCCCATCAGAAGTATAAATGTCGTATATAACCAAGCAAAGATATAATTTTGCAAACAAAAACAAGTTTAACAGCAATATCCAGTCACTCCAGTATCTATGAAAAGGTTGCAAATCCCGGATTCGGTCGCAAAGTAGCCGTCATCAGTGCCTACTTATGAAGGATACTATATTTTCTTTGAAAAAGTAGATACTCGTACTATCGGTGAATAAGGAAAGCTTAGGTTAGAGTTTTCAGTAGTTGAGACCAACTGAATTGTTCAGTAAAAGGTCGAAATTTAGATGGAAAAGATTCTCGGATCAAGTTCAATTGAAAGTAAAATCCAGTGCCATGCTAAATAACATTTTACGAAGACAGTTAGCATTGTTTACCGAATTACTCAACTAAGGTAACTCTACCCAATATGGCTTAGCCAAGCTTCATTAATTTTTTAAGCACCTTTCCCAAATGCTGAAAGCAAAACTAGCATAATGTATTCTTAGACAGTTTATTCAAGTAAACAGAAAAAATGTTACAACGATAACGCCTCAACATGGAATTACTGGATAGTATTTTTGCAAAACCTTGCCGTTAGGCCATTTTAGGATTTAAATCTGTTACTTATGTGATATACAGGATCACATTTTTAGCTCTATATACTCGTATATATAACGAACCAAAAGACTAACATTGCTGAGATACCACAATCTCTCAGAAATCATTAGGCCCCATTTTTTTAGAATCTAGTAACCATATGAACAGTTCTGTCAGTCTAGCTAATTGGCAACTACCATACACACTAAGCGTTATTTCTTATGTCGAGTATTCTCTCTTTTTGATTTGAGGAGAAAAAAACTAAATTTTCCCTGCTCAAGATCTACTACAGATAAATGAAAAATTAATCTTGCATTATGATTTTTTAATTCTTGTTTGAAAATCTATGATACATATAAACATCGCTGTTACATTGGGAATGTTTTTAAAACGAGAAAAAATTCTACTATGATCGGGAATCGAACCCAGGTTTTTCACTTGCCGGGAGGATATTTTGCTGGCAAAAAAGGTACGTACTCGTACATATGCTGCTTTGGCAAAGGTTTATCAAATTAAAAATATTTTTGAAAAATCAATAAGTTTTCTTCTGTGACTGAAAAT
This sequence comes from Tanypteryx hageni, assembly GCA_028673005.1. NCBI lineage: Eukaryota > Metazoa > Arthropoda > Insecta > Odonata > Petaluridae > Tanypteryx > Tanypteryx hageni. The sequence continues at coordinate 158,868,053 of CM054112.1, forward strand.
GTTTCTCAACACCAAAGTCTTATGCAGTGGATGTGATTGAGTAACAATTAATTGATTGATAGAGATATAATTAATAGTAGAATTTGATTTAACTAGTGTGAAAGTTGTTATTGTTACAATGTTGCATTTAAGGTTATTTGGTTCGTGATATTCTGAATTACATTTATCTCTTGCACCATGGTTGATTCATTTTATTCTATCTGATGTATGATTAATAATGTTCGGACACAGAGAAAAGAGATCTTTTAAACCTATCATAATATATTTTGTGTGCAGCTGAAAACACCACAATTACATAATCAATATCTCAAACTTATTTTCCTAGCTTTGGAAAATTGGTCCAAAATCAAGGAAAATGGTGTCTTTATAAGTAGGTATCAGATGTCATTTAAATGTTTGTTCTTTTTTATTTTCATTTTATCCTAGGCATAAAAATGAGGAAAAGGAAATGAAAGTTTACCTCAGAAATGCATAATAAGCTTGCCTGCTTTAAAAAAGATGGTTCAGAGGAAGAGGCAGAATGTTTGATATGTAGTGCTGGGACATAGGTTTCTGTTGCTAATCGTGGAGCTTCAGATCTTGAGAAACATAACTGTACTAGAACAAGGAAAGTGTGTGATATGCATCATCCTCTTCTACAGTGACCAAATATTTTGTAAGAAAGAATGCCATTCTGATGAATGGCTGTTTGCAGCTAAAGGTACATTACTATATCATCATTCCAGTTACAGAAGTCAATGAACTGTGTTTTGAACGTAATGTCAACATTATTTAAGTATTCAGGAAAAGAAAAGTATTGCATGTGCACAAACTAAGTCAGAATAAATCATAAACAGTGTAAATAGACTGTATGGTCACTCTCATTTATAAACAATGTTAGATTATTTAAAAAAATGACCGGCTTCTTCCTTTGCCCTGCTTTTTGAATGTCAACGATATTCTCCAGATCGAATCCCACAAACTATTTTTTAAAAGAGAATTTGGTGACAGTTTTAGTGCTTAAGGAAAGAATGGATATATTCTACTATATTCATACTCTTAACGAAGAACACCAAGGGGGGCAACGGCTTAACGTCCCTTCCGAATGACGGAACAGCTGAATTTTTGCGGTCTCCTCAAACCACACAAACAGGGGGCCGGGTGACCTTTGAAAGAATCATACTTGCGCAGGATTCGTGCCCGCTGCCTTTTCAAGAAGCAGGCGAGTAGCAGCCAGCGTCCTAACCGCTACACCACCGGCACCCTCACTAAAATATGTATCGGGTCAACGCTCTGTGGGTTATTGGACAACACTAATCCACAGCCTGTTAGCTACGTTATTGAAATTTCATTAAAAGTATTTATACTTCTTTTTGTGGTTGCAAAAATATTAAAATTAAAACAATACGAGTGTCTAATAAAATGAATTGTTGGAAAACCAAATTTGTAAAGAAGATTTTGATAGAAAATACTTTTGTCGTGCAATTTTACCATACTGCCATTTCTTGGCAGTCAAACGAAATGATATAACCTAAAATGCGGGACCGTCGGAGATACGAGATTTAAGTCAGGGGTATGAAACTTATTGGAAAATAGAGACACGTCTTTTACACGTAGTTCGCACGGGTCTCTGTCCAATGGGAAACGCTGCAGTTACAGTCACAGTCACAGCGATCTAGATTCACGGCGGGACGGAGGTGAACCTTGAGCAGGGCGCGCAGTCCAAGGTACCTAGAGAATTTGTTGTAAACTTAAGCCAAATAGCATATATTTTTGAAAAAATTTCTATCGAAACAGTTCTACGAAGCGTTATGTGAATGCATTTTGTGAGAATGCTTTTATATTTTCTTAACAGATACCTGCACTGGATAGATCTCCCAGAAAGGAAGGAAAGAAATTTCTCTCGTTTTTTATGCGAGGAGCCTTTTGAGAGGAAATGTTTCTCATTTTTAGGTGTTAAGCCTCACTTACTTCACATAGCTGTGCCATCCATTGCCTTGGGTGTGAATATGGTACGTGTAACTTGTTCACAAAATAAGTCAAAATTTTAGATAGAGTAATTGAAATTTCTATTTTAACTTTCTCGTGATTATTCAGAGATTATAGCGAGTTTTTTGGAAGTTAAACTGCAACGTAGACGTCCGGGAATAGAATTGTGCTCGTAATATAATGAAATAAGTATACCATAGCGATGTCTCATTTTGATTATCGTATATTGTTTTATTTTTAAATATTTTGAATTATTTAGATAAATTGTCCACTTGTTTATTTCTTGTTTCTTATTATGCGTTTTCTTGTATTCCATGACGTTAAGATAATTCTGCATTCTTTTTTTCAAAACGTACTTAGAAATACTTGTTTTATCGAGCCAGAAATTGAAATTTCCGTATCAAAAGTTTTCCTTGTTATTTGATTAATACATATGTATCTTAAATGACTTTTCTGTGACCACTAAGAACACCTGATCGTCAAAAAATACAACTGTGCTTATAATATATGGAAATTTTGTGCGATATAATATGTGATCCTAAAAAAAAACTTGTTTATAAGCCACAAGTGACCTTAAGTTAGATTTGGGGCAACATTTGAAGCGTGCTCATTGCTTGCTGTGTCAACTTCTTCAGTTTTAGCATGTACATAACTGTTATCCTTAATGATTTAAATTTTTAGAAATTCATCTTCATTCTTCTCACAGGTGGAACAGAGGACTCCCGTACGAACACGAGACTATCGCCGAAAAGAATGAAAATCACTTTACCATAGACTCTCGGTTGATCCAAAACTTAGTGCTTAACGTGAATGTTTCACATTTTCCGTCATTCGTGAGACTTTCCCTTAGGTGCGTCTCCATGCATTAAAGGTATTAATGTTATAAAAGTTGGTTGCAATTATTAATTTTTATATGTATTGTATTTATGTACAAATACCTCACTGTTTTGTAGTTTGATAATTACTTTGTACTCTAGCAATGTGTGATATACGCCAATAAATTTGATTTCTCAAATGCAATTCAACATTCTTTCATTTAAGTCGAATTCTTCTATCCATCCAATTTATAGTATTTGTTACGATTATCGTATTAAAACGGGAGGGGAAGGGTATGAGCGACACCCCGTGGTGACGCACATTCTTGATTTCCATTGCATTACATTAATGTCGTAAAAACATTAAAGTAAATTTTAATAGAAAATAATTATGTCGTGGATCTTTCTATTACTGCAATCTCATGACCGAACATGGAACTGGTATAAATGCGGGCCCGTCGGAGTTAGTTGAAAAGCTCTGTAGTATTTTGGAATACATTTCTAAAAATAAACCCACTCATTTTATTAGTTTACCATGTCTGGTGGAAGTAAGCACATATCTTATTGATGCTGCAAGCAACGCTGCACTAAGCAGCTAGTTTAAATAAAGAGATGAACAACAAAATGAGATCTAAAATCATTCAAAAAATTCATTGTCATTATTTAAGTATCACAAAATGGGCAATATGGCCTACATAGGCCATATTGGTGAGACTTTGAATGGTAAAACATATTCCGTTGGAACCACATGGCATCTCAATGAATTGATAAAACCAATCACACCACTAATAGTAGAGAAAATTATCTTGTAGAACGTCTAAGGTCAAATTAATTAATTAACTTTTACCTGTACAAAAAATGGCTTAACCAGCGTCTTGAATTAGATGCACGTAACCACAAAGGCTAGTCTCAAACAAAACACTTCAGCAAATTAAGCCAACTGAACGCGTCCAGCGGAATTCCATACAAACACAGTTGTTAGCAGTCTACCGATATACTGCAACCACCATCTACCAATTTTGTCACTAAGTACGTTCGATACGGCGATTAGGCCATATTGGGGAGCAGACCAAATTTGGTAAAGTTACCTTATGTCTAAATTCATATTCAAACATAAAATGTATAACAGGTTCATTTAGAATTTACAATTCCATTTTTTTAGAATATAAAAAATCAATAATCTGAACCAGATCCGTCTACGATTAGATCGACCTATCGTCGCTCTACTACGGTAGTTCTGTCCAAACTACGGCCAGCGGGTCATATCCGACTCGCGATAAGTTTAATAATTACAGTGCACAATGTAACTTAAAATGAAAATGGTAAACTATAAAATCAATATATATCTTCTTTACGTCTCTAGTCTCATATTAGATTAATACCTTTAAAACAAATCAAGTAATAGTAAATAAAAAAAATTTCCTTCACCGTAAACTGGAAGAGAATACATTCACGCTGCAGGTTGCTGGTAAACACCGTCGCAGTACCTAAGTCAAAAGGAGAGACACGCACAAGCAGAAATATACAAATTCTTGTATACTGTGTGAGTGCCTTTTTAAGAATTTGTATATTTCTGCGTGTGCGTGTGTCTTATTTGACTCAAGTCCTGCGACGGTGTTTACCAGCAACCTGCAGCGTGAATGTATTCTCTTCCTGTTTACGGTGAAGGAGTTTTGGTTTATTTATTATTGTATTGTTTCACCATGTCTCGCAACCCTCTCCTTTTCAAATCATATAATATTGACTCCAAACTAAACCCTTAATTACCTAAGGTAGTCTTCAATTATATTTTCGAGAGCTAGTGGCCCGCAAGGAGATCGGAAAGGGATATGTGACCCGCGATGGCCCTCGAGCCTAAAGGTTTTTTTTTGCAACATTGCTCTACGAAATTCCAAGAAAGATGGATATGAGAAGAAAAGATGAATGGGCGAGGAAAAGAAAGAAATTTGGCTATAAAGAAATAAAAGAATGGAAAGCGAGTAAATTTACGGGATGAGCGATAGCTAAAAAGAAAGCAAGGTTCCAGAGAAGATAGTTTATAGTACAGGTGAGGAGGGGGGAAATGGGTCAAAGGAAACGAAAAGCGAGAAAAGGTGGGATTTGGGAGATTGTGGTACGCAATTCTCCTCGACACGCAACTTTGCTTAAAAATAAACCCCTCCCTCACCTTTCATTATCTTCTGAGACGGCGATAGATGGAAAGGCCATCGCATGCTCTACTTTTCGCCGCGCATGCTCGTTAACAAGTTGGTTGAAGGGGGCAATGAGCCAACGGTTCCATGTCACAACCGCGGCGAAACCGAAAGCTATATCAGAACGCCGCAAAAGAGTTCGCGCCAAAATATTCTTTCTAATTATTAGCATAATAGGAAAATAACACACGATAATAATGTTTAAAATGAAATAATAATTCACAGAAAAATCCACAAGGCTTCTGGTTTGTTACACAAAACACGATTAAAAAGTAGTCATCTATAAACTTCGTATATATGTATTACGTTAAAGATTCATGAAACAAGTTTAGATTAATATTAACTTGTTAAACATTGCTGGTGATAGAGCTTTGTTGTTAAGAGCTCTAAAAATATAATCTTTTTCATTTCGTACGTTTATTATGTTTTTCATGAAATGAAGACTGTAAAAAACGAATAATAATTGAAGGAAGGCATTACTGGTGAAATGAGGAAAAGAACGAGACAACGCGAGTTGTAACGAAGAGTATTCCGGAACTGAATCGGACGTCTCGAACCGAAAAGCGCACGAATTAACGCACGGCATGCGATCACAGTAGCTCCTTTTGTGCCCGAGTAATGCGCCAAATTTATTCGTTATTCAACTTTTTCTCGAGATGAAGAATGCCTCGCGTCTTTGTAAGCGAATATAGCGCGGGCGGTTCAGCAAAGTTGCTTGAGTCAATTATGGATGCCTTTCATATATCCGGGAGAGGCAATTACTTAGGTGGATAGCGAAAATTAAAAATTCGTCCCTTCTCTCTTGTTACGAGAGGAGGGCTTGCTCGGGAAAAAATTGCCTAATTAAGGCTCTGGAGGGAGGCCAGGGAAAAAAGGTGTTTGCATGGATCGCTCACAATTATGTGTCTCTCCCTTCATACACAGAGGGATTAATTTTTTCCGACCTCTCACAAAAGAGAGAGAGAAAGAGTGAGTAGGACAGAGGGAATTACCTACTGTGACCATGATTTTATAACGAGTGCGTCGAGAGAGGGAAAAAATGAGGTTCATTAGAGTGGGAGTCTCTTCTCAGCTTAAGTCTTCGCTCACTCCCGAGAGTGCGCGCAGAGGGAAACAACATGCTTTTCTTTAATTCGACGTGAAATAACTCACGAGAGAATCGGGAGTTCCTTTGTGCATCAAATGAAATTTTGAAAGGTTGAACTTTCAGATGCTATGAGCTGTGGAGACGGAGAGCAAAAGGAAAGGTTAAAAAAAGTTCGTATTATTTAGAAACGCAGAAGTTCTCTCTGTCGATTTCGAGAGATTTGTTTTCGACCTTCAAAGTAGACGTTTATTTCCAGGCAACACGTCAACAAATAAATCTTGATGAGTTGATATGAATCTGTATTTACGTTTTTCTTATTTTTCGTCGTCATAGAAGAATTTGTTCATTTCGGTGACATACATTTCTTTGAACCTTGGCGGCATAAAAATATTACTGAATAGGATAAAAAGAATTCGTTTATAATAGCTTCTCTGAGATCTCATAATCTTAATTCCTATTGCTTATAAGCGAAATTAAGATTGAGAAAAGTATATGTTAATATTACGACCAGTCTTTACGCGTTTAATTTACCTAATAAACTGTAGGCTTACTATATATTTTTTTAAAAATTAAATGGCTCATTCAAAAATATTTTTATATAGCTTTGTAAATTATTTTGAACGTGTATATGATGCAAAAATGATGAACAGAAATGAATATATGGAGCAATTGTCCTTCTTTCATCTGATCGCTTATAAATAATTTCAGCCACAAAAAAATACATTGACCTCTTTTTCTGTCATGTTATCTTTTAAATCGACTCTGTTGTAACTTAATTTAAAAGTTGGTTGGAAAATAACACCACCGGTATACAGAGTGTAAACAAAAAATACAATGGCTCCAATCATGCATCTAGTGCGCGAGGTGCGAAAAATTTGAGAGCTTCTCATTAAGGCGCTTAAAAATATTTGGGCCATGTTTTAATAAGAGAACAGCGTAGGGTTTCTGTCTTAGCAGCACAGCTTTGAGAAGCACTACGCAACCGAAGCGATGCAGTCTCGGTATAAGGGACTAAAACTCAACCCGCACTATCCCATCAATTAACGTCTCTGTGATTCCGTCAATCTTCTAAGAATCTGCTTTAATTAAATTTTAGGAAACCCCAGATAGTGTAAAGAGGGTAGAATGTGAAGGTTTGAAGCGGGGGGTGTTGGCAGAATATGGCGGAGGAGGCGAATGTGGAGGCTCGTGTTATATCTGCTTTGTGACGATGAGGGGTTTACGGAAGGGGAAGAGAGAGAGAGGAGAGAGGAGGCGAGAGTTTGAGAGGGAGCGAGAGAGATTAACTTGATCCAAATGAAACATGGATTTGGAGATATTCTGAATATTTCGAATGATTTATTCGAAGCCCTTCCCACGCTTTTTTTGTAAATACCGGACTAAAACTTTAAATGATGTTCTTATCTCGGAATCGACGTGTGTTCATACAATACGAGATATTAAACGACAATAAATGGTGTCTTCATAAATGAGCGACTTCAGCCTCATTTCAGGGTAAAATGGAACTTTTTGCTAGTTAATACTTTTCGTTAATTACGCACAGGAACAATTGTGCATTATAGTTAACAAGACTTACAGTTTTTACCGTGTTAACATTTTAAGGTCCTAATTATCTTTGGAAAATGTACTAAAAGCTTATGCATTATTAAAATTACCATAGGTCCATAAAGAACAGTTGTATAAAACTCCTTAAGCCAAAAAAATTGTAGGGTAAGCCCTATGCATTTCGCCCACTAAGTGGGCATCTTCAGGGGAGAACCTGCCTTGGCAGTGAACAAGGTTATTACGATTACGAGCTACCATCTACTATAGGTCCATAAGTTCTAATTGGTTATAATATGAAGCAAAAATAAATAAATCAAAGTAATAAATTTAAAAAATAAGCTTTGAAATATTTATTGAGGTAGTTTTGTTTTGCACTTAGAACAATCAGTTAATATTTCTAAACTTATTTTGAAAATTTTAATTTGATTTCTGTAATTTTTAGGCGTTCATTATCAGCGAAGCCGTAGGAACGTTCCGTCTTAAGGGCATGTCTCCGGCCGTCAGTCCGCATGTTTAATCTCCAAAACTACTGGGTGGATTTCAATTAAATTAAATATTAGTGAACCTTAGTAAAATTTATCGCCGAATTAGTATTTTGAATTGCAAGTGTCAATTAGAACTTTCACTTTACGTAAGAAGTTATATAAACTTATACTCAGTCAAGCAACATTTAAGTAAAATATTTTTCTCTCCCTAGCTCTTACATGATGTGTAATGTGCCTATTAAAATACTTATTTGGAAAGAGAACTACATTTAACACATAAAAGTCCACGGGACCAAATAATTGCTACTTATAGTTTCGGAAATGAAAATTCGAGAAAATCCAAAACATAACATCGCATGTTTTGTTTACATCGATCGCTACGACGATTATATCGGCAAACAAGAATTAACAAGTAGTTCCGGAAAGAACAAATCCGCCTACTTTCCTTTCAACACGATTTTAATACATAAATACCACCGTCAAAATTAACAAATTTTCGCGTTAGTAGGTGCATCGACAGCTAAGATCATTTCGTATCGTTGAATATTCTATTCAGACAAGTCCTTAGACAATCACCGCCATTTTGTTTAGAGAGTCGGTATGGCTAATGACAACAATATCTAGTATTCATATTAATTTTTTTTCGCGATTTCGATAGGTATGGATCAACCTAAGGGTCGATTATTACCTCGATAGCTATGAATTGAAACACGGCTGGACTGTGCACTCGGCTATGCTCCAGCCAAGTTTGGCAATAATCATCACCATAGCAACAAATCGAAAAAATGGCTTTCAAAACGCCGAAACGACAGTTTTTGAGAGAAATTCAAACAAATACAATCAAAAATCAAAATTATGTAATATGAATAAGAATCTTCCCTTTTTCCTTTAGAACAGTACAAATCCCACTCCGATATAATAATTATAAAATATTTTTAAATGGAAAAGAAAAGCTCTCTGCACGACGGATTTTAGATTAACCATGTAAAACAAATGGGGAAAGAACACACCTGTAGTCGAACTCGGGACCTGTAAATTCGTAATATAAATTTTGGCCCGGAGTTAGTCTCCGAGAGCACTAGCCTTACACTAAGTTTCATGAAAATCTGTCCTTTAATGAAGAAGATGTTAGTGGGGGGCACACATACACACACGGACACCGAGGCGATCTCATAAGACTAATTTCCATTTTTAGGCTGATTTCCAAAGGAAACACAACCTTAGGAAATGGTCCTGTCTGTGTGTATGTGTGTGCCCCCTACTAACAACTTTTGCAACAATGGACCAATTTTCATGAAACTTTGTATGAGGCTCATGCTGCCATTACCCACCTTCGGGCTATATTTTATTTGGCGAAGATTAAAGTCCCGGGTTCGATTATAGGAAGGTTTTTCCCTATTTTATACATAGGAAGTCTCAAATCCATCGTGTAGCGATATTTTCCTTAATTTTTAAAATATCTTAAAATTGTGATATCGGAGCGAGGTTTGTAGTGCTATAAGAGGAAAAAAATATAAATTCTAATTCTTATCACGTAATTTTGATAATTGATATTATTTTCTTTAATTTCTATTAAGACCTAGTAATTTTGCGTTTAAAATCGCATTTTATTGGATTGTTGCCATGGAGACGATTATTACCGAACTCGGTTTGAGCATAGACGAGTGAACAAATGGGTTATAATTCTATTCTCCTGACTACCCTTCAGCAATGGGCAGTTGATCCATACATATTAGCGTATAAACAGTAACATTTAATTAATTCGTTTATTTTTTAAAAATACATGTAAAATATATCAGAAAGAGATTTTGACATTGCTTTTATTATTTTAAACCTGATAATGCTCACTAAACTCGTTAGAGAACCTTCACATTTACAAAAACTTCGATACACTTATGAACACGGACACAGATTTCAACAAGACCCTATACAAATTGACAGATTTAAACGACACACACGCCGAAAAATCTTTCCGCGTTTCACTTGTTTCTCGGTCATCTTCTTAACACTTTCCGTTTTAAACCTGGCAGTTGGCTTCCAGTCACTGTTGAAACAGGTTTTACCCCTGACGATGCCCACCTTGTGGGCGAAATGCATTGGGTGTTGTAACCCTCTAATTGTTTGGCTAAAGAAGTATTTTACCTTTACTGATAATGCTCTATTAATTTTTTTTCCAATTTTTCTTTACCATTGATAAAGTATGAAATACAAATAGTATTTATGGTATGAGGATTCCTTGAAAAGAGTAACACTTACTGAAATATTTTCTGTCAATATAAGTAATCAATTCAATCCACACTGCGCAAACATGATATTACTTAAATGGTAAAAACCTTATTGTTAAATATTTTTAATAGATTATCAACGGCATTCCTAGTGAGTTAGAGTTTACTCTGAAATGTAATATATGCAAGTGACAGTTGATCCAGCGCTGTAACTAGCTATTTTAGCACCCGGGTCAAACTATCAAATGTGCACCCCCTCCATAAAAAAATCTCTATTGCCTATATGGATTAGGGTAAACAATTAATAAATAAAAATAAACTATAAATGATATAATTTCTTACTATAAAGGTACATAATTTAAATACATAATTATAAATATAATTACACACATAATTTAAATACAGAAAATTTAAATCTTTTAATATTAAAGAGTTATTCTATGCGATTTAATGCAGCAAACTCATCAATAGCATCATTGAAATTAAAGTTTCTGCTATGCGTAATGTCTGGAACAAGTATAGTAGTGAAATCTCCCGTCCTTGTGACATGCACAACTTGCCTTGAACAATTTTTGCGCCCCTTCTTTAGTTACGCCCGGGGCAGATGATCCGCCCTAGTTACGGCGCTGAGTCGATCGACCGTTGATTCTTATAACGTGGACAACAAAGAATACACGAGTTTAACTGAACGGAATCTAATTAGTAGCTGAATATTTCGAGTCAATCGTTTTATGAATATGATAATTATTCATACCATCCATTTTATTCTAGCCACAAACTGAGGCCACATATTCAATTTTAAGTAGGTAATATTTCCATCAGGTTTATTTCATTTCAAATCGCCTGAAACGAGACGGAATCTGGATTGCCCGAGGAAACATCTTTTCTCTCTCGATAACCCAATTGCCTCGTTGATTGCTTAGCGGATTGAACGCACTAAAATCTCTCGCCAATATAGTAGGTTTAGATAAGTGGCACTATCATGGACGCAAGCGAAATTTCCAGCCAGAGTGAAGAAAACCGGAAACTCGTTCATGAAAAAATGTAGCAGACCCGGAGAGCACGTCAAAGTTATACTCTCACCGGTACACCTAGTTAGTTATAGAGCTTGGGCAAAAATCCATCACGTAATTTGGCACGCTGAGTCACGTCGGATTGACGCACGCATTATAACGGAAAATGGCAAAGGGAAGAGAGGATGTTACGTCAAGCCAGACCACAAGCTAACTCGCAAGCACGAGGAATTCCCATTCCCCATTTCTCTCTCTCTATCACTCAATCTATATCACGCAAAATCTCTGGATACCCGATGCAAACGTTGCGACTAAAGCTCGGTTTGAATTCGCACCAATATCTCCCGTTACAGAGCAACAGGATGCCTAGGCGCTGATCCGCCGGGCGCGGAAGGAGAGCGGGAGATGGAAGAAGTTGGGGGAGGAGGCGGAATACGTACGGAAGATGGGAAGAGGAGGAAACGTGGAAAATAACATACGCTGACGCGGTCTGCGAGGGGTTTAGCGCGATGAGGAGGTAGCGCGAGGAAGTAGGGGGAGGAGTAAGGGTAAGGGGAGAAGGGAATGGGTGTAGACGTGGATTTTCCTCCCTTCTGCATTTAATAACCTTCAGGTGTGTCCGCATGCGTGACTTCACAAGAGGCTGAAGGGGGATGGTTTAAAAGATGAGGGGGAGAGGGAAAAGGAGACACGGTATGTGAGGGAAAGAGAGATGTGGAGGGAAGGGAGAGAGAGAAGAGAGAGAGGGATGGATTTTTTTGGGAGGGTGGGATGTTATCTGAGGGACTTGGCTGCGGGGTGTCGGAAGAGAGGAGGGGGTGGGTGTGCATAAAGGGGGAGCAAGGTTTAGTCGAGCTTAATGGGGAAAAGGAGGAAGAAGTTGCAGGAAGGAGGAGGGCGGTGATGGTCGGGAGAGAGAGAGAGTGAAGGGGAGGGGAAGGAAAGGTGGGGCGGAGAAGAAAAGTTGGAAACGGAGTAAAAATGTTAAAGTGGTGGGGATGGGGTAGAAATCTGCGTGGATGTGGTTGGGTAAAGAAGGAGAACTATTGAGAGTGGGTGTATGAAAAGGAAGGGAAGGGACGGTGTGGGGGAAGAGAGGGATTGGGTGGGGCATAGTTGGGAAAAATCAGGAATATTAGGGAAATGAGGGGGGGGAGGCTAGTGAGGGAAAAAAGAGGGATAAAGGAATAGAAACTCGAAAGAAGGATGGAGGAAGAAGGTTGAAAAGAGGGTGGAAAATGGGAATGGCGGATTAAAAGGGTCTGAGGAGAGGGCATGCCCCCGAGGGAAGGGAGTAAAAAGGAGATGGAAACAAATTAATAGAGAATATCTTGTTTGAGTGACGCCTTGGGTGAGATGAGAAATTTCACGCTTTTTTACCGACTGTAAGGAAAATAAGAAATATTTTATTCTTCCTAATAGAATTCTACCGGCGGCCATGACGGTTCCAAATATCTTTCTGAAAATAAACTCGGGAATTGTATTTTAACTAAAAGCGAGAGCTTGTACGATTTCTTATGGCTAGAGTTTCAAGAGATACGCGTCGGGAATGTTAGTGGATTTTTTAACTATAAATATTTATTATTAACTATGTTTCGGGCAAATATTTTTATAGAATTCTAGTACAAAATAACACGTACGATTATAAATAAATCAATAAAAATAATTTTAATAAATAAATTTTATACATTGCATACAAATGTCAATCATAAATTTTGATTTACTACACTTGAGTTAGAATTTTTGTAAAACTTTAACTTTAAACCTTCTTACACTTTTAATTATCCTACACCTTCAGCATTTGTGAAAGTCATATGGCATTTTGAAAGTGTAAGAATGCTGAAAGCAATATAACTTTTACAAATGTTCAAGGTGTAGGATAATTAAAAGTGAGAAGGTTTAAAGCGAAATAAGTTTTACAAAAATTATAACTCAAATGTAGGAAATCAAAACGTATTTTTGACTTTTGTGTGCAAAATATAAAAGTTATTTATTAACTTTTTTATTAATTAATTTTTTACTTTTTAGTTTTATTTCAAATACAGAGCACAAAGAAAAGTAATTGGTGACCCCTATTGTAGTACATATAACTTTTTAAAGGAACACTATCCATTTCATTTAAGGTTGATCACATTTTATAAAAGTACAAAAATCAACCAATCAGTACAAGAAATTATTGTTAGCGGAAAAACCGAGAAAGAAAGTTTTTCAGGGACTGATAGGCAGCCCGAAAAGCATTGGCAGCGGAAGTAGGTTGGCATGGCATCCCTAAAAATTAACTGCGGCACACCAATGTGCATATATCACTGGGGTAGACACTTAACGAAATAATTTCAACGCACACTGTTACGGGAACGATGCAGAATTTCCTTCAACATCCTCAGAAGTGGAAAAGGATTAACTGCTTTTTGCGAACACATGCGTTGACTACATATACAGAGAAGCATATGTATATCGAAATAAAGTGGGCGTATCACGAGAATAAACTATAGTTACGGAGAAGAAAGTGCTTGCAGGTAAAGAGAGAAACTGGGGAAAAAAAGGAATGGGTATAATGGCTTGAGAGTTTGTGGAAACTGAGCATGGATATGGGCGATTAAGTGGGAAAGGTAGAAAGACGGCCTTTTGAGAAAGAGGTGCGAAAAGAGATAAAAGATAAAATGGGAGTTATTCTTTGACGGCGAGGAAGTTTGAGTGAAAAGATATGAAGAGAAAAGGAGAGTGAAGGAGAGAGTGATAGGAGGGCGGTATTGCCGATTTAGGGAAGCGAGATGAGACATAAAGGGGGGAAAGGAACGAGTGCTGCAGATGAGGATGGCGAAAAAGGGTTCAGATAGGCATTATTTTAAGAAGTGTAAGGAATTGAATCAAACGAGGATAGAAGATTAGGAAGAATTGAATCGTTAATTCTTACGGTTCGCGTATCCTCGTCAGCTCGCACCTTTCCTTAAGCAGAATGTCTAATTAATTCTACATTAAGGTGACGAGTTTGCTAATGAGGGCGTCCTATTGCTGAGACTCGGAAGCTTGAGTTTTCCGAGTCAGCAGTGCGATTCAAAACGGTTTTGAGAATCGGATTCCGAGACGGTATCGGAGACGCAGGGGGAGATGGAATTAGGGAATCCGTCCATTCGACGATTTACTTTATACCAAACCGTTCTTTGAGCAACGAGAATCGTCGTCTCGAAACGTCCTCATATCTGGAAACAAATATTTTATGTTATATTTAAGCGCACTGAATTTTCGGAGAAAAAATAATCATCCTACTTTTATGTCTACAAGGTATCTATTTCTGTCACGGAATGTACTCGGAAACGGAAAGAATGCTGTTGAATTCAAAAGCGATTGTTTCAGAAGTAGAATGTTGTGTAATTCACTTTGAATTATATCTATAAAAATTGGTGAATATTTAGTTTTTTCAACTAACCCATTAACAGCACTTAACTGCTCTTTACAACGAGAATATTTGCGACATAAAATACAACTATGGACAGGATTTGATACGATCTCGGCAGGAATTGAACCCGCGACACTGGAAGCCAGACACGCCAACAACAATCCATTATAGTCGTACCATATGATGTGTGTGAATTAAGCTCGAATGTTCCATTTATTCATTCTCCAATAAGCGTGAAATGTCTCGGTAGCACTCAAGAGCATGTTCTGTTTTTTTTTCTTTTCAAAATAATCAAACTTCGAAATAATTACCACCACTCGCTAAGAAATTGCAAGGCCCAAAAATTTTAAACTTGATAAAATGTGGAAAAAATCGACGCGGAAGCGATGAAAAGAGTCTCCCGGACTCGTAAAAATTTTTTACTGAGAACCTAATAATAGCAGTCTCGCGTAATTGGAAAGATCGCACGGAAAAAAGAGTCCTCCGCGAGCAAAAATCAAACAATCGTCCGTTTCCAACGCGGTTTGCACGAGAAGTTTTAGACGAGAAGGGGAGAGAAACTTCGTTCTATCAAAAAAATAATAATGAAGGAAACGGGAAAGGGAGAAAAGATAATAAAATGAACCCTTCGACACAAAACTCCCTCATTTTTTTGGAAAGAGAATATAAAATGATTCAGAATAACCGTTCTTGCGTGATTTTTTCTTTAATTCCGCTCACTCAATTATTTAGGAGCGCGATATGACGCTCACATACATGGATACACAGCCATAGGGAGAGAGAGAGAGAGAGACAGAGAGAGATTCGTGAAGACACTGGTCTGAATGGGATAAAGGGTTTTTTCACAAACGAGGCTCGAGCGAAAAAAAAGGAAATTACGATGTCAAAAGAGACAGAGAGCGAGAGAGAGAGAGAAAGAAGATGAGGAACACGACTGCAGCCGAGAAACGAATCACGGAGCGTTAGGCGCTAAAGACATACGCACGGGGACAAAGACGAGTGGGTGGAGAGAGGGAACTAACTGGGAGAGTAAAGAGGGTTGCCTATATATGTATATTAATTAAGAGTGCGTCTGCAGAGGTTTTAGGAGAGGGTTGGTCGAAGTTCGAAAAGGGAATTGAAAGGATGGGAGGAAAGAGAGAATGAAAACGGAGGGAATGAAATCGCAGGGAAGGAGGAGAACCTCAGAAATGTGGAGGAGGAAGGAAGGGTGAATTAAAAGGAGAGGGGACGGTTTGATTAAGGGATGATATTTTTGAGACTAAGCAGAGGGTTATGAAAGGTGGAAATGAGTGATTGTGGGAGATGGAGGATGGTTTGAGAAAGGTTTGGGGAAGATAGAAAGGTTGGTACCGAGTTATGGAAGAGTTGGAGAGTTTCTGAGTGCTTGCGCGTTTGCGGTGCGCGAGGGAAATTGTGGATTAAGAAAGGTACTTTGTGGAAAGGGATTTGGTGAAAGAATTGCGTCCTTTTTTTGTTTCGAATCGAGCAAAACACGTGGATTTTTTGTTCGCTAGAAGCTGGGGGTATAAAGAGCTCAAAAATATAAGGAATGGAGGTGGTTTGGGTAGGATGCGAAAGATTGAGTGAAAAAGGGAGGGTTTGAAGGACGAAAAGGGTTTCGTGTGTAACTGAAGCCACCAAATGAATGGGTGATGTTTTCAATTTTTAAAATGCCATGCGCATGCAAACAAAACACTTTTCCGCCTACGTATGTACGTGGACGTCCGACAGAAAAGGGCCCACTTTGTCGATTCTAGTTTCGGCGACATTTTTGAGAAAAAGGGTTGAAAATATCAATGTCTATAAAATTGCATAGAACGATTATCTGATTTATTAAGAATAACCGTATTAAGGAATTATATCCATAAGTGAAGTACGAGTAGAACTTAATTTTACTGTCGTAATTTTGGCTACAATTTTCTCAAAACACTGTTTTTAAATGTCATCTGTAATATTCAATAAAAAATTTATTTTTCAACATAGGAGTGTGATTTTTCTTTATATATATATAAATAATATATATATATATATATATATATATATATATATATGCTACACATACAAGTAGGTTTATCGCCATAAAAATTGATATAATTTTTTAAAACTTTTATGCCGTTCATTCCCTTTGAATTTATGGCAGAACATCTGATCCTCAGTCCCACCCATTCCTACCTCCAAGAGAAAAAAAGCCATCCAGATCAAACAAACCTATCGTAAAAAAATTCTCCCTCCAACGTACCTCGTGCGAGACTTTTATTCTGTTTTTCAGAAAGTCCATTTTTTATTTATATTCATCGGAGTTATTTATTAGAATCGGTTTCCATGTCTCGTCGTCAACGGAAAAAGTGAAGTGCGTGTGAATTGTGAGAAATGGTGTGGGGCAGAAGGGCGGGAGGGTATGGGTTTCCAGAATCGAGTGGCAGAATGCGGCGGCGACGGTGGCGGAGGTTGACTAAGGGAGAGGGTCAGGGGAGGGAGGCGGCAGACGGGAACGAGAGCGAGTGGAAGAAGAGAGAGGGACAGTCAGGTCCGTCCTCCGTACACAGGGGCGAACATATCGCTCGAGTGCATAAATCACGTGATTAGAGTGGCCTCTAGCGGTTGAAGCCAGGAGAAGGCTTTCGAATAGGGATGGGGACCGGTATTGAGGTGAGGGGAATAGGGGTGTCGGGAAGAGAGGGGGAGGTTGCGAAGCTTTTCCGTTCTGGGGGGTGGGAATGTAGAATGGAGGTGATGGAACAAAATGACGCAGAGGCTGTGGATGGAGGAGGGTGAGAGCAATAAGGAAGGGGGAGAAGTGGATGGAAGTGGGGATGGAGGAAGATGAGGGGAAGAGGAGGAGGAAGATGAATAACCTCTTGTCTGTCACGCTTACGTGGGCTTCCCGTGGGTGGTTGTTATACCCAGGGGATCCAGCCCCCGTGCCTCCCTGCCCCTCCGAGAGATAAGATGTGGCGGCGGAAAGTAAGGAGAAGGGAGGGAAGAAAGTGTTACCGGTATGAGATGAGGACGTCCTCCTCAGAGGGGATGGGAAAGAGCCTCCGAATCTCTCTCTCTCTCTGTTTTTCGGATGCTAACGGAGGAAAAGAGAGGTAAAGAGAGGCGGAGGTAAAAATGGAGGATGCCTAGAAAGTGGAGGGGAAGAGATAAGGTTGGTGCCGGCAAAGGGTGTCGACGCTCGTCGAGGAAAGGATACACGAAAGTCTAGGGAGGATGAAACGAGAGAGGAAGCGAAAAAAAGTTTTCCCTTCCCCTTACAAACCTCTGTATCTCACCCCTTACCCACCAGTCTTTCTCTCTCTCTCACTCCTGTCCTCTCTACGCTATCTCCTCCGTGATTCATTTCGCACGAAAATCTGGTGAATATATCTATCGTGAAACGAATGTCCGAGCGTTTATCGGACGAGTTTGTTTTATTTGTTTTTTTTTTTCGGAAAGGGATGTGACATAGGGATCGGGTGCTGACGGGAAGTGACGTCAGTGAAGGAAATGTGTGTTGCGGGAGAGGATTTTCTTTTTTTAATACGCGAGAGATTGGAGTGGCAGACGGACGACGCGGTTGTTTTATTTATGCTTTATTTATTTTTTAATTTTTGTATCTCCTCCCGGTTCACGATGACAATATGCAGATTAAATGAATGGCAGGAGTTTATTTATTTATTTTTATGAATCCGGCTAGAGTTAATAGCTCGCATCTTCATTCAGTTGCCCTCAGGAGATAGACTAGTAACGGATGTGGGGGTGTGAAAGTATGCTGAAGAGTGTTTTCGAGCTCAGTTTAATATGTATCTCCATTTTTTAATTTCAATAAAAGAAGGTAAAATATTCGCCACGGAAAAATATATAAGGGAAATTTTATCTCGATATTTTCATAAGAAATTTTGCCGATGATTATAACTACTTTAGCTACGAATAGAGACTGAAAAAAGGATTTATAGCCTCAATAGAATTCCGTCCATCAATCAGAAATTCTGGAAGGGATACAGAAATAAATTACACTTATAAATGATATGAGTATAAAATCCAGTGTTTATTGCCAGAACTTTATCCTCTTAGGAAAATTATGCCCAAACTTTTGTATACGATTGATCTAACTTTTAACAAAATATTGAGTTTGAAAATTTAGATTAGACATCTCTCAAACAGAGCCATAATTGAGTTTTCGAGAGGAACGGCAGTAATAAAAATAACATTTTTTACTAGGCTTGATGTACATACTATATAAGTGCAGAGAGATAAATTTTGTAGAGTTCAAAAGGTAATTTTAATAAACTATTTTGTTTTAGGGAGTAATCTGCTTTATTTTGTTCAACAAAATAATGAAGTTCTTATATAAATAGCACAACACAAATCCTCGTAATTTCGATTTATTTAAAAGAAAAAACAATGCCAATTATTTTAAATTAAAGAAATGTTTACAGGCTACAGAAATTGTGCTAAAACATCCCGTTGTCTTCCTTAATACAAGCGACAAATTTATCCTTTCAACGAAAAATGTCATTAATTCATTTTCATCTCGAAATATTTTGCCAAACCAAAAAATGGATCCAGTATCAAAACTTTCAAATTTGAAATAAAATATTTAGAAGAAAGGAGCAACTTCCACAGAAATATTTTTGTGTTACATAGTTCTTCCTTTCTTCTAAATGTGATTTTCTCTTACCCCAAAGTTGAGCCCAACTCCTTAGATTATACTGAAATAAAATATGTAATATATCAATGAAATAACATTTTCTTTTCATATTATCTCCACGCGTAACAAACCGAACTCAAATGCTGTCTTGTTTATTCGCTCTGGCTTAAGTAACCGTTAGGATTCATACGGTAAACGCGGTACGAATTACGCATAAAGCAATACCCATCATTTCCTCTCATTCACCCTGAATCTGTTTGTCAAGGCTTTTCGAAGGGTTATTGATGACAAAAGGTAAAGAGTAAATGTGTGTGTGTGTGTGTGTGTGTGTGAGTTCGCCCTAGCAACGGAGGTGGCAAAAATCAGATGTAGCTATGAGGCTGCGCATTGCCAATTCCGCCATAACAGGGTTTGTCCTATCGGGCGTTGAATGCTACGGCGTTAACGTTCCATGATCTGCCTGGTGATGGAAATGCCCGTATATTTGCCACGCTCGCATCAACCACAGCATATAGAAGAATGGAGCATGTGGCCAATCAGAGCGTGTCTTTCAGCGAGGATCGATACGCCCGCATAATAAAATCATTGACCGTATTTATGGCGTGTTCACAAAAACCGATTCACGGTTTCGGATTCTCGCAAAAGCATTCGACTGGAAAATAATGCAAGCAAACGAAATCTTGTCGAATTATTTATCGGATTCGTAAAATTTCTTTCTAGAAAATCGGTGGCTGATATCGAATCATTTTGTTTTTGGTAAAACCGCAGAAAATGAATTTATCCGGAGGCGGAGGAATTCCAAAAATTAAACTTTTGCCGTTTGAAAGTTCTTGATGTCATTTTATGCCAGAGAATACGCTCCATTTTCCTTAAATGATTTGGAGGATATTCTGAGAATCATCTTTTCAGAAAACTTATAAAAGGATCGCCATTCAAAAATATCTTTAATTTTTTAAGACAGCTCATTTTTACGCTGTTGTTGAGAAGTGGAAGAAAGCGACGGGAAATGCTATTCTTTGATATGCGATGTCAACCTCTGTTATTAAGAGATACTAGAACTTATCGGAAAATGCGTTTAAACAGTCGCATCGCAGACTTTTTGCTCATTAAGAGAGAGAGAGAGACGATAAAGAAAAGTCACGGAGCGATTTCCGAAAAAAAGCTCTGCCCATTTCGCGGGAACTCGGTTTTTTATAATTCGAAATAACTCTTCCCACTCAATAAGAATTTCAAAACTATACAAAAAAGTTTCGGAGCGAAGCAGGCGGGCGGGCCACATGGCAACCGAAGTGAAGGAAAAAAAAACAATCCGGCAAACGCAATAAAAATGTTTTCATTTCTTCCGCGAGAGAGAAGAGGGGAAAACGTATTGTCTTTTCCATTAAAACTTTCTCGCATAACCTCGACCGGAAAAGAAGAGAGTGAGCGAGGGAGAGAGAGAGAGAATGCGAGAGAGAATGCGAGAGAGAAAAGTGCGTGAGAGAACGAGAGAAAAACGAAAAGAAAAAAAATAATCATTCATTTTCAAAAACTTATCTCTCACTTCACAAAACATTTCCTTTTTCTCCCAGCCGTCGTTTTCGAAAATACGAAGATTTCTTTTCTACCACTTTCTTTTTCCCCTCACTTTACTCTTCCTTCTCCGTCGTCCCTTCCCTCAAAGTCGAAATCATTCATTCTTCCCACATCCGTTTCTTTTTGTGGCTTCTCTCATTCTCCCATTCTTCACTTCCCTATAACTCGCCCTGCCACCACCACGTTACTCCACGAGCCGCCCACGCCGCCGTCACGCGGTCTGCTAACTCTCCCCCCTCTTCTCCCCTCTCTTCCCCTTTCCTCCCCTACCCCTTTCTTCCTCCTCCCCCTTATTACCCCTACCTCCCTCCATCTTAGCCCGTGGGAGCGAGGGAAAAAATAAAATAGAGGTGGAAGATCCCGGAGAGAGAAAGATAGTTGCGGGATCGGAAGGTGATGTGGATGGCAAACGGAGAACAAGGACATTTACTCACAAGTTAAACGTCTGCTAAGGTATATACTCTTATATAGGATCGATCGTCGAGTCAATCGTCGTCAAAATTTCGCGGAGTATTTTCATGATGCGGGAAAGAACGATGGATGTCATAAAGATAGATTTTAATCGGATTGGACGTGTCACGCTTGTTTCTGTAGTCAGATTTTCCAATGCGTTGCGCAGGAGGGTATTATCAAATTATGAGGGCGCAATTTTCTGCACAACTTTCTACGGTTTCACAAATCGCTTTAAGAGTGGCAATAAAATTGGAGCACGAGCATTTTAATCCTCATGCAAATGCAATTCATGGAAACGATTTACGTAAAACAGTATCAGAGCGATTCATTAATCTACCGTAAACCATTATTTTTTAGCTTCAAACACTAATAAATATTTCAATTTAAAAACATATACCTACTTATCTCTGCTGATTTATAACAAGGATAATTTTATATTTTCAGATGAATAAAAACTTGGGTGTTGTTGCGTTATTTTTGCGAACATTCGAATCTTCTGTCTTCCTATATACAAGGCTATGACATATAATCGCTGTAAAAATCTGAAATTTGAATTCGTTTGAATTTGTATGCATGAGGTTTTCTGTTAAACTATGAATTTTCCATCGTCTTACTTTCAATAAAATGACGCAGATCGCTAAACCAGCAAGAAATATAAACTTGACGTCACTGCATCGGATGGTCGCATCTACCTACTCGTACGTACTGGTCTAAAGTATCGATCCAAGCTAAAACGTTCCATTGACGGAAATAGCTATTACGCGAAATTACCACTTGCCGCAGCAGAAACGCAGAACGCCGAAGCTAGAGGACAGAATTTAATCCCCGGGGAAAATACGAAAAAAGTCTAGATGATGCACCAGGCATGAAATAGGAAAGAGCATGTAATGTTTATAGTTACCCAAGTCGCAATATGAGGACGGAGCCTTCGGTAAACATCTCCGAGGACATTAATAATGCATGATACTCCTGTTATTTTCCACTTCCTCCTTATATTTTTTTGCCATGCGACCCGGGTCGAATTCGCTTTTTTCATTTTTGTCACTGACATTATTAACCCTTGTCATATTAACCGAATTCTTTCTCTTTAGGTGGTTGGATATAAGCCGGGACTGGAACCGAAGAGAAGAGAAGACGGGAAAAGAGAGTG
Organism: Tanypteryx hageni; assembly: GCA_028673005.1. Lineage (NCBI taxonomy): Eukaryota > Metazoa > Arthropoda > Insecta > Odonata > Petaluridae > Tanypteryx > Tanypteryx hageni. Next base: position 158,890,594 of record CM054112.1, read on the forward strand.
AGAGAGGGAGATTGAGAAAGACGCATAGAGTAAAGAAGGAATGAAAGGAAAATGAAAGGAGAAGGTGACAAAAAGTGAGAGGATGGAGAGAGGGCGAGGGAGTGAGAAAGAGGTCGAGAAAGAGAGAGAAGCAAGAAAGAAAGACGAGAGAGTGAAATGGGTTGCGCCACAATCTCTCTCGGGGTCCGAGTGCTTGAGTGGGTTGATGACGAAAGCGAGAGTTGCGAGAGAGAGAGAGAGAAAGAGATAGAGAGAGAGAGAGATAGAGATAGAGAGAGAGAAAGAAAAGGGGGAGGGGGCTGCAAGAGAGGTCTCGGGGATGAGGAGGCTGGGTTTCGGAATTTTTACGGAGGTTGAATTCTCTTCTTTCCGAGGGCGTCTCGAGGGGCAGGAGAGGGGGAGAAATGGTGAGGGGAGTAAGGAGGGGTTGCGTGGAGAGAGGAAGTTGAGAGTTGTTAGAGGGAGTTGGGGGATGGGGGACGTTTTTGGAGGTGGAGGGTTGGTGAGGAGGAGGTGGCTGGGTGCGTGGATGATTGCGGATAGGAGCAACTTTTAGGCGCGGTTACCACCCTCTCTAATTAATTTCCAGAATTCTTCCACCCCTTTTTTCCGGCTGGTCACCGCGTCTCACGTTTTGGGATGGGTTGCGATAGATAATATGGGTGTGGCGGCGGGGAGAGTGCGACTCGAAAGTTTTTTTTGCGCTCGAGCTGGAGGAGTGCAGACTTCATGGTGTTAAAAAAATAAACGAGCGATATGAAAAAGATCCTGGAACGAGATGGAGGGAAGGAATTGGTGGACCGAGTGAGGAGTGGAGGGTGGACTGACTGATGGGGATGGTTGTGCAGAATATGGTTAGGGTAGAGTCTGGGTCGGGGATTTGGGTTTTGTGCTGGTAGAGGGTTGGTTATAACGGGCGAAGACTGGGAACTTGATGGGAGCGATAGAGATGGTAACACAAAGGTGATTTGACTCGGCAAAAAGAGTTGGCAAAACATCGGACTGCTCTGAAAGAGTTAATTATGAACATACTTTTCCAGAGAAATTTGAAATTATGTTTCTACTATGGGGAAACATGAGTTCGCGCTGAGTTTTTGCTAGGAGTCTATTAATATTACGTTCATAAGATTTTTTCGTTGCACTTCTTTACATCGAGTCGCGAGATAAAATAACCTTGTGGTAGATTAATTTAGCATAATGTGACTCTATGATTAGCGTAGAATGATGACAATCAGCAAATTATTAAGAACTCTTTATGGTCTTCGCGAGGTCCCAATAGAAGGAAGGTTATAATTACTTTTTTTCCAATAGATCCTATCGTAAAGCCATGTTTGCTTGGGAGCAAAGATAATACAAGGATGTTCGGGTTGCTAGGTTGAGATAGTCGGCCTTAAAACTAAACCGTAGCGTGTGGTTGCGTAAAGGAATAAAGTTAGGAAACCGAGAGAGATGATGGATTTTCTGAAGGTAAAGTTTAGCGTGAAAAAAACCTTTAAGAAAACGTGAGACGGGATTTCGTATGAAAGGTAGAGGCGGTGGGAGACGAAACGAGGAGAGAGAGAGGGAGAATTGAGGAAGAGAAAGATGTAGAGAGAGAGAGAGAGGAAGTATTAAGGATGTGGATGAGGGCAGAGGAGAACATACTTCACGAGGTGTTTCTTTTGAGAGTGCTGGAGTATAAAAAAATGAAAATTCCCTCTTACGAATTCTTTTGCGGCCCGCGCTATTTAAGGGGGGAAACACGGAAATCATTTTCGACTTCAGTTAAAATTGTTCCTCCGGCAACATGTGCCTCGGAAAGGTTTTCAAATTGTATGAAAGAGTTCTTTAGGGGCTTTCTTTCCAAATTTTCAAGCGGTCGATGTTGGCAGAACATTAGGTAGCGGTCGACTGAAGGTTGATTCTTCTGCATTAATTAAATCATCTGGCAGACCGTAGTTTTGTGGCTGATGGAAATCCTTGGATGATCCATTTAAAATTTAATGTCACAAGAGATATTTTACTATGTTATTATGACCATTTTAAACTTGCGAAAAATGGCACATAAATGTGATCTTGATGTGTAAGAGCGTTTCCATGATTATAGAAGAGAAAAGGTAAATAGATAAATCAATGATAATTAAGTGTTGAGAGAATGAAGCCCAGTGGACGCTTTTCAATAGGATAACCACATGCAGATTGGAGCTTTCGGGGTGATCACTTCGTCAGCGCAAGAGATAGAGACAACTCCCTCAATACACACACACACACACACACACATATATATATATATATATATATATATATATATATATATATATATATATATATACACTAGTAGTTGGTACTTGCATACTGCAAGCATTTCATCTCACCTTGAAAAAACATTCATTTTTCAGACAGACATTTCATCATTACAAATATTCTTTTAATTCTAAAGATTTCAACTCAGCAGCGATTTTCGTTTTTCCCACATGTAAAAATAATAGTTTAAAACTCCCAAAATGTTGCAATTTTTAAAATTTTACACTTTCTCCATTATGGGGTACTAATGCTACACATTTTAGCTAAATTTTAAAGTTGTAGCATTTCTAGAAGTAAAATAATATTTTTCTAATTGTTTAAGTTTAAATAATTTTTAACGGCCGCCGAAATTCATATATGGTAAAATTGAAATGTTTATTTGTGCAAATTCACCACTTTGTAAATAATTTGAAAATTTCACCATCCTAGCTCATCCAGTAGTACCTAAAGTGTTATCCATTTGTTTAAATTTAAAGAATTTTTAACTGCCAAACAAATTAAATATCAAAATTTGTATAATCCCTATTTCATTTTTTTAGGAATTCTAATTATTAAAAAAATTTCAGCTCCGTAGCATATTTGGAAATACATAAACCTTGAAAATTTGTTTAAACAATTGCGAATTTTTAGCGGCCGCATTGTTGCACTTTTTCAAGATTTTCGTTTTTTCTAGTCGGTTTTGCACAAAATCCTACCTAAGAAAAAAATTTCGAATCTCCAGCTCATCTGAAAGTGCCTAAACATTAGTATCCTCCTCCTCCTCCTCTGTAAGAAACGTCTATATATAATGACTAGTAGTTGGTGCTTGCATTCTGCAAGCATATCATCTCAAAATAAAAAAACATTCATTTTTCATATTTCATCATTACAAATATTATTTTAATTCTAAATATTTCACCTCCGCAGCGATTTTCGTTTTTCCCTTATGTACAAATAATAGATTAAAACAATCTCCAAACCTTGCAATTTAAGAACTTTTTACTTTCTCCATTATGGGGTACTAATGCTACACATTTCCGCAAAATTTTAAAATTGTTGCACTTCTAGAAGTGAAAAAATATTTTTCTAATTGTTTAAATTTTAAACGTTTTTAACGGCCGCCGCAACATATTTATGGAGAGATTAAAATTTTTATTTGTGCACATGCACTACTCTGTAAATAAATTGGAAATTTCAGCGTCCTAGCTCATCTCAAAATGTCTAAACAGTTATCTATTTGTTTAAACTTTAAGAATTTTTAACATCAAAACAAATCAAAATATCAAAATTTGTACAATCCCTATTTCGTTTTTTTACAAATTCTACCTATTAAAAAATTTCAGATCCGTAGCACATTCGGTAATACATAAACCTCAAAAATATGTTTAAACATCTGGAAGTACCTAAACATTAGTATCCTCCTGTTATATGTTATATCCTCCTCATCTGTAAGAAACGTCTATACAGAATTATATATATATATATATATATATATATATATATATATATATATATATATATATGTGTGTGTGTGTGTGTGTGTGTGTGTGTGTGTGTGTGTGTGTATGTATGTAATGATAAATTTAAATTTAAAAAAATTTGAGAAAAGTCACTTGGGAACCACCTACAATAATTTCTACAAGATCACCTTACACAGAGAACTCAATAAGATGATCGCGGAGGAAGAGAAAAGTCATAAGGGAAAAGGCGAGAGAGTTCGAGAAGATAGGGAGAATGGAGTGGTACAAGAGTAATGGGTCACGGGTGAAGTAGCTGGTGACTAATTCTACAGAAGGTCTCCATCATAAAGGAGGGTGGGGGAAAATGGAATCATAGGGAAAAAGCGAAAGAAAGACAGAGAGAGGGAGGAAAAGACGTTCCGAAAAGGAGAGTGTGTAGAGGGGGTAAGGCGCAACATCTGAAGGGAAAGAAACGAAAAGATGAAAAGGTAAATGAAAAAGTCAGAAGGGAAGGAAGGATGGGAGGAGATGGTGAGCGAATGTAGAGATGGAAGAGTGCGGGAGCGGAAAGGTGCAAAAAGAAGAGATGTGAGAACCGAATGGAGGAACTGGGGGATAGAGGATCGGTAAGGAGAAGAGAAATTAAACGGTCTTTTAATTAAGAGAAGTGAGATTTGGTGGTGTTGGCAACTTAGTGAGGGGTAGGAGGCAAGGGATAAAGAGAGAAGAGAGTGACACTAGGAGAAAGGAGCGGAGAAAGAGAAGAGTAGGTAGGATCCAGACAGAGAGAGAGTACGTTTTCTCAAGAAGTTGTTTGCTTCGAGAGGAGAATATAGGAGAGAGGAGAGGAAATGGCGATGCTGGCGGGGGATGAAGACTGGTTTGGATTGGAAGCTAAGTGGGAAGTATTAAAAAAAACGCGTTGGCCAGGGGGATAGCTGTTTTATTTCGAAATATAAAAGGTCCGGTGGCTTTTGATGTCGCTTTAAGCTTGGGGTGGGTTAATGTGCAGGTTCTTTTTCCTCTCTTTTTTGCGCCGTCTCCGAGCGACGTGACACTTCAACGAGTTGTTTTAAAAACTGCAACACGCGCCTTAAGCTGGCACTCGAAAGAAATAAAAAAATGAGAGTAACGAGAAATTTAAATCGCATCATTTGAACTGTTTAGAAAGCGGGGGCATAAAAGTGTAGCTCCATTAAAACGATTAAATGCAAACGTGGCAGCATTAAATGTAATAAAATAAGTGAAGAAAATATGAGTGACCTGGGAATGTGGCAAAGAATATAGTTAAACGCATGGTTTATCATAAGATATCGAAATGGAATTCGTTTCTTTGATATAACACCCAGGCTGCTTTAACAATCCCATTAAAATTTCAGAAGCTACGTTACAAACAATTGAGGTGCATAAATAAATAAATACATAAGCGAAACAAAAAAGTAAAACATATTCCTATACTGGTAAATTCTCAAGTAGGGTAGGCATTGGTATTTATTTCATTGTCATATGATGCATAGAATGTAAACATGATTCCTTTGCATGCATAGATGGCGTGTCAAATTTAATGTTAAAATACCAAAATATTTACAGAATATAATATGAAATGCAAATAAATGTACAAATAGCCCCTTAACTCTAGTCTAAATTGTATGATTAAAAAAGAGTAACTACTGCATGCTGTTGAAGGCTTTTTTTGAAACTTTCCTTGTTCTTCAAATCAAATACGTAATTAAGTACATATATGTAAGAAATGCAAAATTGGTATCGATTATTAAAACTCAAATGGATCCTTGTTTAGCAAAATATGTTCACAATTTCTCAATTGTAACAATTGAGAAAATCAGGTAAAACAGAGAGGTTTGAAATTGAAAAATGAATTTATACATATTTAGAAAATAAGAAAAGTTGCACATAGCACAGCATTCGTCGCAAAATAATGCCGATCAAGAAAATTTAATTCGGTAACGTTAAGGATAATTTTGTCCCATATATTTCACCGTTGTAACCTTATATTAGATTTTGAGTAATTTTAGGTACATAAGTCGGCCGAGATAAGTCGCAGGCGGAAAAGTACACAGAGCAGCAAAAACATAAGGGTAAGGACGATCGTATGAGCGAACTAGATAATCGAACGTAATAACCATTCATCATCCGTGAAACATGGCCAGAATCCACGTCACCGACCTGGCTCGAATCCTCGTCTAAAAAAATCAACTCGCACTTGGACGGATGGTGCACGCGACAAAAAAATGGCGCCGACGTATTCAATACCGAGCCGACGAACACGTAAGCAAATCCCCGGGAGGCAGCGGAATACTTGGACATTGTCAGTCTCTCTCTCTCACTCTCTTCCACTCACCTCCTTCCACTTTTCACTATCCCGTGCCTTTCTGCCATCCCAATTTTTCTCCTCTCTATTTTTCTATACCTTTATTCTTCTTTTCTCTCCTGCCTTTATCCTTCCCTTCTTCCGTTCAATCTCTCTGTCCCTTCCTCTCTCTTCCATTTTATATCACCTACTTATCTTCACATGACTATTTTAATTATGTCATTATTAGTGTGACAATAATAACTGTTAAATATTTATTTCACTATAGATTACATTTATTAGAACTGCTGTCACATATCACGTGAGCACGTTGTTCTTCTCCAAACACATAAAAGCAAAGAACCTTCTCTGAATTTGTTTATTTTATTTATACTCGAGTATTTTTCATGTTATTTGTGTTATTATTCTAGTTTTTGCAATTAGGTAGTAGGTTTCGCTATAATCAACTGTAAACTCAATGTAACTACCTAACCTTGTATTGTTAGGTGGAAGAGCGGGCAATTTAGCCTCAGCCTCGCAACAAAGACATTTTTCTTTCTTTCCTACATCTCGTTCACTCCGTCCCTTACCTGTCCTACCATTCCTCCCTCTTTTCTACCTCTATTCTCTCTTTCCCTCTGTTTTCCGCCTTGTTTTTCCACCTCCTCTCTCTGTCGTCGTCCCGTTCCCACATCCAGCGTGTACCCTAATAATCACGAGATGTCTATCGAATGGAAACGAAATATTTTGCTCTGAAATTACACTCGCGGGGTCTTTCTCATCCCCCCCACCTATTACAACTCGCGCAATAACCCTTCCTCTCCCCAACTACAGTTCATCCTCCTTCACCGCCATTTTCCCGCGACGAGAACAATACACCTCTACCTCTTTAGTCCTCTCCTATTTGGAACGAGACGAGGACCGCGAGGCACACAGTGAGAGAGAGAGACAGCCATAGAGAGAGAGAGAGAGAGAGAGAGAGAGAGAGAGAGCCTTCTCCCAAGCCTTCCTGTCATCCCCTTCCATTCTCTCTCTCGCTCTTCCTTGCTTCCGACTCATCCATGCCTCTCCAGTCCACCTCACACGGCCCTCTTCCCACCCCCACTCTCTCCCTCTCTCTTCTCAGCACGGCTGTCGAGTCTGAGGAGGAGCACTTCTCCGTTAGAGAGAGAGAGAGATAGAGTGAGACAACCATCAGAGGCGCCATCGACATAGGTGCGGAGAAAGGGGAAAGGTTGAACGACACGGCTCATTTTTCCTGCGCAACCAGGTTTTTTCTCCTTTCTCTTTTCTTCTCCCTCCCTCTCCTGATTACGGGATCTACCTCTGTGTGTGTTTGTGTGTGTCTGTCATTCGCGTGAGATCACGGCATCCCTCCGAATAAAAAAGGAGGCAGAGAGAAAAGAGTGCTTGAAGTAGGGATATCGCGTGTGTTTTGTTTCATTTGTATAGAAAAGAGGGGTCGGGAGGGCATAGGTGAAGAGGCGTTGTTTGGCTGTGTCGGGAGATGAGGGAACAGCAAGGAAGAGAAGAGGAGAGAGAGTGGATATAGAGGGAGAAAGGGAAGGGGAGATGGGAAATAGAGAAGGGATATGGGGAGAGAGAGAGGCGGAAAAGGGGAGTCGGTTGAAAGGGATTAGATCGCATGATGATGTGCATCCAACGCACGTTCACTCCTATTGACAACGAGGACACCCTTGAACAGCCTAACTCACTTGCCCGACTCCCCTCCCTCCCTTCCTCTATTTCTAGCTCACACTCTCCTCCCTCCCTACTCTCTCTCTCTCCTTCCTACTCTCTCTTTCTCTCTTTCGTTGTTCCATGGCGGTCAAAAGATTGACTGAAAAAGTGCGCATTGCGCTAGGAATTACTCGCTGTCACTCCTCGAGGATATGGCTCTTGTCCACGTTCGCTGTCTCTCACTCTGTCCTCCTATCTCTATCTCCCTTGACGCGGATCACTGGAAATTGGAATATAATGCGAAACATTCGAGTTTTCATTTGTTATACTATGGAGAAGATTGAATTATCTTTCGGTTTAAAATTGTTTATTGACGTGTCACGGAGATATGTTGTTGCGTTGGCTAAGCCCATCGTGGTGAGAAGTTAGTACATTTATGATCCTATAGATATATTTACGCATTCGAAAAAATTATTTAAATTTTATCATGTAAAAAATTATTAAATGCACGAATTGAATGCATTTCTCCATTTTGATGCAAATGGTTACATTTGAAAGCAATATACGAACAGCTGTTTCACTTTGTGAAACGACATTATACGAATGAAGTCAAATTCGCAATGTAAATTTACGTTTTGATTAAAGTGGAGTCTCATTTAATGTGAAACGTTATTTGTCAAAAATTTGTCGAATAGAAAGTACAGAATTGCAAAATGGAATTAAATGAAGAAAATATATAATAGTAGCACATAACATATCTCGGCCGATTTTATCATTCATTAAAATTCGATATTTTAAAGAATCCCCACTGATGACGACTATTTTGCAGCCAAATGCACATCTGATTCTCTCGACCTTTTTATGACTAAGGGGGGCACAGCTTGTCAATCTGATTTCATTCATAAGGAAAGCTCGATCATTCCTTCTTAATCGAAATTCGTAATGGGAAAAAATTCCCGCGGTGAAAACAATCAAATCAATCTTGTAGTAGCAGCAATTTATTTTTTAAGTGCGTCGACAGATATGGCCAATATGCACTATCATCAACTGGACATATGTACACACAGAAGGGAGGAGGGAAACCCGGCGCCGGCATTAACCTACACTTTACAAAAAGCACCAAGGGGTCCAACGGCTTAACGTCCCTTCCGAAGGACGGAACGCTGAATTTGCGTGGTCTCCTCAAACCGCGCAAACAGGGAGCCGGGCGACCTCGGGAAAAATCCTACTTGCGCAAGATTCGTGCCCTACGCAGGATTCGTGCCCTGCGCAGGATCGTGCCCGCCGCCTTTTTGAGCAACAGGCAAGTAGCAACCAGCGTCATAACCACTACACTACCGGCACCCCCTCAAATCAATCTTTTTCTACGCTTATAACAATACAACTTCGGACCGCACTGTCGATTGGAAGGTATACAAAATTTGAATGCAAAGATAGGAAATTTCGAGAATATCCGTCATGCATTATATACAGAGATAGGGACTGTATGCGTTGGGAAGATGAAAGACGGCGAAGGATTGCAATCGCAGTAATTATAAAAGTAGAGAGAGAGAGGCAGGGGAAGGGGTTGGGTTGAATTGAGGGAGTAGCAGGAATGGGAAAAGGGCGGAACGGGAAGTGCAGCAGCGGAATGATCCGAAAAAAACGGAGAAATACTGGCAGGGAGTGAGTCGCATGTAGTACGATTCTCTCCCACCCCCTCCAGATAATGGCGGTTATTTGTTGGGCGAGGTAACGCTAACGAGGAGGCGGTTTGGGTTAGGAATGGAGAAGGGGCGGAAGAGAAGAGGAGGGAGGGAGTTTGAGAGAGGATAAGGGATGTCATGGTGGGGACTTAGCGAGGAGGAGGGTGTTTCTGAATCGGGAGGACTAGAGGGTTTGGGGAGGCGGCTGGTGGGGTTTGAAAGTGACGGGGAAGAGAAGACGGAGGAAGGGAGGTGAGGAAGGAGGGAGGGGAAGGAGGAGAGTGATGGGGTTGGAAAGAAGGAAGGTAGGGAGTGAGGGAAATGGAGGTCGCGAGGGTGTTTCAAAGCGTGGAGTGAGATGTAAAATAAGGAGAAAAAATAACCGGGTAATGGTAGACTGAAAAGAGTGGACTATAAAACGAAAATGGAAAATCGCGAACGAGGAAGAATGAGAGGAGACATAAATTAAACCCCGGAATTATTAGTCGGGGTGGAATGGGCCTCGCGCAGATGGGAATTTTGCAGAAGGGGGGAGAGAAAAATGTCGTAAATGATCCTGATGATAATTTCAAATAGTTTTTTATAATATATATTTTTTGGAAACGGTCGTCATTTGCTACTCTTATTTCCTTAACTGAGAGCTTTTTTCTTAAATCTGATTCTTTTTCTAACTTTTCATAGGTGCCACGTCAGGTTTTTTAAACCAGTGTCCTATCATATTGAAATGGTAGTTTGAGCTTAGAGAAAGAAATACCTATTACATTAATTTCATCTGCGTTTTAGTAGTGTGGCGTTGAGAGTAGTCCTAGTTATTTGTGGGATTTCTAAAAAACATTATGAGCAACCAAAGGAAAAAAACTCATAAAAATATCATATACCCATTATTTTGGCGTTAAATTTAATAGGGACCTTTTTCCTTTTGAACAAAACTTCTCTATTCAATCGTTCCATCTTTCAAAAAAGAACCTTACCACCTTCCCAAGGAAAAAACAAATCTCTCTCTCGCGTAGAGGGAGGATTACTCCTTTTTCCTCCGACCTTTAGGACTGAAAAATATAACCAATAATGATCTTTTAGCGCATCGCCATCTTCTACTACGAGACACAACCGAAAGAGTTTGATATATAACCAATGCCATTAAATTCGAGATGTCATAGAGCATTTTACGAGGCGAAAAAAAAAGGAAAGCGCCCATCTTTGATATGAAAGCCGTAAAAAGGTTTAGCGGGAGAGAGGGAGAGTGAGATAGCATGGGAAAAGGGGAGGAGAGAGAGGGACAAGAAAAAGAAAGAGGAGAAGAAGAAAGAACGAGGGAACAAAGGAAAAGAGGGGTGGGGAAAGAAATAGAATTGTGATTTTTTATTAACGAAAGGAATTTCCTCCGACGTCGGAAGAAAAAAGACAGAGGGAAGGCGAAAAAGAAGCATATTGGCATGCGGAAGACCGTGGAAGAGCTCAGAATTCTCGCATAGTGCACCTACCCCATCTTCCCACGTCTGCCCACACCTCTTCCAATCGCCTACCCTCACCAAAAATCTCTCGAAATACCCGGTATATATATATATATATATATATATATATATATATATATATACACACATATCCTCCTTCGCCATCCCTCTTTCACTTTCCCAACCCTCCATTAAAAATCTCCCCCTTCTCTCTCAACGTTCCCATCCACCCCGTCTCGACCATTAGTTAAGTTCGGTCGACCCTCACGCAGAATGAGGCACCAAACTGAAAGGGCCAACCGAGTCCCTCCGTTTTCTTTGGCAAGGGTTCTCTCTCCCTTACTGTCCCCCGACCCACCCCCATACCTCTCCTTATCTCCACCCTCACTTTCCCCGCCACTAAATCCTCCCTATTCTCTCTCCCTCTCTCTCTCTCCGTCTTTCTCTTCACTCCTCTTTTCCCATTCCTCCTACCACCCCCCGCCCTTTATATGTATTTTTCTCTTCCACCCTCTTCTCACTGCTGTTTTCGCCCTCACTCCTCGACACCACTATCCCTTTTTCATTTAACACTACTCCCTATTTAGCACCCCGGTGGCCAAGAGCTCTCGTCATCAACGCATGCGTCTTTTCATTGCCACCAGAACCCTCTCCTCGCTTTCCCTCTGCCAAACAATCTCCTCTTTCCTTTCTTTTCTTCCTTTACTTCCTTTTACGACCCTCTTCCGAATCCTTCCACTCTATTTTCTCTCGCTTTTTTCCAACCTTTCCTATTCATTCGGAACATTTCCGCCTTTTTACGCACTTCGCACAACTTCCAATCAATTTCTTCTTCTTTATTCTTTCGCTTTTAAACGCTTAGGTGAGGAATATAAGAGCAAATGAAATCGCCATAAGGCCGTTCTGTTACGGAATGGAAAGAAATATAGACGGGAGAGGGCTCTTTCGCCAAAGAGAAACAAAAGAATTACGGTGGGAAGAGAAAGGGAGCAGAAGACTAAAGCGCGTCTTTAAATGCGGGCGTTAAAGATCGCATTCCTCTCAATCGGTTAAGCTACACACGCAAGACGGACAGACCCTTTATCTCCTTCTCTCCTCTCACTCGTCACGTCTCCAGGATTAGCCTTCGCACGCGTTTGCTCCTTTCGCGATCGTTTTTAGCCATTTCTGAAAGTTTCTTTTTTTCCCCAGTCTCACAATATCACCCTCCCACTCACACACTTTCTCTCCCTTTCCCTCCGGTTTCCGCTCGCTTCGGAGAGAGCGTCATTTGTCCTTTTACTGCCGCGCGTAAAACGCCTGCCATCAATTAAACGAATGACACACGGTGGTTTTTATGGGGGATTCTTATAAAAGCAAGGGAAAGTACCGTCGTGCTGGAGCCGTTAGAACGCGCTAGATGACGCTATTTTAATTCCTTGGTCTATTAGACGCTCAAGTTGCGCGTTTCATAATTTACCCTCGAGGATTTAATCCGTCGTGGATTCATATATATTATTGATAATAATAATAATTGTATTCCAAATATATTTGATTTTGATATGAAAAATCAGTAAGATATGCTATGATATGGTTTGGCTTTCATGTTCAATCAAATCACTGTTTGAAAGTTATCTTTGTTTTAATTATAATGTTTAAATAATTATTATCAGAGAGGCCAATTGATTATCCAAATATCCAAATAAGAGGAAAATCGAAATAAATAGATATAATGCATGAAGAATTTGCAGAAATTCTCTTGAAATATTTTAGAAAATTATAAGTTATTTAGAACGTATGAAATTTAACTTAATAATTGAATTATTTTAGTCTTATTAACACGTAAAAACAGGATAAAATGTAAATGAACAGTCAATTTGCCAATTTTCGAAGGAAAAATTTGTAGTAACGTATTTACCATTAACTAAATACTTACATGAACTGCAATGAGTTTTAATTATATTTTAAGATCGCACTTTTCTTTTAACAATATTAGTTTTGAAAATTTTCCAGAAAAATCACTTAATGTAAAGAAATTTAAATAAAGGTCAAAATGTTATTTTTTTCAATCCTATTTGAAATTCGGTTCGAAATATTTGCTGTATTATCAGTTAAAGAAATTCATTGAAAATTTTGTGACCTATATTTAGTTTTATGAATTCCCACTATTTGGCAATGGCGCATTATTCAATAGTATAACATTTTTTATAATCAATTATAATTTATTATTGCTATTTTTGTACTCCAGGTCCTTTTAATCCTATACAAATGCTACGTTCTCTTCCTCTTTCTCAATTTCTGCTCATTCCCTTTCTCTTTTCCTGCCTCCCTCTAATTACATAATAGATTCAGTAAATAAGTTATACCGATGCATAAAAATCTGATCCGTGTTAAAGCACTAAATTGGTGCATTTATTATAAGGCCAAGAATAGAATTCAACAACTGGGACAACAGTGGCCCAATATAAATAAAATAAAACGGACCAACGGACGGAAGGGCCAACGAACGGACGGACCAACGGACGGACGGGCCAACGGACGGACGGACCAACGGACGAACGGACAACGGACGACGGACGAATGGACAACGGACGGACGGACAGAATAAGGATATTATGTATATTATTATTATTGAAAAGCAATTTTTTTTTAAAGACGATTTTTTATGTAAGAACTAATATCGGGAAAGGCTCTTTTTAGAGTGGAATCACAGGATTATTTTTAAACTTTTAAGTTAAATTTGATTCTTGAGAGCTCTTACTTGAATATCGAATATGTGCTCTCAAAACGTATCAAGGTCCTTTTTAATGCAATTCACATTTGAATTCTCACTCCTGCAAAATATTCTTCACTTCATTAAATTATATGAGAGATATTTTCCATGACGCCTCATTTTTAAAACTCATTCAGTGCTGATTTGAAACTCTTGTTGATCAGCCATTTCCCGGATATGGTATATAACTTAAAATTGATAAAAAGCAACAAAATATATTTTGAAGTTGTTAATTTCTATTTTCTTATGATTAACCTCTTAAAATGTTTTCTGAAAACATTTTTTCTGGCTAAAGTTTGAAAAATACTTTTGGAAGTTCTCGTTTACTTACCCGGTATCTAGCTCATTGAGTTCATCAATTCCAGAGGAGTAATTTTAAAGCAATGTTTGCGAATAGACTGCAATGAGGTTACGGATCCTCGACGCGCTACGCACAATTAAATGCAGGTGAATGATTCTAGGTAGCGCCGCATTCAGCCACGTCTCTCTCATTACGCGACGGACCTTTGTTACGCCAAAATAATCCTCGCGCCATAATTGATCGGCAATAGAAGGAAGAGGAAAATGAAAACAAACGTTAATCGGGCTAAATTATACGGCAAAACGCACTTCCATTTTCTTCACCCTGCATTCCGTCCTCGCGCGTGCGTCGAAAAGGAATATTTTTTTCTTCTCCTCCTCCTTCCTTCCTTTCGTGCGCCGTCATGTAGTGTGATCCTCCATGAACTTTGAACTCTCGACTATCCAACCCTTCCATCAAAACCAAGACCCTTTTCACCACACACACACACGAATCCTCGTCAGGGACCTCCTCTTCCGTCCCACTCTTCCCTTTCTCTCCACCCATCCTCTTTGCCCTCTCCCCCTCACGCACTTCTCCCCCTCCACACTTCGCAGCCATCCTTATCATCCTGCCATTACCCTGCCACCACTAATTAGTGCTACGAGAACAGAGGAATGGCTGAGAGTCCGCGGGAAAGGGAGAGCGCTCGAGGAGTGGAAAGGAAAGAGAGGAGTGCGAATGAGGAAGAGGGTCACCGAGTGGAGTGGAGAGAGAGGGCAAAGGAAATGGAGTGACGGATGAGGCTCGGAGATCGAGGAGAGAAGATGCAAGAGAAGGATGCTGGAGGAGTAGGAGATGAGTGAGAGGAGGTATTTTGCTTGAAACGAAGGACATATAGAAGAGGAAATCGGGAGTGAAAAGGAGAAGAGAGAGTGATGCGCGCTAAAGGTGAGTAGGTTTCGCAAGGGTTTAATAGGAGAGAGAGAGAGGAAGGGTTTGAGGAGAAGTTAAAAGTGGGCGCTGAGTGGGGTAGGAGAATGGTGCCGAATTACTGAGAGGTATAAGAAAGTCATGGAAGGGAGGCGTTGATGGAAGACGGAAGCGGTAAACTGAAGGTTGAGAGGAAGAAAGAGAGAAAGAGGAAACGTAGGAAAATTGAGTAAGAGAGGAGAGAGGGATGGCGAGGAGATTAAAATGGTGGCTTATTTTGGGAAAAGAAAACTAATGACGTGGAAGTTGGAGTGACGAATTAGTCAAGGGAGGAGAAATAAGAGTTAAGAGGACAGATGTTATTTTTCATGGAAACTCTTGGGTCTTACTCTGACTAACCTATTAGAGAAACAAGAGGGAGAGAAAAAATTACTTTCGAGAATCAATAAAACTCCCTACTCTTCAGGATAACTGTGAAAATGTTTTAAAAATTATTTATTCAACGCACGGTTGACATATTAAGGCCGTTGAGCTGCCGCGTGCACGTGGGAATAAAGTATCAAACCTTAAAACACATGCCGCAAAAAATAAAAGGTGGCTGGAAAACCCTACGAAACCTTCACCGAATCAAAATAAGAATGGAAACAAGCTCAACTAAGTGCATATGCACGGAGGGTGGGGGAGAAGAGAATCAGAGAGAAAAAGAGAGAGGGGGATGTCTGGAAAACTGTTGAATGAGTAAAGGGAGATGGAATGGGAACGGATGTGGAAAGAGAGAAAATGAGACGCATACAAAAAGACAGCGAAGTGACGAAAGAAAGAGAGAGGGTAGAAGGGCGAGAAGCAACGAGGCGAGGAGAACTTTTAGTGATATTTGAAGGGAGGGTAGCTTGCTCGGGGGAGATGGAGTTCAGGTACGTAGCTCCCGTGGAAATTTCGGAGCAACTCGACTCCCGTGATAGAGCCTGCGAATGGCGTCGGTAATCCTTTTCTGAAATCACGGACGAGAGTGTGAGAGGGACGGGGGAAAGAGAAAGAGAGGGGAGATAGAGGAACAGTAAAAGGAGGAGGAACAATATGATTCACAGGGCGTGTGTGACCCTTGGTACACGTGGGAGAACGAGAACCGGATAACGCGGAAAGGGGGGGGGGGGTGCTAAGAGTTCGGAGAGTGAAGGGGGTTGGTGCCATTTCGACGTCGTCATTGTGATCGTAGGTACCTTAGGGAAGGTTAAATCCATGTCTCATCCCCCCCTGGGATCGGAGAGGAGAGAGGTACGTTCATTTCGTACCTCTTCGAGAGAGGTAAGGTGATGCTTTACGTGGTATCGTCGATCGGATGGGATCCATCGTCACCAGCGATATTCCCCCAAGGGGAGAACTCTTTTTAACCCTCCACCAAAAAGTGCGCTTTTTTATATGTACACACATACACGCTTTAACCTCTGCCTGGAACGATGCGGCGAAATGATCCGAGTTTTCAAATAACTTGGTGAGTTTTAAGGTCGATGGGAAAGGGAGGGTTTGAGGATGTGAGGGGGAGGAGGGGGGGGGGGGGGAGGAGGGTTCTCGCTTTATCATCCAACAGCCCTCCGAGTTGGTGGAGTAATTTCCGATGTCGTGAATGGCGATCCTTTTATACTTTCTGTCGCTTAAGGCCGAGGTGAGAGATAAAGCCGTGTTTAAGGGGCTTGGCGTTGTCGGCGTGAAAAAATAGATTAGATAACTCCGTAAACCACCAAAGTGGTCGAGTGAAATGTTTTGGCTATTATTTTTTTTATCTCTCGCTCTCGCCCGATGTTATTTTCTTAAACGGCGCAAAAGATAAAATTTGTGGCTAAGTATTCATTGAGATAGTTCTCTCGTTAAAAACAGGATGAAAGTTCAATAAGGCATTTTAAAAATTTCCCAAAATAGCATCGGAGGTATTTTGGTCGAGGTGTATTTGGGAATGGAGAGAAAAATTTAACCAGATTATACAGATTTGAATCGAAAACGTAAAACTTTCATTTTTAGTTTTATTTTTTCACTAAACTGTGCTTACCCTGCAATGAACTCTCTCAAAAAAAAACTAAAACCTTGCTTTTAAAGTGCATAAGGTCTCTTAAAAATTGATAAAAACTATCCATTCTAGTACATTTTTGCATTTCAAAAATAAATTCAGCCTAAAATTTATTTTATGCGCCTTTAAGAATAATTTCATGTTCTTAGGCTATTCATTTTATGACGGAGATAAAATTGACAAATTTCATCTTTCCAATTATTATCTGCTTTTCCAAACCTTCATATGGCTATTATTGCAACGATCGCTGATAAAATTAGGGCTTGAAATATTACAAATTTTATAAAAGGAGCCTATCGAGAATTACAGAGCATGCATTAATAGATTAGTAAAATATTCTTTACGTTGTTTACCGCATTCCTGCTGCGCCAGGTTCTAGCGCTCCTGAAAATGCTAACTCTGGATACATGAACACCTATAAATTTTTCCGTGAGAGATACGTATTCCAGTCCTTTTCCGCGCCTCTCTGAGAAAGAAGCCTCGAAATCTACTCATCGAAAAATGACGCAAGCCACCAGCTTATTATGCAATGGAAAGATTTTCAGCTACAGTCCCAAAAGTCACCTTCTGAAACTTCTGAAATCCCCTCAAGGAGAGAAAAATGACTCTTGAAAGGCGGCGATGCTCCTTTGCGCAATTTGGAATATATATATTTTAGCGTCATGGGACGCATATGACACAACCCAGATTTTAGACAGATTCTTGGAACTCTACACTATTCCATTGTAGAATAAATGGATGAAGAGAAGCGAAGTGAAGTGAGCACTCTTCAAAATATGCAGGGATTAAATAAAATTTATCGGCAGTGTTATTTACTATTTCTTACGAAATAATTCTCTTAGTATATCATAAAAGGCATCATACTATGTATTTCACAAGATATACTTCTGAAAAGACAACAAGATTAATTTTTACTTTCTCCATATACGTAGTATAGGGGAAAGTATTGTTTTCATGAAAAAAATCGACTTCGAGATTTAAAAGTAAACACACGTTTTGAGGTCCTCTGAATACGTTTTGACAATTTTCTCGATGTCTTTGTGTGTAGGCGTGTATGTGATAGCTTTTTTGTGGATGCTCTAACTCAAAACTATTAATTAGGCCAAAGCGAAATTTTATATTTAACATTTATATTAAAGTCAGAAGAACTGATTAGTTTTTTGTAAAAATCGGTCAACCGGAAGTGGGTGTTTATTATTTTGAAATATTTGCTTTAATATATGATACTTGTAAAAATGTACTGGAATAAAAGTTGTAGGAAATTTAATTTCTACAACCTTTGTTTGAAATAAATTTCCATATATTGCATCGTTTAAGAGATATCTTATATTTTTAGCTGCCACCACCACGCCACCTACCGACGACTATTGTTAACAATTGACGCTTAATTACCTACGTCTTACTAACGCTTCTTTTCCTTTTCTTAATTGTTGGAGCTTTGTGGATATATCCATTATCAGAAGGCTATGGTTTGAGTTTACGTATTCCTGTTATTTGTAAAGTCTAGCATTTTCTCGCAGTTTCTTAAAATATTTATTATTATGTAACCTATTTGGAATTTTTAGAAATATTAAAGATATGGTGAAAGTCATGTCGTGGCCACATCGGATTAAAAAAATATATTTTCTATGGGGTGATATACATTTGAATTCGTAAATCTAATCTTGAATGACGTGGATATATTCATTATAAACTGCCCTGATGACACTCCTAAAAGCAGTTAAGTGAAGGAAGAATCTCACCAATTTGATACTCGAGTCATGGCTTTTAAGACGCGTCCCGCTGAGGAGAGTGGATTTTAGTACGGGTCATCTGTTATTTAGTCCCATATTCAGGGCGGTTTTTATTCCTCCGAAAACCGTCTTGGAACCATATCTCCGCCATCAGCTAAACTACAATTTACAGGAAGATCCATTGCATTTTCCTCCATTTTCGCTTGATTCATGGATGCTCTCAAGATGATGGAGGGGAAACGATTCGGAATAAAAACAGGACGTTCAAATTGGGGAAAAAACGGTACACCGAGGAAAGGCACGGGATAAATTACGCGATACGCTGACATCAATTGATGTAATGGAATTAAAGGTTAGCATGCCACACACGCGAGTGAAGGGCGTGCGCGATTCGGGAGAGGAAACCCGCAACGGAGGAGAATCACACAATCAGCTCCACCCACCCGCCGTCGAGGAAAAAACGAGCACCGCGATCCTCATTCTTTTCTGCCCCATATTTTCCCGCCTTTATTTTTCGTTTCAAGTCACTCCGCAGCCGTTGCGCCTGGACTCCCGTCTCAATCACGAATTTGCCCCTTCTCACCGTTTTTATTTTCGTTTTTTTTTTTTTTTTGACGGCAATCGCTCAAATTTTCAGTCGGAAGAAAATGGAGAGAGAGAGAGAGAGTTCTTCCTGAATTTTTTATACGAGTTGCGTTTCGTTTTTTTCCGCGGATTCATTAGCATCTACTCCGGTGTTTGCCTCGACAAATGATCTAAGAGGTGGAAAACCAAAACGCCGTGTGAAATGAAGACCTCGGGGAAGAGGAAGAGACAATGAGAGCTCTGCTGGATGTGGTAGGGTTAAAATAATTTGGGTTATATCCTTCTCAGTTTTAAAATCAGTTCTAATTTTATTTATATTTTTTTTTCGCTTTCGCAGATCCAATTTCCTTTTCTGGATAAACCTTTTGAGTGCAAGATAATAATATTACCCTCGGCGGATTTTGTGTTGATGCTTAATTAATCGCCTTTTGTACACTGTCAGGATACGAAATTTACCAAGTTCCATATTTCGCGACGGTCAAACAGCAATGTTCCCGAGGCGCTCTAAAGAAAAAATACGATTGAGTTATTTTCACCATAATTCTTTCTAATTAGATAAAAAAATTTCCATCTATATTACTTTCTAGAAATTGTTCAAACTAATTAATTGTTCAAACTCTTAAAAACTCGAGGATTTGTTAAGGTGGAACAATTTGGATAAAAAGATAAAACAAAAAAAACATTTTCTAGCTTCCGACTCATTACCAAACATTTACATTTCTTGTCGTTTTCGTGATTCTACAAAATCCGACGAAAATGGCCGAAAGGTGGAGTAATATTGACCTCAGGTCGTTTATCATAAATTATTTTCTACGTTTGCGTTAAAGTTGGCCCACTATTAAATATGCTCGCGAAATACGACACATTTTTTTGAAAGGACTTTGTATACATCTTAGTGACGTAAAAAACATCTCGGGGTTTAGGAAATTTTATCATTCATATCAAATTGTCTTCCTATTCCGTTTATTTATCTCTTACTCTCTTTTTCTCTCTCTTTAAAAACTCGTGTATTTTTTCCTTCCCCTCTCATTCTCTCCTCTCTCTCTCTCTCTCTCTCTCTCTCTCCCTCTTGATAACATTCCTTTCCCATTTTTTCTCCCATTCTACCCGTTTGATTCACAGAATTTTCATTTTCCGTACTTCGCCACATACCAAGAATATTTTCTTTTTAAAACCTCCCACATCTCTTCCCTCCCTCAGCCTTCGACCCACCCGCCAAAAACCTCCAACCTCCTTCCGCGTACCTCTCCCCGTAAATCTCCCGCCTCTTCCTCCCTCCCAACCCTCCCTTAGCAACCACCCACCATGGAAACCATCTAAAACTCCCCGCACACAGCCCAAAGGCGCTTATCAAAAAGAGGGGCGTGTCTTGCGTATCACGCAGGTCGTATTCAATAGTCTACGCGAGCGCTCCGTCGGCGAGGAGGGTGGAGGAGAACGGCCGTACACGAGGCTCTCCCATTTATCACCCAACATCCCGCCTATCGTGCGCAACGGTTTTTAAGATCGTACGTACAGATTTGGTAAACAAAAATGCTTTCGAATAAAACGAAATGGGAATAAAAATGATGGCGTTCGGAGAGACGAGGCGAGTTGGTCGGTACGACATTAATAACGTATTTTTCCGAACTATCGCCGCATTCGCCATTATGTATCCCTTCCCCCTCTGGGTCTAATGATTAAGAGTTAATGTTCCCGTATCTATGGCGTCATAGTGATAATTGACTTTATTTTATTTTTCCTTTTCTGACCCACAGGAGGAGCCACGTGAGGGCTGATTTCGGAGGAAATGGCTACTAAACGTTTTTCTTTTTTTTCTCGAGAGACGGGGAGAAGTGGCGCTCCCATTCCTTTCACTCTTGGGCGGGCAGGAAATCTTAAGGCTTAGAATGCTTTGTTAGATTCGAAATGGATGAAAATTGATGCGTGGCGGATTTGCTTTGATCTCTGGTATATATATAGCCGAGTGTAATTTGTTTGCATGCCCATGAAGTGCTATTTCCGCTGGATTGATTCTAGAGGGAAACAAAAAGCCATTGTTAATTTTAAAGTGTTGTTTTGATAAGGGAGCACTTGCCTCCTTGATATTGGTGTAAAAATTTCAGAATTTGACACTTAAGTAATTCCACAGGATATTATGATCACTTATATCAGCGGTTTTAAAAATTTTCAAAAATAAACTGAATTTTGTGGCACCCCAGACTTAAAACATATATAGTGGCGGGTATTATAAACTTTAGACGGATCAATTTTTTGTTGTTACACCATAATTAATTTATTAGAGTAGAAACTGGTGTCCTGGTTACCCATTAAAATATCAAAATCCTTCATTTATTTAATAAACAAAGTTTTATTCCGCACTATTAAAAATCAACTTCGGCACCCACTTTAGGAACCAGTCACTTAGATGGTGGTCACATATAAATGTTCGTGCACTGCTTCAATTTATTATTTAATGAGTAAATAATATAAATGCAATACTAGGAAAGTTTCGAAATTCTGTCATAGAGATGAATGCTTTAAATAAAAGCAAGAGAGAAGAATAGATGAAACAGATAATTCAAATGATAGGAAAGCGGAAGGCGAAATGAATTGGCCATTTCCCGAAGAAAGACACCATGACTAAAGATACTTGATGGAACATTTTAAGGTAAACATCTCAGCTGATAGACGACTTGAGAGGTAAAAATATTGAACAAGAATTGAAAGTTGGGGAGAATAGAATAATGTTGAAGGGCATAAGTTAGTGTAACATACAATCACGGACCTTTATATGGACAGATGAGTAATGATGATGGTGATGACGCAGTATAATAGACATTCATCCTAGTAACATTCAATATTTTAACCATCAAAGTTAATTCAAATTTAAAAATTTTCCAATAAAGTGAAGAAATTAAATGGCGGCAAGGAGTTAGTTAGGCGTACAAAAGGCATTGTGTTGTCGCTTTACCGAAATGTTTGCGGAAAAAAATGTAAATCAATGCTAAGATAACCTTCAACGTTTAATCTGCAGAGGTAAAAAAGAGTTTAAGTGGATTATATATCACGAATATTCTGCGCTTCGTTCGTAAATTATATCTGTTACAAATGAATTTTGTGAATAAACGAACGAAATTATACGTATGGTATGGATTTTTCGAGTTTAAAAAAAATTAATTGGGAGGGTAAATTTCTGGTTTTATTATTTTCCTTTTCATTCGGGTTAAAATCTGATACAAATAAGTTACAGGTTTTTCGAGGTTTTAAAAAAAGTCCAATCTCGGGTAATTTTGGGGTGTTTATTATTTTGTAATTCGAATAAAATTATTGTAAAATAAAAATCTTGTTTAATAATGTAAAAGTCTATCATCGGTCTATCACGTAAAAGTCTGATCAACAATCCAAACTTTTTACTATACCTTAAGTATGTTTGAGAGTGGGATATCTTGTGTTAAACGCCTCCAGGTGGAGAGGAACACCTCGCAGGCTGCACAAATATCTTGCTTCACGATCAACTTCTTTTGAAAACACACAAAATATTGGTGAAATTATTTTTCTTTCGTAGTATTTTCAACTGACAGACACGGGCTCTTTTTTCCCTATCACATTGAAGATCTAGCAACGACTAGGTAAGGCGAGGTTCTTGACTTTTAGTGGCACGAGCAAACCAAGGAGATTAATTAATTAATTAATTTATTTCCATGCGGCCTCTAAACAGCCGTAAACGGCCTTTTACAAGGGGCTCATTAACACAACAACAAGGACGATTACAAACATCCATGCCCTAGGTGGAGAAAAACCCACCTAGGCGGGATTCGAACCCGCGACCTTCGGATTGGCAGGCGAGGGCGTTACCCTGCCGATTGTGTTACAAAGTAAGCTTACGAATAAATTGTTTACAAAGTGAATAAACAGACTGATCACGAACATCTCGAACTGCACTCAAGTGCTGAAGTGCTTACAAGCGCTAGAATAGAAATTCTATGACCTAATATTTAAAAAATGTGTTTAAAGAAAACTAATGATTTCGGGTTTTTTCGAGTATTACCCAAAATTAAAAAAATGGCAATCGGAGGGTAAAAAATCTGGCAAAAATTGGGTTAAATCCGAAAAATCCATACCCTAATTATACGTAGTTGAAAACACGTAAAAACAACAAATATATAATGACCGCTGTCGCTCGTCAAATCTGCCATTTAGCCGCCGCTGTACTATATGCAGGCCATACAATTAAATTAATACTTAAATTCTAGTCGGAGTTTTAGCATATAGTAATAAATATCACCGAATTAATGCCACTGACTACGAATGCCTATTTAAAATAGAAATAACCAATTAGTTTATTCTCATACGTTTTAATTAAAAGAATATCATCACGGACGGAATGTCCGGTCGCATTAATGGCATCTCTGGATTTCGAAAAGCCAAAATAATATAGCGTTCTATTTAAAAACGCCCTACGTAATAGCGAATATTATTCGGAAGAGTAGAACAATAATTTACTCCGCTAAAATATTCGGTTAATCTTCAGCGACGGCCTCTGTGCAAGATGCGGACCCATGCAGCGCTGCTTTTAATTTGCTATATAGAAATAAAATTGATGGAATGATATGATCCGAAGATCCTATGCAGACAGGCATAAGCTTTCTCGTTTCAAAAATTGTTCCATATAGAAATGTTTTTAATTTTTTTCGATTGGCTTTCACGTTATTATATATAAAGGTTTCACCTTAAGAAGACGTTGAATACAATATTTTTCTAAACGTTTTACTACGCAAAACTAAATTCCGTCTGCTGTGACGACGTCTGCTCCACTGGTTGACGCGAATAAAAATGATTTGCACTATTTTTTCTCCCTTAATCTCTATCAGTTTCCAAATATTTATTTTTGTCTCTAAATCACTCAGAAATTAGCTCATTCTTTGTGCAAGGAAATAATTTGAAGAAAGTCGATACTTGTCATCAGAAAATCCCGTCTTCAGAAAGAATACGATCAAAGGTACATAACACAAGGCGAGTGTTCGCAATCAATAGAAATTAGTAGTGGTCAAGGTCGCTAAGGCACCATGAGAATAAGGGGAATAGGGGACAGCTAGAGATGATTCACTCTCGTTTTTGTACATCTACATGTTACCCTGCAATTCATCTAATTGGTGGGTGGCAGGGGGTGAAATGCAATGCAATGCACCAAAAACCTATATAAAGATTGTTTATCGCAGGTTGAAATTTTCTACTGTGATCTCGTATTGTCCTCGGAAAGAACGAGCCTAGGTAACGCTCCGTCCTACAAGCGATCTCACGTATCTTATAGTCACGGTCGTTCCTACCTATATACGTTGGTGCTTCAATTATTTCTACAACCTCGTCTTTTAGACATTCCGATCTATATTTCTCCAAAAGCCGCAACCTTGAATTCTCCTCTAGTGGTACCCAGTTCAAATCCCTCAATAATGAGGTGACGCTTTCCTTATGTTCGTACTTTTGTAAATAGCATTCATGTGATGTTATTCGTTAACAGTTCTTGAGTGCCACGTCTGTGTTTGGAAGAGATAAAGAAAGTGGGAAGAGGCTGTTAACAACTGCGTCGTTTTAAGAATGGAGCGACTTGCAGCTATATAAAGAGAACTCGAGCGTGTCATTTGAATGGATGGGAACAAATCTAGCACGTAAACCAATGAGTAAGTGTTAAACATTTGTGTGGAATAAACTTTTATTTTTCTTCGTGCGATAATACACAATGTTATTGTAATAAAATTATATAAAACATATGGTATAATAACGTACTATGACGTAAATATTCCGAAAATTTCACCTAAATCCGATTATTAGGTAAAACGTTATGAATGCTTATAATGAACTACATAAAAATCGGCTATTTCAATTAAATACCCGCCGGCCGTAAGGTAGAGTGGTATTTAAATCTAGCCCGTCGCTGAAGGGTTAACAAAAGGTTGCAGCTCACCTGTTTTCCGTCCCAGCGGCTGTATTGCTTCCATTCGGGGAGCCCTGGACGCCAGTACTCGACCGTGTATTCTTCGGCGTACTCTTGGCCGCGCCCTCTGTCGAAGCGTCCCTGAGTTTGCACACCGGTTATGACACGCGTCTCTCCCAGGTCGATCTCAAGGTACTCGCGGACGCCTCGCTCAACTTGCTGCCTAGGGCACCACGCTCCGCCGTTGCGTTCCACCCTGAGCCTGGTAAAACAGACAAGAAGAATATTTTATGTTCTTAGCCGAACGTTTCCACCTTTTCGAAACGGAAGCCGTGTTTGCAGCGAGCCGAAAAGTCATGAAGTTGGTAACAAGTTTAGGCAAATAAATGGAACAAAGGCTTCTTCCTTATTTCAATGACTCGTCAAGAAAAAAATAGAAAAAAGACAAAACATTTGTTTAAATGAACGTTCGCTAACTTTGGTATTTTCAATCTTATTTTCCTTTTAAAAATCCCTCATTTTGTCTGTCTTTTCAATTCTACAGAATTTATATTTGACTATTGGTTGGTTACGCAGAGTGATTGACAAATTTCATCATGAGCACATAAAAGATTACTGCTACCAGGAATTTTTCGCCAGAAAAGTTTCAGAAATAAAATTGGAATAGAACCGAATTGTTTTATACAAAAAGCAGCTAAATTTGCGAGACGAATACTATCCCATCTCGCTTCCTTAGAGATATAGATTATACGTTTCGTTAATAACTAGGAGTTTTGTAAAGTCTCGTGAAGATAAAATTGTAATGTGACTGATATCGGCATAAAAGTAATTTCGTTAAGGCAAAATAAATTAAAATATTTTTAAAGTCACAACTAAAGATTGAGGAAGTAATTCAGCAAAATTTTCTTAGAAACGTAGATTATACCTACGTTCTGTCAAAAACTAGGAGTTTTGTTAAGCCTCGTGAGGATAAAATTTTGATGTGGCTGACATCGGCAACTGTGGAATATAATTTCGTCAAGGCAAAATAAATTAAGAGAACTTAAAAGTCATAACTGAAGAACGGGAAATAATGAAGTAAAATGAGTAAAAACGATTTTATAGTTGTTTAATCTTTCTCAATATAAGTAACATCTTTTATATGTTTAATATATGACACCCTGATGGCCGAAATAGGACAGCAGCCTACATAATTTCGCCTATAAACTCTATTTAAGTGCTCTCAAGAAATTAACGCTCACATTTCTCCGGATGATTGTGTAATAAAAAGGGACCCATTTCCAAGAGTGCTATAATATTAATCTGAAAAGTAGGTACCAGCTTACGAAGAAACAATATTTTTTTCTCAGAGTTAAGTCTTTAAAAATATTTTAAATTAGTGAGAGCTTCGATAAAAGCTGCAATAAGTAAACGCATGAGTTAAAAGTTTTAAACCATGAGGTATACAAACGATTTATGAATATCCTTTCACAAATAGCAAAGATTAAAATGGGATGATGAAGAAGGCGTCTATAAGTACTCGGAAATATTTTTAAGACAATGAAATTTTAACTCGAATTTATAAATTTGCAACATCTTCTTGGAACTAAAATGGTTCTTACCTTCCATTGTGAGGTCCAACGTTCGGAACGTAAGATGAGCTGGCTGTAATGGCCGAATCGGGGATTGCTCCAGATTCCATTCCAAGCGGCTCATCGCAATCACCTGCAAGGGATAATTAGGAATAAAGAGCGTTATTAACTCATCTATGCTTATGGGCTTTTTTTCTAACACACTACAAATAATTTTCTAGCTAAAATATTAAAATTCCACTGCTTAATCCAATCCAATATCTAATATTAAGGCTATAATTTATGGCAACATATGCAAACAAACGCGCTATACACAAACACACAAACACACACACAATATTAACAAATAGTTGAACCTCTACGAGCCGAAATACGAAGGATAATTAATTTATTACATTGCTCTGCGGTATATAAATTACTGCCTTAAACGCTTTCCAATCAGTTTTATTTAAGAATACCCGAATAGAATACGCATTTTCATGACGAATTTCAATTAATTTTCATAATAAAACAAAACAGAGTGTAAATTTGATCTCAATTCATCGAATCGAATCGATTGTGTAATTATTTCGCGTCCTTCCTCGCATACACGAATCCTGTCGATCCTCGTTTCTGAAACTTTCTTTTTTAATAACAACTGAAGGAATGAAAATTCAGATAAAATAATATTCTGCCGTAAAATCACAGTACAAAAGTGAGCCTGAGCAAACAAATGAGAGGGAAATAGGCAATTCATACAAATATTCTCTCTTTCTCTCTCTCTCATCCACTCTTTCGTAGGTATCGCAAAGCCATTATGGGACGGTCTGGTGAACATCAAACGGGCATGATAACACGGCCGATATACGCACAGAGCAGATGGCGAACCGCCTTGCGCTATTTTTATTTATTCCTATCAGATACAGCCCCCAACTCCTCCCCCCTGCATCGCCCCGCCTCGCCCCATCCGAGCTGTCAATCACGCAGCTGCTGATGATGACTGTCCGTGGCCCGTAAACATAAAGGGAACAGCCGCTAGGAAATTGGAGGTAGCAGGTGACCGAGGGCGGTGTTTTTTAGAGAGGAAGAGTTTTGGATGAACCGTGATAGGATTGGTCGATTTTCATTGCGAAAAACATCGAGAAGCGAACTCAATTTGGTCGTGCGGCGGGGTAGCGAGGGAACTGGAGTCGAACAGCGACGCCGCCGGTGTGTTTAAAAACTCGCGTACCGTTTCTGGCCAATTCACGCGCCAACGGTCCAGGTCGAATCTATTCGAGTTGACAAATTAGGTGGCTCAAACAGCCACGAAAAGGTAGTTATCACTCGACCCAGTTCCAAACTCTCTCTTTTCTCAATAGAAGTGTATGTAGTATTCTACCCTCCGAGTGGTACATTCTAGGAGATCTTCAAGTAATAAATCGCTTTGGTATATAAATTAAGGCTTTACGTATACTAGGTCGGCGTCTGTTATTAGTTTGAGTAAATTATCTTACTTGACGAAAAACTGCAAGCTTTTTTTGTATTATATCTTCATTCAACGATATGAACGAATTACTACATTTGCCTTATATCGTAAACGAATAAAAATTTACGGAAAATTCGTTGACAACGTCAAAGTAGACCTGAAAAAATTTTTTGAACAAATTCATCGATCAAAAATAAAATGTATGCTTCGAAATGACTATTTTACACTATTAGGCGGACTATCAATTTTTGAGGTGTATTTATAGCAAGAATGTGGCAAATTAAAATGTGATCCTGTTACTATGGTGAAATTAATAAGTAGACATGATAATTTTCGACGTTTATTTTTCTTAAAAATCGACATTTACTAAACCTAAAAAATCGGCAACGAATGTCGACGTTTATTATAATACAAATTAGTATTTCATAAAAAGTGGCCACTAATGTTGATGTTAATTTTTCCTAAAAGTCTATGACAAAAATTGGCGTTTATACATTTTATCGGCTTTTATCTAGAAATTTTTATAAATTGAATTCCTTGTAATTAAATTTAACTAAAAGTTTATAAATAAAAATAAGACTTTTTGTATGCTGGATTGTTTGTTGTTATCTATATCAAGTGAATGTGTTGTTGTTGACATCGACCACCAAACTTGAATAGCTAATTTTTAGGAACAAATCAGAAAGCGTATTTTACTCGTTAACTCAAGCCTCTTATTCACGAAATCGTGATCATTCCTGAAAAAATTAATGTGACGTGAATATAACGTACAACCAAATCAATGAATGAATACTTAGGTAAAAAAGTTTTACCTTGATGAGTAACAAACGACTATGAATGCAGAAAATGCCCCGGGGGCGTATACGGAACGATGCTCCTACGACAGCAATGCAAAATAAACTAAGCAAGGTGTTTTAACTCTTTCGGAGGATGGATTATATACATTTTATAAAGTGGAGCTTTTGAAAATACCTTAGGGACATCTGACGATCAGTACTCATTTTTCAGTTCGTGAAAACATTTCTTTTGCCTTTTGGAAGAGGTCGGCAGACCTTGTCGCACAGAAGACACAATTGACGTCCCCCGACTTTTCAGTAAATGAAATCCAAAGTGCATAAGGATTATCGGATATGGTTAAGGGTGAAGACAAAGCGCAATAAGCCGATCATATTGTTTTGTTCCTTACCTTTGGCATAGGATCCCGCGGAGGCCCAGCATCTGCCTAAGCGGCAATAGAAATCAAAGTTTAGCGAATTCCGAATGTTGTGTTGCAGTCTGGTATGAAAAATACCGACTTTATCTTCCGTTTGGATGTTTCGTGGTAAAATATATTAGGTATTAGGGTGAAAACCAAATTTTAAAATCATAATTTTGTAGAAAAATGGAGTTATCGACGACAATTCAATTTCGCCGAATTTACAAGTTCTGAAAATTCGATGTTTATCCTCATATATTGATTTAAATCGAATCCTACTAAGCCTAATTTATAAGTAATAGATTTCAGCAGTGACGAGTTTCATTTTAATCATTTACTTTGTTATACAAAATATACAGATTTCTAGCGTTCGTCAAACTTTTTATTACAAAGTTTTGCACAAATGGAAAGGGATGTTAATTTCATTTGCTAAATGTTTAGTAATCTATACATTCGATTCAATAAATCTTTACTTGCTTTAAGTATTCAGCGAATGGATGAATATTGTAGTTATAAGATGTTTAATACAGAGCCATAATTTAAAAGGTAAAATTTCAATCAGAATTTGCGATTTTACATGCAAATATATTGCTAGAAATTATAAAACATTTAAGAAAACCAACTTAAAGTATGTTTTAAACCATCCCTATTGATTACGTTATCATTTACATTAATATTTAGGAATTTTGTACGGTAATGCTGTAAAGACTAATTTTCGGCATATTTAACTCTCCCTTGATCTTACCCGTATTAGATACCAACGTTCTGTGCGTAACCTGTGTAAAATCTTGGAGTCACGTTTGATGAAAAAGTTTAAAAGATATAACTCGAGGATCAAATATTCTGAATAAATTAATAATTAATTAATTAATGATTCAGTTCACCTCGCAAAATATTTTAAATTCAACTCTCTTACACATTCAAAGTCCGCCATTTTCAGGCTATTATTGAAGATCACTTTTATTATTATTAACAGATTTGCTCTGAATTTATGTGATCCGAGTGAGAATATTACTGCTCGAATTCAAGAATATCCTTATGAGATCGAGTTTACGAATAATGTTAATGTATGAAACTTTCGTATTCATAATAAAATGTTCGGTTTTTTCATATGTATCGTTTACTCCAATTCTATATTTTTAAAAATAAAAAAATAACATAAATAAAATTAAAAGACATAAGGAGCTGAGAAATCTGATTTATACATTATCTAGGATATAGGTATTAAAGGAGATGTGAAAAATGTATTCCCTAAGATTTAGATATAAGAATCTAGTTATCTATACTCTGTTTCACCCTGAGAAGACAGCATTGCGCTTATGGCGCGCGAAGTTGCCAAAATTCCCGTGAATTAGAGCTAATGCCTATCCCTTTAAACTTTCTGCTTGATCCAGATTCCATTCTGATTCAGATGACTTCACTACAACTGAATTGAAATATTTTAGAATTTCTACCTAAAACAAAAAATAATTTATAGGATATGCTGACTCGAAACAAAAACATAGTTAATGGAGTGTAATAGGTAACTTGGAAAAAATCACGCTATCGCGATGCAATTGAAACACTTCACCTTTTAGCCACAGTTACTATATTAACACGATATATATCACCAACAATCTGCAAGGCGCACTGAATCGTATAATTACACATCAAACAACCTCTTGCTATCAACTCTCGTGCAAAACTGTTTCATTGAATCAAAACTTGAGTCTTTCTCCCTTGGGAAGTTTCTTCGACACGTGTACCGTCGGGTGAGTCCCATCCTTCCCTCATAAAACACACATTTTACAGAGGAACCAAAAAGTTGGCACCTATCAGAAATATCTGGGTGCAAATCTCTCGTCTATTCACTAAAGGGACATAAATCCTCCCTGTTGGGGATTTCCAGACGAATTCGAATCTGTTCACTTCCAACGAAGCCTCTTTCTTTATAGCTTGAGAGGTTTTCATAATTTTTTCTGCGTCTCATTTCTTCGAGATATTTTTTGAGGCTTCAAAAATGATTTTGATAATAAGGCGGAGAAACCCAAAAACCAGCATTGTATTTTTATCTGTACGTATATACGAAGTTTACATAATTATCCCTTGGTTATAGTCATACTTGCATTCTTTAAAACGTGACATTTCGCGAAATTCGTTAAGCAAGGGAGTTTTCCCACAATAAAAAGCTAAAACAATAAAATATGATTTTATGAACCCTGAAAAAGGTGTTACGTAATCTCTTTTAGAAAGATCTTTTGATTTTGTTCCATATTCGAATACTAATTTTCGTGTAATCCGTTTTTTTATTTATTCATTGATTTTAAATTAATTTATTTACCAAAATATACCCAATACCTTGTAAATAAGCTTTATATTACAATTTTACATTTATACGTTCATTTGCGTAATACTTTTTATAATTACAAACGTCAGTGCGTGACCGAAATTTTATGAACCGACAAAAACTTATTATATAAATTTGGCATTATTTTCTAATAAAATTATTAAAATGACTAATTCAATCACCTTTTATTAGTTAAATTAGAAAGCATGGAAATTTTACATATTGTATGCTTCTCACTTCAATTTTGATTTACTTTTGGTGATGGGTATCACGAAATATGTTGATTGGTTTTCATCATCATCATCATGCTTCTGTCCGAAGACAGGTTTTAACTGAATCGCTGCCTCCATTTCTCTCTCTCCGTAGAAGCCTCTTTTATACCTATATAAGTATTATATCCCTGCTTTATATTATCTAATATTCCTATTCTTTTTCTCCCTCTTCCTCTTCTTCCACTATTTTTTCCTTCTAAGATCGTCCTTTGTAAACACTGTCTTCTCAATATGTGCCCTATCCAATTTACTTTTCTTTTCCTGGTTGTTTTTATTAGCATCCTTTCTTCTCCCACCATTTCTAATACTTCTTCATTTCTCTTCCTCTCTGTCCATTTCACTTTCATCATTCTTCTCCATACCCACATCTCAAAACTTTCAAAATATTTTTCCTCCTTCCTCCTTACCGTCCACGTCTCTGCACCATAAAGAGCAATGCTTCATATGTAGCATTTTGCTAATTTCTTCCTTGTTTCTAAATTTATTTTCTTGCTTGTGAAAAGCTCCTTCTTCTCGTTAAATGCTGCTTTTGTCATTGCAATCCTACTTCTGATGTCCTGTGTACTACTTCCATCCTGCGCTAAAATACTGCCCAGATATTTGAAACTACTTACTTGTTCCAATTTTTGGCCATTTACCATTATATTTAATTCTTTATATTCCATTGAAACCACCATGACTTTTGTTTTTTTCTGCATTGATCTTCATTCCATATTGTTGGCCAACCTCCACTAGTCTGTCTATCATCCTCTGAAGCTCTTTCTCGCCTTCTGCTATTAAGCCCTGATCATCTGCGTATTTAATGGTGGTAATACTTTCACCTCCTATCTTAAATCCTTTCTCTTCCATCAACGCTTCTTTTGTTATTGTTTCTGCATAAATATTAAAAATCGCTGGTGAAATAGGACATCCATGCCTCACTCCCCTCCCTATTGAAGTACTTTCTGTTTCTTTTCCTTCAACCCTGACTCTAATCTTTTGATCAAAGTAAAGGTTTTTAAGCAGTCTTTTATCTTTCCAATCTATTCCTATTTTGTTTAAAATACCCAGCATTTTATCCCATTTCACTCGGTCAAAAGCTTTCTCCCAATCTACAAAACAAAAATACATACCTTTATTGACTTTTAGCGCTCTTTCTATCATCATCCTCATACATCCTATAGCATCTCTAGTCCCTCTTCCTCTTCTGAAACCAAACTGATTATCTTGCAGCTCCTTTTCTATTTTACATTCAATTCTTTTGGTTATTATTCTGGTTAGAACTTAAGCTGTATGAGAAATTAAACTAACAGTTCTGTAATCCTTACAACATTTTGCATTGTTCTTTTTCTCCAGTGGTACCATAACAACATCTAAAAAATCTTCAGGCCATATGCCAGTATCATATACTTGGTTAAAAATTTTTGTTAGTTGCTTAACTGCTTTCGACCCCAAAACCTTAAGAACGTCCACTGGTATATCATCACTCCCAACAGCTTTCCTTCTTTTCATGTCATCAACTGCTCTTTTAACTTCAGACTCGAGAATACTTGGTCCTAGCTGATCTTTTTCCACATCCTCTTTTTCATTTAATTTAATATTTCTTGGCTTTCCTTCTTTGTCATACAGCACCTCAATGTATTCTTTACATTGTCTGACTCCGAGACTATTTTACCACTTTTGTTCATGATTCCTTTACGCCCTATCTTTCTTGCCTTTTTCTTGAATAGTTCCCTTGCTTTGCGATACATGAGGTCTGTTCTACAAATTCTTTCACACTCGACAATCTCCTCGCATTTCTCATTTATCCACTATTCTCTGGCTTAATCTGTTTCCCTTCTTAAAACATTATTTAACTCCTTGTACTTTCTTTGGCATTCTTCAGTGTTTATGTTCTTCCACTTTCTCCGCTCTTCCATTTTTTGCAGCATGGCTGCTGTGATCCAGGGTTTTTTGTTTCTTTCACCCGTTATCTTTCCTACCTTCTTTTCCATTACATCTTTAATGTTGCTATGGATGTATCTCCACTCCTCATCTACATTCTTCCTATTTTCTTCAGCTCTCTCCCCCAACCTTTCCTCCAGCTCAGTCATGATAGCCTCCTTGTTTTTAAGGAGTTCCTCTAAGTTCCATTTCTTGTTAACTCTTATGTTTCTCTTAACGCTCTTCAGTCTACATTGTGTATTTGCCACCAAAAGGTTGTGGTCGGAATTGATATCTGCCCCTGGTAGTGTTTTCACATTTTTAATGCTATTTCTAAATCTTTCATTGACTAGTATATAATCTATCTGGTACCATCTCTGGTCTCCTGGGCTTCTCCATGTGTAAAGTCTCCGCTGGTGATGCTTAAACCATGTATTAATTACACTCAATCTATTTCTATGGCAGAATTCCACCAGTTTCTCCCCTCTTTCATTTCTCTTCCCTAGTCTATATTATCCCACTATCTTATCTTCCTGCCCCTCTCCGACTACACTGTTCCAGTCTCCCATTACTATGGTGGTGATCCTTCCTTTTCTCTCCTCCTCCAATATCTCCATAATCTTTTCATACATTTCATCTACTTCGTCGTCTCCAGCATTAGTTGTTGGCATATACACTTGAATTATAAGCATTTCGAAAAACGTTTTTTGCAGACAGACTTTTTCACGTCCCAAGAAATGATTTTGGAGAAATAAAGGTGTTTTGAAATTTTTTAACGACGTTTGATAAATATTATATATTTATTATTTATATAAGCGTAATAAAATTTTTTCCAAGATGCATGACAAAATAAATTGTCTTTATTGGATAAGTAGAGACCGAGATATGACGTTATATGTTTAAAGATACATAAAACACATACCGTGTTCACATTTTTAGCTTTTCTTATTTTTAGTAACTTTTTCGAATGTTTAGAAAATTAAGATATGCCTACATAATCAGGTTCAGCGTATAATTTACTAGGATTGTGCGTCATGATTTTACCTAAACAACAATATCACCATAATCACCACAAATTTGGCAACTGAGAGGGATTTGAGAAGGAGAGAAAAGCAATGGAAAAGAGAGCGATAGCCCATAAGACACCATACTATCAACTAAGTTTTATGGTTTCAAATAGGACTTTAAAGCTACGATCATCTATTTATTGACTTATTTCTATGCGCACCAATTTCAGATTCCAGGTAAAATTAATCATACGCTGTTCTTCCAAAGACGGGAACGCATCATCAAAACCTGTTTAACGTTACCAAGGATTCAGGATCAAAATCTTTGGAGCGGAAAAATAGTTTTGGCGGATAGGCTCCTCACGCATCAAAGAACGTTATCTCGCAAAGACCAAAGCAGTTCAATTTAACGCCTCCGTAGCACACTCAGCACACGCACGCCCACAAACAGGCTGAGTCTCTAGCGAACCTTTCCTTATTGTGAACGGCGTCGGTTTAGAAAGAGTAGAAAAATAAAGGCGAACCGTTACTTACGCTTTACCTGACGCCGTAACAATAGATTAGGGTCGAGAGTCGGCAGGGTCGGGCGGAAGTCAAAGGTTGATCCTTAGTCTCTCTCGCTTTACTCATCATTTCTCTTTCCCTCGTTTTCCGGCTTGCGAGAGAACGAGAAAGAGTGAAAATAGAAACAAATAATACTCCTTGCTCCGCATTTACTCTCGCTCCCGATTGTGTATTCTTCCGGAACATTTGACGAAAAAAACCTCGGACTATAAATAGAGTCTCCTCGCCATTCGCTCTCGTGATTTTATTTGCGTAAACATTATAGAAACGAAGGACACCGGGGAAAAGTTTCTTAAATAACGCAATTTTGGAAGTGATAGGAACGCATGTACTTACCTATTTGTACCACCTTATCACACGATTCTCTTTTTGCATCTAGTTCAATGTAGAAAACCTACCAGTTCCCATGGTAATCTAATAGAGTTGACGTCGGTCCCAAAATGGCCTCGAATATTTGCCGTCAATGTCGATCTGTCAGGATTAATCTCCCTAATTGTCCTCCATTTTATTAATGAGCATCTTATCCTATTAGCGCTATATAGTCGATGTTCAGGAAATGACGCAACGGGGAGCGATGGGAAGACCACGACTGCATCAAACATTCCGATATTCATGTGAAAATTCCGTAGTGTTGAATCGGATTTGTAAATATAACATGAGAGGTAAGATTAGAATTTATTTAGCAAGGAAACGGCAAACTTGGTGAATAATGGACTTTATATTAAATAAGCGAATTTGAAGTATCAGATAAAAATTAGTTACAAATATTAAGCTTCATCGCTATTTAATTATTAAACCTGATAGCAATGTTTAAAGAGAACACGCGCATGAACAATTTGAAGTGGCGCAGAAAAGCTTAGTACCAAACATTAGCTTACTAATTTCCTCACATTTCACTACAAATACATCACTGCAGTGTGCGCCAATTCTCCCAGACCATGAATAGCTCCTGAAAACTTGCGCCGCGACCACTAAATAGGCGTCGTTAATTTTTAGCATGAAAACACGCTCAAAGGCGTATCCAAGCCAGCTGCGGAGCGTTTATAAATCCATATCGGCTAATAAGTTAGCTGTCGGCTATTTTCTCGCTTTATCTTGCATATTACCGGGCGAGCGCGTATTCATTCCAGCCGTTTCGTTATTTTCGCCCGTTCCCCGCGGACGTTAAATGAAGCCTGGGATGTAAGCCATGAACCGGAAGATCGATGTTGTCCGACTCGGAGTGAGAGAGAGATAGAGAGAGAGAGTTGCAAAAAGTAACCGCCAGAGACCGACGAGCGATTTCATTGCCCGCCACTTCCCAAAAAGCGGGACGGCGACATGAAAAAGCGAAGAAGAGGAAATGGAAGAAGGAAGAGAGGTGGCGAGCAAAAGGAGAGAGGGGAAAAGAGGCCGGGTGGAAAAAAATTGGCCATCGAAATGAAATCATTGGGGCCGTTAAAAACGAATGATGTCCCCGGAAATAAAAGCAGAACGTTTGGTTAAGCCTGTAAGAAGAGGAGGAGGGATAAAGAAAGGTGTAAGAGTAATGGAGAGAGAAAGGGGATGGAGGAGAAGGGGATTGAGAGGTGCAAATAAAGGAGAGAGAGAGGAACGGATAGGGAATATAGTGGGGGAGAGAGAGGATAGATAGGAAATGAGATATAGATAGGAGAGGGAGAAAGAGAAATGGAAAGAGTGGGGACGAGAGAGAGAGAGAGGGAGGGCAAGTTGAAAGATAGATGGGGAGAGAAAGAGAATTATGGGGTTAGAGAGAATGAATGTTAAAAAAAATCCGGAAGATGTCAGGAAGAAAGATAGGGAGTGAGATAAAGAAGTGTCAACTGTTTTGGTTCAAATAAATAAAAACAATTGGCAACAAAACGTTCGGATTTTGGCAACTATTCTCTCTCTCCCCCTTCGAGTGAAATCGGGCGGCCCATTTTAAGTTTATTTAATCTTCATAATCAATTCGTGTCCACGTCAGAACGCGTCAACCTTCCCTTGCTCTGCCAATCACATTTTTCATATCTCTTCGTTTTACTCCCTCAGATACGAGAACGCATCTGAGTTGGACGAACGCAAAGGAACGGTAATTTCCGCTGCATTTAGCACGATCATGCGGATGGCAGGAGATGAATTAATAGCGCGAAATGCGTGTGTAACGCGGCGGATTAACTGGCAGGGGATGATTCGGTGTGCCTTCTATACATGTTTATTTTCTCCTTGAATTTTTTTATATCGAAAGCCTGAGAGATAAATAAAGCGTCTGATTCTTTCTGTCGCGTAAACATATAGCTCGCGGAGTGTTCGGTGAATCGCGGCTTATAAACGATGCGATATTAACCTAGCGGATGAATAAGCCGCTCGTAATAATAATAATAATAATAATAATGGGATGCGATGATGGGACGCGTTTTGTTGCACAGAAGCGGGATAAGAGGATACCAATTAAATCCTACACTACGTTCGTTGCGTTGTAAATTGCACCATCAAAATTTTAATTTTGGCTCATCATTATTTTATTTCAAATCTTAACGATTGAAATGGCACATGCTGCACGCAAGTTCTGTATAAAATTTTAAAACTTAAATAATGATAAAAATAATGTCAGTAATTTTAATATGTATCTTCACAATGAATACGTTATTTTCGCTTCGAGAGTATCGACAAACAGTAATTTGCACACCTTGACAACGTTTTTCAATGAAAAATAAAAGTTTAAATAAAATAAATGCTACCCAATGCGCGCACATGATTTAAGTATTTCTCACTTGTGGATAATAAACTTCAAAATTACCTGTGAAAAAACTGCACAGCATGATATAGAAGCTGCCTAACCTATTGTTTGTTTGCGAAACGTTAAACATTTAACGCGTTAAAAATGCAAATGCACGCAAAGCACGTAATTAAAACTGCAACGTACAGCGGTGAACTCCCTCCGCGTATTTCTGATATACACGGGGCTCATACTAATACCTCGCAGCGCGTAAAACCCGACGGGAAAATATTTTACTCCCCGTTGTGATTCCGCGTCGATAATGCGCTCGCGGACGAACGAGAGGCCCTTTTTTTTAGTGCCCCGTAAACAGAGAGGAGCATCACTAAAAAGCATGTCCAAGGGAGTAATAACGGAGGAGACTCCCGATGAAACAAAAACCTATAAAATTCAATTAGAGCGGCACACGCACGATTTTAATGCACGCAGAGGGGTTTAGGTGCGAGGGGAGAGGGAGGAAGAGAGCGGTAGCGGCGGGGGGCGGAGATTAAGGGGTGGGAGAAACAGACGGGGAGGAATGTAAAGATTAAAATCGAAAAGGATCTAGAATGGCGTTCCATTTTTGTCCTCCGCCTCCACCCCAAAAACAGCAAAAATGGAACCTTTTTATTTTTTAAATGCCATAACGCGCGGACCATACAATCGAATGAAAAAAAGAGAGCCGAACAGACTCACTCTCCAAAGCCGAAAGAGAGAGGAAGCTCTCGACGTTGCAGGCCAAAGCCATACACCGATAAAGCGATATCATTCAGTGCGGCACTCAGAAGGGAGAAACTCGAAATAGCCACTCTTCACATCCCCCCTCTCTCTTTCTCCCCGTCTCGCTCTAAAGCACATCCTTTGGCAGCGCACCATCATTTATGAAGATTAATCCCCCTTTGCACCGGAACTCTAAAGCGTGTGGACATAGCAGTCCGCGAAGAGGCCTCCCCCTCCTCCTCTTCCTACCTTCTCCCCCACCCTCCTCCCCACTCTCCCTCCCTCTACAACCCTCTCACCTCTTCCGGACGCCGCCAACACTTCGTGCAATGCGCGCAACATTTCATTACTCGGGGTGTTGGGTTTCCGATGTCGCAGATAAGGCGCTCCCCACTACCAACACCGCCACGCCACCGCCACTTCGCGGGGCGGTGGGCCCCCTGGAACGTCCGTTTGTGCCACTCGCTGCTGCGGCGTAATTATCGCTGACGGACAACACATACGCCGGCACATGCATAACCCACACAAATACGCTCCGACACAAGTGCCCGGGGCGCCGTACCGCCACGTTGTGTCCGGTCTGGTCTCCTCACGGTCCTTCCTCTCTCTTTTACACCCTTTCCCCCCCCCCCCCCTCTCTCACCGTCTTTCTCGGCCCCTTCCGGCTACGCTTCCTTTTGTGGCCGGCCAACCATGCAAAATTCACGATTACGTGATAAGGATCGGGAAGGAATTGAGCGAGAGAGAAGTCGATGTTGGCAAAACGAGGGGGAGAGAGAGAGAGAGAGAGGGAAGGGGAGAAAAATTGACCGTTTTTGCGGCGACGTCGAGGTTGGCCCGCGCCACTCTCCGTTTTAAGTGTTTACAAGACTTTTTGCGAGGATGATGTTAGGCGATCACGAGAGCGGCTTGGGGAAGTTGCTTTTTTTAAAGAGAGGCGTCCGGCGATAAAAAAGAATAGAGCGCGAGGGGTAAGGAATTTACTGGAGTGCTTAAAAACTGGACTTGAAAAGAACTGACCGAGTAATTTTTCGGAGGCAAGAATGACAGGTGGGATGTACACGAGATCGAAGGGAAGATAACTCTCTTTCTCTCTCTCTCTCTCTCGGCATTCGTGCGGTGATTTGCGGGAGGCGGTTGAGCAAAATGTCCTCGGAGATCGTGCGATGAATGACCGCACTCGAGAAATAACTCACCTCGCCGTTTAACCGCAGAAATTTGACGCCCCCGAGTTAGGCGGGAGCGCTGATAAGCCGCGGCGTATAAAGTGGCCGAATATCGAGTTTGCTTTGTTTTATCTGCTACCCTTTAGAATCTTAGATGGATGAAAAATTTTGAGAGAAAATAGGGGGAGGATTTATTATTTATTGTTTTGGAAATTCTTTACGTTGATGATGTTGTACTCCCACGTTTTTCAATAATGCCGAAGCAAAACCATGCCGAACGAAAACAATTAACGATATTCAGCGTTTGATGATTTTTCGCTTAATTATGTTAGGTACCCATTTAATTTTTATTTTTCTCTCTTTTTTATGCACGTGGAAATTCGCACACAAACAATCAAGTATGTTAATATGGCTTATCGTTTAACTAGAATAATAAAATTACTTCTTGATTTGGTAGCAGGAAAACGCTGATTCGATGCACCGTGTACTTTTTTAAAATTTTCAGAAAATTATAAAAGAAAACAAGGAAGTTGAGGTAAAATATATGCTGCAGCCTTGATTATCTTCCCCTTAGTTATCTGGCTGACCTCAAAAACAGAATTTCCTCAGAAATTGGAAAAATACTCCACCGACGTTTGATGCTATTATGGGTTGTTATTTCAATAAATATTCTCTGTAATTGAAATCACCTTGTACAATGGTTTAAAGAAATAAACGTCGAAAAGAACATGCATCGTCATAAAAACACAATGTAATCGAACTAACGCTGCCATAATTTGGGTAGTTAAACACTTTAAATAATTACACTAACCTCTAAAGTTTAAACAAATAAATTCTTTCATACAGTAAGTAGTTCTAGCTCGCAGTTTGAACCGTATATCAAATGGCTCTCTAAAAAAGAGATGGAGTGTTTCAATTTTAATGTTTATTTATCCGTTCCAGAAGCATGGAAAGAGGAGAAAAAAAAATCGAAAAAACGAAAATTTATATATTAAAATAGAAGAAATCATGCGAAAAAATCGCGAAACGAAAAAATTGTTTGCGTCAAAACGGGCGTGCTTAAACGTCGATAATTATACCCTAATGAGTTTCTCCGGGAACGGTGTGGGGAATCTCGCTTGTTATTTTATTTCTCCTTTCCACTGAGAAACATTCGCGAAGTTGCGGGTAATTGGACGAGGGGAGTAGGATGGCGAGGAAACCGGTTTTAAAAGGGGAAGTAGGTGAGAGAGATAGAGTGAGGGAGGGAGATGTTGGAGGTGCCGGGTTAGAAAGGGGTTAAAGCTTTAGGTATGGAAGGAGAGAGAGAAAGAAGGAGTGGAGGAGGAATGGAGGTTGAAGAAAGGGAGATAGGGCTCTAGAACCGGGGCGCGGTCTGCAGAAGTTCGCGCGGTTAGTGACGGGAAAACTGACGATGAGGCAAAGGCGTTCGGAACAAGAAAGAGGGAGCGATGGGGAGAGTTATTAGGTTGGGGAGGGAAAAGAGAGAATGTTGGCACGGTTAGAGAGTGTTGGAAGGGATATTACAGAGTTCGGTATAGAGGTAAGGTTGTAGACGTTTGAGACGAAAAGTGTTAAGGAAGTGGGCAAGAAATAGAGGAAGAAATTGGAGGCAAAGTATGAAGATTTGAGGACGGATAAGTAAAACGATGACAAAAAGGAGATAAATAAAAAGAAATTGCAAGGGGATAGAAGAAGCGTTAGCTCGTGATTAAGGCTACATTATATCAACGGAATGAAAGGATGAGTAAAGTAAAAAAGAAACCAAGAGATAAACGCCATAAATGCACAGACGAGGCGGTAAAATATTTTAAGAATAGTTTAAAACTAAAAAAATATATATGAAGTAAGTAAGGGTATCATAGATATTGATGGAAACTTTTATTAAAAAATTGGAATAAATTTCCATTTTTTACCACAAATATTTGAACGATATATGCATGTAAAGAATATGTAAAATTTTTAGGCTGGGGGAATTTATTTTAATGCTCTCTTTTTTCTTCAACATGTCCCCGAAAAATTGAGGTCCACCGCAACTTTTATCTGAAGAGAGAGCGTCACCTCAAATTTCACGTTATTGACCTCGTTACTCATGTATAAACTGTATACACCTGTGAAGTTTATAAATAAAAGGTAATTTGAATGAACAGCACAGACGAAAATAAAAAAAAGAAATAAGAAAAGTTTCGGCGAAATCAGCAAAAAAAATGTGGAGTAGGGCATAAAGAAAAGAGTAAAGAGATGAGATAATGAAGAGCTTGTGAAAAGGGGAGCAGACTCACCGAACGGAATTAGAGAGAGAGAGAGAGAGAATTGGAAGGAGGCGGATAAGGCGTGTGACTAATTAAGGGCGAGAGGGAAGGAAAGAGTGCAGCCGATGGAAGAAGAGACGAAGAGGGAAAACAAATCGAGAGGGTGAGGAGAAGAAGAGAGTCGGAGAGAGAGACAGGGAGAGGAAAGAAATAAGTTGGAAGATAAACACAAGTGGGGTAAATAGGAGGTCGAATGAGCCAACGACCAGGGAGCGGGTTACGTTACGCGAGGGAACAGACAGAAGGAGCAGATGGTCGCAGGGTAATTAGCAATAAGGGCGATTTGAGACTGCAGCGAATGTAAATAGCCGATGCGGATGCAGATTCGGGCAGACGTCAGAGGGCGCTTTAGGGAATACTATCTCCGCATCTCTCCCTTCCTCTCTCTCTCTCTCTCCTTCTCTGAATCCCCACCTACCCTTCAACATTCCTTCGCCCCCAAACTCTCCTTGCCCTTCGACAATTACCACCGCAATCCGCCGGCGACGGCGAATTGTCGGTCGATGAGAGAGAGGGAAGTCTTAAGAGGGAACGTATACGAGAGGATAATGGTCGCAGGAATCTAATTCGGAGTGCAA
This sequence comes from Tanypteryx hageni, assembly GCA_028673005.1. NCBI lineage: Eukaryota > Metazoa > Arthropoda > Insecta > Odonata > Petaluridae > Tanypteryx > Tanypteryx hageni. The sequence continues at coordinate 158,933,496 of CM054112.1, forward strand.
TTATGGGAGTTGCCATTTAACAGCTTGTGGAATGAGAAGCGCATGCGATGCAGCGAAATCGCCTTGAATAGTAGTAATTCATTATTTTACGGGTCTTTAAGTGTGTCTTTCCCGCTTAAACCTTTAGTTTTTGGGCTATCCAGACTCCGAAAATTCCGCATTAGTCGTCTTGATCTCTCTTTCTCTCTCTCTTTTTATAGAACGCTTCCTCAGAAATACCTGAGGTTTGCCAAAATCGAGAAGAAAGATAGACATGGAGTAGTTTTCAAAATTGGTACGAGGTGACGGTATGTTACAGGAAAAGCTCTATGTAGCTTTATTCCGCGTCCTCTGTGCGGTTTTCCTGGGCTTTCGTCGTCATGATCGAATGCTGCATGGTCTTGTTGCGGATTGATGACTTCCGGGTAAAACTTCGGAAAGCACGATGGAGAATGTTTTAATAGAGCGGATGCTTGGGGAAACTTGAAAATTTTCTGCTAGTTATAGGTTTTGGGTCCATTCAATTGGATATCCTTTCACTGTTGGATAATTTAATCTATGCAAACAACATAAGGTCCTATAGTACGGACTACGAAAATATTTTTCCTGTAATTCTGATATCTCCTAGGATGAAAATAAAATTAATTTGATTATTCATTTCATTAAAATTAATGGCGTTCATGCGACTGGCGACGCTGATGTATAAATACTACTTCCTGTTAACAATTTCCACTGATATTTGGCAACAATTTCAATGTCATTCAAGATAACCTCTGTTTATGGTTACTTGGAAATTTAATCCCATTACTGGGTAGTCTTGTATTCGCGTTATTTTTCAAAGTTCTGATTTCGCAATCACGATCTTATCGCTATTAAATAGCCGACAAATATTCGTGTAAAAAGGCGACAGTTTCACTCAAGCAATCCCTGCCCCCGCGAGATCCGATAGCGAAATTAATCGAGCAGCGGATATCACATGTGTTGATTCTTTTTATCTCCTAAGCATGTACTTCAACAATAGCCGCCGCCATTAAAACTAAGAAGACGGTATGTTTTTACGGTCCTCGCACACTCCACTGGATTATCCCAACTAATCTCCATCTTCCCCTCCATTACATCCCCAGTATTCCATTTAATTCCGAACCCTCTCTCTGGCGTCCTCCACAGTCACGTGAAGGCCTTCCGCACTCCCGTCTACCATTTCCCCTCTTCCCCACTCCCTTGCTCTACTCACCAATCCATTCCTCTCCACCTCCCTTGCTCAGCACCCTCCCTCAGCCGGACCCGGCAAAGCTATTCCTCTCTCTCTCTCTCTCCGTGCCTCCGTTCCTGACACCGCAATTTACGTCTTCGCAGCGAAAACGGACTCACTGCACCCCATCCTACCCTCCTTCCCACCTCTTCTACCCAACCTCCCTTATCGCTCCCTTCCTTCTCTCCCCATATCCTCTCCGACTCTTCCGTTTGTACCATTGCGGTCCTTTTCTTTTCATCCCTTCTCCAGTCTCTTCCTCTCCGTCCACTCTTTTATACTCCCTCTCCTCTTTCGTCTGCCTCTCCCCCTCCCGCCTACTCCCTCCTTTCTTCTAGCAATCTTTCCCTCTCTCCTTCGCCCTTCGCGTCCTACCTCTCGCCCTCTATCCAATTCGACCCCCACCTCCATTCCACTGGGTGAGATTTACTGGTCCATCCGCCTCTGCTTTCTCTTCTCCACCTAATCCTCTGCTCATCCGCTCCCCCCGAACCAATTCTTCCTCCCTCCCCAACTCCGCCGCTCCTTCCGTGCCCTCCGTCAACTCTCACTCCTCCCACCCTCTCCTACCTCCTTTATTCCCGGCATTCCTGGCGGCGGAGGACACCATTGACCCGATGGGGTTCCGAAGGAAGAGGGAGTAGAAGGGGGAGAGTAAACTGTTTTAGGTGCCAGGTGTGGCTGAGGCGAGCTCGAACTCGTTTTTCGACGTCAATGCAGGAGAGAAAGAGAGAGAGATATAGAGAGGGAAGGATAGAAAAAGAGAGAGAAAGACTAACTTCACTTGTTTGTTCCCGTTCACCTGTCCGATTTCCTTAGCGAAATACCTGCTCCTTAACTATCCCCCTTTCTCTCTTTTGCCCTTGTCTTTTTAAGTAGATATTCCCTCTTTTTTGTCTCTCAAGAGAGAGGGAGATAGGGAGAGACGGAGGGAAATAGAGAGTGAGGAGAGATTGGGAGGGATGTAGGATAGAATAGTAGATAGATAGGAGGAGAGAGATAGAGATGGAAAGATAGAGAGATGTAGAGAGGGACAGATAGAGAGAGAAAGAGTAGAGAGATGAAGAAAGAGTTAGGCAGAGAGGGATGGGAGAAGTGGCTGATATATAGAGAGAAGGAAAGAAAAGGATACGGAGGAAGAAAAGAGAAAAAGAGAGAGGGAGGGAGATAGGAAGACGGTATCTTTCGATGCTCCTATTCTTCTTCTCTCAACATTTTTTTCCTTCCTACAAGGTTCCGGATCTTACCAATCTCGCCCGCGAAAGAAAGTTGCTTCGGTTTTAAAACTTTCACTTTCAGACTCTAGACTTCGTCCACTCCCTCCTTTCTACAGCCTTCCCGAAAAAACCTCTCATACCGTCGCGTTCTACCTTCCTCGATAACTACGTTAGTTCGTTAAATTGAGATAAAAAATACGTTCCGTCGGAAAGATGAGAAGAGGGCGGACGGAGGAGCTTTTGTAAAACGGAGAGAGGCGGAATCGATAGTTTTACGAAGTTAATGATTTATGGATTAAATTATCCCTTTATTAAGATGCGATGGGGTTTCATGTTTCCATTTTTTATTTTTGGAGGACTTTCGTGAGGGAATGTTGCCACCATAAATCAGTCGCTTTTGCGAGTTGTGTCTCTGTTCCGCTATGGCGATAGTGTGAAACAATAAGAGCTTTATTTAGCGTAATTGAAAGGATTTCGTTAGTTTCGCCGAATTTAATTCATGTGCTCTATTATCACGTCGTTATAGAACGCTTATTATTTTGTTTCAAATCATACAATAGAGAATGGATGAAATTCAATAATAAACTAATTTAGACCATTTTGGGCTACCTACCGTTTGGCTTCTTAGATAAAAGCACTAATCGTTTAATCTAATACAAACGTTTACGGAAAAACTAACTATATGCTATTAATTTTAATGCCTTATTATTATGATATATTTATTGCGATTAAATTCACTCCTTTATGTACTCTTTGCTGCTAACTGTATGTAATTACCTTCAAGTTTGTATATAACTTTTGAAAACGATAACGAATATAATCGTGTACGTAGTTTTAATATGGGGAAGTTATTCATAATTATTCCATAAAAATTCTTAAGATCGTATCGTGCATTTCATTTTGAAAACCAATAGCGCATTAATGTTTCATAGGTAAAAATATGAATAATGGATTAAGTTTAGAGATATTTTAGCAAAGACCAAGAAACTTTCTTAAAGGATTCATTGTTTGGATTGTTTTTAAGCAGATGTATTGATTTATTAAATGTAACGTTGACCATTACATCCAATTCTGTGCGTGGTGTTAAAAGAATGTTGCTGATTAAGAATATACAGTTAAGTATTGCACACAAAATATACTCTACGCATCGCAAGAAATGATTAGACTACAAAATACGCAACAATGACTGCCTAAAAAATAAAGAATAATTTTATATTAATTGGTCATATTTAGGATATAATTTTACCACGGAAATGAATAAGATTCTGTAATTACATGCAATGAAGATATTTTCCTTAGATTATGTGATGAGGTACAAAGTGAATTTTAAGAAAAATTTGAATTTGAGAAAAGCTAAGAATGATCTGGTTACACAGAAACATGCATTATAATGCAGAAGGTCGCCAAAATATATGAAATATAATGGCAGATTATACTGTAGGCAACGAGTAAAAATACTATGTAGACTGTTTTAGTGATAATGTTAATAATATACACGCAAAAATTTCAAGAAAATTTTAAGAGTATGGAGAATAAATGCGTTCAAAAAAGATTATCGTCTTCACCAGAGACCAAAACGATTTAGTTTATCTGAAGGAAAATTAAACATTTCGACTTATACTTAACGAAATAATAAAAAACATTTACTTTCCCTACCAAAATATCAGTAAAAATATTTATGAACTTCAAAACGACGTAAGCGCTCAAAATGGAATCTAGAGATCAGAGAGGTAGGGATCGAAAAGAGCAAGATGGTGCATGGGGGAAGAAGATGAGAGAAAAAGTCAAGTGGGCGAGGAACACACGAAACCGCCGATTCTACACCGCGTACGGAGTGAGACAGATAGAGGCGTTAGGTGGCGGTTGGAACAAAGAGGGTGGTTTGAGAAGAGAGAGGGAGGGGGAGAAAAGGGGGTGAGATACCAATAAGAGAGGGAGGGAAGAATAGGAGGGGATATAAAGCGAAGCCTTAGGATCAGATGAGAAGGGTGTTGGTAGGCAGATGCGTAAAGGGGGGTAAGAATAGAGGGAAGGGAGAAAGGATGGAGGGGAGGCGTCGGGAGAGGGGGTGGGAGAGATGAAGGCATACGAAAAAAATAAATTGCGTCAGTGTTAAGAGGATGAGGTCGGCGAAATCAAAGAGAAACCCCTCCATATTGGAAGAGGGGAAGAAGATAAGGGAGAGACGCTCGCAGCCTCTCTTCGAAGGGGTTCTTAAGAGCAACTAGACATCTTCGGGATGCGGGATAAGGAGAATGGAGGAATGAGAGATTAGATGGGAGAAAGGAAGAGACTTATACATGAAAGAGAAAATATTCTCCTCTCTCTCTCTCTCCACGCCCGTTTCGCTCCTTTTTTTCCCTACCACTCCTGGTTCATCCATCCATTTCAGTGCGAGTATCCCCCGCCTAGGAGACGCTAGCGTAGGTCGAAGGCGGAAAGTCTAGTAGTCGGAAGGAAGTTTAATGGAGGGGTGGAGAAGAAAGCAAAAAAAAGATATCTTAATGTTTTCTTCGTTGGAGGGACGGAGAGAGAAACTCGGGGAGAGGATCAGAGTGGGTTTTGAAAGGGAAAGGGGAGGAGGACAACCTACAAGCCGGTGGATTAAGGGAGGGTTACATGGGAGAGGATTTAAGGGAGGGTTGAAGTGAGGGCCTCCGCTTTGACTTCGGGGTAGATACGGGGAGAGAATAAGACGCAACGTATGTTCGGGCGTTTTCACGAGTGTGTGTGTATTATGGGAGAGTGAGAATGATGAACTGCTTTATTTCCCGTTTTTTTACTCACTTTCTTTGCTCTTTCTGTGTTATATCTCCTATTCCTTTCTCTTAATCTCCAATCTCTCAAAGGTCGTCAGTGCGTCGGCCTCCCGTGAGGGTTTTGAAAAGTTTTTTTTTTCGTCTCTCGCTTTAGGGGCTCTCCTTGCCTTGCAAAGTCTCTTCAAAGAGGCTAGGCGCATCCTTTTTGCTTGCGCGTCACTCAAGACTCGATTGCTTTCGGGATGAAATGACTCGCGCCGCTGAGAGCTAAATTTGAAATGGTCGTTAAAAATTATCATTTTTTATGAATGGTATCTAGCTACACATAAAATAAATTTAGGGCTTACCCACGTAACCATGGCCTAAGATATTAAAGCAGGACGAAAGAAACGGTCGAGAGGCCATATTTGCTCCTGAGAAAACGAAGAAGTTTTGCTTTTGAGGCTTTGCTTATTGATCGCGTGAAACTATAGTTTGGAGAATTGTGTGGCTTACATTGATACACATACATATTGATTCTGCTTTCCACTTTAGAAAAAAGATAGCAAATAAGTGTTCAGTTTAATTCTGATAAGAAGATTGTGATGGTCGTCATAACACCAAGTTTCTCTTGCGAGAAGGTCAATGATTAGCAAAGGAAAATAATGGGAACATAGTAACCACTTTTGCTGATTAGACTATATTTCGTGTTCTACCCAAGTTACGAGCTGCATCAATTTGAAAAATTAAAGTAATTGGAAATAGGTTTTTTTCTTAAAACGAATATTTGAAAATTATCTTATATACACATTTAACTAGTTATATATTTATCAAACAAAAAATCAATATATACGTTACAACTAGCATTAATAAGCATATCAAACAATTGAGCTACATCCTACGCTAAAAGATATCGTTCCAGTTAAATATAGAGGCAGTCTAAGATATACATGAAAACGATCATTTATATCGAAATAGTGTAAATCGAATCCTATTTTCCTATGGACCTAATGTATTGTTTTTTATTTTTGTTCGCTTAACAAATCGCGTTGAAGCGAATCTCGCTCGTATAAATCGATACATGTAGTACCATATTATACCAATCGGGTATTCGCGAGTTAGATTGCTTATATCAAGGACTTCCTGTATTCACGTATCAATATTAAATTTTTGCCGGAATTAAACTATTACATTTCCAAAGCGCTGACATTCATACAAAAAACGAACCTATATGTCACCCAGAACAAATGGATTGAAAATACTCCCGTATATCATGTAAGAAATAAATTCATTTAATTCTTTCAAGGGTCCATAGATCAATCATGGATTTTTTATAAAATTGACATTTTTAATTCATAATAACGGTAAATCCCTAATGATTCTTTACCGGATAATAAAAAAAGTTACTAGGAAGATTAATTTACGACGAAAAAGATTACTTTATCTAAAAAAATCTCTTCTCACACTGCTAAATATCGCAGGCCATTATTTTACGCGTTCATAAAACCCTTAACCTCTCCATGACCTTGTTATTTTCCACTGAAGGAAGTCTTTAACTTGTGGCCGGATTATCGACTGTCAAATCATTTGGGTCAGGTTTCTCGAGGAGTGAGAATGCGGATGAGTGGACTCACCTGACATTTGGTTCCGTAAAGCGCTAACAAGGTCGAACAGATCAAAAGAGATGGGAGATATTGGAAGTCTTTGAATATATAGCTTGGAGAAATTTTCCAGGTCGTGGGATTTCACACATGTGGAAAGGATGGATGGGATGATGGGTTAGCATAAGGTTTGCGGTTTCTTAGTGTGTGAAGCCGCGATTTCTGGGTTTCATAAGTACGTACTAGATCAAACCTCTCATAACCGTTCTTTCATTTAATTCAGGGGAGTAGATCGTGATGACAAGATGAAACTTCTTTCTTTATTTTTTTTTGAACGGTTAAAGCTTCAGTGCCATATCCATGAAAGAAGCTCTAATTGACATAGAGGTTCTCCTTATGTCTTGGGTGGAATAACGTTTATCGGCTACAATTTTTCAGAAGTGGCAAAGGATAATTAGTTGTCTTCTACTCAGTGGCAGCGCTAACACCTCGAGGTTTTATCTTGGGGTTATTTTTAAAGACTTAAAAAATAACACGTGAATAGAGAAATTCAAAACGTCGTCAATAATATGCTTTAACAAGAAATTTGAGGTCGTAAAGTTAAAATTCCTAAAATTGCTTTTAATATTCGTTTTAAAAAGCTGGAATAAATAAAACGAAATGACCCATCCGTTTTTCGCTACCTTTTACTTTAAAGTGTTCTCCAAGGCTATGAAGGAGAATGGAAATATTTTGAAAATTACTTTCCATTTAGCCTCGCATTCACTTTCCCCCATCATTACCTTCAAAAAAGACTCCTCCCCCCATTCAATTTGCCATTCCCTTTAACCTCCTTCTCACAGGAACCATTTAAAAATCATATAGCTCCTCCCACTCTTTATTCCGCTCTCCATTCGCCTTCGGACCTCTTTTACTGCATTGTCTCTCTAACCGCCACATTCCGGCCACCTACCCTTTTTTATTGGAATCCATAAAAAAAAAACTCTTGCGAAATGCCATTTACATACCAATCATTTCCACATTACCCCTCCTTCTACGTATAATTTTCCCCATCTTTACATTTTTGCTCTTTTTCCTCCCTCTATTTTTCTTTCTCTTTCAGTCTTCTATTCGTTTCAACGTCTCATTACTGGACTCCTTCTACTCAAACAAACATATTAGCACTCCTTACCTTCCCACGGACCCCTACCTTTTCCCAATAACGTAACAGAGAAGAGAAAGAGAGAGAGAGAGAGAAATACACAGACAGACACACGTTTCCTCCTGCTCCCGTAAAATCTCCCTCCCTTCCCCTCCACTCCGACTCCGAACAGCTCGAGACACGTAACTCTCCGGCTACGAAATGATGGTCTCAAGACACGGAAGGAGTCCCTTTTTAACGGAATCGCTCGGGCACGTCATCGCAAAAGTCGCGTGGAACACGAGGAGAGGACGCGACGTTATTTGGCTGAACGGTTGACGCTGGTGTCGACTGCCCAATTGCGAAGGCGGTTATGACCTCTGGGAGATGAATTTTTGAGGAAGTCGATCCGCAGAAAAATTCTAGAGACGCGGTAATGTTCGTGGCGTTGTTTAAACAAGCATCATTTATCGCAGGTAAGATAAAACTAGAGATCGATTTGACAAGTAGTCGTTGAAAGCAATTGAAGTTAATCAAAATGAGAACTATGCCAACTTTTTAGGCAGTTTTATGATGAAAAGATAAGTGGAGTAGGTAAAGTTAGAACAAACTCATAAGGTCTACACTGTTTTTTTTACTAATTCCGGGTACAAACTCGATTCAAAAGTCTAATAACCGTAGTTTTCACGAAAATTTTATAATCTGCAAATAAGTGCGAGGATATTCTACGAGATATTTCGGAAAATGACTGCCAATAGTTGGTAATTTGATACATGCTCCTTTTCCGTAAGACCAGAAGCTCAATGTTAGCTAGCATACGCTTTATTTTAATAACAAATTCTTGATAATTTTCCGAATCTCTACGGAAAATAAGATCATTCAAAAATAAATACGCAATTAATCAGCAATGCGAGAAATTAAACATTTCTCAAGAAGAAAATAAGGAGCTTAACGTCTTACGCGATTGTACACTCTAGTAAATTGTTCCCCAATTATACTGCGGGTTTCTAGGAGGTACGGTGACCCACCTTATATGACCGCCCGTGTCATAACCAAACACAGACTACCAATGGAGTATATCCGTACAATTAAATGGATTGTTAAAATTTTTATAATTATTAATCGATAATAATATAGAAGACTTAAGAAATCCTGTCTCAGCCATCCCAGCGGGATATTTTTCAAATTCAGTATGAAATTATGAGAAAGGGACCAGCGTTGTAACAGAATCTATGTCATAGGCGACGGCGTTGTAGCCTGTACAGACACAAAGCTCGATTATTTTACTAAACCAAGGTTTGTAAAAATCAAGTTACTTCGATCGTACCTCTACCGAATACTAATCAACAGTTGAAGTCTGCACCGCCGATGTCGCGATGGTAATCGATTGAGAAAAAGAACACGGTGCTCTCGCGGGTGAAATATTAGCATTGAATCGAGGTAGACGTAGCCGAACATGGCACTGAAACCGGTCTTGAGGTATTGAGTACAACGGGGGAGGGGAGTAAGGATGGGACGTAGTTTTGATTGGTTGATGTGGAGTGGCACAGAGAGGGAGAGTGAAGCGTGGGTTGGATCCGTGTTGAGGTAAGACGTGATGGGGGAGGGGGGGGTGAGCGGGAGGAGAGAGGAGGGGATATAGACGTGGAGTGAAGATGTGTGGGGTTGGCGCGAAAGAGGAGATGAAATAGGTCGCGAGGAGGGAGGCAATGGAAGGGGGAGAGCTATGGAGGAGGACGAGGGAGTGAGCCGCCGTCTGTGCTGCTATGGTTCCCACGGGACTGGAGGGCCTATCCTCACGACATAGTCTTTAGGACCCTCTCTCTCTACCTCCCAAAGAAAATCCACTGTCTCGGAAGCTAAGTGCTGCGGACTGTAGGATTGGGGGGGGAAGGGGTATGGAGGGAGGGAGAGGAACGGTGGGGAGGAGGAGAGGTTTCGGAACTGACGAGCCTCGTCTCTTCTTGCGGATGTGTCAAATTATGGCAATGACTCTCCAATAAAGTTTCATTGCGCAGCGCGGGAAATTATCCCGGATTTAATGGCGTCGTTTCTCTTTTTTCCTTCATCCATTTGATGAGAAAAGATGGAAATGGCTCAGGATGCCTTCTATTTCTTTCCTTATTATTATCTCTCTCTCTCTCTCTCTCTTGCGCGAAGTTCCCAAGAGGGTGATGAGTTCGGGATTGAAATCGATCCGAGAGAATATGAAAAAGACGTTTCCTATTTTCCGAGGTGGATAGGAATAATTGATAAAGTGGGGGGGAGGATAAGTGTGTCACGCGGAAAATAGAGGTTCCGAAATGAGCAATTCGGGTATTGAGCGTATTCAGAATTTTTAATGGAAAGTCCTTTACTTAAAAACGTCTTTTAGTAGATAAAGATATATTGCATTTGTTGATTACAATAAGGGATCAAGTAGGAAATCTGTTTTAAGACAAATAGTTTGGTATCATTTTACAGAACCTCCGCACAAGGAGTAAATTTTGCATCCTAGATGACCCATTAAAGAATAATAGAAATATGTGCAGGAAATTAGGCGTATGCAGAGAACAGAGAGAAAAAAGAATTTTTAAATGTAAAAAATTAAGTAACAGATGTTTCACTTTTAATTGTTTTATGTAAAATTGTGAAATGATCTAAATACGCACTCATTAATGCAGCAATTTAATGTGATATACACTTAAATTACAATATTCTCTCGCTAAGACCTAAAGATTATGCAAAAATTTTAAAGCCATTTTAAATATGGAGATAAAGTTAAAGTTATCGATTGACTGAAATTTCAGCCTATTGTCAATGTAGGAATGTGCGTGCCAAAAAATACATCGTAGCTTCGAAAACATGTACTTTATAATATTATCGGAGAATCCTGTAGTCAACTAAATACATACTTAACTGAGGAATATAGGGCTAAAAGGAATAAGAGAGATGAAGAACAGTGTCCGTCTCTTTTCCAAAATTCTTTGTCCTTTATCCTCGTCGGATCGGGTTTGAAAACCAAGCGCAGCAATCATTTGAACCTAAATCGCTACTCGTGGCCCAAAATCGAGTCTCCTCTGGAAATCTTCTTGTCGTATGTTCATTTTGTTGCATAAGCGCTTGCGTGAGTCCAAGCGCATCTCTTTCTCCATCTGTTAAGACATCATCGCAGCGTCGTTTAAAAAATTTTGATTTTTAAATTACAGTGTACCCTCGATAGAACTAGCGCGGCATATAACGAGAACTTCGTTATCGAGAGCATAAACTCGGTCACCGTCAATTTCTTAACGTTACATATATGGAATTTAATTTTCGGATATTATGAGTACTTGTTAGAATGAGCATTTTTATGAATTCCCACTATATCGATGTTTCACTGTACTACTACTTTATATATATATATATATGTTAGTTCCGAACTCGGCATTTATTCATGCGTAGAGTAAAATGTTTTTGGTGATGAAATAATTTAAAAATCCTATTAAAGCAATTCTTCGGACGGTACATTATTTTTCTAAGGTTATCTAAAAAACATCGTTGCTAAACATGAGTCCTCCGAAATATTCTCCATGTTTTTACCGGTAACAGTATTTTATAACCCACTAAATTCACTTAGTATTTGAATATTATTATTTGAAATGTTAAAAAAAATATTTAGTAAAGGATTAAGACATATACGGTAATAACAAAACATTTCAATTTTTTATAAAAGTCTGATCGTAATATTACTTTAAAGTCCTTTATACGGACATGAAAACCTTGCGACCTCAATACGTTTTGTAACTCCCTGCTGGAGATCTAAGATTTGAATCTCATACTTTTAACTCAACCGAGGTAAAAAATTAAAAAAACGTTAATGGATGGGACTTTAAAACGGAGAAATGTCCGGACTGGAACTCACAAAACTCAGAAGCGGGATGGCGGTGTGAAACAACATGGACAAAGAGTATATTAAAAGGAATAAAAGAAAGAGCCACGATATGAAAAGGAAAATAAAAAAGTCGCATTCAAATGGCATGGAGATGCTTTGTTCCGAAAAGTCCAGTCATTCTTCAGTCTAGTGGCTCCTTTCATAACGTTCCCGCGAGATGGAGCTTCGGAGAGAGTCGATTCTGCAAAAAACATGAAAATAGAACTCTAATATCAGAAAAACGGCTCCTCGTAAAACTGCTCGAGTTCTCTTTATTTAAAATTTAAATAAACAAATTATACATTCGTAGCTTATTTAAGATGATAATAAACAAAAAGATTTACCTAGATATAATATCGGAAATCAAGGGCGTTTTTTCTACTCACACCCACGCATGAATCGACTCCAAAAATTTAATGAAAAAGGCATATTGTATTCTATGTTTCTGTGAATCCAAATTTAAATCGCAGGTACTTCCGGAAAATTCATCCAGTGTCGAAGGAGATTAACATGGTCGTAGAAAGTACGCAAGGAATTGAGTATCACGCCCCCTACATCATTGGAAAGAAGAAGAGGGGATAAGTAAAGCTACCGGAATGTGTGGGAGTTTGGCGGGACGAAGGAGAAGGGAAATATTTCGAGATATTTCAGAAGAAAAAAATATAAATTTTGACGTATTATTTTTTTATTCGGGGAAAGGGACTGCGGAATTCAAATGGGTCTGCGTTTGGCACAGCTTCCGAACCAAGCCTAAAGGAAATCGTCTCGTATTCTTTTTTTATACTTATATAGCGGAGAAAGGACTCCATCTTCTCTCCTTCTCCTCTCTTCAGGTCACCCACTCTTTCTCTCTTTTTTCGCATTGCCCATGCCGCAATTTTGAATTTTTTTGTCTCGATCTTTGTCTTTCCTTCTTTCTCTCTCTTTCTCTCTCTGTCTCGCTCTCGACCGAATCAGAGAAAAGGGTTCATATTTCACTTTCACTTCAGTGCGACGCAGCTTTCGCGGCAAGCGCTTGCGCACTTTCTCCGTACGATAAGAATTGGTTATCTCTGCTCCATTGGTTTAGAGCGCCTTGACGTTGAAACGGATGTTCGACCCGTGTTAGGATTGGATCTAGTTTTTTGCTCGCTCATAAATTCATCCGCGGAAAATCCTCGAAACTTTCTCCTATGAAAAAATAAAATGAGTGTCTGGAGTGTTTTTCATTTTCGACGCATCGGTAAAAGTTTGCTCTGCACGAGTCAACGTACCCCATTCAGTCACCATTTCCGTTTATATGAATACTCATTTACATTATTTTCATAGCTTTTGATGCATGTGATAGGCACAATTGCGGATAGAAAAAATATTGGAAAGTATTTAGCCTGTAATCTAAACATTTAATAGAGGAATTGCTGGTGTATCCAGAATTAACATTAAATTACATAAAATAACGCTTTCCTCCCCTAAAAAATTCATGACTGAAGTAATTGGAAACAAGTAAGACATCCAGCTGAAATCCACTTCTTCGACAAAACATTACATCCAGTCTCCGTTTAACATTATTTTAGTATCGTCTCATGGTAAGATTGACTGATTGTTTGCTATATCTAAATTTACCAGATCGTATATGAAATGAACCAAAAATTTTCTAAATTAATTAGATAGAGTAAAATTACTTGGACTAAATTTTTTTCTCGTTGCTTTATCAAAGAAATAACTTTTTCTCCTTCGCTTAAAAACATCTCAATTTTGTTGATAAAAGCATTTAACCAAGCGCGTAACGCGACTCCTGCAACAGAATCCGATCTCCTGACGCTCTCCAAATGCTATCGTTTTTCCCAGCACAGTTAAAAACAGTCCCATTTAATGTCTCCTCTCACTATCGGGGAATACGGGCTAATATTGCGCGGAGTGTGTGTTTGAGTGCGAGAGCGCTCGTCTCTACGGATTTCAACACAAGGCCCGTTCACTCCTCGGTCGTCACGAGCAACTCGAGGTTATCTATTCAATTCCAGGTTAGTTTGGAGGAGCATAAGCGAGCGGGGCGTTAATCGAAGAATACGTTTGGAGGTTTACTCAAGAGACGCGCCTCCCTAACTGTCTCGTCTCCCACTTCCCAAACCTTCTCCTCTCGTTCCCACACGATCTCTATAATACGATTCAAGCCGTCGCATTTCCAGCCTCATGCATATCATTCAAGAGCGTATCACACTCTCGGCGTGGAGTCAGCCGAGTTTAAACACGCGTGTCACCCGGAGTAGAGGCATAGAGAGTGAGAAGGATCCGTCAAAGTCTCTCGGTTGAGGATCTCTCGCGGAAACCGGTTATATTCCGATTACAGGGACGTATGAGGGAATTATGAGTCTCCGCCATCTTCCGCATGGGATGGGATGGGCTGATGGAATGCCTCCGTCTCCCAAATCTTAGATTTTCTACTCGAATGACAGAATAATACCTCTCTACCTGATTAAACAAATAAACACGAATATATCTGTAGTTAACGTCTGTCATCGCCAAGGGTTTGACGCATCACAATAATTTATTTTATTCAGGAATGGAAATCGTTCACAAAAGTGAGTGCAAGACATGAACTGTCGTTGATAAATATCGAAATTTGGATTTCATGCGCTTGGTTTGGTTTTTTTGATCCCATGATTATGATATGAACATTCTAATAATTATTCTTGTTGCAATTTTATTTTCGTTGGAAATTACTCGTTAGATAGCTATAAATTACGTGTGAATACTAATGTCATTTTGATATGTAACAAAAAAATGAAGTGGGCAATAAAACAGTGTGCTTTTTGAAATGCATGGTACAGAACGATGTAATTTATGAATGTTAGTTTTACTATGCATTATATTTTAAAGTATTGTTCATGAGGAAAGAAATTGTTTCTTATCTCAGAAAAGTCTACTTGCTTCTACACCTGCTTGGGTAGTTTGTTTTGCTTCTCTTTTCCAGTTGGTGTTTTCGAGATGAGTGAAAAAGGCATTCATACCTTGTTATAAGCAATTAAATCGCGTTTAATAAGTGTAAACCGGAGAGAACGCTGACTTTTATAAACCAAAGAAACACAGAGAGAAAGGAAAAACAAACCAAACTGTTGGAAGTGGATTAGGAAAATCCTCGCCCCTGGAGCAAATACTGCGGAACAACATTTTGCCGTCTCTCGGAACCAGAGCTCTTTCTATCCCACTGCCTCTTTCTCTCCCCCTGTCACTCCTCCTCCATCTCACTTTCTCTCTCTCTCCCCTCCCCCCTTCCACTCCAAGTTTTCTCGTTCAAAAAAGAGGCCTTCTCTTTAACACATAACCCACAGCTTACATGTACCTCCCCATTCCCCACGCCACTATGTTCCTACTCATCCAATACCTTGCCTCTGCCAGTTACTTCGAATCGTTCCTCACAGGGGTTTACGAGAGTCCTTCTTAACCCCTCACATGTACTCCCACCCGCTCTCATGAGAGGCGCGGGAGACGAGGAGTTGGGGTAGAAGATGGAGAGGAGAAGCGTGCAGGGGGCGGTTGGATGGCGGGCAAACTCAAGAAATAACGAAGGATTACCGCTTTGAAGGGTGTGGGCGTGGGAAAATAGGGGAGAGAAAACAAGGCGAAGAGAAAGGGAGAGGAGAGATGAAGAGATAAGTGAAGAAGTAGGAAAGAATAAGATGAAAGATGAGTGAAAAAGAAGACGGAGGAAAAGGACAAGGGAAGAATGGGAGGAGCAATTTCGAAAGAAGTGACGGAGGAAAAGGAAAAAAGAAAAGATGTTTGGGAAGGAAGGAGTAGAAGAAAATAGGGAATGGGACAAAAGGAAAGGGATGGAGGTAGCAGAAAAGGAGGAATGGCGCTAGGCAGGAGATTGATGGACAGGAACGCGGGGAGAATAAGACGGGAATAGAAAGGAGAAAGAGCGACCGTAATGTCAAGAGGGAGGGAGAGAATGGGGATTTTAAGATAAAGGAAAGGGGAAGTAAAATATTTTTAAAAAATAGAAGGAATGCTAAAGCGTGGGAGATGGAGTAATGGGGTTTGTAGAAGAGAAAAAAGGACGCAGGTGAAGGAAAAAGGCGGACAGACGTGGAAGGAGGGACAGGATAATGGAAAGAATGAACTTGAACGACTGTAATGGGTTATGTTTGCGCGGACGGTAACGAGACAACGAGGAAAGAGATCATTCCGAGATGAAAGCTTCTCACGCACGGGGGCAAGATGGAGCGATATTTTTGTGACGGATAAAAACGAGGGGAGAGGAAGGGAAAATCCGATAAAAAAAGAAGAGAGGAACAAGGAGTGAGAGGAAAGGAAGCAAAGTCGGGACGGACGTGGAAGAAGAGCGACGTGAAGCATATCTGGAAGAGGGAAAGAAAATGGAAAAAGAAACAAGTGGAAAGCAAAGAAACCCTCCTCCGTTTTCTTAAAAGAACGACGATAAAGAGGCGCTGCCAGGGTCGAGGGGAAATGGAGACGGAGGAGATTGGGAAAAAGAAAACAAAACACGTGAGAAAATAATCGCGAGATATGGAAAAGGGAAATAAGTGTATACAATTAGAACCTTCGTGGGAGGAGCGGTCGGGATCCAGAAGGGGAGAGAGACAGAAGGGGTTATAAAAAACAATTAAATGGGGAGATTTTTTGGTTGGGTTGGGGCAGAAAGTGGAGCAGTAACGCGGAGAGAGGAAAGATGGAGGGGGGAGGGAGTGGAAAACGGTATTGCGAGAGAGGTTAAGGGGGAAAAGGGGGGCGAAGGACTTGATAATATCGCAGTTTGAAAAATGAAGGGGGAAAATGATAATCGTCTTGGCACGCGGCGTAATGCGACACAAGCTCGTATAAGGGAGATAATGACGCGGGTATAAAGAATCTGGCGAGGGCTAAAGGAAAGAGAGAGAGAGAGAGAGGGAGGGAGTGGAAAATGGAGGTGGAGGCACCTCAGGGTACAAGGAATGCTGCTAATTAAGAATAGCGACGGTGATTCAAGTGACGGGGGCGTATAACTTCTCTTTTTTAAAAAGTAAACATTCTTGGGCGTGCTTTTCCGCGATTGCCGAGGATATATAAACGTAGATCACGCTCTAAGGCCGCTTGAAAAGGCGAAACAATGAGTGCAGAAGTTTTGGGTAGAGATAAAACGCTCTCATGATCTCCGGTTATGTGTGTTCAAAGTTTAATTGCCCGTTGACAAATCGTGAGATAAATTTAGCCTGAGGAGGGAAAACTAATATCGCGCTATTTTTGGCCGGGTAAATACGGCGTGGGCGCCATATTAATAGGAGGCTATCGACTGAGATAATCGCGGCGTCTCATAGGAAATCGCCTTCCCGGGCCGAACTTTCCAGGGTTAACGTTCGGAAGACGATATTTTAAAATATTTCCTCCACGATAGTGGATTATACTGTGGCGTACATTATATCTATTCTACGGTGAGAAATTATTTTTCTACAGCGTATTTACTGTTAACTGAAATATTAATGGCAGCCCTCAAACTACAAGACCGGGCCGGAAAGTAACATAAAAATGCCTGCATTACCCAGCTACTCGCAGTAATAAAATAATACAGAACATGGGCACGTTAACATGTTTTTACTTGAAAACATTTCAGTAATGTGTAAGTAGTGGCTTCATGGGTATATTAAGCAAAATTTCATTAATTGCGTGTTTACACACTACAGGCCTTGTAACCTTAATTTTATGAACAACTTTATGTGAATGACGCTTGCCACAATCATCTAGTGCCCAAAACAAAATCTTAAAATACGAAATTCCTAACAAGACCGGGAAAAAATACAAATAAGGTCTAATGAGTTATTTTACTACCGTACACGTATCCGTTGACATCACTGAAGTTTATTATTAAATTCAGAAAATCCGAAAAGAACAGGAGACGATAATTTTATCATCAGCACCCAGGTTGAACAACTGCCCTTCCGTGGGATAAAAAGTCTAAATTTCAAGAGGAAAGTTTTTACAAAAGTATTGAGCACGCAAGGTTCGGTGTTTACCCACGGGTTATCGGACGTGTTCTATGAGGGAAGTTGTTGATAAAAAGCGGTACTCTGTAATCAAGAAAGGGTGCTGATTAGCACGGTATCTTGTATGAGGTGTAGACATTGCGGCATCGGGTTTTATCACATTTTTCCTTGTCGTTGGAGAAACTAACGGAACATTAAAGAAAGAATTGAAGGTGAGATGATCTAAAAATCCATCATTAACTCCAATCATTGGAAATAATTTCGGACTTCATTTTTTCAAGGATCAGTATGAAAAATGCGTTTATAATAGAAATAACGATTGCAATTACTCGTGAATGCTGCTAAATTTGTTTCTTCCATATAATTACTTTAAGTTTGTATAAATTTATACAAAATTTCATTGGCAACATTGGAAAAATTAGTATTTGTTCAAGTGAATTTACTAAACATAAGTTACAAAATTTTATTTCAACGATTTTTTATAACTTGCCTCTTATACCTTCCACTTACACCATTTAGCCTCATCGTAGTTAAAACTGAGCTTCTGCGATTAATTATTACCTTTTTCATGGGAGCATTTTATAATTATGTAAAACTACATGTTAAACTAAATATTTATCAGAGTTTAACCCTTTCATCATTAACTACAGACTCTTTCTCTCTAAGTAATATCATATAATTCTTAATATGTCAACCATTATAAAATTATCAGCAAAGTGAGATCAGAAAACATTCAGGTATTGTAAACGATGATTAGAATTAAGAATGAGTTCGATGAAAAAAACAATTATCGGGCGGCTAAAAAGGACCGACTAATATTCTCTCCATACATATTAACAAATCGTTTAACTGATTAGATAAGATTTAACCTCTGCTTTGCATATTAAGGGGTTACTGTGTCGAGAGAAAAAAGTAAAAAAGAAAAGAAATTGGAGGGACGAAAGCTCGACGTGCGCTATCTCCAAAACGTAAACTCCGATAGAAAGAGAGGAATGGAGAGAGATAGGGATGGAGAGAAGAAAGAAGGCGTTGGGGACAATGTGGTGGAAGAAGAGCAGAAGGATGAAGAGGCGGATTTTGAGGTCACCGAAAAGGCAAGATAGAGAGAGAGAGAGCGAGAGGGGGAGAGTTGTTGGTTTGATAGCGTGGGAGGGACCATGATGAAGATGAGCTCCGATGGGACAAGCAAAGTCCGGGAAGTTTTGCGAGAGAGGGAAAGGGAGTGAGAGAGAAGGGAGATAAAATGGAGGGTGAGGTGGAGGAAAAGAGGTGGAGGAACGGGAGAGATGTGGGGAGGGAGCAAAGGCTAGGTAGTTTGGCTAAGGGGATGGAAAGGGAACTTGAAGGCCGGTATTCGAGACCACGGTTTTCATCCCGGTGAAAGATAATTGGGAAGCGGGAGAGTGGTGCAAGGGGAGGAAAGGTGGTTGGTGTGAGGTGGGGAGGAAAGTGGGTGAAGGAGTTGAACACGAGATGAGATCCGTATGTAGGATATTACGGAAAGAGTGAAGATATGAGATGATCATTGGAGAGTAGAGGGAAAAAAGCCCCTTTCCCCCCATGTTCTCTCCCGCCCGCCCGACTTTACCCCTTTCCTCCCTCTCCAGCAGAAGGGTAGCGTAGATTACTTTCACGTTTCCCCTCTCATCGGATGATCGATTTATCGGCGATGTTTTTTGTTCGTTCACAACGTTTTCTTTTCCGCCGTCTGATTTGAATCCAAAACTTTTAGTTTGCATTATAAAATTCATTTTTCTTTTGCTTAAGATTCTCGAATAAGGATATAGAACGCTTTATCAAACTGGAGGGAGGAGAAGGAAGGAGAGACAGGTGGGAGAGATGAAAGAGAACGGGAGAGATACAGTCGATTTTAGAGGAAGAAAGGATGAAGCGAGTGAGAGAAAGAACGCGACCGAGTCGAAAAAATATAAAAAAGGGAGGAGAGAAAGAGAAAATGTAGGGTAGGAGATAATATGTTGGCAAGGTTGGTCTCCGCGAGTTTATTCCTGGAAATATTACACGGTGTGTGTATTCTCAACCAATCTCCTCCCTCTTTTTCTGTCACATTAAAAAAAAACGGAGGCATAAAAGTAATTCCCCAGAAACGGGTTAATAATTATCAAAAGGTTATGCGATGCCTCTACTCTCTATCACTTCCTTTCCCTCACGCCGCTAATAAAGATAACAGCATTTTGCAAGTGTTTTTTTTTAAAACGGCGGAAGAAAAGAGAAAGGTATAAAGGAAAACGCTTGCGTTTTATTTTTTTGCCGAAACAGTTTAAAATTTCATGAATAACGATTATTTTTTCACCAAGGAAGGGAAGGGCTTTCCTTTTTTCGTTGTTACGAATTGCAGGAGACGTTGTTCCGGTACATTTCCAGAAAAAATAAGATCAATGGCGCGGTATCGCGGGTACATTTTTACCACACATGAGTGTGTGTTTGTGTATTTTTGGCTAATCAACCTCTTGGATTATTATAGCCATAGCTCATTCCACATCGAACACACAAGGGAGGATGGAAACCTGGTACCGGCATTAGCCTACTCTACGACGAGTACTACAAAGAGCACCAAGGGGGCCAACTGCTTAACGTCCCTTCCGAAGGACGGAACGCTGACTTTGCGCGGTCTCCTCTAAACCACACAGACAGGGACCGGGCGACCTTGGAAAAATCCAACTTTCAGAGGATTCGTGCCCGCTGCCCTTTCAAGAAGCAGGCGAGTAGCAGCCAGCGTCCTAACCACTACACCCTTACCACACATGATAGTCGCGCGTTTTAACAAAATGGCTACATATATTTCAATATAACAACGGAGGACTGAATAAATCGGTTTTGGAATCTACTTTGCGTAATAACTCCATCTAATAGTGAATTTTTTTCTCAGCTCCGAATTTATCACCAAGTTTACTAACAAGAAAATCAACCTTGTACCTAAATTGCTAATTTTATGCATCACCCACGAATTATAATAGGTGAAGATTACGTAAGAGGAAACTGAGAAAATCGGAAGAACAAAAAAAAGAACAGGTTTGCGAGAAATCCATGCCAAAGACTTCATATCTCAAACAATCGGTGCGCCTACAGGTGTGTTTGTCTTACACCACTCACGGGACTTATTAATCTCACATACACGCCCGCAGCATAAAAAGATCAACAAAGATATGGAATACGCACTCGTAGGCATTCACGCGCGCTAACGCACAGAAAAACACACTCGAATTCTAATGCTCACTTTTTGTAAACACTTGCTTTTCTTTCTAGATGTTTCATAAAATAACAAAACGAACGTATATTCTTAAAGTGTTTTCTTTTTTCAACATTAAAATTTAGTGCAAAACATCTCTAAATTGCTGCTTTATCAGAACGGAAAGCAAAATTTATTGAATAGATAGTGTTACAATTTAAATCTCAAGTTTTAACAGTAAACGTTTAATATATTTTGTTTGCATTCTTCGAAGGCAGCTTCGTGCGAGGAAATACATAATACGTGTGAGTAAATTAACTTTATCTAGTGTTTCACCGCATTCCTGTTTATCTCTTGAAGAACGGCGGTGTATAAAAGGGATATTATGGGAAAAGGGAAAGTGTGGACGGAGACATTGCCACGTGATATGACGGCCATTTTCCTCAGCAAAGGGATGGATGCCGTTGTTTTAAAGGGATTTTACTAATTTGATCGATGACCGAAATAATGCCTTGCGTAAAAAGGAGGAGGAAGAGAAATTATGAGAATGGGATAAGGAGCGTCATGGGATGTACGTGTGCGCGATGAAAGATGATGGCGGCTGTAAAATGGCTGTTCCTTTAAAAGCGATGCGGGATGAACGCCTTTAATCAACTCCAAGTATTTATTCGTGTAAAAATAGCTCGGTGGCAAGATAAACGAAAGGGATTTGGTGATGATATATTAACTGCAAGAAAATTATGACAGTGGAGTAATTTTTTGCAGATGCTGAGATAATCCTCTGTAAAGGTTTAATTGGAAATATTACTAAGACTAAAGGAAAACGCTCCAAATTACAACGAAATTACGACGTAATAGCGATGAATTTCAAATAAGTTTAAGATACATTTATTAACGAAGCTAATTTCACTCTAACGTTTGTAGATTATTATAAAATATTTTAGAGAAATTCTTCATCATTAGCTTATTTCTGTAAGTAAAGATTAAAAATAAAACTTAAAATAAATTTTTGCAGAAAAAAATTAGCAATTTAAAAATATATTAAAACAGGAGCCTAAAACTAATCAAACGAATTCTTCCGCTCATCAAGAATTTACTTAAAAATTGATCCCAAATAATGAAACGGAATGACGAAAAAATTTATGATTTTCAGCGAACCCAAAAATATCCTAGCCCCCAACCCATAAGCGTTTTCCGATTCGAAGGCTACATAGGAAACAAATGAATACCAAAACAAAGAAAATTAGCGGAAGTGCAGGAAGAAGTGGGAGAGATAACATTTAGTAATAAAAATGATCTCCGGGAGGAGAAAACCATTAGAAAGGAGGGAGCTAGCGCATTGAGTCTTGGGAATGGAAAAAAGAGGAGTGGGGAATGCGTTTCGAGAAGGAGAAGGAAATTCGGGAGGGGGTGAGGAAGGAAGGGAAGGAGAGGGACGGAAAGGGAGGGGGAGATAGAGGAAGAAGGGTTAAGAGAGAGATAGCAAGAGAGATGGGAGAGAGAGAGAGGCAGAAAGAGTGAGTAGTAGGAGGAGGAGGCTAGGAAGGAAGATGGGTGAAAAGGCGGGGAGGGAGGCTATGAGATATGTGTGTGTGTGGGGGGGGGGGTGGAAGGCCAAGTTGGAATCACCATTGCGATCGGGGACGTGTGGAGTTTTCCCAAACGACGCTTTTGGCAAGGAAGCAGAAAAGAGAGCGAGAGATATGGAGCGAATGGAACTGGGAGGGCAAGGGGAAGGCGGGAATGGGACGGTACCGGACAGGAGTGGAACGGGACGGGAATCGGCGCGAAGGCTTTGGGGGAGGGGAGAGAAGAGAAGGGAGGGCGTCAGTAATGGTTTCGGGATGGGAGGAGGAGAAGAGCGTAAGCGGCTGAAGATCTTACAACGCGGGTCTCCTTCACCGACCATCTCTCTCCTCCAACACCCATTTTTTCCTTCCTTTCTCTCCCCCCACGCCACCCATATGCCTCTTTCGCCCACACCCCCGAAGACACTCTCTCCCGGAACGGAGTAGATTCAGACGCGCACTTCCTTAAAAAGGACCACTTTTGTGGAACGATGTAATATAGAGATAAAACGGCCTAATACAGAAAGAGAGAGGAAGAGAGGGAACGACATACAAAAGGCTGTGTATGGAAGGATTTAGTTTTGATGGTCGAACCGTGCTTGATTCAAAATGCTCGAAAATGGCGAAGTATATTGTTTTTGATTCTCCAATAAAAGCAATCACGTTAAGTGCCCTGGTGCTCTAAAGACCAAGAAGGAGATGGCAAACACGAGTGACAAGCCATTAATAGATTAATTAAATAGACATAAAGGTATCTTTTTGAAAGAATTTAAAGTCGATCGTGAATATGACAACAGGAATATGATGAAATGTTGTTCGGATGGCTTTATATACATCTATATAAAACATGCTACTCTGTCATTTATGTATTTTTCATAAGTAGATTATAACAGCCCACAGGCTTCTACTGTGGGAATATTAAATTATTAAATAGGAGTACACACGATCCCGCAACTGGATTGCGGGAACGCTAGCCAAATATTTACTAAATATATCTAATTCATCCAAGGGTTGTCTCGACCATCAACTGAGTAAAGCATTTACACCATCTCGATATTGTCTATAACAACACACAATAAAAACACACATAGTATTTTTCCATAAGAAAGACATTTTTGTGTTATTATGGACTATATTAAACACTTTCACGAAGTAACGCCTGAGAAATTTAGTTATAATCATCTCAATAATTTAATTCTCTTGA
Source organism: Tanypteryx hageni (assembly GCA_028673005.1). NCBI lineage: Eukaryota > Metazoa > Arthropoda > Insecta > Odonata > Petaluridae > Tanypteryx > Tanypteryx hageni. The sequence goes on from CM054112.1 coordinate 158,957,214, forward strand.
ACACTACTTTCTAATATATGAACCATTGCCTTTTAAAGAAAGAAGTTTTCGTAATAACTTGAGCAGCTACACATGACATGACTTTTTCTTTCAAAATTCATACCTTTGAAGATGTATAAATCCACACCGAGCACCAGAAATTAATGTTACCTTATTATTTAAACTTTCACCTTTGTGTATTTCCTTCCTTTCGCTTTTCACACCGTAGCCTTCAACTCCATAAAAGCTAAAGGGTTTTCGTCCCTTTGCCTTATTGCTTTCATTCTTAGTTTTCTTCGTCATAATAAGCGTATTCATTTTAATTTATCAACGTAGTCAACTTCATTTTTTAAATCCCATGTTGTTTTAACCTCCCACCTTCGTTTGTTTTCTTCGAAAATTACTCATTCTTAATCAAAATATCTTTCTCTCCTCTTTTTTGTTCTATTTTGTTATTCCTGATCCACAAATATCTCATTTCGCCCCTCCTTCCCATTCCATACTCCCACTCCTTCTGTCTCCCTCACCATTTTCCCGTCTGCCGGAACGCTCTCTACCTCCTCCTCGGACCGGAATCTAGACCGCGTCTCTTCTCCCTTCACCGACCGCGCTGATCAGGAAGGGACGCCCCTTTTACGCCTTACTGCTCTCGCCATCTCGCAGTCTGCGCTCCCTTACTCCTTCCCTTTCCTCTCCAACAAGTCTCAAGACCCTCCAGGAGCCTTTCTCCGTCCTGCTCCTCCTTCTCCCTCTCCTTCCCTCCCGCCATCCCTCTAAACTGCTTTCCCCTCCTCATCCCTTCTCTCTATCTTCCTCCACTCCACTCCAACCACCCCTTTCTAAATCTCTCCTCCCTTTCCTTCCGCTCGGTACAGATACGGCTTTTTCGTCGGAAGGGACTAGAAGCCGGCGGGAGAGGAGGGAAAAGGGTTACGTTGGTAAAGGGAGGGAGTTGATATGAAGGAGGAAGAGGATGAGGAGGGAAGGAGGAGGCGGTCCTTTTAAGTCCCTGGGGAGTAACCTAAAGTCTCCCCCATTATTCCCATATCAGCGACGAAGTGGCTGATGCTGCGAGTTGAGTGAGAGAGGTCGTGTGATGGCGACTCCCTCTCTCTCTTGTCCTCTTGTAAAGGACTCCAATTGCGGCCCTACATCATTCGCAATGCCTTCTTTTTTCTCTCTTCACCGTGTTTTTCGTGTCGCTTCTGGATGTTAAGGAAACATACGGACAAGATACTTGGGCTTAGATCGCATTGTATCACCTATGCCACGAGCTTCTATAATTTTGTGATGCCACCAGTGCATTTTAACGTAGAGGAAATCTAGAATTTAGTGAAATATTATCGAATCGCAACTTTAACAAATCCTATTTTTAATTAGCGCGAAAATTTTATTCTCATATTAAAAAAACGATTGATCCGGATGAAAACAAATACTATTTTATTCATTCGGCTTCAATCAATCGTTCTTTTTAAAAACGATTTCCGCGAATTCTCATTTACGTCAATTACTGTTACGAAATAAATATTTTTGGACTGATACTAGTAATATATTTTCACTGATTGCATATTTTTAATTAAAAAGGTGCATAGTGCTTATTTTATGCTAGAATGTAAATGAACATCAAACTCATAGGATGTAATATTTATCATAATCAATGCATTTGAACAATTTAATTTCTGTGCCTACTTTGAGTATCTAAAAATTCTGTACCAAAATACCTCTTTGTCATTCAATATTGCAACTGATAATTGTAGCAAACCAACCTCATTCCCTCTATTGTAATTTTACTTTTGAAGTGGAATGCCTCCTGTACCCCCAGGTTATTGCAAAATCTCACGTCCTCAATATAATTACTGTTGGAATTCTACACCCAATTGCAATACGATCATTGCCGATGGTATTTATTATTTTGAAGCCAAATATCTAATGATTTTTCATGAAGTATTTTTAAACACGTACGTTAAATAATTGCCTTTCATCCGAACAACATATCGAATAGCTTAAATATCCGTACGGATGCCATTTCTGTCATTCAGGCCGATTTCTTCATCGACTTTATAGTTTTAAATACCGAAGGCTAATGTCTCGCCATTCACAAAGATAGTGTTTGAACATTAAAACAAATTTGTTCTTCCACTAATTACTGAATATTTGGTTTTTGCGTACAGATGTCTTGTTATCTCTATATACAGCACGGCCTATGAATATAAGTATTAAAGTTTTCTTATTTTAATCATTTTTTCTGCAAAAAATGTTCCAGACAAATCAAACGGAGCAGACAGTTGGACCAAAAAATGAAGATTGAAAATAAAACATTATTAATACCGTAAGTATTAAACTCAAACAAATAATTAAAGTCATTTTTTGTTTGTGCGTCTCGGTTCATCATCTAGTTAACTCGTCTAAAGCTTGGAAACTGCCAAACAAATCTAGTAACTTGTTCAAATTTCTCCACTTTTTCACATCGACTGTGGGAACATGGGCACGCAAAAACAAAGTTAAATTACCGAAACAAACGCATGGAAAAGTGCTAATTGACCTGTCAGATAAACACGAGCCAGAAACGGATTTAACCTGCAAAAAGGAGGAAGTATTAGGGCGTGAATGGAGGGGGAAGAAAATAGGGAGAAAAAGCGAGAGAAAGGAGAGAGATCCCAACTCCACACAACTCAACAGGCAAAACATGACCGTAGACGTTCTTCTCCCCTTTTTCCCGCGGCGGATATGGCGTCGGAGAGTCGAGGCTTTTGAAGTCCGTGACGCGCATGGACGGAGACATCCTGACCTTTGCTAGGCTTAAGCAGTTCCGTCACAAGCCTCTCCGGTTCTCCGAAAACGCCCATCTGCCTCTCATCTAAGAGTCTTTTTCGCACCCTTCATCGTTCTCTTCTCCCGCTTCCCTCCATCTTTTTCCTCCCCTCCTTCCCGCGCCGGAGGACGAGAAACAAGTGGGAGCGGGCGCGTGGAAGTGGCAGAGGTCTCTCACCCCGAAATTAACTAATCCCTCGGACCGTGGGGTCCGGATGTCCGGTCTTCCAGCTGCCAGGAGGAGGAATATCAAACTCCCCTCTTCTGAGTGCTCTAGGAAACTCTGCAGCGTTTCGTGGCTTATGCAGAACGCACAGAGAGAGAGAGAGAGGAGAGAGGGGGTCGGAGAGAGAAAGGAGAAATGAAAAGGGTGCTGAGGTTCGATCAACGAGAAGTTCAGAGGGAATCGGGAGGACGTGGATGAGGACGAGAGAGTGGGAAATATGGCATAACCTGGCGCCAAAACGTTTGTGAAAGAGATCAGCGTCGAACGTGCGAGAACGTGTTTTTTTACACGTGAGCGGGTGTCTCGGATTCTATAATCGATAACAAAAGGAAGGACGCGAGGTTGCGGCTTCTTGCGTTTTCGGATGTGTCAACTGCTGGACTGGCGAGAGAATGCGCCCCACAGTTTGACCTGTTTGGTCGGAAGGAGCGAGAAGGGGCTTTTGTGTTATGCTACTCGGAATCAGTGTGTTTCTTTAGGTCACACACAGACGAGTAAGCATCGAAGGAGACCGTTGTTTTCGGTTGGGATATACTTGAGTTAAAGTTTTGTTTTGCAGACTTTCTAATGTATTTTTGAACTTTTTATTATAAACACATATTATAATGATGCATTTTTCTTCATTATGGTATTAATTAGAATTTTTATTGTTTATAGTTGAGCATAACTGTGAAATTGGGCAATAAAAGAAATAAAAATGTCCCACATATACGGACAATTAGGGATTTAATGGACTGTTGTTGCTGTTAGCCTGTCATATTTGACCCATTAGTGTACCTTAAGTTCTTTTGGAAATAATTGTTGCCTTTTATTATTATTTCGTTTTATGAAAATAAGATGTTAATGCCATGGCTGGCAGATCTTTTATCAAACAAATACATCCATTCATTTCATGAATGAACAGTTTTGGAGGTAAGCGTCTGTTAATTAAATACACAAGTTAAAATTCATTATCATTTTAAAAAATTTCAAAAGGCTAATTGAAAAATACTAAATTAAACATATAATAACAAAAAAATCACCTTTGGGAATTAATGAAAAACATTTCAGCCCTATTAAAAACATGAGGACAAGTTTGCTCATCCTTTGGAAGGCTAAGAAAAATAGGTACTTATTCAGGAAAGAAATAGAGACTAAATAATTAAATCTTTTTGGTATTCGGGCACCTCCCCTTTAAGTATAAAATGTTAAAACAAAAAAGGTAGTGTAAAAAGCCAAGCGGATTTAAAGGATTGCTTCACTTTTAAAAAAGACCTTTTTTTGCAAGAGCTAACCCTTCTTTCTCTCTCTCTCTCACTGGCTATGTTCCTACCGCACATACCCAACCACACGCACACTCTCCCTATCCCACTCCCTCACCCCCCTCTCTCTCAGGAATTCAGCGAAACGGAGAAGAGAGGCCGTCCTGGAAGAATGGAACGGAATCTCCAGAGGATTAAGAGACACACAAGAGTGTGGGAGAGGAGAAAGGAGTAGAAGGACGAGATAGAGGAGGATATTCAGCAAGAGAGAGAGAGGGTTTTGGATATTTTAAGGTTATCCCAACGGCATCATAATCCTCCCCCTCTCCTTATTCCCCGAATCTGTCTCTCTTTTCTACAAACATACACACACTCTCTCTGACGCACTCCCAAAATACAATGAACTACCTTTATTTCTTTTCCAAAATCTCCCCAATATATCCGAACATGATGTTGGGAGACCAGAAAACTAGAGGCAGATAAATGAAAATAAAAGCAAAAGCTTGCATTAAATTTTCTCCGGAGAGAAAACGGAGTAACGTATGTAAAATGTTATAGACATGTATGTAATTAAGTATATTTGTGTGCACTAGGGAGGCTATAAGTAAATGCAATTCTCACATTCCCGTATACAAACGCTGAGTTTAAGTAAAGAGAGGGAAACCCCATTGAGGTTGAAGCGGGGAAGATGAGGTAGGTCCCTTGGAGGGAGTAAGGACCACCAAACAATAACTTGGGGAGGTCCGAAAGGCCTTCTCATAGTTCGTGGACCCTCTCACTCCCATTTAAAACGGTAAATCATAATATCCTCTGGGGCAGTTTTTGGGAGGATGTAGGTTAGAAGGGGGAAGGGAAGGGGGTGAGGGGTGGTTGGAATGGGTGAAACTTGGGAATCAGAACCTCATAATAGCCTATCGTAAATTTGCTCCATCGGCCGAGCTCACCGGCTCCTTCCCTCCCCCTCCTCCTCTTTTCCTCTCCCTCCTCCTCTTTTCCTCCCCCTCCTCCTCTTTTCCTCCCATTCTCAGTCTCCTTCACCGATATCCAACGCCATCTCTCGACTATACATTTTTTCCTCCCCGCTGAGGCGGGAGGTGGGCTTTAGGAGTTGGAGATGGGAACGGCAGGGAAGGAGGGAGTTGGGAGAGGGCGAAAGGTTCCCCAATTTCCTGGGACAATACGGGTAAGAAATCTTTCCAACCTGCCTCCAAAAAAATCCCCGACCGAGCTCGCAGCGGTATGTAAGGGTGACGTTTTTCGGGAAACGGCTCGCCATCAAAGTACGACCCAGCAGCCGATAATGAGCGATAAATTGCCGAAAGGGGAATGGGTAAACGATGGTCTTGTATGAGAGGGAATATTCTCGAAGAATAAGAGAGGGAGGAGAGGTAGAAAGAGAAGAGCCGAGGAAAGGATGTTGTTTTTTACTAGTTTATGGTTAATTGAGGATTGGCGGAAACCTGGTCAGACCTTTGTGTGTGTGTGTGTTTGTGCGTACGCGGGCAGAAGCGAGACAATACGTGTTTTGTTTATCCTTCTTCCTTTTCGTGTTCAAGGGGCGAAAGGAGAGGCGAAAGGGGAAAGGAGAACGCGGCGAGAGACTTGGGGTTCGTAGGGAGGGACAGGATAGACGCGTGAAAAAGAACAGGAGCAATAGGGTCGGCGACGTGCAGTCTTTATTAGGACGCAATGAACCGATACATTAGGGCTATATGGTTTTAGGACAAAGAGCTCGTTGAACGGCGGGTCCGCAGCTTAGCATCAGCATCAGCATCTTTTTCTGTAACGGTTTAAAATAATCAGCAATGATTTATCGAGTATACCACTTATTACATCTCTCAGAGCTACGGCGTTTCGTCTAAAAGAAAAATTGTCACTTCTCAAATCAGTCGAGGCATTAGATATATGATTTGAAATTTACGTTCTGCGATACATTTAGTTTTCGCTATTGATTTGGCTATAATCAAAGTTGCAAAGTTTTCAAAAATATGGTAATTTAATATAGTTTTAATAGGACACATTAATTAAAATAAAATACCAATTGCAATGTTATTATTCTATTTGATATAGTGTCCAAATCGTTCATATTAATCAAAAGCTTTTACACTTTAAATAAAAATTTCTTTGTGATATTTTAGCATTATGATAATTTAAGACGGGAGTAAATAAACGGCGCCAATTTTTGAGTTTAGATATTAAAAAAAATCTGTACGCATAAATTCATATTAATACTATTATTTAAAATATAATTAATCCTCCAAGTTATACTTATAACTTTTATATAAATCCTAATTTTGCAATATCTAAGGAATAGAGATGAAAACCACTTTTCGAACATGATACCGTTCATCGATATCTGTCTCAGAGCACGGAAAACCAAATATCCGTGCTGTAAATAAAGACTGGTAGGTCTATCAGCGATATAAGATTGGGTGATAAATGATTCTGATTTTGTAAAATACCAATTCTGTGCTACAGCGTTGAAGGGAATGTTATATTATCTGTACGTAATTTAGGATCGCTGATAATTTCAGCGAAACTGTAAACTTTGCCTATAAACTGTGACTTTGCGAATAGACTGAAGCCCTTTGTAGGATTGGAAGAGCTAGAGAGAAAGAGATAGAAAGAGAGAGATAGGAGAGAGATATGGATTCTGCTACGAAGTAGCGGCATCTGCAGGTGCAAGTTCATGGAATAGCTTAAATTTAATTTTGCATAGCAAGGAGAGGGTTGAATAAAAATGCCCGAGGAAAGAGACTTCGCGAAATAGATAGAAAGAGAAAGATGAAGTCAGTTAAGGAAGATTCTAGCACGTTCGGAAGAGTTAAGGGTGGAAAGGCGAATGTGTTTTAAGGAGATTCGCCCGTGACATCGAGGTTAACCACACGGGGTCGTTATGGAATTGCGGGTGCGGAAAGGGGATTTAGTGACAAAGAGGGTGGGAAAACGTCCTTGAAACGGGGTTGGAACTGTTTGGTAAGGGAAGAGAGAGAAAAAGCATGTTAGGGGAAGAACAGATAAAAAGCGGAGAGGAAAAGTAACGCGGAGATACTCTTTTTGAGTGTTTGGATTGAGTTACGCGGCGTTACATAGGGAAATCAGCTTGACTAAACGATTGACGAAGGGAAGCGGGGCGAGAAGGAATATGAACACATTCAAAAAACAGAGAGAGGGTGAGATGAAGAGTGCGGAAGAGGAAGCGATATAGAAGAGACGGGAAAGGAGAGAAGGAAAGTCCACTGCTCCTCGTTTCCGTTTTGTTCGCAGCCTTTTTATATCCGTTTGCTCTTTCAAAGATACGGCTGGTTACTTTCTCTCCGTTTCATGTTTTCCATTTTTCCTGTGAATGTCCCGAAAAAGAAACTCTCTCCAGAGCAGTATCTAGCAAAAATGCGCTGGCAGGTGTTTCATTTCCGAAACTTTTCGGAGGGAAAGTAACAAGAGAAGCATTAAAATAAAAAAAAACGTATCAGGTTTTTGTTCTTTTTTCTTAGGAAGAGGGAAATTCATAGTATTGATCCCATTTTCTATCACTCTTCGAATAAAATCTGAGTTTTATTTTTTAACGCCCTTTTAGAGCGCGGTATAGGCATGATCTGTTTTTCTTTTTATTTATTATTGGAAATGGGAATTCGGAATACGGGGAAGAGAAACTACCGCTAGCTACAACTGCCAGGAGGAGGTTCTTTTTATATATTTTTCCTGCTCGCGAAACAGATACTTTCGGTATATCGCGCATTTTCAGGAGTTTTCCGATGTAATTAACGTCACTGATATAGAAGAATTCAACCAAAAATCCCGAGATTGGTAAGAACGAGTTTCACTAGTACCGTAGGCCATATGGTGCCACGACTGGAGATGTTTCTATCGAATGAAAAAAATCCATAGAAACGGAGGGAGAGAAGGACGTATATAGAAATGAGAAAGGATGGTTTTCTTATGAAAATTCTCTATTCAACACTGATTCATTTTTACTGTAAATGTGACCGATCGTAAGAGTGAGGGAATTTCGAGTAACCGTCGATCAATATAAATGTTACGCGTTCGAATTCTGCTCTTATAAAGATCGCCCTAGTAAGTTATCGTTGCTATAACACTTTCATTTCATTACTTTATACAAATTCATCGTTTTCATTTTATAGCCTATAACCGAGATAAATATATGTCGATGATGAACCCTTTTCATAAGTAGAAATAAGTATGGAATTAAAGCACGGTAATGCCACAGAAATATAAGTTCCTACATAATCTTTTAGCTCGGTTATCCCGCGCAGTAACTTACTGGCGAAGTATCTTGAGGATCTTCTCAAACGCGTCTCACTTATGCATAAGGAAAACAACTTACTGCTATGATCATTTGAGCAACGGAACTTTGGCTGTATTTACTCACCTAAGAAGTTAGACCTGCAATTAGAATCCATTTAAAAATTACTTTTCCACACGTCTCGATTGAGAAAAGGGAAAACCAAATTAGAGAGGCGTGCAAAACAACTTTCATCCGTTTAAAAAGCTTTTTAACGCAAATTTCCACTCGTTCTTCGTGCGCGAATACAGAATGAGCGAAACAAGTGCAGGAAACCAAGACACGGCAACGGGAATGAGTTTTCGGAGATGCTAAATAATCGGATGAGGTACTCCTTCCGAGCGCGAAGCGCGCGCACACACTCTCCCTCTCTCTCTCTCTAAGAAAACACCATCTCGAGATGTAAGCCAGTTTAAACCAGCCCACACCTTATTAGGAAAACCTCGTTTGCGCTAACAGCCGTCATTTGCATTAAGACCGGAATAACATGGGGTTCCGAGCTCTCACTTCTGGTTGGGTGGAAGGATGGAGGAAAAAAATAAGAAGGGAAAACAAAAAAGAATCGCAGTAATTACCGACTCCGGTAGAGGGAGAGAATAGAAAATTATCCTAATAATCTGAAACGCGCGAGCGAATATCGTTTCCTTTCGTTATTTTTATCTTTGCGCGGCTTCTAAAATCGTAAATTTTCCCCGACTGTTGAACTGTTTAATCATCGTTTAAAAAATGTATTTTTTCTCTCTCCTTTCTTTGGCTCCTATATAAATTTTAAGAGAGCGATGATGTTTGAACCGAGAGCCGCCGTACGAATTGAGTTTTCGTCGAATCCCTCAGCCGTAGTTGAATTAATTTATCTCAATTATCTTTCGGGAGGACGACGGGATGGGTGGGTGGAGGAGAGCGGGGGGAAAGGCCTGTGCGTGGGATTAACCCGATTAGTTCAGAGTAGGATGTCTGTTATTAGGTAGGCTGGAGGTCGAACGAGGAAGGTTTTTGGGAAAGAGGTTCGCGAAGATGGAAGAAGGAAGCGGGAGAGCACTGAAAGGAGTGATAGGGAGTGGGAGATGATAGGAAGTAGATGGAGGTGGGTTGGGGCGAGTTTATATGCGGCGGGCCTCTCCGAAAAAGAATGAGAAGAATATGGCGCCGGGAACTCTAATTCCAGTCGAAAAACAACGGAAAATTCGGAAGAAAAAAGACAGGTAGGAGAAACGCGCTCGCGAGCGTATATTGCGCTGATATTGGGAGTTATTTGCGCGGCCGAGAAACGCGCAGAGCGTCTAGGAAAGTGGAAGAGTTGTGCGGAGGAATTTCTGCCGTTTTCCGGATGTCGAGGTGGTAGATTATGCGAATTGATATAGAGTCGTTGGTGTACTCAATGAAGACTCGTTGTCTGTCAGAATGATATTAAGACTGGTAGCAAGGAGAAATTTTTTTCGTTGATGAAAAGTATAAAAACTTTTTATCATTATATCTTAGGACAGTTCACAAAAAAAGAAAATTAAAACAAATTAGTCAAGAGTGCACATAAGAACTGAATTTACGATAAATATAATCGCAATTATGCTTATGATTCCTGCTAATACCGGGAAACATTTGAAATTTAGACGAATGAGGATCAAATAAGCAATACAACTATTGTATCGCATCAAAAATTATTATTATAACTGTAAATCTTATAGATTATCCCTGAATTTATTTGAGATATTACTTCACTACACAAAGAAAAGAATTATTCTGTAGTGCGTTTGGCTTATTAACTTATAGTTTTGAAAAGGAAAAATTCTTTAATATTTTTTACTGCGGCTGCGAAATAAAAAAACGCCGATGATGGTTCCGTGAGAAAACAAACGAGGATTTTAATTGAAATATTTAATATAACTGGTGAAGTGCCGTTAAAAATAACGTTTCCAATTAAACTCATTACGTCGTTAATTAAAACTTTTAAATTCACACATAAAATTGCAATGATTAAACGAATTCGAGCGTGATTTTAATTTAGAGGCGCGGAAAAAATTAAAAACAGCAAATCTATTTTCTGACGGAGACGATGAAATAATAAAAAAAATCGTGCTTGTTTGCGTAACGTTAAATACAGACTGACATTGAGATTTTATTAAAAACAAGCTAATACTCTTAAAATATTCATCAATTCCCAAGTTATTTATACATAGTTCATTACTGATTCGTTTACGAATACCAAAAGGAACCAATAATTGAATTTCGCAAAAACAACAAAAGGCAAACCCAGGGAAATTGGGCTTGCAAAAAATTGCTCATGGAAGCTAAATTTGACCCGAATAAATAATGAAATTTCAAAAACAAAGTATGTATCTCAAATTGGTTTGGAAAAAATGTAAAATTACGGAAATGAAAACGAAAAGGTCAATCCCAAGCATATGAATATAAGAGTTTGTTTGTTTGTATCTCTGGCTAATCAGCCTTTTGGAATATTATAGCTATAAATCGTTCCACACAGAAGCAAGGAGGACACCCAAGTTGGCATTAGCCTATTTTTTACAAAGAGTACCAATGGGTAAACTACTTAACGCCCGTTCCAAAGGAAAGCGCTGGCGCTGACTTGCGCGATCTCCTGAAACTGCAGATGTAGAGGACAGGACGAACCCAGGTTGAACGATACAACCACCACGGGATTTGAACCTAAGACCAAAGCGTGGAAGACCAACGCTCTATCCACTCCACAACCGCTACCCGCATTAACGTGTTTCATATATTTGTATATATCAGGGATGCCCATAACGTTGATCGTGATCGACCTGCCGATCGCCGAGCCATTTTTTGGTCGATCTAAAGCGAAGTAATAAATAATTCGTTTACAATCTAAAAATAAAAAAGTATATTAAACTTCTGATAAGAAGTATTTTGTATATATATGTGTGTGTGTGTGTGTATATATATATATATATATATATATATATATATATATATATATATATATATATATATATATACACACACACATATATATGTGTGTGTGTGTTAAAAATTAAAAGCTTTCCATTGCAAAAACTAATAATATAGATTCCTAGCCTTCAGGGGCGGCTTGAGGCAAGTGCCAAACAAAAAAAACGTGCCAAATGTGGTTTGACCACAGTCATCCCTGTGCTCTTAAAGCGCTGGAAGTTCAAAAAATGAATATTTTGCAGAAATTACTATAGTATGCCATTAAAAATATCAATTTGATTTTTGTTCAATTAACGTTTATTAAATGTTCTTTTTGTGTATATTTATTTCGTTTCTAAATTTGTGGAAAAATAGATCTCGGCTTGTTAACCGTAACAAAAGTAGATATATATATATATATATATATATATATATATATACACGGTATATATATACCGTATTTACCCAAGATGACCTCGGATGTAAGATGATCTCCCTTACACAAGTTAATTTTGGCGAAAAATATGTTTATATGGAATTCTGAAGCAAATAAGCCAAACATTTTTTCGAGTTTCTTATTTAAATCTCTAAAAATTGCCATCACAGTGTTCAATCCAAAGATATTTGCGACTTAAAGCTTGATAGATTAGTCACAATCATTTTCATTATTTTTTAAATGTTTATTTCTTTGATCGCAAATATAATACTAACCTCAACATATCAATAAAAAAACTCGTCTTATAGTCGGTATGTATACATGTTTGTGTAATTCTTGAATATGAATAGCGTCGCCGAATCCGGGGGCACGTGTTAAGACAAATCGCCTAATCGAGCGAGCGGAGACTCAATACAATTCCTTCCGCACCACGCTCCATCCGCGATGCAATTTAAGCACCCTCGCGGACACACGCACTCTCCACCCCCACTCGCGGAAGAGCATTACATCATTATTTTCAATTACCGTCTTTTTCGGAGAAAGGGATGGGAGTGAGGAAAAACAAGGGAAGAGTATTAACCCGCGAGAAGTGTGCCCATCTTCCCGCCCTTTGATTTTCTCCTCTCTCCCAAACATTTTTGTCCCTCTCAAAATCCCTTCATCCACGACATACTCTCCTCTCCTATACGGGAAAAAACACTCCAAAATTAAAAGCCGTGCAAAATTTTTTTTTTAAATCCCCGAAAAACGAACCAAATTAAAAACAGTCGGCGCACTCCCTTAGAGCGTTTTACAGTCAAAATACGACCTCGTTTAATATTGACTGGAATATGAGCGTTGTGTGTGTGTGTGTGTGTGTGAGAGAGATAAACGTTCGCGGTAGGTGGAGAAATCGTAGGAAGATAACCAAGTTTAAGTGGAAAGGGGGAGAAATCAGGATGGAACTTTTTTCATCTGTCAATAACACGCGAAATTACTTTAAAAGGGTAGACTGGAAAAGTGTGCGGCAAATTATAAACGAGTACGGAAATGCCACGAACCCCTGCGATATGTACGTTGAGCTGGACCGGCGGAATGACCGTGTGTTTGCCTCTGAATGTATGTGTGCGTGGGTGGGTAGAGAGGTAGGGAGGAAAGAGAGGGAGAGAGGAATGGAGAAAGGGGTTAAAAGTGTAACGGATGGAAAACGCGTATAAGCTTCATCGGGCAATTAAGCCGAAAGCGACTTTTGAGCGGTTTTGCGCAGTTTTGCAAAGAGTTAACGTGTGTGTGTGTGTTCGTGTGCGTGTATTAAAGGGAGGGAGAGAGATTCTCCCGTTTCATTCGAAAGCTGTTTTTGGCCTCCGGGGGAGGGGGGGGGGGGTGAGAGTGAGTATGGAGGCCGTAGTGAGAGATGGAGAGTGTTTGGAGAGAGGTTGGAGGGTTTACAATAGAAGGGTATGGGTTTTGTATGGATGGTGGGAGGGAGAGAGATATGGAGAGAGGGAGGGAGGGAGAGAGATGTAGGTAGAGCGAACGAGTGGGAAAGAGCCGGACGGGTGTGATTTGTGCGGGCAATTAGGGTAATGCCGGGGAAAAAAAGCTCTCTCACTCTCTCTCTTTCGCCTCCGCGCCGTCTCTTTTCCCTCTTTTCCCTTGCGTTATAATCCGCTACTCCAAACACGGGAATGGATAAAAGCCTCGCCTCTCCATTCCCTCGCTCATGCAGTGAAAGAGAGAGAGATGGTAGAAAGCGCATGCGCCATGATACGAAAGGGGAGCAGATTATGCTCGCTTGATGGCACCTAATGAGTGGCCGAATATCGTCAAACTTGTCCATATCCGTCCACCTCCATCCTTTGTTTTTTTAATTCTTCCCGAGAATTCTTTTCAAGCGTGACGGGTAAAGAAACGAAAATTCGTCCTCAAATTTACGAAAGAAAAGTTCCTGGTCCTTCGCCCGTGCTTTTGCTTCGCATGTTAACCATATCTCACATCCTTTTTTATTGTACCTACATGGCCATTTATCTTTAATTCACTCTTTATCTATATACATGTATATTCTCTTTGACTATTTACCTTGCTCATACTTCCTGCCTCGTTTATTGCTCCATTCCTCCACCGAGTGCTGTCCTCTTTTCACCTCAAATTGTATCTCTTCCATCCAGTTATCTCCCATTATTCTCAAGAGCTCCTACTACTGTATCGTTTCACCTCTCGCATATTAGTTTTGTCTCTCTGATCAAACAATTTACATATTTGTTTCGCTTGGAAAATGTATAATAATATTACATAAAAACTAGCGTAATTGCTCATCAAATATGACGGGATTATCATACAAGTATTCCAGATATATTTGATTTCAATATGATAAATCAGTAAGATATGCCATGATCTGGTTTGACATTCATGCACAAAAAAGTGTTTTTGAAAGTTATCTTTGTTTTACTTATACTGTTTTAGTAATTATTAGTAGAGAGGCCAAATGTTTATCCAAATATTTGCTGAAAATCGAATTAATAAGATATAAACAAAGAAGTAGCTGAAATTAACTTGAAATATTTGAGCAAATTATAAGTTATTTAAAACGCATGGAATTTAACTTAATAAATGAATTATTTTACTCTTATTAACTCGTTAAAAACAGGATAAAATGTGAACAAACAGACAATTTACCATCAAAGGAAAAATGTGTACTAAAACTAAATACATGAACTGCAATGAGTTTAACTATATTATAAGATCGCACTTTTCTTTTAACTATATTAGTTTTGAAAATTTTCTATAAAAATCCCTTTAGTTAAAGAAATTTAAATAAAAGTCATAAAATATTATTTTTTACTCCTATTTGAAATTCGGTTCGAAATATTTGCTGTATTATCAGTTAAAGAAATTCATTGAAAATTACGTGACCTATATTTAGTTTTATGAATTCCCTCCATTTGGAAATGGCGCATGATTCAATAGTATAACATTTTTATAATATTATAGTTTATTATTGTTATTTTTGCACTGCAGCTCCTTTTAATTCTATACAAATTCTACGTCCTTTTCCTCTTTCTCAATCTGCTCATTCCCATTCTCTTTATCTTCCTCCTCTAACTTAATAGATTCATTAAATAAGTTATACCAATGCATAAAAGTCTGACCCTTGTTAAAGCACTAAATTGCTGCATTTATATATAAACGAAAACCGTGAAAACGTGAAAAATCGTATTAAAACATAATTTTTGAAGATTTACGAATGAGAAGTAAATTATTCTCTTCGCATAACTAATGTAAGGTAAAATCTCTCATCCTTCAAATATTTTAAAATGTAAACGTAAAAGGTGTTAAGAGGTGGCTTTTTGCGTGATTCATGTATGCAATGCGAATTTATAACTCCGGTTAATTATAAGATGCCCTGCAAAAAAACATGAAAATAACTATAAAAATAGTTAATTACCAAAAACTTCAATAGGAAGTTAACTGAAAAGAAATTAATTAAAAACACGATTTTAATTATAAATAATTCGGGCGCCTTCTCTGTCTCATACTAAAGCATTCACAACACACTTTATTTACGCATATAGTATAAGGACGACAATACAATCTCGAGGCTTAACAATGACGCGGTCGGCAAGACAACATATCTTTAAAAAGCTTAAAATTTTCCAATAAATGTGATTTAAACATATAAATTGAGCGATTTCGAACCAAAGGCAAAAGTCGAGGTTAAGAATAAAAATCTGTTTATTTTTCTTTAAAATGGTCTAGGTCCGAAGATCGTAGATCAATTAGTTTTAATTTAATTTTGCAAAAGAAAAAAGCCTGCAAGTAAAAAAAGGTATTTTTATGTTCTATTATGGGGATTTCTATAGAGCGCTCCGGCGGACTAACGGACGGACGGACGGACGGATGGACGGACGGACAGACGGATGGACAGACGGATGGACAGACGGAAAGATGGACGGACGGAAAGATGGACGGACAGAAGAACGGACGGACAGAAAGACGGACGGACGGACCAACGTACAGAATAAGGATATTATGTATATAATTAGGGGTCCGCTCCTGACGCCTCCGGCGCCAACCTCCTGGATTTTCCAAGTGGGCTCACCTCTTCGCTTTGGCCCCATACCCTCCTATGGACAATTATTTGACGAAGTCAGTTGTAACAACTGCCGATTCATAGTTATTGGTATCCGCTCGCATTCACCTCCACTCCATCCCCCAGCACTTAGAAAGGAGTTTTTCTTTTGAAATATGCGTAAAACTTACACTAGATTTACTTTCCGTTAAAAATAATGGGCCTATTCCGATGAGATTTTGTCGCTCCAAATAAATAAATAAAAGTTAACCCCTTGCTTTCAATTGTCAATTCAAGTTTAAAAAATAATGTTAATGCAAAATTATTATGTGCTTTTTAGCATATTTATATTTTCTAAATATTTATGATTTACCCACATATATTGTACACATATAAATTCAATTAGAATGATGAATGACTACTTTCAAAACCTGGTGATAATAAAATTGTTTTAAAAATCACGTTGTGAATTTAAGAGTTTTCCAAAAATCAAATAATTTGACTGATAGAGAGATCTGATTCTGTTGGCTATGTGTAAGTGCGAATCCATTGAATTTTAAAGAGAATTTATCAAAGTGAATTTTAAGTCAATTATGTACGCGTTTGAATTTATGTTGAGGTATATATAAGCCATTTCGAAAAGTACTTTTCGTTTTGATTTTATATACTTTCAGATCCATCAGGCTTTTATTATATTATTTCGTTTAAGGAAGCTTTAGCATACCCGCTTCATTGAAGGATCGGCAATCGAGTGTTATTGACCAACCAATCAACAGATTTGGTTTTTTGTTATCGCTCGATTTCAATTGCGTGTTTCCGGAGTTGCAAATTATCAAGGTTATAGCTATAATAGCCTCAAAATATCAACCTTCCAGCCGCGCATCCAGCCTTTTCCACGTTAATGCACATTCATTGGTTTTGTAAATCTCCGGCAGAATGATATACATAATAAAAAATACGTGTTTTTTTAACAGAAGCTCACCAAAATATTGTGGCTACAGAAAATAAATTGAGGACCGCACGTTCATTTTACGCGGCATTTTGATATTTTGTTGCGTAACGTAAAAATAGTTTTTTCCGTATAAATGAAGCTTTCGATTTTATTCTACTCTTTCTTTGAATTATTACCCGCTAGGTTCGTTCTGCTCTTCTGTTTCCTTCCCCTTTTTAATTTGCCTCGAGTCCCTATCTTAAACGCTCATTACTCCCCTCTTCTAAATCTTTTTCTCGTTCTCTTCTCCGCCCTCTCTCCGTATTTCTCCCCATCCTCTCTCTCTCACACACTTTTCTCCCTTATTAATCGCGGGACATGATGGGATTGAGCGCAACATGTTCTCCCTTCCCCTCTTTTAAAAGACAGGGCTAAAGCGAGACCAAGTCGAAATTAATTCTCCCCTTGTTCTTTTTTAATCCTGCTGGGGTAATGGCGAATATTTTTCTCCGCCTTTTCATAAGTGGGGGATAAACTGAAACATTAAGTTAGGAGAGAGACAGATATGTTAATGCTATTAAATTCAACAAAGGAAAGATTTCCGTCAAAATTTCTTAGGTGTGCTTTTAGTAGCGTTTTTTCCCCGGGGAAATTAGTATAATATTGAGTTGGCTTTGAGATAGATACGTGTAGCGGCGGGTGATAATGAGTTCTGAAAGTGAAAATTATTGAATGAATGCATGGAAGACGACGGGGTTGTCGTCCTAGGTAAGTTCTGTATATTTGAGCCTTGAGCAGTGCTTTCAATAAAAACAAATGAGTAAAAATGTATTAATATATTACTATTGACAAAACAAAATGCATGAAATGTAGGTAAAGTGCATAAAAATATATGTAAACAATGATTTTTTATACTTAATCCTTATTGGGTCTGATGCATTAATCCTTCACGCTAATGGATTTTATCAAATTATTAATTTTTAAGATATATTAATCTCATATCTTATAGATATACGTGGTAGTATTGGCACGTCTTCATTAGATTTTTCCTGCCTCAGAATAATGTCAACATGATATATTTTCATTGAGTAAAGTTTTGTTCCTTCGTAAAATATCCGTTGTCGTCTTTCTGTCCACCTTTGAAGGCCCGCAGGTAAACGACACTTTTTTATACCCACTTTCTATTCAGAAATTCCTCGATGAAGTAAATTGGTACACAAATTTGCTTTTTGGATCTTAAATCATTTACGGAAAACGATATGTCAAAGTTATGAATTCTCCTTTAATATTCATCAAATTCAATTGGATTCTCCAAACTTTGCTGAAAAATTCTTTGATTAAATTACGAGTATAGAGGTATTTCGCATAAAAACTTCCCTTTGCGAAAAAAGTAGTTAAAAGTCATTGTTATAAAGAAGGATACCTCGAAGAAGATAGGCTGTTCTTAATTGTAAGATAGAACACCTTGAATTCCACGTCAAAATTATTTTTTATTTACAGAGAAGCCAGAATAAAGAACTAGGAGTAAATTAAAACGCTGGAAAAATATTCATATCGCAATTTTTGCGTAACTACAACTAATAAAGGAAAGTAAGCTAGCCGACCTGATCCTGAAATCCAAGAGAAACGTGATAAAAAGGCATATGGGTTTAAATATCTAATCTTAAACAGAATCTAGGAAAAGTGTAAAGCAAAAAAATGGGTACGCGAAATACAGAGGCACAAACCAACTCAATGATTAAGTAGAATTGGGAAGGGACAAGGATTACATTACGAGGTGAATGATTGAACTGATATCCGTGAAACACGGCAATACACGGTGCAACGAGAGAAACGTGGACGGCTAAAGGAGAAATCGATATATAGCAGAGAAAGAAATAGACGCAAGAAAAGAGATCTGAGTCGACTATTGCTATGTGAAGAGGTCATAAAAGCTATTATGAGATATACGTTGTGTTTAAAAGAGAGAGACTTCAGGGTTAATTGAATTGAAATAAAACTTGGCGGAAAAAGTGGAAGAGTAAGAAAAGGACAAAAATGACGGACTGGAAAATACATAAAAACAGGTTAAAGCCATAATCGCGGACATTCCCTCGGAAGAATTACCAAAGACGACGGTATCAGCATAGTTCTAACGGAATACCGTGAATAAAATAACGAGAAATCTTAAAGTTAAGAAACGTGAAAAAAGAAATCAGAGGAGAAGGAAGCAGGTACTTCCGGGAAAGGAAGAAATAAAATTTGGAATAGGAGCGGAGGGTGATAGAGAAGTAAAGAGTAAAACGGAAAGGAAGCCAGCGAGTTGAGAAGATGCACGAGTCAGCAAGAAAGATTCAAGAATGGGAAGGAGGGGGCATGGAAAGTAGGATGAAGGAAATAGAGGTAGATGGGGAAAAGAGAAAGAAAGAGGGAATAAGATAGTCAAGGATTGCCTCGCAAGGGAGATGCTCGTGAAGTGAGCGAAAGAGGAGTGAGTGGGGATGTGTGTGTGAGAGAGAAAAGGGAGAGAGAGAGGAATGGGTAGAGGGAAAACGGAGAAGTTCCGAGGTGGAGTGAAAGGATTTCTCGCATGGCGGAATAACAATAATTGCCTAAGACTTACCGGAGGCGATGTCTGCGACAGCGGCAGCGGTCGTGCGGAGAGATCCATGGAGTAATATAAGGTCTGAGGAAGATGGGTACGAGAGAGAGAGAAATTGCGAACGGAGGGGAATTGAGTCGAGAGACCTAAAGCGAAGAAGAGAGAGAGAGAGAGAAGGCAAAGAGGCGTAACCCACAATTGTGGTGGTAGTGTAACCTGCGACTCAAGCCACGCCCCCCCGATTCCTCCCTCCAGCTTCTTGCCCCATAACTTCTACCTCGAAACCCTTTCACCGTGGCCCATTCCTCGCTCTCCTTACCTATATTTTGCTAATTTTGTCGGATGAATCCTTTGAATTCCCATACCTAATTGTGATCAATCGTTTTTTGACCCAGCAAAACCTGTCCTCTCTAAATTGGTATTTAACTTTCAACGCGGTTCAATTAATTTTTTCAAGGTTTGTAATTTACAAGCCATAAATTCTCACATCTCCTTCTCCGTTATAATTGCAATTCCTACACTCTTTTCTTTCACATTCACTTTATTTTATAGGCGCACATAATATTATATATTCTAAAGTTCAACTCATTTCCTGCACACAATTCACACCGTAAGGTATTTAGTTAATCTGACTTTCACTTAAAAGAGGCTACTGCAAAAGTGTGGTATATTGGTGAAATATAGGATTTTTAATATTGGTATCTCAGTTTTAACCTCTATAATGGACGTGAAAAATAACCTTTATTAAGGGAACTTAAATACATTTAGTTAGCCCGAATATAGTTTCAAATCCTAAAACTGGAATTTTTCAGGCCTTTAAAAGGTGAACATTAAATATCCCCGCGGTTAATTCCAATATAAATATCGCATCTAAGCTAAAAATATCAGATTCTCATGTTATCTTCGAAGAACGTTTTCTTAATTTAATTTCGTTTTTATTTTTTTAAGGAAGGGTAAATATGTTCTCCACTTTTGGAAAGAGATAAACCTAAACGATTTTACGCGAAGAAATTTTCTCGGACTTCCAGCCGGGTCATAATACTGTCGTATTCCGACGTTTCAATAACGCACTCGGTTATCATCTTCAGGGAGAACCCGAGGTGCTGAGGCCGGATCCTCCAAAGGTTATATACCCGTTGGCCCTCTCTCTCATTGGTAGACGGGTCGGTCCACGGGCGTGGTGTTGTTCGCTCAGCTGGTTGATGGTCGGGTCCCATGCTTTACTGAGCGTGAGGCATTTGTCTCTGTTGAAATTCATAGAATTATGCCGAATCGCGATGGCTTCTTTGACGATCCGGTCCCAATACCTGTTGGTTTTCGCAATCACTTTTGCGCCTGATAGCCGAAAGCGATGATTTTCCAATAGGCAGTGTTCCGCGACTGCCGATTTTTTCGGTTGCCGCAGTCTAATGCACCGCTCATGCTCTTTCATACGAGTCTTGTTTGTTCTCCCCGTCTCCCCAATGTATTGTTTCCCACATTCGCAGGGAATGAAGTAAACGCCCGGAGTCCCCAAGCCTATGTCGTATTTTACCGGTCTCAATAAACCCCTGACTTTTGTCGGTGGCTTGTGAATGGTAGACACTCCGTGTTTGGCCAAAATTCTTGAAAGTATCCCCGATATGGTTGAGATGTATGGGAGACACGCCGTGGCTTTGGGTTTTTCCTTTTCTTTGACGTTGGTCTTGGCCGAAAATTCGGCCATTTTCAGGGCCACACTGATCCCCCGTCCTCCATAACAGTTTTGAAGGAATGCGTGTCGTAGGTGTCTAATTTCCGCCCCAAAGTTCTCTTCATCTGACATGGCCTTTGCACGATGTATTAGGGTAGCTAAGACTCCCTTCCGCTGGGCCGGGTGAAGGTGGCTCTTCCCATTGCGATATAAGTCTATGTGTGTAGGTTACCGGTATACGCTGTGTCCTAGCTTCCCATCCAGTTTGCGTTGGACACATGTCTAAAAAAGGGAGGCGTCCGTCTTTTTCCACCTCCATGGTGAATCTGATGTTGGTTATTCAGCTGGGCCAAAAAATTGTTCAAGGCCTGTTTTCCATGTGGCCAGATGAAGAAAGCGTCGTCCACATACCTATAGAAACACTTCGGACGGAGAGGGGCTGAGTCGAGGGCTTTTTGTTCGAAATTTTCCATGAAGAAATTCGCCACTGCTGGGGAAAGCGGGGAGCCCATTGCTACGCCGTCTCTTTGTTCGTAGTATTTATTCCCGTACAGGAAGTCGCTACCATAACCGCACAAAACGGGAATTGACGCTAGGAAGATACAAGCAACTGCGATCATCATGGCCCATTGGAATACAAATGGGGCCGTAAGAAATAAGACGCCGGAACTCATTGAGTTCCTAGAGAAACACTCAGTTAATGTTATTTTAATACAAGAGACGCACCTTCAACCAAACGAGTTCCTTGTTTCAAGGTTGTTAGGAGGGACCGAAAAAGTAAGGCTTGAGGGGGTGGAGTGGCGATCCTAGTCCGGGAAGAAATTGCATGTGCAGTAATTAACGACAGAAGCTCTGGCTCAATAGAAGCGGTGGGAGTCAGAGCTGAAACAAACACAGGGGCAATCACTTTTGTAAGCATCCAAATCCCACCAAAAAAGAACTGTGCATGCAAGACCTAAACGGGCTCCTTAGCATGAATGACGGAGTGATAATCGCGGGTGACTTTAACGCGACTCACAGGGCGTGGAACTGCAGCAAAAAAAACAGGCGTGGAACTCTGCTAAGGACACGGGCACGAAACAACCAATTTAGGGTAGAGGCTCCGGTAGCAATGACGCGACCAGGGCCAAGGAACACAGGAAGAGGCCTTGATTTTGCACTGGTCAAGAACATTGATAGACGAACATTGTCAAAAACGGTCCCGGAACTGACGAGTGATCATTACCCGGTAGTTCTGAGGATTGGGACGCAAGCAATATTTTATCAGAAATACAACTACCGCATGTGCTACGGACTTGCGGATTGGGCTATATTTAGAAAAATAACTACGGAGACACTACCAAGTGAAGTGTCCATAATATCTACTAGAGATAGAATAGATGAGGTGGCAGAATTGTTGGGAAACGCCATCAATAACGCAGAGGAAAAATCAATTCCGTGCAGGGCATGAAGAGCAAAAGAAAACCTGGAGATCCCTGATGAGATCAAAAGTCTCATCATAAAAAGGAATTGGACCAGGAAACAATATTATCGTTTTGGCACCGCCGAACAAAAAAGGGATCTCTGGGATTTAAACAGAGAAATTAGAGACCAACTGAGGCGCCTGCAAAGATATAGATGGTCAGTCCGACTTGAGCCCTCAATACAAAGTACAGCTCCAACCGGCTGGAAGCATGCAGACATTATATGCATACCCAAGGTAGGAAGGAGGGTGCTGAAGGCATCTGATTTTAGACCGATATCCCTCCTTTCCTGTCTTGGAAAGTTATGCGAAAAATTGATATACCCACATATACTGACACACGTAGAAGGGCATGGTATAATCCTCCAAAATCAATTCGGATTCAAGGCAGGACACTCCACAACACACCAGCTGCAGAGGGTTATTTATTGATTTTATCACGGACGCCTTCAGTAGAAACAATGTTTCAGTTGGAGTAGCATTTGACATAAGCAAGACATTCGACAAAGTATGGCATCTAGGCCTACTGCATAAACTACTGCTAGCAGGATTTCCCTACTGGCAGGTGAATTTTATTAAATCGTATATTAATGACATGCCATTCACGGTGAAATGGAATGGTGCCACAAGCTCAACGAAAAATATAGCAGCTGGTGTCCCAAAATGAAGTGTCCTAGGGCCATTATTGTTCTCTATATACACAGGCGGCATCCCAAACGAGGGGGATTGGATCCTCACCATTGCTCTCTACGCGGACGACTGTGCGATAATGACGCGAAGCTTCCTGCCGGAAACGGCTGTTCGTTGTGCCCTGAGGCTAACTAAAAAACTTATCAAGTATTACAAACAACGGAGAATTGAGATAAACCCCCAAAAGACACAAGCGATCTGCTTCAAAAGAAAGGATGCCGACATGCCGAGACAACTTTTAATTGAGGATGTGGAAATTCCCTAGGCGAAACATTTAAATATCTAGGGATTGACGAGAAACTTAGGTTTGAAGAACAGGTAAAAAGAGTAAACCTAGCGGCTGCTGGGAAAAGAGCTAGTCTCTTCCCAATTTTTAATTCTATTGACGTGTCCAGGGAATTAAAAACACACCTTTATAAAACAATGATCAGACAGACACTTATGTACGCTGCGCCAGTGTGGACTGGATTTATAATGGAGAAATCCTGGAGAGTACTTGAGATCGCGGAGAAAAAAGTTTTAAGACGAATAGGCAGGACATGGAGTCGGAACATAGACCTCCAAGATGCGCTAAGGACAACACCGATAAGGCTAGTCACTAGAGATCTGGCTACTAAATACAGAGGTGCGTTAGGAAACCAAACAAATAACGTTCTCAGCGATTTCGCAAAAAACAAAGTGACGGTCTGGGATAAGGACAAGAGGGCATTGGCATCCACAAGCGAAGAGGATAGGGTCCCTCAAAAAAGGCGGCGAGCATGAGACGTATATAACTAACTACTATGAAAATAGGCATGGGTGAGGTGCCTGAACTATTCCACAAATTTTACATAATGACGTTGAATAAAGCCACTCTGGAAGGCAACTCAAAGAAACATATACCAAGGGAGAAATGGACCACACAGCTCAGCACCTCAGGTTCTCTCTGAAGATGATAACCGATCGCGTTATCGAAACTTCGGAATACGACAATATTATGACCCGGCTGGAAGCCCGAGAAAACTTCTTTGCATCAATTCTCCGGGGAAGTTTGAGATCTTTCTACTAAACGATTTTAATTATACTTGGATTACTAATATGACTGAAAAAATATAAAGGTAGTTTTGACGTTCACTCATGCTGTTACAAATACATTTCTGAATTGGAGCTGTAAATTTAAATATGCAAAATTCTTTATTATGTTTTAAAAATATGAGTAAAGAGGGTGGATCAAGTTTTGTCTCTTTCAATGATAATATAATAAAATAAAGGATTATCGAGCTCGTCTTACGACTGAAAAAAATTCCTGACACTTAAGGACCAAAAATGGAAAAATCAGTAATTTGAGACAATTAAGACAAGTACTTAACTTTTAAATTTTTTATACTTAAGTACTTACTAGGTAATTTTGATACTGAGGTAAAATGTTTAGCCAAATAGTTACAATAACAGCTTAATTTGTGCCAAAGTCCTCTTTTACAGCATGCCCACAAATCTGAGCGTTCGAAAAGTTTAATTCGCTTCGAAAAAAAGAAAGATTAATACAATATTTTTATAACCATTAAATTTTTTTCGTTTTCCTCCATCTTTTTCCAACTCCATCAGAACATTGTCTTTTACTATAAACTCTCTTGCTTGGCTTCCTATATTTCGGCTTCAGCTCGACCTTATATCCTCATACCAAACTTTTCGTCTTTTAACATTCTCATTTTTTCCCTTTCCCTTCCTCCATCTCGGTAATAAAGCAACGCCCTCTACCTATTCCCTCGTCTACTCCCTCCCCCTATCCCTTTCTCGAGGTCTTTTTATTCTTCCTCTTTCTCTTTAACTATTTCTTCATATCCCTCACGCCTGACTTTCTTCCAGGGTCTCCCTGCCCCCGGTCTTCCGCTTCTCCGATCTCAAACAGTTTTCATTGAGATTTTCGAGATAATGGTTCTCTTTCTGCGCTTTCTTTATTTCTCTTCTTTTATTTATCTTTTCCGAACCTACTTTCTCAGCGGCGTCGAATTTTATTTCGTCCCGCGTGAAGGGACAGCTTCCGGGACAATTGGGTTGCTCTTTTTCTCTCTCTCTCTCTCCCCTCCTCTCTTCCCTTCCTCTCCCATTCCCTCTGTTTCCTCCCTCTCCGTTTTTCTCCTCTACTCGCCTACCTTACCTTCTCTTCCTCTTCTACCTCCACGTCTTCCTCTTCCAACCCGTTCGCCGATTTTTTCCCCAGCATTCAACTTTTTCAATTACGTCTCTATCGTCTCCCAGGGTTCCCTCGTATTCTTTTGAAGTTTTCAATGCTTATCCTTCCGAAACTTTTGTCTGCTTGTTATTTATTTAATAGCTATATTATTTCCTCTAATTTGCATCGTTAAGGGGGGAAAAAGTAGTTGGATACGGTTGGAAAAATGTTATTCGACTAGGAAACAGTCTGACTTCGGCTTTGATATCGGAAGAAAACTGCGGACAAAAGAATTCCATTGCAAGCGCGGAGGAATGCCATATAAAATTGCTTTGTCTCTTCTGGGAACCGTTTCATATGCTGCTACGCTTGTCTGTTTGCACATGAATAACTGCGTTTTGGATATATATTTACTCGAAAATTTCATCAAAATAGTATATCTTTTGTTTATTGTTGTATTTATCTGTATATATATCAGCATAGCGTATGAAATAATATCAGGAAAGTGTATGAAATAGAAAAGTTGTTCTTTATTGTAAATATACATATATTACGATGTGTGCATATGTAGTGATGCATATATGTCTACGAACACCGAAAATGGGCCATTCCATTACGGAATTGGTGTTTATACGATTCTAACCAAACCTAGTTCTCTTTTATTTTCAGCTATGCGAAATCTTATGATCCGTTTGTACTTCCGCAGATGTTGGCAATTTGAACACGCATTAATGAAAAATCATTTAATATGAGCTATAATAATGACGTCAAAAATTCATAGATTTTACGAAAACTTCTATAAATAAAAAAGTAAAGATATTTTATTTTTCTGAAAAATACTAAATCTAAGCAATCCAGTGTGTATTGGAATATTCAAGGTAAAATAAAGCAGAGACGTTTATTTGGTTATTATAAATATCATATAGTATATTCAATAATAAGCACCTAAGCATAAAAATTGAAAAAATTTGTATTTATCTTATGTATCTCCAATTAATGTTGAAAATAATATATGCACCATTTTTTAAGTTTTTGATACTTAGGTGTTTATTTTTGAAAATTTTCAACCTTTCGACAATTTTGATAATTCTATAGTGAATCACGGAGCATTTTAAAAAGTACATAACGAATATATTTTAAGTTATTGAATTAATTTATTGGTTTACAGATAATTTGCAGACGAGCAGAAAGCAATGAAGACGCTGAACCGATTAATTAATCGGTGTAATTGATTAGTTATGCACAAATAAGAGGAGTCGACATATACAAGATTTTACATTGAATTGAATATTATCTTGTGCATTACTGTAAACATTGACTTATTATTGAAATAAATTCCCTTTTCTCGCAAATGAAGATAAATATCTGATTAATCATAATTAAAGTACCTTTTCAATGCAATGTGGTTTAACGTGGAAAAAATATTATCCGGCCTCCGGTTGGTGGTTTTCATATAAAATATAGAAATTGAAAACGA
Organism: Tanypteryx hageni; assembly: GCA_028673005.1. NCBI lineage: Eukaryota > Metazoa > Arthropoda > Insecta > Odonata > Petaluridae > Tanypteryx > Tanypteryx hageni. The sequence continues at coordinate 158,984,127 of CM054112.1, forward strand.
GAGAGAACTTAAGACTCACCGTTCACATTGCCCGCTCTGTTTCAATTCGATACTCCATTCTTTTACATGGGGTACGCCTAGAGGGTTATTTTCCCGGATATATTTTCAATCCTGAGAAACGGGATTGGTAAATATAACTTCCCGGAAAATCCCGGGATCCCGGGATTTTTTTACAAAATTAAACGAATTGTTTTATTATATTTTTAGCAGTATTCTGTATTTCATTTAGAAAAACAGAAAGAATCCACATCAACATCAAATTAATATGTAAAAACACTACTGAAGTAAGAAGGAAACCCTAAAAAAAGAAATAAATACTTGAATATTGGTCATCTATTTTTTATTATTTTATTTATTAGAAAGCGGTGAAACCGTTAAAATTATATAAAAATTTAAGTAATATAATTTAAAATACAATTCCATTGAATTCAAAGTTTATTTTTATCTTCACTTAAGAAATAAGATTTGAGAAAACAAAGAACGTTGAGCAATTTATCGCTCATGTTCGCTCTTTTCTTGGAACAAAAGTTCGACGAGCTTGAAAACACACTCGCTCTCGGTGGATGTTAGCTGAATTGTTTTTAATGCATCTAATAATTTTGAGAGATTTTCTGTCAGCTTAGCAGTATCTTCTTAAATGAGCATTTCTTTAGATATTGTATTATTAAAGTCGACTTTTCCAGGTTTCGTTTTCAGAGATGCATTAATTGCATCAGCTAATTTTTCATTCAAGCCATAGGTAAGAAGTAACATTCTGTTTTTCTTGATCTTCTTCCAAATTGGCATCTGCGCCTGCATCGGAATTCTTGAATAATTTGTTGATAAGTTTTTTAAACCAATTTGTGGGGTTGAACAATTTATGACGTAATTTGAAGGGGTGGGGGTTAAACTTTTGTGACGATGTGACATGTCGGGAGGAGGGTTAAAGAAATCATCTTATTGCGTGACGTAATTTTTGGATGGTTTCTTACGCTGATTGCACATAAGTACACATGAACTCATAGTGTTAATAAAAATCCCGAATCCAGGGAAAATGTAATAATTTTCCCGGAAATCGGGAATGGAAAATTTTTCGGAATTCTAGGGAAAACTTTCTCTGGAATTTCAGGGAATGACCCCCTAGGTACGCCCAAAATACCCACCTCTCGAGCAACGATCAAGACTCATCCATTGAAATTTCATTCTAATTTTCGACCTTCCCTCTCAGAAGAGCATGCTTTTTATATCAATCTTTCTATATCCAATCATTTCTATATCCCTTTTATAAGGGATATAGAAAGCAAGGAGGAAAAATAGAAATATCCCTTTTCCCTCCCTCCCTCATCCGTTTTGGTTGTCTTATTCGTCCCCTTTCCTCTCATCCCCCATGTCCAATACTTTACTCACCTTTTCCATCCCTTTCACTCGTGTATCTCTTCGGCGGAAAACTCTTTTCGAATTCCAAAGCCTGGTCCCATTTCTCGCATTTCCCAAAATGAAGGCATTTTCGAGCGAGAGAAAGTGATAGCGAGCAAAGAGAGAGAGAGAGAGAAAAGAATGGTTAAATCGGATTCATTGCCACGAAACACGAAATATAGACGAATGCGTGCTTGGAGGGGTCTGTATTCATTTTTCCTCTCTCCATCTCTCTCTCTCACTATCTCTCATTTTCACACTCACGCACTTAGAATTTCTTATTAGATGAAAAACTTGAGGATGAACTTGGAGGGAGATAGAAAAATAACATGAAAAGCTGATTTTCGCGGCACAAAAAGAAAGAATAGGGAAAGAAAAAAGGTGATAAGGCGTTAGGTGATGGGAGGATTCGATGAGTTATTAGCGACAGAAAGAGGGATAGAGGAGGGAAGAGAGATAAAGAGATGAAGCGAGATAAAGAGAGAGGGAGGAGAAATTAGAACTGAAGGGGAAAGTAGAGAGGACGAGGGAAGTAGAGAGGTAGGGAGAAGTAGGAGGAAAAGAAGGAGATAAAGAGGAAGGAAGAGAGGGAAGAAGAAAGGGAAGGAGAAAGAGAAAGGGAGTGATGGAGGAGGGGATGGGGAGCAGGAGATACGGAGTAGGAGATAGGAAATAGGAGATAGGGAGTAGGAGATTGGTGGTAGGAGAGAGGGAGGAGGAGAGAGGGAGGAGGAGAGAGGGAGGAAAGAGGGAGGGAGAGAGGGAGGGAGGAGGAGAAAAAATTTCATTCTCTCTGTCATTCATCAGTTTATTTTTCTGTTCTTCTTCCATTCCTCTCTGCCAATCATTTTCTTAACCTTTTTCTCCGTGCTTCTTACGTTAAAGGTGTCATTGTTCTCCCACCACCTCCGTTCTTCCATTCTAACCCCATTAACCGCGTATCTCTACCCTGTTTTTTTGCCGTTCTCGACCTATCTATACTCCTCGCGTCTTTAAATTTTTACGCGAGAGAAACGTCAACCGAGAGAAAAAACAGTGCAGGCGTCAAACGTGAAAGTATCCAAACGCCTTGCGGAAGACGAACCCACGAGTGCGATCAGTTAAAGGAAGAGTAGAAAAAACCGCGAACGGAGAGGAAGTGAGAATGAAGGAATATGTGTGGGTGTGTGAGAGAGAGAGAAAGAGGGTAGGAGGAGCGAAAGTTGGATGGAAATCGATAAAAAACCAGTTGCCTCGAAATCTCAGCTTTAATAAAAATGGATGGAGGGGATGGAGAGAGAGAGAGAGATGGAGGTTGAAAGAGAAAGTGGATTTGGCGATAAAGGTTGGTGGAAAAAAAGAACCAGGAGAGAGAGAGAGAGAGAGCAAGAAAGGAGGAGGGAGAGGAAGAGTGCGTAAAATATTTAAAGGTTGGTTTTCCTTTTTTGTTTTTTTCCCTACCTATCCATCTCTGTATTTTTTCTTAATTTTTTGCGCTCGTTCGGAAAAACCTAAGGGCTTCAGAGTTCCTTTTTTCACAACTGGCAAAACGTGAATCGCATATAAATAAAGCTGCAAGTCACGTATGCACGCTAAAGAATTTTTATTTCCGCGCGCATTAAATTAATCTGCTAAAGTACTTTCAATTGGTTAAAAATGCATGTATGGTGTCTGGCACGAAGAATTTGTGAGCACACTGTAACAAATCATGGAGTTCCAGTTTAAAAGCTTACTTTAAGAGGAAAACGGCTCTTCCTGATTAATTACAGGACTTCTATTTTTGCGGGAAAACATTTATTTTTTATGATAGCAAACATTACTAAGAGGGATACTTGGGATTAATACAAAACGCAACAGTAAAAAAATTAAACACCTTTCGCGTAACTTGGAAGGAAAAGGCAGAAAATGGGAGATAGCGAACCAGATGAGGGATAAAAGAGTAGGAGGGAGAATCTGCGGCGGTCGCCACACTACTGTTCCTGTGCGTGCGTGACCATTTCAAAAGTTGAGAGGAAACTGGATGGGGAAGAAGACGGGGTTAAAGGAGGAGAGAAAAAGAAAGAAGTAGAGATGTGGGGTTTAGAGCGCGTGAGCTGCTACCGTCTCGCTTCCGATAAAAGAATGCGTAAAATGCCGCGTCCACCGTACGTTGCCAAAGCCAACGTTCGCATAATTCAACGAATGAGAAAAGAGGACTCTCTGCTTTGGAATAAGGCTTTAGAAGAAAGGTAGGGGAAGGAGGTTGAAGCAAAAGGGAGTTCGGGAAGCGAAGGGAAGGGGAGAGTAGAGGATGGGAATAAAATGTGGTTAGAGAAAGGGGAAAATGGAATAAAAAGGAAAATAGGGAAGAGGGGAAGAGGTGATGGCGAGAGAAGTGGCGTGGTGGGAAAGAGAAGTATGGAAGAGGAAGTCGCTAGAATGTAGGAAGGGAAAATGAGAGGGTTGAAAAGGAAAACGAGTAGAAAATTAGAACTGGAAGATGAGAAAGGTGGTGGAATGGGAGGATTTTGGATGAGGAGAGGTAGCAGGTTCAACACGGAAGTTGAGAAAATATTTGCGAATATCCGTATGAAGGAAATAGAATGTTGTAGGAATCGAAACAGAAAATGGGAGTTTTTGGAAAAGTGAAAGTAGATAACAGGAAATGAACATTACAGCCAAAAACTTGAAGGAAGGAAAATGATAATCTGAAAAAAAAAATAAAAGTAAATATGGCAAAATTTAAGAAAACAGGGGATTAGTAAGAATGAATGAAAGAAATTCTTATTTAAAAAGAGATAATTTTTAAAAAGTTGAAATGTTGCTAGGTAAAACGAATTCTGATTGATTGAATGATACGTTAATTTGGGCGAGTTTGAACCTGGAGAGCTCCCTCTTACACCTAATTACACCCGTCAAAAGCATTAAAATGTAATGCTATAAAGGGAACAAAATCTAAAACAGTTCAGTGAGGTAATCATGAAATGAAAGTTAGAAGGCAATGAAAATTATTTACTCTAGTCGTAGAATGAAGGATTTTCAGGGAATTCAGATAAATTGCAAGGAAAGTGGAATCAATTTGTGAAACTTATCATTTGTGCGCGAATATATATCATCATCATCATCTGTATACAGGTCCGTGATTATTATGGGTTAAAGCTTGTTCTCCGTTTATTCCCGTTTTCCGCAATCGTCTCCATTTTTCTTTGATGGAGTACTCTTTTTAAAATTGTCTATTATTCTATTCATTATTCCTTGAATATTAAAAAACATGTATATCATTTTCTGCAAAAGATATATCATACAACTAACATTAAATCCATAAATGTGAAAAGACCCTAGGTCACTAGTAAATTAAATAATAAAATACACTCTGCTCGATTTACATTGTACAAAATAGGTGTCGTTAACAAATCATCCCCATAAAAATGTATATTTCCGAGTATTTTCCTATCGATTAAGAAAATATGGTAGAAAGAAGAGAATGGTTATTTGAGGGAATATAAAGTAGGAAGATTTATGCGTCTCGAACGAAACATTCATTAATTTGATAAAGAATATTTAATTAAATAAAAATTATAAAAATAGGAATGTTTCATCAATCATTTGAAAATTGAATTAAAAACAAGAAGTCCAAACCAGGACTAATGCAGGCTGGTTTCCCAAAGTTGACGTCCCGAATTGATTACTTATATTGTCAGGAAATGTTTCAGTATGTGTTAATCATTCCAAGGTATTTTCATACCATAAATACCACTTGTAGTTCATAGTTTATCAATGATAGAGAAAAATTGGAAAACATTAATAGAGCATATCAGGTTTTAAATACTAAAAGGAATGTAAAAATCTCTTTCTGACATATTTTGCATGTATTTTAAAAAAACGAACGAATTTAATAAATATTACTGTTCATACGCTAATATGCCTGGATCATTGCTGAAGAGTAATAGAACGGAAAAGAAAATAAACGGCGCAGTATACATTGCACAAACTTTTTTATACCTAATATATTGGTTCTAATGGAATTTGTGGTAAAGGAATTATGAATACGGATGGGAAGATAGTCTCAGAAACAAAGGATGTAGCACAGGTATGGGAAGAATACATTAAGGAATTATACAGCAAACAGGCAGGAGCGGCAAAAATAGAACTGGAAAATGAGGAAAACATTGAAGAAGACAACTTAGGACCAAGTATTATGGAGAGCGAAGTAAAAAAAGCGATAGTGGAACTAAAGAAGGGGAAAGTCACGGGCAGCGATGGAATACCGGCTAAGATACTTAAAGTCATAGGATCAGAAGGACTAAAAGCGATCACGAAATTAATTAATAAGATTTAAGATTTACGACACGGGAGAGTGGCCTCGGGATTTCCTAGAAGTAAAAATGATCATCCCTCTAAAGAAGAAGCCAAAGGCAATGCAGTGTAAAGATTACAGAACGATAAGCCTTCTGTCACACACATCGAAGATCATCACGAGGATTCTTAATAAAAGGCTGGAGAAAAAGGCAGAAGAAATAATAGGGGAAGATCAATTCGGTTTCAGAAAAGGACGAGGAACTAGAGATGCTATAGGAGTAGTTAGAATCATATCAGAAAGGGCAATAGAATACAGTCAAGATATCTGCGCATGTTTCGTAGACTGGCAGAAGGCCTTTGATAGAGTAAATTGGGTAAAGATGATGAAGATATTAAAGGCTATAGGTGTAGACTGGAAAGACAGGAGACTGATTAGGAATCTATATGAGAATCAAGTTGTAAAGGTCAGGTTTGAGAATGTGGACACCTGCGGAATAAATATCGGTAGAGGAGTAAGACAAGGCTGCTGCCTATCGCCAACCCTATTCAATATATATGGAGAAAGTCTAATGCAAGAAGCTTTAGAAGGCACAGGGGATTTCAAAATTGGAGGAAGGATTATAAGAACAGTAAAATACGCAGATGATCAAGTACTTCTAGCAAGAAAGGAAGAGGAGCTACAAAAAATGATAAATAGACTAGTGATAACAGGTAGAAAATACGGTATGGAAATAAATATAGAAAAATCCAAGGTCATTCGAATATCGGGTAAAGAAGAGAATCTGAACATAACTATTGGGGGAAAGCCATTAGAACAAGTTTCAGAATATAAATACCTTGGAAGTATCATAGCACGAGAGGCAAAATGTACGGATGAGATCAAAACTAGAATAGGAAAAGCAAAAGCGGCTTTCAGGAGAAAGAAACAACTACTTACAGGGAATATAAGGGAAGATATCCGCAAGAAGTTGATAAAATGCTACGTATGGAGTATAGCATTGTATGGGGCAGAAAAATGGACGCTAAGGAAAAATGACATCAAATACTTGGAAAGCTTTGAAATGTGGACTTGGAGGAGAATGCTAAAGATAAAATGGACAGATAGGATGAAAAACGATGAAGTGCTACGAAGAATAGGAGAGAAGCGAATGATTATACAGACTACCAGAAAGAGGAAGGCTAACTGGGTTGGACATTACCTGAGGAGAGAGAGTATGATTAAAGACGTGTTAGAAGGAAAACTAGATGGGAAAAGGGAATGAGGTAGGAAAAGGTTTCAGCTGATAGACGATTTGAAAGGGAAAGAGAGTTATCAAGGTATACAGAGGACAGCGGAAAATAGGAGTATATGGAGAAGCAGGTTTAACCAAGAATAATCACGGACCTGTCTACGGACAGACTACCTATGATGATGATATTGGAACCTCTGTGTCTCTGCGTCCCTGCCTGCGTCTGAAGCCTTCCGGCATGAATGCAAATAAACCGGGAATGGTCTGCTCGATTTCGACAAATCTTTCACCTTAATATTCGGCGCAAACAGGTACAGTGGGTAGTTGTTCCCCGGAAAAACATGGGTTAGATATCAGTATAGTTTTCATTTTTGCATTTGATTAACACGTAATCGGCTAGAATACGATGAGCAGACCTTTACTCTTTAACATTTTAAAAATATCTTACGTTTAAGATTTTGACTCGAGATTCATACCATTTAACGCATATAGAATGAAAATTCTTATTATTACTGCCGATTCTGCTGTTTAATTCCTGTTTGCTCATATTTTAAGTTTATATTCGATTTTCTCCGGTTTTTCGACATTTCAAAAAGTAGGTTGCTAGGGTAGTCGGCATTTTTCATCTCGGATTTTTGCATTGTTAGACCCGGGCTTCAAGTGCATTTGCACTAAGCTTGCAATAAAACGCATGAAGGACAAAAACAGATTGTCTCGAGTGACGTCACCTCCCAGTATAAACGCAAATAAATCAAGAACGGTCGTCTCGATTTCGACAAATATTTCGCCTGAATACTCGGCGAAAACACTTGCAGGTTTTAAGTGGGAGGTCTTATTCTGAAAAGGTATGAATGGTGTGAGCTATATAATTATTTTAAGAGGGACAATTAAAGTGGTTCAACTAAGAACACTATTTGTATCAATTTTTTGTCATAGGAACTATCGCATTGGGTCACTTCACGCAGGGCTCTCTAGATGTTTGCAGCAAGTATTGCAACAGGCCCCTAGTACGTATATACGTTTGATCTCACTACACTTTTGCCCCGAAATTAACTCTCCCCTCTGACGCGTGCGCTGAGCGTCTTGTACAGAAATAATGCCACTGGACGATATATAGTAACTTTTTGGGACATATAGCTTAGTTAGTATTATTTTTAACATCAGGCTATACAATTAGTATGATTTTAATCAAATTTTCTGTAGCCATTTTTGAGTAAAGAAAATTTTTTAAAAAATCGCCAAGAATTAACTACCCTTAATTTTTATGAAAAATGGGTCTGCAAAGGATGATGTATTGAGCAGATAAGAAATATGACTCGATTTCATTTACGCGTTTGGACCCTAGATCGGCAAACAAACCGACAGACAGACACGGCATGGCGAAAAACACTTTTATGGACTCAAGGACACCTAGAACGTGTATTTCCATCAGAATCTCGAAGTCAAATTTTTTCACCATGAAAACACTTGCTCAATATACTATGTATATGAGAAATTAAAAATCCATTTTTTCACTAGTCTATGTTCAAGTCTAGTTCAGCAATAATCGTCTCCATGGCAACAATCCAATAAAATGCTATTTAAAACGCAAAAACGCTATGTTTTAGTAGACATTCAAGAAAATATAATCATTTATCTAAATTCAGTAATAAGGTATAATCTACATGGTTTTCTCCTTAGAACAGTATTAATCTAGCTCCAATATCTCAATTTTAAGATATTTTAAAGTATTAAAGAAAACATTTCCGCACCGTGGATTTGAGATTTCCTATTTAAAACAAATGGGAAAAAACGTTCTTAGAATCGAACTAAAGGATTTCAATCTTCGTCAAATAAAATGTAGCCCGGAGATGGGCCCTGACATCACGAGCCTCATACCAAGTTTCATGAAAATCGGTCAATTGGTGCAAAATTTGTTAATACACATGCACACAGAGAGGTCCATTTCATATGGCTGTTTCCTTTGGAAACCAGCCTAACAAGCACCTAAAAACACATCTGTTAACAAAAATGTTAATAAAAAAGGAAATTTTAAATCTGCCGAGGAGTAATTAATTTATTATGAGAAAGTTGGTACGATAGTAGAGGTAAGAGATGAAGCATGATCATTGTAAACTGAACTAAAGCACGACACATGCATTTTAAGTGTAGTGTGCAACCAAGGTAAAGCGTGAATGTGCAGCGGGTTAAGGCGAAGAGATAAGGGGCGAATGTAATAAGGTAAGTAGGAAGGAAGGTGAGAGAGGGGGGGGAGTGGGCGGGTGGTGAAGGATAAAGTGTGTGCTAGAGGGGAACATCCATGGTAGAAAAAAATTGAAAAGAGAAATGGATGGCAGGGTGATAAGGGCAAGGGCGAAATTGTTGGTGGGGAAACGCTGGGAGAGACGTCGGGTCGAGAAGAGAAAGGTTAAGGAGAAACGAGTGAAGGGAGCAGTGAAAGAGAGAGAGAGAAATAAGAAAAGGGTCTGCGGAAGGTTGGGCGAGGGAAAAAATGAGTGCTGTGAGAATTAAGGGTGGAAATGGACGGACGGAAGAATTGGAGAGGTGGGGAAACGAGGGAAGGCGTGTCTCTTACGATAAATAAAACGGTTCGGACAAGGAGTTTGGTCTCGCAAAAGGAAAGAGGTTTTCATCCTAACCTTGTCCCTCTCTCTCGTGACGTAAAATGACCAATCTGGGACTGTTCAAATAAACAATCTGAAAGTGTGCTCCCTAAAACATCGTATCTTTAAGGAAGAGATCCGTGTGATTTGCGCCTTACGCTAGAAATTCTAGTTTCTATGGTGACGAAGAGAATGTACTAATGGAAAAACTAAAGGTGTACCACGTTGAATTATTTGCAAGTAGTAGTAGTATTAGTAGTAGCAGTAATATTCGATATTAATATAACTAACTTTATTAAAACTATTTGAATGTAGAAACGACTCATGTTGATGATTTTAATCCAAAGTTTCTCTTATATCTAAACATATGTCGATACAAGAAAAATATCCATAATATCTTTAAGCAATCGCTAGGAGCGAAATTCCTAGCCCTAAATTCCAACCTATTTTACACTATAACACATTTTTGCAGTATCCTTGAATATAAATAGCAGTAATGCAAACAGGTATTGCTGATTGCATAAGGTGTAGGCACCATTTTTCTTTCTTAAGCTTTAAAATTAATTCTCTTCCGCCTTGTACTGCAAATACTAACATTTATCTGCACATTGAATGCGTGGGCAGAATTCCATATGTGCCCTTATTTGTACGTAAAGGTTAACAACAAGTTATCGGGAGCTGAATATATCTTGGTTTGTGATAATGACGAATTCAAAGTTCAACGCATGATTACACACTACTTGCAGGTCCATCCGTGAGGTTATATGGCGGAGATTTAAATATCAGGTGATTAAGGTTAAAATACGGTTGATATAGAAGTTTAAATATTGAAGGTCTTTGATGTCCTTTAGTAAGACATTCTATTTTGGAGAATCTACAAGAATACAAAATATTCAATAAGACATGAATGAAACAAAATCATTCTATAATAAAATAAAAGCACTGGAAACTTTAGATTTTGTGGCAGTTCGAAATGCAGTGAGGCTCATTATGAAGTAAAAATTTTACTTTAAGAAAAGTTTGGAAAATCTAAAATAAAGGAGAAATCAATTCTGAAGCGTACGTCTAAATAGGTAGTTCATATCAGCTTACCAGGTAAGATGGTTGAAATTCATTTATAGTAATAACAAATAATCTTTCTTAAAAGGAAGCAAAAATTGAAGAAAGAAGCAAAATGAAAGTTTGCTATTCCCAACATAAATAACGTATTTTATTAGCCAAAACCAAAATTCTCAACTAAAAGTCGCATGTATATTTTCATTGTAACGGACCAACGGTTCTTAGCTACAATAAAATTCTGGCAAAACACATTACTTTCCTCGTTAGAGATGATAAATAGAATGAAGAAACGGGATGACATACCGCTGGGAATCAAAACAAAAACTTGCCTCAGTGAAAGCTGTGGCGAATCCTAAGAGAAAATCAACAATGACATCCGACAAACACCCATGTTGAAAAACGTATAATCTCGCGTCGGAAACAGAACCGAGAGATCGAGCAAAGTCCAAGCACGGATAAATGAAAAGAGGAGCGATGGCGGTTGGTGTAAACATGACACACGAGTGAGTGTCCGTCCTTGAAGAGTCCCTGAGAAATGGACGTCTGCCTTCTCTCTTTTTGTTTCCCCCTCCACTTTTCATCCCTTTCTTATCCCTTTCTCTCTCACTTATTCTATGTTTTCTACCTCGTCGTCTTCTTTTCCTTCTTCCTTTGTTCCTCCACATCTCCCTCTCCTTTCTCCTCTTCTCCATGGCCTCCTGTCTCTTCTCCTCCTTTTTCATCTCTCATTCATCTTTATCTTCCATTTCCTCCTCTCTCTCCCTCCTCTCCTTCATTTCCTTTTCTCTTCTCACATATTATTTTGCTATTTTATTTCTCCCCTATTTTTCCTCTTTCCATCTTCTTCTCTCTCTTTCCCTTTCGTTTCCTACGCGATTCATCCTGCTCTCCCTTCTCTAATCCTGTTCTTCCTTCTTCTTCAGTGCGTCTAGCGACCGGGCTAGATGAGAAGGTGATAAGTATAGTCTGAGAGCGGTGTAGACAGGAAGGAGTAAGGAACTTGCTACAAATCATTCACTAAAAGGTCGTTACTCGCGGGAGATGGCCGCGACACACTGAGTTATCGCATTCACTTCCCTTTCTTTCCCCTCTCGGTGACCTCCCTCTCACCTGCATCACTCATTTTATCCTTTGCCGTGCAACCTTTAACCTCTTTCTCTATTTTTCTCCCTTTCACCATTCCAAAAGCATCGAAAGGTCGGAAGGGAGAGGAAAACGCGAAAAATTTTTACAAGTGCCAATCTCGAGGCTGCATGCGGAAAAAGAGGGATCACGGAAGGGGAGAGGGATAAAAAAACATACGCCATGGATACAAAAGCACGCACGTAAACAAAACGCAAGCTTGCTCGCTCACACACGTTCACCAATGGAGAAAGGAATGATCCGCGCGTAATAACGCGAGAGAAAAAAAGAAGAGTAAAGCGGGAAGGACGAAAGTAAAAAAAACACATATAATCCGGAAAAACTCCTGCGCGTAAAAACTGATGAATTGATATTATCGCGTCTCTCGTCTGGGATTTATAAGCCAGAGTTATGAGATAAAATATAACGAAAAAGCTTTCGCCGATGCGCGAGAACGTTTGGGATATGTCGGTTGGGTTATTTTTTCCCCCTGTAACCCCCTTCGCCCTGCCTTAGCCCTACCCACGCCCTACAAATGGCGCTCTCTCCGACCAGTTGATTTTATTTATATAAATTCGCGGAGCGCACAAGTACGTTTTCATTCGAAACGAAGTAGATTTATTGCGAATGTCAAGATGACAAATTTTCGAGGGTGACACTTGTTAAAAAAAACGATTAAATTTCAAGGAACGCTAATTTACTCGTGCGACACTTTCTGAAAAACATCGACGTCAACGAATAAATGAAACGGAGTTTGTTTTCCATCTACTATATATATATATATATATATATATATATATATATATGGCATAATTATCCGTCAAATATGACGGGATTATGATATAAATATTCCAAATATATTTGATTTCGATATGGAAAATCAGTAAGATATGTTAAATGATAATAATAAATAAATAGTAATATTCCCTCCCTCCCTTCCTCTCTTTCCTTCTCTCTCTCTCTCCCCCTCCCTCTCTGCCTCTCTTTTGTCTCACCTCCACCCTCTCTCATTCCCTCCTGTCCTAATGCATAGCTCTCCCTCTTTTTATCCGTCTCCTTAATCTCTTTGCTCCCGTCCCATTGTAATTCTATACCGCCCTTACTCTCTATTTACTTTCCATTCTACATCCCTTCCTTCCGATCTCCCTCCACACATCCCCTTCTCTTTTACTCTAAATCTATATAGTCGTTTATATAAGCAAAGGAATCCAAACTAAATCCCAGTCCCATTAAGATTACGTATTTTCACGAAAAATCCTACGATAATTTAAGGCAATCTATGCACTCGTATATATTACACGTATGTGAGTTGTGACAAAAATTGAATCTCAAAGTTTAACAGTGATGTAGTCTGCAAGGCAACATCCCGTTTAAAAGCCGATATTTTCCTAAATAACGGACATTTTTATAATCGGTCGGAAAAAAAATAATGGAAATTTTGAAAATAGGTCGGAAAATATTTTGGAAAATGTTACTGCAAATTTTTTTTCTCAATTTCATTGCTAAATTTTGACTTCGAGTTATTCAAATTTAAAGAGGATTCCGGACAGAGGGACATAAGCAAATTATTATATACCGACTAGGCTTGGTAGGATTCGACGTGTATTTTATTTTAAATCGACGATTAAAAACGACGTTTATTTTTCCGAGAGATTTTCAACGAATATCGACTCTTCAAATTGCTACTTAAATATAGGGCTGGCAGTTTTTGGCCTTTCAATTCGATGATTTAAATTTACTTTTTATATAGAAATTTTACATAAAATATACGTTTTTTAAAAATATCCTGATTATTCATTTAAATTTCTATATAATATAAATTCCTGAAAATAAGTTCTACGAAAATTGAATCGTTTTGCCTCTACATGGCGGTAAATTTCTACTATTCACTTTCAACAACGTAAAAAGTATATTTAAATCATTAATTTGATATTTTACTAATTAAATCGTAACTTTAAACCAAGAAAATTACATTTGAGCCGACCACGATATTTTGCTGTTGTTTTTTTGGATTTATGACAAAATTTCCATGAACTAAGTGTATTACGGTAATTGAAATCCGGTACACAACGTGTTACACATGCGACGTCATATATATATATATATATATATATATATATATATATATATATATATATATATATATATACACACACACACACACATTTATATAAGAATACATAATTAACAAGAAACATCTAGTGCAGAAAAAAGTTCATTGTGCAAACACAAAACGGTTTCTTTTTTTTGTATTTTCACTCCTTTCCTTACAAAATTTTCCAAACGTATATGCGAAAACATACATTAATAGTTAATTCACGCATTTTATTAATTAAATCTTGATGATTAAACCAAATTAGAAACTTGTATATCGGCCACTAGAATATTATTGTTTTACCTAACTGAAACTCAGTATATTTTTAATCTCAAATATCGTAAGCTGGTGTTTCCAAATCTAGATATTTTTGATTTCGTATAATTCTTATTATATCGCGAGTGTAGATAGTAAGTTAGGATTTACCTATTTAAATTTTATAATGAAAACTAGAAAACGATTAATTTATGAAATACTAACAATGTGATCTTGCTTTTGCCGAAAAACATTCTTAAAAAAAATAATTTGCGAGTGCAGTGTAAAGGCTTTTAGCCATTCGTTGATGTCAATTAAGGTGCGCTTATTTTAGCGCATCGCATACTAAAATTATTAATGTAAATAAAAATATAGCTGATTTAATTAAAAAGGTTTCATTTATTTCATATATTATAGTTTGGCTAGTGTGCAGATGTTCTGCGCAGGTTAGCTATTTTGGTATATTTCATCACTGCGCTACATATTCTCTTTATTTAACATAAAATATATAGTGAGAAAAATTAGACTTTATTATCGATCGCTCGATCAACAGTCTTACCTCAAATCCTGATTAAAATGTGTTTTATCAATCTGCAAAATATTTTACAACAAATAGCAAATATATATTAATATTTAATCCCTCTTCAATTTTTAGTAACGATTGCTAATTTATGTGCACCTTTTTTAAACCATTATATATAAATTGAAATTTACTAACCTGAAGCAAAAGACGGAGCCAAAAGTACGAGAGAGGAACGATCTTTCCTGGATAACTTTAAGAAAAAGAATACCAAAAGATTGGGTTATGCATAGGGAGATAGGGTGCAAGTGCATACAATAAGGTCATGTATAGGAAAAACCCTAGAGAGGATCGAAAATCATTTGTTTCGGGAATACACTCCATGGGGTTGATGAGTGGAAGGGGTAGAAAACGATTAGCTGTCTTCAAACGACCACCGAAATTCCTTTATTCCGAAACTTGTTTTACAGGGGTTGAGGCATTCTCAGCAGGTCATATCCATGACCTTATCTGTATAGAAATGCTCTTGGAATAGCCCACCATTATGTCGGCAAATATAATCTCAAAAACCTCAAAAGGGCTAAGAAACACGTGTTCTAAAGACTACCCAAGGACCTTCCGTTTACCTGATTGTCCAGAGTAGAAGCGTGAGCTTTTCAAAAAGACGCATATTTGAGTGTAGGAAAATACCCTTTTTCAGTCTCACTATTAATGCACGCCCGGAAAAGGAACGAAATCGTAGGTAGAAAATAATACAGCGAAAAAAGTAAACAGAAATAACTTAAATATTATAATTCCAAGTAGGTTTTTGGACGTATACTTTTCCATCTTGTTGGAAAATCGACGCTTATCGACGACTATTCATTTTCGCCGATTTCGTAATTTAAAAAATCGACGTTTTTCGATTTAAATCGAATCCTTCCAAGCCTATATATAACATGCAATTTTTTCGGGACGATATGAATGAAAGAATAAAATCCTAAAAAACCAAATGCAGTTTTGCCTCTTCTTAGTAACACGTGGCGGAAGATAGTGGAAATATTTCATAGAGGTAAAAATTATTACGCGACAGGAAACATTTTTATTAAAAATCTCCAGCAGCGTTTATCTTTCAACACTGCTTTTGTTCCCGACTTCACCGACACGTTGTCGCATTGAATTTTAAATATTCCCCACGACTTTCAAAAACCTACAACATAGCTTAAAAAACTATCCGAGGAGGAATTTATTCTAATTCGATGAAACGTTTTAATGCGGCAACTGTTGAAAAAACATTGAAAACGTTAAACTCTCGACTCGAAACGCGATAAAATAGGAGTGCCCCTTCCGTCCATTTCCATTAGCCCTTCCGTTTATTTAACCTTTGAATTAACCTTCATCGCCAAAAGCTTTTCAAACGCTTAGAAACAAATTATTCCCGTTTAAGTTTTTTTTCGTATGGATATCGAATCGTCCGACAAAAACTAAAAAAAACGGCTGAATAAAAAATAATAGCAAAATAAACCATATGGACATATTTTTCCTTATAATAAATATTTTAGAAAAGGACGGCAAAAGTCAAATTATTATCGACGTCCGAAAGAATCCTTAAGTCGTATTCCAAAAATGGGTTCTGTTTACCCGCGCATGCGGTCGGTATTCTGTAACTGGTCTGGAAATGCAGCTAACGATCATAAAGTTGAAAAAATAATCGGCCACTTTTGCAGAATTCAAATAAGATATCCTGCAGAATCCTAGGTTTTTCGAAAAAAATACTCTGATCTCGAAAAGTGATTGTTTTTTTTTGGGACGGGTTGGAAAAGGGCTGCATTTTGAAAACAAAGGAAAGCATGGTCGTAGGAAAGTGTACCCCAATAATTGGAAAAAGTTCGCCTATGAAGTAACTGATAACGTAGCATATAAAAATTGCGCAACCAAATTAAAAATTTTAGATGGAAATGTCTGCAATGAATATCTGAAGCATGAAAAATGTAGGCACTTCAAAATAGAAGGAATATTAGGAGGGGGTAGCAATTCTAAGCAGCTTTCTATATGATAATATAAATTATTTTTCTTTAAGAAGACGAAAGTGGTATACTTAAAATTTTGTAATTGAGTCATGCTTTTTTAACGCAGAAAAAATGCTTATGAAGTTCAGAGAACATAAATGTTTTAATGAATACGCATGCTTCTCTTTTGCTGAAAATTTTCAAGGTAAAGTAGCATGAGGTTCAAAAAAAGATTTCATTTTCCTTTGTGCATGAAAATTTTACTCCACCTGGTTAAGATATTTTTATTCTAAAATTCTTAATACCTGATAAGCAATTTTGAAAACTAATATCTTTGAAGAATAGTCGTTCTAAGGCCTGCATGAAAATTCAAGGAATGTGAACAGAATTAACTCATTTTTTTCAGAGACATACGAACATATACGCGTGGAGTAACGCATCGGTCCATGCATTTTAACCCTATTGTTTTAATCGGTTTTAATGCAGCGATCCGCGTTATGAAAACCTTTGTCATCATTTAAACAAGACTATACGGAATTATCTTGATTAAATTATTGATACTGTGTAAGTTATATTAAGCGTAAAAGTGAAGTTTTGAGATATGGTTGGTGAACTTGAAATTGCTCGATATCATTCCTATTTTTATCTCAGTTAAAACGAAGTCACTACCTCGTTGCGTCGATTGAGGACAGTAACAAAAAGATTATGTTTTACGAATATACTTCTCGACCATTTAGCTGAAAAGAGATGGGTGACAGATATAACACTCTTTGTCTGAGTAAAATGTTCGCTTCGTAGGATCACCATAACACCAGATTTTTTCGCGTACTTGGTGCAACTTAAGAACATATCTTTCGTTTTCTCATTTTGTTGTGCATTACAATTTATGGAAGAAGTCAGCGGCAAACAAATATTTAAGTCTGTTTCTGCCGTAGAGCCTGTTTGAACGAGGAATGCAAAATTAAAATTATGGCAATCGCAAAATTCGCGGAACTACAAAGAGGAAAATTCCTCATGATGGATCTTTTTTTAAACCGAGAGCAACTCTCTGAAAATGAGTTCCTTTTTATCGATGAATGAATACTCTAGAGAATTAATTGAAACGTAAACAATCGCTTTGTGTCTGCAATATTTCTTTCTAGCCTGCTTCTAAATGTTTAGCCTTTTGTTTTTGATGTTTTTTTCTTTCAAAAATAAGACTGCTGCGAGTGTAATCAAGTTTTTACTAAAGTTCAAAGGATAAAGAAACTTTTAAACTTTACGAAATCATCGTTTATTTGAGAGCATAGCCTGGAATATTCTCAACGTTATTATTTTGATTCGTATATTACCATCTATTGTAATTTTTGATGTAATGAATGCCACTCAGTCGATACTGAATACTATTAAAATATTCCAAAAATAATATGTGCCCTGGATAAAATTAATTTATTCAGAATTATCAGGCATACCCCTAAAATGGTAATGCTACCTGTTCCATACGATATTAAGTTAAAAGTCAACCGAAACTATTCAAATTTGCATCAATTTCAACTTTTTTGAGGAATAACCTCTTGAACGGAAATTGGAGTTTTAATAAAAAACTACACTATGATGGAATCTTAACGTCTTTAACCCAGAAATGACTCATGAACGGGATTATAACAATTAAGACCCAATAACGGAGAGATATCACCCAGACAACGACCTTTGACCGATCACCATTCGTTCGGAGCTTAACAACCGCCATCGTCGTCTCCATTAATTCCCATCCATACGATAATTGACCTGCCGCCATCTACGCCGGAAATATTACGAATGAATGAAAAAACTTCAATCCAAAAGCAAAGAGACCTCGCTGTAGTCCCCATTTCTGCGGATTAGCAAAGGAAAACTGATAGGATGTGGATTCATATGAAATTTATTTTCGATTTTGGAGCTGTAATCGGATTTGTATAGGTCGGCGAGTTAGCTTAAGAACGAGAGTAATGTCAAAGCGAAGGTCTATTATTTCGTTCCTGGTTTTATGTTCGTTTCCTCGAACCCCTTGCGAACTAAATTTTATTATAATCGATAAATCGAATAGTTCGAGATGATTTCATTTTGCGAGTTCTGGTAACACTTGTGGTCATCCCAGGAAAAACTCCAAGGGCACAAAATATCAGAATTATGTGGTCGATTTGCATAAACCAAAAGAAACATAAATGTCAACTGAACTAGTGCCTATCTGGAATGTTTAAAAATAGATCAATTAAACAACAAAAAGAAAGGCTTGCTGTGATAATTTGTTCTATTTTAGCAGAATAAACGTTAACGACAATAAACGTGGTGATGGTATTATCTCTTGATAACATAAACAAGTAGAGGCAATGCATGCTGGGAACGTGGCATTAATTACCCGAGATTCTCTCGGTAACTAAAGCAATTTAAATTTGAATTTTATTACCAGTTCATGAACTGAATTGATGGTAAAAAATAGCGTGACTACCATTTAAATGATTAATTTCCGGTACACGGATGAAGAATTTGTCTAGTAGTGTTGCTCATATATTTAAAAAAAGTTTAGATGCATTCATACGGAATTCTAGCCCATGGACAGCGCTGCTTGGCTGAAATTTTACAGTAATATTTGCTCTTCCAGAGACTTAACATCCTGACGATAAGCAATTAAAAATTACTGGTTTGAAAAAAAATCGTTAAAATAAAGTAATTTCAACCATAAAAGCCTTCTTAAGCGATAGGATTGCCAAGAGGCAACTTGCCCATAGATGAACTAATGCCTACATATAAATTTAAAAAAATTATTACTTCCCTATATACGTACACTGAAAGCCTTATAAACTTTAAGACAGGCGTCACAGGAGGAGCACTGAAGACCTCAATCTCAGCATTTCTGTTATTTGGGAGAAGGAAGCTCGCCTCGCATAATCCTTATCTCTTCCTGCGCCCCTCTCTATCTCTCCCTTCTCCTCTCCCCCAAGAAGGATCCGCCTCCTCTAGAACGGATGCGAGGGAACCCCTTTCTAACCGCGCTAAGTGAAAAGCGGCCGCAACATCTCCCTCTCTCTCTCTCTCTCCCGTCCCATCATGGTGGCGCCCGGATGCATTCCGGTATCTTACGCGGCGCGACGGCAAGGGCGGCCGTTAATGAGACGAACGGATAATGAAAGGGAGAACCAGCGAGGCGAGCGTGGAAGAAGCGAAGACGTCATCGACGGCGCGAAGAGGGAGGAAGATGAGAGACAGAAAGAGAGAGATGGTTGGAGGAATTGAATCCTGAACACCAAGCTTCGAATAAAAAATATTAAAACCCTTTATTTACCTGATTCGCGTCTGCAGACGACGTTGGAGTCTTTGAACTCGAGATATTGCTCGATGTTTTTTAGCCTTCCGTTTTTTTAAGCCTCTCTCTTTCTCCCCTCTCGCACTCTCTAAATTCCCCGGGTCCTTTTTTATCTGACCGCACGATCTATACTCCTTTTTAAGCAATCCCTACCATCGCATAAACTCTCTCTCTCCTCGTGTTTCTCAACTTTGTCTTCCTATCCCTTTTGTCTCCCTTGCTATCGCGCCCCTTCTTTGTTCCTCCGTTCTCTCTTACTAGCATCGGCTCATTCCATATCTTTCTCTTTGCCTCGATTACTTTTTCTTCTATCCTTCTCCTCCTCTTTTATCTTCCTATCACACTCCTCTGTACGTTTATATCTCCTTTTTTGCCTCCCGTTTTCATTCGCAAGTACCGATTTTGCTCGCTTCTCTCCTCACTCACGCCGGACTATCTCTGCACAATATACCTTTTGTGGTGTGGCATCGATTCTTATTTGGTTTAGTCACTTTTTAATTAATAGTTTCTTTACATTATCGTTTTCATTAATTAATTTTTCCTAATTGTATGGTTGATGCTGAGTTGATTTTGCAATTATTTTATTGTTACTATGGCACTATGATTATATAACAATATAATCGTTGATTCTTGTATCATTGCTGACAAAATGTTTTGCTATCATTATTCTATTTTTGTTATGGCACTGTCATGACTCTATTGTTATAACTCATTTTGTTTGCCGTATTTACTTTTTTGCTTCATTGGTAAATATATAACCTTTATTTTCTTCCATACCTCTAACGAGCCATTCTCTCCCTCTCTTATTCCATCATTTTCTCTTCTTGTCAACCTCCCTTACCTTCCATCCTTATATGCCCCCACCTCTCTCTCTCTCTCAACCCCTCCCTACATCTTCTCATACTTCTCCGCCTGATTCACCTTTAACCCAACCCTCTTATATATACTACTATATACGGGCGAGCCTACACATTTTTTCCCTCTCCCTCTTCAGTCCCACGAAACTACATAAAAACCCGGTGTCTTCCCCCTCGTTGCCTCGTTATGGTTTTCGATTTTATTATGTTATTTTTCTCCTCGGGATAAGAAACGGTAATGGAAAGATTGTCTACGGGTGAAGGGGGGGAGAAAGGGAAGGGTGCGCAAACCCCCGCCGCGCATTCTATTTTCTGCAGATCGCTGGAGACCAAAATGACACGGGCTAGCAATTTGGTGCGCGTTACTTAACATGGACGGGAAGTAATTTTCTGTCATCGGAAAACCTTGTCGTCGTATTAGTGTCATGTGCAGAAGGAAAATTAGGATGGATTTGAAACTAATTTTGGTCGATGAAAAAAACCGACGTCTCATAGATTGGGTCTTACGTTCACTTCAAAGGAAACGTTCGATGGCTTGCTTCGGAAACTAATAAGGGGCCGACGGAGCGTTACGTTAAAGTGTTTGATGTTAAAACAAAAATAAAAAGAACACATTAGCCGGATTGTGAGCATGGTTTTTAAAGTAATTTCATGTGAAAAGATGAGTAAGATCTCTGTTAGTAATTGCGAAGCATTTCAAGTATCTAATATTTTAAACAGTAATTATGAGCATTACAATATCTTAATGGAGTGGATGGGTAATTTCAATGTGTATTATTCTATAAAGATTGTGCAGTGACAGAGGAACAAATCAGATGGGTATATAACACCTAGCAGCTTATAAAAATGCACGTTTTACTGTGTTTACTTGATGAGTTATCTGTAATTAATATCATTATTAATAGCTAAAACATAACAAATGAAAACGATTTCTATAAACCCAAAACTTCCCATTTTATTTATCAAGGTAATGTCTTTAAAGTTCTACCATTTCTGTAATCAATGCCTTCATGAACGGAAAAGTCATATAAACTTCAAGAATAAGCATATCTGAATTGACTGAATTAGTTCAGTGGCTGGTTTTAAAGACATAAAATCAAAATTATGCCTGAAATGCAGACTTTTCCATTGGCGTGACCAAAACCGACGCGTAAAATCTAATTAATGGCGAGAGCGTCGTAACCCGGAAGCCCATAACCGCCTTAAACAATTTCTTGTTGCGTCATGCACGTCGTCGAAACATTAGCGGAGCGAGTCAGACGGCGCAGAGGCCTTCTCTATCTCTCTCGCATTTTTTCGCGCTTTATCCGTTCACTCTCCCCATATCCATTCATTATTACCCTCCTTTTTTGGCCAGCGGTAATCTGAAACGTGAACCCTTATCGGTTGACAAAAGAGCAGAGACGGGAGCCGATGACGAGAGAGAGAGAGAGAAAAATAAAAGTAAAAGAAAGCGTCGGGGAAAGAAGAAAAAAGTGAACAGCGTTTTTTTGGTAACTCGCGTGATCTCGGCGAGCGTGTAAATAAATAAATAAATAAAAATAACGGAAATTCCGTGACGGGCGGCGACGACATGTTCAAGGGGGAAATCTCCCTTCACTCCCCCCACATCGCCCCCAAGAGGCGCCTCGGCGCGCGCTAAAAGCACGGACCGCCGTGGCTGTTGACACGACCGCCGCTCCCAACATTCGGTGTGTGGCGCTAGTGTTCTCGCCGCCACTTCGGACAAAGCTCGCGCCCCCTACTAATGGCGACACCGAAAATTGGAAGCCGAGGAGAAGAGAGAGAGAGAGAGGGAGATTTTTTCCTTCCGTGGTATGGGATTAAAAAAATAGAAAAACGCATGGTTGGGCGAGGCTGAGGAAGCGGGCACGCCACAGCCAGTCCCTCGCGTATTTTCTATATTATAGACGCCCCCCTTTTTTACGTTTCCATTAGTTGATAATTTCGTCCCATGCGCGTCTCTTACCCCTCCCTTCTCCCACTCTTTTTAGAAAAGGAAACTTCGCCGCCGTGCACACCCCCGCAGTTAACTACGGTCTCCAAAAACCTCTTACCCCTTCCTATTCTTTTCCGCTCATCACTCATTCCGCCCCCTCCTCCTGCTCTTTAGCTCTCTCTCTCTCTCTACCTCTTTCCTCCTCTATCCCTACCTCTTTCCTCCTCTCCCCTCTCTCTCTCTCTCTTGGGCACACATTGTTTTTCGACCCACGAGCTTGTCCTAACACTTGACCCGCGCGTTATACCCTCCCCACACGCTCCCTCCGGTCTTTCCTCCCCTTCCCTCTCCCTCACCACAAACGCCGAAAAAAAAGAAGTGTACGGCTCCCAGAGCGTGGAGGTGAGTTGCCCCGCGGGCGAGAGGTAAGTTCGGACGTCGCTCGTGTATAGCGATGGGGTGAGGAGGGGTCGGCTCAGGTGCCACGGAGTGCAAACACGCACTCTTGCACTGAAGGCAACGCCGACGTAGGGCACGTTCTCTCTTCACTACACACGCAATGGTAGCGTCTCGTGGGAGATCTCCTACCTCGCGCGGACCAGAGTATTATGGAAAGGGGACTATGGAGCAGGGAGGGGAATGGTTGTAAGGGATGGGAGGGGTGTCGAGGGAGAGATACGCGTAGTTGAGGGAATGGGAAGAAATATCAGGAAGCGGGGCGGAGAGAGGGGTGATGGAGATGTAGGGTGGGGGTAACTATGATGCATGGGAGAATGGCATGACGAAAGAAACAAAGTGCTCAACGGCAGGGAGTGAGGAAGGAAGAGGGGACGGCAATAGGGAATGAGCTTGGCAGAGAATGGGCAAGATGAGGCATGTTTTCGAACCTTTATGGGAACGGATCCGATGATCCACTCTTTATCCGCAGTTTTCTTCCTTTGCTCCCGAGTCTAAGCGGTAAAAATGAGAAAGTTTGCTTTTTTCGGGTTTTTTCCCAACCTCTCTCATTGTTATCGAGAATACATAATTCATTGGTTAAATAATACATATTACATAATTTTGTGGCCGTCTTTGTTTTTTACGATACGGAATCTTTTATAGCTTATTTTTTTGTAAGTCACCGCTGTGCGTCTCTTTGTAAGTTTGTGTACACAAATATACTTTAATTGCACCGAGGTAACCATATAACTTAAAACATAACGCCCTCTGTAGCGATGTGTGTAGGCATATTTAAAAATACGCCAACAAAGCATTTATCCTCTTTTGATGCCTTTAAATAAATACGTGTAATTTAAGCACGCCTTTACCGAAATCCACGGCTCCACGGGGCTTTAACATGCAACCGATACCTACCTGTAATCTCGAGGAAACACACGAGCTCGCTGCCCGCACAAAGCTGATTTAATAAAGCGTCATTTAAGCCGCCGCTTCCTTATCCGAAGTCCCAAACACTACAAATTGAAACGGGCCGGTAAATAGACGGGACGAAATCATTTTCCCGGATTGATATTTCAACCGCCTACACGTTCCGCGAAACCTCACCTCAGGACGTGACCCGAGTTCGAGAGAAACGCGCGGAAATCTCTCTCGAATACGTCACAACGCAATCCCCTTCGGAATCCAGGCCTTCTGCCGGGGCACGTACGTCTTGACGCACGCCAGAAGCCTTGCTTTCTCCTTTTCCTCTTCCTTTCACCTTCACTTCGTACGTCTCCTTCGCCTTCGCCTGGTCCTACCTTTCTACCGTCCCCCTCCCCCTTCACATCCACCTTCCTATACAGCTTCCTCTATTTAGCCTCATGTATCGCCCAGAGACACGATTCCATCTGCAGTTTATGGAAGCGAAGCAATGCCGCGGCGGGGCATATCCCTGTGACCGTTGCCTGGTTTCGCTTGAGAAGGGAAAACATCACAGCGTTTGTGCAAACATGGCCGTAACAGATTGTCGGGGGAGGACAAGTTCACCGAAGAGGGGGGGGGGAGTGAGAGAGAGGTATGGGGATAAAGGGGGATGGGTTAGGAACGTTTTGTTATCTGCGTGAGGAGGGAGTATAGAGGGGTGGGTAGGAGTGGAGGAAGAGGTAGGGAATTTCGAAGTAGACGGGAAACGCGATGTTGCCTACATACCTATGGTATCCCTTTTACCTCTCCTTTCCAGCCCTTTTCAACCCTTCCCCCTTCACCTTTCGGAGGGTAACTAGAGGTAAATGTGCACACATACATAAAAATCTAGACAATACCGCGCACACACAAAGGCGCGATTACGTTGGCCGATGACGCTCAATTGTTCGTCGAGAATGACTTCATTCCCCGCACTGCGCTCAGCTCAATTCCACTTTCCTCTAAACCTAACTTCCCGCCTACTCTTCCAAACATACCCTCTCATTTAACCTATCAGGATTCTCTCGCTCTCTCTTGTTTTAGCCTGCGCTAAACGGGGTTTGTTGTATTACTGGGAATCGAAGGCCGGAGCGAAAGGGAGACGGCGCGTCATTTCCTGCCATATGAGAGAGAGGAGGAGGGAAGTGGGGAGAGGGAATGTTTGAATTAGGGGGTTGGAGAGAGATGGGGGAAGAGAGGTAAAGAGAGAGATAGAGTGAGAGAGAAAGAGAGAAGAGTGGAAGGGAAGGGAGAGAGGATTGGTAGAGAGTGGGAGAGAAAGAGAATTGAGAGTATTGAATGATACGAGAACGGTGGAGGAGGAAGAGGAGGTCAAGTCCCTTTGTCGTGTCTCGTTCGAACGATTCCGATGGGATTGGGGAGAATGAGGTGCGCGGTAGGTTGGTTTTGGCTGGCATTTAGAGGGGTATTTGTCAACTGCACCCGAGTGTGTGTGTGTGCGCGCGAGGTAGTCGAATGTACATGGGGTATGCGGGTTGATGAAAATCCTGGTTATTTGGATTGATGAAAATCCTGGTAATTAGAATTCTGGGTCTAAAATAAATCCCACCTTACTTGGGAAGAGATATACGTCTTTAGTTTTCATATGCTTTAATAAAACAAACATACGGCTTACTCGTCATGATTTTATTGACATTTTAATGTGATTTTCTGTTTTAATTAAATCTATTTTAATATGTAGTCTAAAGGTCGGAAAAGAGACGATGAAAATCGTAATATTTATTTTCAATTATATCAAAATGGGTTTTATTCTCGTGTTGCGAATTATAAACTATGGCAGAATTTCTGTTAGGATCAGAAGAATGTCTCAAAATTTCAGATCTTCGTGCTTTCTGAACGAATTCATATTTTATAAATATACACTCGCCAATATTATTATTTTTTTGTCATTACCTATTAAATAACCATAAATTTCCTTTCGTTTAGCATCAATAAAAATAACCGCTGATAGATTCGCCCTTGCGGAACGCTGTCTACTGATCCATAAAATTTTAAATTGGAATGAAAATAAGAGTAACTCCAAAGAGTGTGAATTAATTCTATGAGGAATAGGTGGTCAATTTTATGACATGGAACAGTTTAATTTAACAATTAATTATTGCATGGAAACAATTATTTGGGGAAGATTGCAATTCATCTGTATTAATCAATTCCCCTGTTCATCCTCACAAAATCTTCTTTAAAAGCATGCCATATATTTAAGTTCATTTTTTATTTTATTGGAATAATTACATGATTTTAGTATACGTAATCGTTTTTGGGATTATGCATTAAATATATTTTTTTTAAGCGAAACATTTAAATATGGCAAGATTTTAATATAAAAACGCGGGAGTAAAAATTTATTTTGATTTGTATGCCCGTAATTTAATTCAGTAAATTCATTCTCCAGCATTAGTAAAAACAGTAAAATTCCAAAAATATTTCAACTAACGTCATAAATAACCTGTAGCCCTTCATCGATCTAAAAAATAAACTAAATCAATCGAAGACTCCGCCGAACCGTGTTATTGAAAAAAGCAATTATTACCGCGAAATTTTACGGCAAATCGATCTTCGGGGAGAGAGAGAGAGAGATTAATTAATTTTTCCTCCAATATTTGGGAGTTTATTTTCATCATTCGTTTGAGGATGAAAAATAGATTCCCTACACGGGTGCTCCCGTTCAACCGGAATATAACGTAGGTTCGAGTCGATCAATCGTTCCTACCCGACGCCGTCGGGAGTAATTGGTCGACCGTGGATGGAAGATTGGCTCCAGATCGCGTGCGCGACGCACTTCTCCCTCCTTCCCTTCCCTCCTTCTCACTCTCCTCTCTCTCTCGCTAGCCATCCATACCATCGCATGTTTGAGTGAATTTAGTCCTCCATAAATATATATATTTTTTAAACCTGATATTGACGCCTAGAAGCCGTTTGTCACAGCAGTTAGTTTCGCCACGTTTCATTATTGAGACGGGGGAAAATGGTTATTGGGTTAAAACGAGTTTTTTGCAGCTCGGTTATTGCTTAAAAAATAACCTCGCCAATTTTCCGGTACCTAATGGTACCAACATAAATTTAATTATAAGGTACAACGTTTCTAAAATTATACAGCTACAGTCACGAATAATTTAAACTCCTCCGTGGATTTAAATCTTTTATTAGTTAAATTGATATTTCCTCATAATTGCATGATAGAAGTCTTCGAATGAATATCTTCAACTTGATGCCCAACCTCGTTGGCACAGAAATTATTCATTTTTTCGTTGCTTGCATTAACACTTATGTTTATCTCGTTTGATGATGGTCATCCTGGGTAAATTTAAGTACAAATTGTAAAAGAGAAAATGTTTTTAGGTTGAGAAATTATTCCATTTTATCTGAAGTTAACGAAGAAAAGCTGAATTTGCTTACAATTAGTTATTTTCTGCATGGCTGGGCGATCATGGAAAAAGTGACGGTTTGTCATAGGTACTTCCCCCGAAGTGTCTTCCTGAATGAAAATTTTCATTCATTTCACCGGTGAAAATTATTAGCAACATCTGGTAACTTTGTGCATACGTTAGTATGTATTCGCGTATGTGAGTGTAAAAATCTATGGTAATCCAATCATTTTACCTCATACATTTATTTGTGTATTTTTGAGTGTAAAGTTTTCTTTTCGGACGCCATGTCCCTCTCTCATTCTCTCTCTCTCATCCTCTCGGAGATTTCACATGCAAAGAAATCTCTTTCCATCTCTACACGAATGCACAACGCCGATATCGAATGGTCCCTAAAATGGTGTGAGATGTCGAGGGAAGAGGAGAAAAAGTGGAGAAAGGGAGAGAGAGAGAGAGAGAGAGAGAGAGAGAGAGAGAGAGAGAGAGATCTGAGAGGGGACGAGAGGCGATTACTTGATATGCGGGTCGTTTTATCAAAATCGTGAGGTGAACGACAAACGAAGGCGTCACGCATCGAGTCAGTGGCACGCGCTTTTAGTGTCGAGAACATTTTCGTATTGGGGAAGAAGTAGAGGAAAAGGTGTGGGGGGAATGAAAAATAAAAAGAATTTTAACGGGATAGTGTAAACTGTGAAGGGGGAAAAGTGCTTAGTAAGAATATATATATATATATATATATATATATATATATATATATATATATATATATATATGCTTTTATGCATTTATATTCCAGAGTGGAGGCATTGAAATTCGATGGATCGGTAAGAGGGAGCAGGAAGTTGTAGAATAGTACTTTAGCAAACAGAAATTCTCGTTGAGAAAGGAATGGAAAATGGAGCGGAAAAGAAAGCTCTTCGAGTAACGGGGAGGGAAGGAAGTTAAGGGCGAAACACATGGAAGCGGTAAAGGACCCGTTTCCGTACTCGTTTTTTAAAAAATCGGGTTAATTCTACAAAAAAACATCTTGAAACCAGACTGCGAAAACAAATGTTTTCAACGTTAAAGGCATGGCTGTAATTTGAAAAAATCGTTTTATTTAAATGATGGATGTGAAACTAATGAAATGATTAAGGGATTGTGACGCATTCAAAAGGTTTTGGCACATTTTTCATTAAAACCAAAATATATTTATTTTTGTCTCGATTTTCCTACTTAAAGTATAATTAAAGCAATTGTGACTGCACAAATTAAATCAGAAGTAGAGCAGGGACGGTATATACATTTTTAAAAATTTCTAATCGATAGTGAGATTTATGGATGCGGATGGAAGGTCATGAGATAGAATAGTGACAGTAAAATCTCATCTTTTAACAGCATTTAGTTACTCAAGAATTAAGTAGGCAAAAGAGTGGTTTTTATATTGAAAATCATTCGCTTAGAATAAAGAAGGTAGTTAACTGTGGTCTGTAGGAAATTGTATAATTTGATTCAAATGCAAAAAAAGAGAATAAATAAATTCGATAACTGAAGGCAGTTTTCTCCCAAAAGGTTTTTTAATGATAACTCGACTTATTGGCTCTGACAAGGAAGAATGGCGGGAGGACATTTGCTGTTGGAATCAAAAATTAGTATCGAATGGCCTGCAGGTAATTGTCGTAGATGCAAGAGATTGGAATAAATGAGCAACGGCGAAGGAGGGTGCGCTTGCCGTGCAAGGGGCAAATAATGACGGGACCGCATCTATATCTCTGGAGACAGCCAATTTCCCTCATCTCACTAACTGCTGGGCTACTTAATGGATTCCCCTTGGAATCCCTAAGATGACTCTGCCTACAAAATTAGACGATCCCGCTGGAATGAGTTCTATTCGATCACTGCCTCCCTAGATAATCTGAATTTTGGGATGAAAGAATATTCCTTATTTACCTGCGCTACGGAAAATTGGTTAGGGATAATCACCTAAAATCTCTACAGAAACTGGTTGACTGTCCTGTCAAATTTGCTAATCCCTTTGATGAAACAATTTATAAAATGTAAGTTGCATAACCAAGGCAAAATATTTCAATAACAACGGTGTAGTGATTCGAATTCCATAATATAGAGATAACTTTTCAATATATTTATTTTACGTTTTGCCTGAGTGTTGGCCAATGTTGCCGTCCCTTGCAATGGCCTTAAACTTTGGTTATTCTAACACCATTAGCTCGGTAGTTAACATATGCATAGACGGAGGAACGTTAAGGCCACCTGAAAACCAAGTTAAACTATCGTCTATTATGAATGAGAAACGATATGTAGTTGAATTTAGGACACGCTTAACTTTTATCAAAATTAAAATCATCACGTACATACCAATTTGAATTTTGTCACGATGGATACAATTCACATTCTCTACTTTTAATCTGAACGGAAATAAATCTTATGATACAAAATTGCGAAAATATTTGTCACATCTCATTTGTGACGCGTAAGTTTCTTAGTAGAGAGAAAAATTGGATCGGAATATCAAACTCTCCGACCGCGATTAAAAATTTCGCGCAATCGTCAGCGTTTCCATAGGTTCGAGCGACGGTTTGGAGAGACGTCTTGGCTGCGATATCACGGGCCGATAAAAATACCGAGGTCACCCCGAAACCAAAAGACTTCGCGATAGCATCTAGCGGAAGGATGGAAGGGGGAGGGAAATCATTCCCATGGCTGCAACTTGTGACGTCTCGCAATTTATAACCGCCCTTTCATCAGCGCCTCTCAGGATGCTTAAAATATCGCCGTCGGGCATGAATGTGAAGGAGAGAGAGATATTGAGATAGAGGGAGAATATGGGGTGGGAGAAGTAGACGTTTTAAGGGGAATGAAAAGTGAGGAAAAATGTAGCCTCGGAGGATGACGAAGGGGAAGCGGTGGTGGAGATGGTGCAGCGAGAAAGCGCTGCGGATCAATCTCGAGAAGAATGACGGAGAGAAAAAGAAGAGAAAGGGTTAGGCGAAATAAGGGAGTGTGTGAAGAAGGATTGAGCCAAAAAAGGGGTTAAGTAGGGGAGAAAATTGCAAGGTTTCATCGCCGCCAATGGAAATGAGAAAAAATAAAAAGGCCACGCATTTGAATACTGAAAACATCGAATTAAGAGAGAACGAAAAGAGTAGGAGAGAGATGGGAGAGGAGGGAGAGATTAGCGAGAGAGAAGAGATAGGAAAGTGTTAAGTTAGTGAAGAATGAAGTAGATCTCATAAGGGATGAGAAAGTCCTCTAGGCACGATATAGAGTAATATGGTATAAGATTACCCCTAAAACGTATTATCCAATATTTAGAGAAACATTAGAAAACATGGTAAGAAAAGAAAGGGATAAAAATTCCACGTGGAGAAAAACGTAAATATTAAATAGAAATAAATTAGATGAATACTTACAAATTTACGAGAAACTATTCCTTGCCAGGGACTTCATACACGCACTCAATCACTCAAACAGAAATAAATAGGAAAAAATTGTGGTTTACAGGAAAGCATTACGCCCCAGTGTTTCCATAAATATCGAATCGTACGGTTTAGGAGTAATCTTACACCATACTATTATCTTCGCCGTAGTCTACTCCATTATTTATTACGATAAAGGGCGTGACAGGGCCAGTTATTTGGCAGGAAGAAGAGGGTGAATAGATAGTTATAGATAAATACATAGCGTCTGAGACTAGACAGTCTCTTCATCCGTCTAACCCATTGTCCGCTACATACAAGTAACAAAGAATAAACAAAATAAACAATCACTTAAAATTAAATTCTACATAAATACAATGACATGTATTATGGAAAACAAAGTTAAAAAAGCGAGTATTGTGGAATATATATATATATATATATATATATATATATATATATATATATATATATATATATATGTATATATGTGTGTGTGTGTACACACATATATACATACATACACATACAGGGGCGGCGGTAGCGGGTAGCAATGTAGGCAATTGGGCGCCGTGGTAGAATGTGTGCTAAATAGAACCGAAATTCATACATAAAATTACGTAAGATAAACAAATACCATTTCCTAATCATATGACGTCTCAATGGTGGAAAAAATAAAGAAAATAAATATCGGTTGAGAAATGGACGCAGAATAATGTAAGCAGCTAGAGCCAACTATCCAAAAATGTTTAGGCGGGGAGAATAAAGGAATGAAACGAATTCTGAATGCTACGGAAGACGTGGTGAGTCCTCGAGGGGATTTGCTGAAACTCTTTCAAAACCAAGGTGATTGCAGCCCGAGCTACATAACCAGCGCGCAACAGCAATATTATATTTGACGAAAGAAACGTTGAGATAAAGAAAAGATTAACTCCGGCGGCTAAAATTTTTATTAACTAGGTTTGCATAGTTAACTTAATAGCCATACAAATTGGGGTTACTAAAAATCCTTGTAAAAATAAAGAAATTATGCGTTGTAAATTATTAACAAAAAACGAAACTTCATCTTTGATGGGAATAATTTTTGAAACGAGAAAAAAAAAAGAAATAAGTCTGCTATGACTGGGAATCGAACCCGGGTCTTCCACTTCCCGGGCGGATATTCTACCTCTGAACTATCTAAGCAGAACAATTATTCTCGTTTCTGAACGCGGATGTTTCCTTGGTTGGGACGGAACTAGCCAAGCTAGTATCAAACTGCCCCAACGGATGTCCTCTAAGAGATACATCGAAGAAAACTCCTCCCTCTCAAATGGTGAGATTGCCAAGCAAGAAATTGATGGAATAATATGATCCGAAGATCCTATGCAGACAGGCATAAGCTGTAAAGGTGGGAATTATTTTTGAAACGAGAAATCTTTTATAATGTTTACTCTATATACATGTTTGACATGTGTAATCACCGAAGGAAGTATTTTTATTTTTACTGAGATTATTAGAAACAATTAGCAATAGGATGGGGGCGCCAAAAGAGAAGTTTGCCTAGGCCGCTGAAATGTCTAGCACCGCCCCTGCACACACATACACACTTCCGTCTTAAGTAGCAATAGGACCTGGGTTAAAACCATCTCTGTCCTTCTCTCCTTTGACAGTCGCATGAAGACGTGGTTGCGAAGATTTCCCATTCCGGTAGTCCACAAAGTTTACGCGGGAGAAGGAAATGACTTTCGTTTCTAAGAGAGGAAGGGGAACGTGACGGTTGAGTTAAGCGGAGAGGAAACTGCATTAGAGGAAAAAATGTATTCATGCGAACGAGGACTTCCTCAAAAGGAAGATTGTGGGCATGCGAAGTTATTGTTGTTTGGGAGTATTTCGGGATATTGGTATTTTTGTCATACAACGCATGAGACATAGCGCTTTGACGGTTGCCTAGCAGGCAGCAGAAAATTTCCATGCTTTCACATTAATGATGAGGATATTTTCATTACTTTCATGATCATTTGTTCCATTAAAATTAGATAGGATCCTAAATCTACATGAATTGTACTACGATATATCATTGATAGTATATATTAAGTTTACGAATATGATGTGGTTAATAAATTTATTGTTATAATATGATCGTATTTATTGTTTATTTCAATTTTCATGCTTATGCTTCAATACAGACTGTATACACCAACAATACAAATAGAATTCTAAAACTTGTGATTCAAAATAATAAAAAACAAGGAAATATATATATATATATATATATATATATATATATATATATATATATATATATATATTCATACCTCCAATGGTAAGACTTGGACGGCTTTTAATTTTTGTGTGAAATTTTTACTTTTTAGTCCTAATCAGCTGTCAATCAAATATCGTCAGGAACACATAATTACTTATTGAAAAGGGGCACTCCAAATTCTGAGAAGCTCTCGGCAGAAAAAGTGTTCAAAGCAAAGGCAATGAAAGCAAAGGAGCTATCCGGAATGTCTCTATGCATGAAGAGACTTGATTTAAGCCTGTTGAAAATTTACGTCATATTTACTCTTAACCTTAACAGCGATTTCATTTGCGGCATTATCAATAGTTTTAATAGAGAGGTTAATTTATTCGTCGATCACTTATTTTATATCTAAATATCGGCAAAAGGTGCAAATAAATGACCGTTGAAAAATGAAAAATTATTGAATTTGCAAAAATTAGATACAACCCATCAATTTCTGGTAATTTTAACTCAGAGCCTAAATCATTTCTGGTGGATCTGATAGCAGCGACCAAGTTTGTGCCCATTCAGCGTTGCGTGCTTACCGATACTTCTCTTCGCGAGGAATTTCTGAAGCCTTTAATTTCCTTGGCGGGTTTCTAGCGTTACAGATAAAGAGGGAAGACCACTTTCGGATTAAACGAATTATCAGTAGATATTTTGTCTCGAATATTTTTAAACAGCTTCATCTTTAGTTTTCACATGAAAAACCTCACTTCTCGTTGATAATAATAGGAGCGAGAAAATTACTTTTAAATAAGCAAAAATCATAGTAATAACTTTAAATAAGCAATTTAGAAAACGCAGAGGTGATTTCATCATTTGTGACTGAGGATTCTTGATTAAAACGGCTCATGGTTTATGTCGCACTTTATCAGCAATAAAAATAATCACCATTAAGAAAATAGCCAATTTTTTTACTAAAATTTATAAAATAATTAGGATATTTTATGTTAAGATTATGGCGTCACCATCTGTGTCTTATAATACTTATCCGGATAAAAAATCGTGAAACTTTTACGACGTAATTATATTTTTTCGTTGTCAGTAATAGAAGTTTGTGGCATTAATGTTTCGACAATTTTATAAACCTATATTTACATTCTCTTGTTTACTTTGTTCAATAATTGAAAACAGTTAAATAATTTATCGAAATACTTTAGGGAAAGACTCATTTTTTCACGTTCTAATGATGTGATCATAACTTTACTTCGTAGTTTAAAATCAATGACATTATGATATAATTCACTTATTCTCATTAAATCTAGTCAATCTTTCAGCTATAGAAGTTTTAACATTGAGTTTCAATCTTAGTTTTAACTAATTTTAAAATGTAATTTTGTAAACCCTTAACAGATTTCCATGATTTTCCTATAGGGTATTGAAATGGAGAAATAAGGTCAAAATAACCACTTAAAAATTTAAAATTTTAGATTTTTCCCGTTGGTTGTAGCCAATGAACTATTGTCCTAGCAAATTTCAGGTTCATAATATTTCTATAAGTATCTTTGGATTTATATTATATATATCCTATGTAAGAAGCAGCTATTTATAATATATTAGATATAATTTAATTCGAATGTCGGTAGTGACGCTGATTTACGTGTGCGCTGGATCGGCTTTGCTAAAAAAATAAGCCTTTTGATACCAGTTTGATCTTGTTATTGTTGAAATCTCTGAGTAAGTTGCATCAAATAATCGCAAAAAGAACATTACTATGATGATTTCATTCCCACAAGAGTGTAGATAAGGTGTCTGTTGATCACTTGGGACGAAA
This sequence comes from Tanypteryx hageni, assembly GCA_028673005.1. NCBI lineage: Eukaryota > Metazoa > Arthropoda > Insecta > Odonata > Petaluridae > Tanypteryx > Tanypteryx hageni. The sequence goes on from CM054112.1 coordinate 159,018,993, forward strand.
GTGATATTTTTATTTACAGATTATGTTCCTGTGCTTATCTTCAGAATATAAAAATTTAGAATAATTAGCAATAATAAAAATATGAGAAGAGTAAAAAATGAAAAATAAGATAGAAATTTTTAGCGATTAACACTTGGTAAAGTGAATTAAGTTGGACAATTTGTAGGAAACAAAAGTTAGGTTCAAAATTTTAACTGTATGAGCTCGATTTGTGCATTAAATGCCAAAATAAACAACTTTTCTGACAAATATTCCGCGTAACATTTAACGTTGTAGTTTCAAGGCCTCAAAAGCAGTTACTAAACAGTATATCGTTTTCAACGGTAAAACATGAAAATCCATTTTTGAAGAAATCTACAATTTGAAGGCAACAGAATCAATTCGGTCGCACTGGTTTTATCCCTCGTAAATATCTTCCACAATCCTCAAGTGAATCAGAGTTGATTTTAAAAACCACCTCAACATCCAACAAATAGCCTCTAAAACCGCGTTCCTATCTTTGAATAGACAAAAACTCACTGCAGTTACCACGGGTTCTACCGCTAAGTCACCTATCTGAGCGAACAAACGCAATATGGCGAAAGCTTATAAACATCCATCACAACCCTTATGCGATCCTCGTCAATCCCTTCCTCCCTTAACACACACACGCACGCATCGCTAACACTTAACCTTCCTACCTCCCACTCCTCGACAGCCCCACCCACCTGCTCCTCCCTCCCCGTCATTAAACCCTCCCCCTTCATCCCTCCCTCCTCGGTGCTGCGTCATCCTTCGAAACCGCGGACCATATGCTCCACCAATCACACGATTCCTGCCCTCTCTTTTCCCCCTCACGCCATCGTCATCAATTCCTCTTCCTTCCCTCCCCATCCCGCTCCTATCCTATCCATGCACAACCCTCCGGTCAATTCGAATCGCTGCACGGCCTATGCACTTAACGGAAATCAAAGCCGATGTAGGATCACGACTGGGAATTCGGTTATAATGCGAATTAGTGAGGGATGAAATGCCTGCCGAATGCTGGAAGGGGTGGGACCCTTCCTCTCGATCCCCGTCTCATCGCGGACAAGCCCTCTATTTCTCTGTCCTCTTCACTCGATATGATTAACGATGCCTCTGTTAAAGAAATTCAGTTTTTGATTTAAGCGCCAGTGTGTCAGCGGTCACTCTTTCGAAGTGGTGCTGTTATAAGTGAAGAATATGACGTTATGAATAATTAGATTATTATTTTTGGAGACTGATAAATATGATATGGTACATAAAATTCAAACTACCATTAAGCTTTTGCTTTTGTACACGCGTTATCTTTCTGCGAATCATATAACATTCTACTTAAAAAATTATCTTACAGACATAGCGCTGCAACTAGCTGTTTTAGCACCCGAGTCAAACTACTAAATATGAGCCCCAAAAATTCTCTATTCCCTATATGGATTAGGGTGAACAATTAATAAATAAAAATAAACTATAGATGTTATAATTTCTTACTATAAACGTACATAATTATAAATATAATTACACACATACATAATTTAAATACAGAAAGAATAAATATTTTAATATTAAAGGGTTATTATATGTGATTTTAATGCAGCAATCTCATCAATAGCATCATCGAAATTTATAGTTTCTGTTATGCGTAATGTCTGGAGCAAGTATATTAGTGAAATATCCCGTCCTTGTGACATGCACAACTTGCCTTTAACAATGTTTGCGCCCCTTCTTTTGTTACGCCCGGGGCAGAATCCCCGCTTGCCCCGCCCTATTTACGTCGCTGGATGTAGCGGTAGTTCTGCTTATCTTGTCTTCGTTATTACGAGTTTTGGATAACTCTCTTTATATAACAAGCACACTGATCTTGTATAGGAGCATATAGATATTGAAGAAACGCTAGATATTTTATTTTTAATGAAGCGCATTTCTAATGCTCTTTTTCATGTGAATAGTACCTACATTTCAAAGTGGAAAATATTAGTTTCCCAAAATATCTCTACGTAAAACGTATGGCATCATCTAAAACATACTATGATACGTTTAAAGTAATTTTGCTTAGTCTATTGTTGAATCTGCATCATCGGAGATTCAAATCTCCGCGATAGACAGCGGCGGAAGGACATAATTTAGAGCAGGTAATAAAATTACGCAGACTTTAGAATTTTCTCTTATCAAAAAATGACTTATCGGTTTCAGCGTCCTGTAGCATGATATGGCCGGTATCGTATATTTGCGTACTGTTAAATGTAAGCATAAAACTCTGCAAATAAATACAATGAACAAATAAATGCACACGAATAGGATAAAGGCTAAATGAGGCACGTAACAAGTACGCTTTTACAAGCTAGAAGGTTTTGGATCTAAGTTTTCATCGTTTTCTTAACCTGATAAAAATGGCTTATTGGAATAATGTAAACGAGAGCATTGCGAGAAATAAAAGGAAAATTTAGACTGATGGATCCATATTAAAATTTAGATGTGGTGGGTGACTAGGATAGCAATGCAATATTTATCGCAATATCATAGCTGGGATAATTGAAGATAATTTCTTTGCAACATCAATTAAGACCGTGTATGAAAATTAATATTATACTTGATCACATCACATTATTCACGTGATACCAAATGCAAAATTACCATCACAATGGTGATGCAATTTTTCCCTTTCGTTTTAAACGACCAAATCTACGCGACCGCTAAGAGAGTTATATGTGAGAACTCATTGCAAAATGACACCAATTAATGTGAGCAAACAGCTACTTCCAAATGAGTCTTTATTCTTCGACTCGGACAAAATAAAAACATTTCACTATTCTTTAACTCTCTCTCTTCCAAAACCTTTCTTTTCTTAACAATGGGCTAGCTTACGGCAAATACGCGTTTCCGGTACGTACAAATACACGCACACGCTCTCTTCTCCTCCCTCTCTCTCTCATACACACTCACTCAATCTGAGTCTTGGCGGCATAAACTTCCGGAAACACAAAAGGGCTCTCGAATTGCGTATAAACTCGTGTAAACTTTGAGCGGGATAGAGAGGGCGAAAGAGGGGATCGAAGAATGAACGGGAAAGAGAGAGAGATGAGGGAGAGAATAGAGAGTCGAAAGAGTAAAAGAGGGAAGAGAGAGTGAGCGAGAAAGTGAGAGGAGAAGCAAAGAAGGCGCCATATGCAAAGAGGGCATCACGTCACTTGAAGCTATCTCATTTACGCTACACACGTGACCGACTCGAGCGCGCAATTATAGCTCTGTAAACGTTTTCATAAAAGCGTCGCACACTGGGGGAAGAAGTGGAGGTAGAGGGAGAGAGAGGGAGACAGGAGTAAATAGAGAGAGAGACGAAGAGAGAAATAGAATGGAGAGGCACGATACGTCGAGGAAACAATGGGTGACGACTAAAGTGTTTAAGTCGAGTGCCTTCCCAGGGTGGCTTTGTACAAAGGGGTGGAGAACCCTGGAGAGCTTCAGAAGGATGGAAGTATGGGGGAAGAGCATCCATATTGTTTTCCAGTGTGAGGAGAAGAGAAAGGAAAGCAGAGAGAGAGAGAGTAAGAGGCGAAAATGGAATTGAAAAGGGGTTCCGTTCGAGGCCATCGGAGAGCTGGAGGAAGTGACGCTTTGAGTAAAAAGGAAGTTGTGAGGAGGGGAAGATCAAGGGAGTGGAAGAAGTGTGGGAGGAATAAATAAGGCAATAAGGTGGAGCGGGGAAGGTTGAAAGGGGAGGGCATGCGAGACTCGAGAGTTTGAAGTGGGGAGGGGAAGTAGGAGAGGGTGAAGGAGGAAATCTTATGGAAAAGGTCGTGAAGTCGTTTTCCTTTTCGCAAAGGGAATGAAAGATCAAGTGCGAGGGTGTAGGAAGGATATAGTAAGGTAAGCATTGTGCGTAATGTGTCAAAAAACGAGAATTATTCAAGAAGAAGGGGTGAAGTGATGAAGGAGGCCGAAAAAGCGCTGATAGGTGAGCAAGTTGAGTAAGTGAGGGCGCTGTGTAGTAGGAGGAGGATACGGGAGGAGGGAGAGGGAGAGAGGGCGGCGTAGGTGTGGAGATGAGATGGATAGTAGAGAGGATGAGTTTAAGAGGACAGACGGAAGGCAAGGAAGGAACTTGGGAATATTTTTATGTAGGAAGATTTCTACGTTCTTAGAAATGGCACAAAGCGTTTCTTGTCAAAAGTGGTATGCTGTGCGTGAAGGAGAGACTTGTGAAATGATAATAATAACTCTTTTTCATATTCAGTCGGGAATTTCCGGGAAAGCAGTTAATTACTGCTTCATAATATAGAGTTGATATATATTTGATTACTACGTGTTAGAACAAACTTTAAAGTTAATGAACAACGTTATGTCTTCGAAAAGATTCATCAACGCATATTTTAGTATTTTTATTCACTTATGAAAATCAATGAATTTTCAGTCATATAGCCATTTAATGCTGAATATTATGATGAATATAAAAAAGTATAGCGTTATGATATATAATAATTAAATTTTATGAAAACAACAATTGACCCAATGTTAATGCAATAAACACGCCGTAAAAAATTATCTTTAACTAACCTAGCAAATTAAAGAACCTAAAATTTAGCACTCAACTGAGGTTTCAATCCTAACTACGATAGAATTTTCGAAAGATTTTTATACTAATTAGGAGAGGTTGTAAATATATTAGATATGTGAAAAAAGGCAGATGTAATACATTTGCTTCGTGTATTGAAAGTCAGAGGGTAGAATAGGAGAGAATTTTCATTGAAACGAGGGGGTAGAGTCTGACACAAGGTTGAAAATCTTAGAGAGGTCTTTCATCGGCTCATGGTCTAGCGGAAAGAAGTTGCGAGTCTATGAGCTTCACTCGAAAAAAAGAGGAAGGCTGGCAATATTTCACTGGGTAGAAAAGAGTCAATCTCTGCCAGAGTGCGTGCAGGGTAAAATGAAAGAGTGGAAATGCTAGGAGATTGAAACAGAGATGGGGTGGATTTGAAATGAAACCGAAGGGAAAACTTTCGCTCCCAAAGTCGGCAAGATAGAGGGAAGAAATAGCAAGCAGGGGTAAAAGTAGATTTTAAAAATGTAAAAGGTGGCAGAAAACGCATGAAAACTAAATTTAATCGAACAATTTAAAATTTAACTTTTATCGTGATTATCATGCTACAGTAAAATTTTAGTGATGACAGGCAATTCTAGGTAAGCTCCTTAAAGAGAACATGTAAACAGAACACTAATAGTTGCCCTTAAAGTAGGAGGTTGTATGTCATAGCAAATAGATATAGTGGAAGTAAGACTAGAAAGTTCAAGAGGAAGAAACAGGAGAGGGATAATTTTGTACGCGAGAGATGATTGTGCTAGTATTGATGAGGATAGAGCACGAAGAGGGAGAGAGAATTCAAGTCTGTGGAGCTTAAGGAATATAAGGATACAATGGAATAAGGAATCTAAGGAGATAAGGAAAGGGGGAACAGGGGAAAGTAGGTGGACTGGGAATTATAGATGCGAGAAATCGTCGGGAATGGAGGGGTCCTTAGATTGATGCATGTAATGGAGGGGAAGGATATTACTAGAATGGGGTGAAGAAGAAAGCAGTTGCAGCGCAAAACACTGATTTAGTGAGAGAGCATTTCCACTAAAATGATTCGGACATTGATTTTATATCATTGTGACGTACTAGGCAAATTATGTTTTTTTATTCAGAAATAGAACGCGGTTTATGGAGGGGAAAATGAAAATTACAATAAATGGTCGAGCTTTAACCCGCTGCCGTTATGAAATCTAGTCTAACATGGCTTTTTAAATAACTTCTGTTTCCGATAGCTACTATTCAAGAGAAAATAACTAATTCCTATAGTGTTCCTAAAGTCGTTTTCAAATTGCTGTACAAAAGTACATAGTTTACAGTTACAAGTTACATGTGACTTAATTTTTATAACAGCCTCTTAAAATAGAAAATACTTAGTGGCTCTAACATATTTGTTTTGCATATAAGTAAAATTACGATTTCAAAGTGTTGCCTTATTTCAACTCAATGATATTTATTTTTATAAATATAAATAATAATGCTATTTAGCATAGCCGAATTGAATACATTTTTATGTACAATAGCACTTAATATTTCTCTTAGCACCGTAGATTAACAAACTCCAAGTAACACTTAAAAAACCGCATATACTAGTATCAAAAAATTAATTACTTAGGCTTTGGAAAAATTTCACAATGCTTAAAATAGTAGGAAATTTTTTAAAACTATGCTAACCTTTGAAAGAGGTCAAATGAAATTTTATGTGACCGATGATGCGTATCTTTTTAAGGATCGCGCGCTCTGCTTCCCCAACGAAAAACATCATCTGTCTTTATCTAATGAAACCCTCGTCACAGCCAGGACCGTCAATGCCTCAGCCATCGTGCGTCCGCAATGGGTGACAAGGAGAGCGGGAAAGAGGTCACTTTTCAGTTTATGCGGAACGCACCACGATATGTCACAGTCAGGCGAACCGCGCCAACTTTGCCTGCCGGATTATCCACGAACCAATCGTCCTGACGAACGGAGCTTTTTTATTCCTCCCTCTCCTCCCCCAGTGAGCCTTCCCCGTCAATGAACTTTTCGTCGAATCGATGAAAAATACACGATGAGAAACAACAGTTCATCCCCGATTGCTTTTCCTTCCTTTCTCTCTCTCTCTATCATTCAATCCCACACTTGGACCCTCCCTTTCCCCTCCTCCCTCAAAACTCCATCCCGCCCCACTCCATTCCCAGTACGTTTCCGAACGAAAAACATCCCTCTCACGAACCTGCCCCTCACCCCATCCGAGCGTCTATACCTTTTTAAATCAATCACCGGCGACTCGTACGTACACACACGCATACATGCGCGTGGGGCTCGGGTCCAATTCGTGCCGTTCCTCCGAGAACCATTTGCTCTAGAGGGAGGATGTACAAGATTTGATCGTAGCGGCAGGAGGAGGGAGAGTGGAGTGAAACAGAGAGAAAGAGATTTAGAAATATCGAACTGCGCAATAAAAATTAAGAGACGAAAAATAAATTCCTGGAAAAAAAGACTAATTTTCGCCGGCCAAAAATAATTGGTGGTAGAAAAAAATATGCGAACTCAAGTCGCCATTTTCGCGTCACTCTCTCTCTCTCTCTGTTTCAACCTTTTTCCCTTTATCTCTCTCTCCCCCTCCCTTTTTCATTCCATCTCCTCTACATAATTTTGGTCAAAACCTTTTGCCCTCCGGACGGATTAATAGTGCCATGTCGACGTAGATATCTCAAATCCCACTGTCACAACTTCGGAAGCCCATCTCCTAGCCCGGTGCCATGGCCCGCGTCGTCCCTTTCTTCCCCTTCCTCCCATCCCTCCGCTCTCTCTCTTTCTTCCCTCCCGGCACCGTTCTCACCCCCTCTTCACTTCCAAACCTGGCCATCCCTCCCAACCCTCCAAATCTCCCGTCTCCCCAACCCCTTTCGCATCGTGGGATCGGACAACCCCGAAAAATCCGAAGCAAACAACCCAGCTGGACGTCCGATGCCCCCCTCCCATCTCCTCTCTTAATACTTAATGCGGGTATATGAAATAAAGTTTCGGATGAAGGCATAAAAAAGGGCGAGTGTGTATATTTATTTATATTTTCTCGTATACATTCTCTCGCCATACGGGAGGGACGTCATATATTTGTATTAACTGGATTTATTTCGTTTTTCGGATGACGGGGATATTATATTTACATATACATACAGAGAGAGAGAGAGAGAAGAAGACTTTCAATTTGGTGTGGAAAAAACGGGTGTGAAAGGAGTTAGTTTTGTAACGTACAATAGGAGATGACACACATTTCATCTCCTCTCAACGAGTACACCTTTTCCAATGGTGTATGAGATGAAGCGCCCACTTTTATTTTATAATCTTTATAGATGTGTAATTATATTTAAATGTTCCAGCTATGATAATTTTAAAAATATCAGTTTTAAAGCAGCTCGAAAAAATCTTTGAATACTAAAATAATTTAGTCAAAATAACATAACACATACAGTTGTATTACTTTTGAATTAAAATAAAAGTAAATGAAGTTTAATTTTAATTCGTCAAAATATTTTTACATAAATATTTGAGTTATTATTTTCTTTTATATAAAATTCAGCTATCTGCTATCGTAAACCAATTGTCAGCTTTGCCGATGGTGCAAACAATTCTTTAAAAGAAAAAAGTTAGAAAATATGTGAAGGGGAATAATAAAAAAATATAATTAATTATCGAGATTTTAAAAATTATAATACGGATTTAAAATTGATCTTAAAGTAAAAGTGCGAATTGTTCATAACAAGCTCAAATATTTTAATTTTTATAATCGATCAATATTTACGGACTAAATGTGAATGATAATGCTTAGTAAATGTAAATGTTGCATATATATATATATATATATATATATATATATATATATATATATAACAACTTACGGAAAAGGAAAGGTAAAATGAATATATGGATGTCAACAAGGTGTTGGGATGAGGAAACCCAGTGAGCACTCACCAATCAGACGACTTTAGGTTGGCGAGGCCGCGGGGATGTCGAAGCGACACACGTAAAATAACACAAAAACACAGAAACATCACAAACGTAAAGCTTTCGGAACTACTCCTTCTTCAGCTACAGAGAGAGAACAACACCTTGTTGACATCCATATATATATATATATATATATATATATATATATATATTTCTGATTATACATGGAGGCATATTCCTATCTCGAACGATAGGTATAATGTAGTATTTAAAACACCTATAAAGTAAATGTCCCCTCCCATATCCAGTACTACTGTGAAAGTTTATTTTGACCTTAGTATTTAAGAACTATAAGTGTATGAAGCACGTGGAGGTAAGACATACTTGGTTTTCTTTTTTTTAATTTGGACGCCTAATATAGTAAAACGAACATTATGGCTGAAAAACTTCTCTAACACGTTATATTATGTTTATGTCACTTATAAAAATATATGATGAACTTATTGGTACTCACACTACTCACCACCATAAAGTAAAAGCATCAGGATACTTACCTGTAAAAGAAAAAAATCAGGGTTAGTTTACATATTAATTTATATTGTAAAACCTAATAATCCGGTAACATTAATTTTTATTGGAAAATGCATCTAGAGAGTATACAACTGGGATCTGAACGAAATTTATTCGCATTTGACAATCATTTTACCAATCTTTTAAAAATACCTTAACTGATAAGCTTTTGCATGAATTTACGGAATTGACTGGAGATGAGCGCATAGAAGTTGGAAAAGAATGAAAATTCGTAGTATTTAGGAATGTTAAAAGTTCTGATAAAGAACAAAATAGTTTTTATTTAATTCAAGCAACTTTTTGTCAAATAATTTTTATAATAAAATAAGAAGAAGACATATTTGCTTGGGGTTCAACCTGAAATAACGAGTGCTACCTCAGTCGCAACAGCTTGTCATCGGTTAGTTAAATCAAAGCCTGTATCGAGTTTAAAAATCTCAGTATGACTTTGAAGTTGTTTAATCGCAGTTTCCAACGACCGCGGCCGTATTGACCAATGCACTCTACAGGAAACCCGAGAAACGGCCGAGTGGAAGAGCTATCGGGGTCAACGATCCCCCATTCCAAGCCACCCTCTATAGCCCTCGGCTGCGCCCTCCAAGAACTGACACTTGCACCGCAATCGGAAAAACTTTTCGGCATTCCGCGCGTGAGGAATCTGAGAGGTTCCCTCTTCACCGCGCTTGCACAAACCCCTATCGATCGGACGGCGTCAATTATTTTGGCGAGTCGACTCCTTTGGCTTTTGCACCCGTCCGTCTTGAGACGGAATCCAACCCTTTTATACTCTTTTTTATTAACTTCACCTGAGATATATTCATGTATTCAAATCCGAAATATAAATGTATATTAATGAGTTTGAATCAACAGTTGTAAATGACAAAAATATTAGGAAGTCTCTCTAAAAAAATATTTAAACCGTTTTCACGTTTTGATATTTTAATTATATTTTGAAATTTAAGAACTGATCAATTGCTTACCTAGTGACACCAAGCGGCAGAAAAATGCAATACTTCTGTAAACAAACAACGCCATATTGAGTTTGACTGTAAGATCTGAGTTATTGACATTTGCTTCATAGAAATTTCGGACATGAAAAGAAAAACTATCCATGAAATGGAGGAAGCAAGGCTAGCGAGATTAACGAGGCAAAAATAATACTACAAGAAAAGAAAGGGAAACATCGAAGCAGAGAAAGAATAGACTGGAACGAATGAAAAGCAAATCAAGGACAGGAAGAGAAAACAAAAACCAAAAAGTAAAAAAGCGTCTGGAATGATTTGAAAAGTTCAAAGTAAGTTATAAATTTTGTGTAAAAAAGAAACAAAAGAACGACGAGAGGCACGTTTCGATACGCTGAGGGATAATCAATCACGACGTTTGGCAAACAAAATTGAAGGGGCGCGATGTAATTGTCTACACAATTTAAGTTTAAATCAATATCTACATCTTAACAATTACATTCTTACTGACAAATATAACAGTTTTAAGATAGATATTCACAAATTCACCAATAAAATTTGTTGTGTTTGCAAGAAACATCAATTCCTGTGTAGCTATTTCTCATTAGGAACAATAACAGAGTTGATTTGCCTAACGTTTTGCCTCTTGAGCTTATACAGTCAAACAAACTTTCGTTATGCAATCGGTGTAAAACATTTTAACAAATTAATCCAAAAGAATGCCCTTCCAGAGATTACTGGAACAATATTGATCCTGGAGTTATACCAGATGAACTATGAAGCTTGTCAGCCGTAGAAAAACGCTTGATTTCCCGTGTAATTCCTTTTATACAAATTATAAAATACGATGGCAGGTTTGGAGAATATGGTTCAATATTAGCTACAATATAAATTTCTATAGTGAATGGTAATATTTGATGCAAATTCATACATAGCAATTTGGTCTCATTGTCGTAATTAGAAATTCATTTCACTAAAAAGTATAAAATAAAAAAATCTTTTTTTATTTTATACTTATTTAAAAAACGCAATGAAAAGTATAAAATAAATTTTTGGGTCCCAGGAAATATCTGGATATTAAGGAAAATTTTCATTAGATATAATTATGAATCTCTTCTAAAAAGATGTATGGCATATGTTGATTAAACAATAATTTTTCAGGGTATTTATAATATTGTGAATAATTTAATCAACATACACCATACTTTTTAAAAAGAGATTCATGATTATATCAAATGAAACATGCCCTTAAGATCCAGATATTTTCTGGGATCCAGAAATGTATTTTATACTTTTCATTGCGCTTTATAAAAAAGAGTATAAATTAAAAAATTTTTTGTATATTTTTTGAACCTTTAAGAGGATGCACTACACAGAAAGAGTGGTTCCGGATATATATATATATATATATATATATATATATATATATATATATATATATATATATATATATATATATATGCTTATGGATGAGGAAAGGTAAATGAGATAATTGGATGGCAACAAGATATTGGGATAAGGAAGTCCAGTGAGTAGTCACCAATAAGATGAATTCAGGTTGGCAAGCTGCTGGGGGTGTCTAAGTGACACACGTAAAACAAACAAAAACAAACAAAAAACAAGGAAGCTTTCGGGAGCGATCCCTTCGTCAGCATAGGAGAGAGACAACTGATGGCAGCGACACTGGGTGGAGGCATGAAGGTGGAAGGGTAGTGTGGAAATGTCGGGGATTGGAGGATGCGGAAGGGGTGGTGGAATGGCCGAAAAGGAGTGAGATGCTAGCAATATATATATATATATGAAATAGAAAACCAACTCGGGAAAATGAATCTTCTCGAGTCTTCCTGCCTACTGCACAGTGATCCGTGCCGCTCTCCTTCAAAATGAATGACGGAAGTAGTTTTTTATTTATCAAGATTTACTTTGCACACCTCATTTTCTGTGTGTGCTTGAGTTTCTTTTATGATGCGTATAATTTAATTTGAGAAACGGCAATAGTCGACCTTTCTAAACTTACGAATTTATCAATTCAGATTTGCCTGCAAAACGCAAGGTTTGTTAATATTTTTAAATATAGGTTTGTATGCATAATTAAATATCAGTTATATTATCCTTTTATATTCGCTTTCCAGTTTTTGGAAAATATACATTTAGGCTCTAACTGGCTCATCCAAGAAATTTGTGTAGTGTTGAACTTTGATATTCCACAAAAATGAATGAATCATTACGGTAAGGGTATGGCGATAATAGCCCATGAGGCTGATTCGCCATTCAACACACACACACTAACTGGCTTTACTTTATAAATTGAGATAATATTTTTCTAATAAATTCAACATTACTCTATTTGTACTAGTTCTTAATTAAAGTAGGTGTTATATATTAAACAACATATTAATTCAACTTCATCATCATATCGTTCATTATTTTATCTTGCGAATGGTTGAAATTATATCATGTTTCATAGATTTTGCAGGAATATGGTAATCCTTCGATCATATGAAACTAACAAAATATAGCTGCCGATACGGAGAATTGCTGTGATGCGGCTGAGGATATTTCTAAGCAGAGCGTGGAAATTTGATTCAATTCGTCAAATTCTAGTTTTAATTTTGGAATGTGTCAAGAACATGGTGGTCAATTCCGAGGGGAGTCTTTTTTTATTGAACGGTGGTGGCTTGGTAAAACTATTGTTGTTTTACGCCATAGCGGAAAGCTCGTAACACTATTCAAAAGTAATTGCCATCGAATGCGATGGAGTTACTGAATCGGTCAATTTTTACTTTTTTCAGTTAGGCACTCGAATCTACATGGAGCCTTTTATCTTTTAAAAACAAATCGATGATGCTCGAATTCGTTTGGAGACATCGATCGTAATTTTTTTGGGCTAGTGAGAACAGCAATCAAGTGGAAAAGATGTGATTCAGTTCCAATGGATTGAACGAAGTGATGACTTCTCGAGTTTTTACACATTTAATTAAATGGCATCTGAGACAAAGCTTTAGTCTGTAATTAAATCCATAGAATTTTGATTATTTACTATTTCGTAGAGTTTTTTAATATCCTCATATTTATATTTTGAAATTACAATTTGGAAAATGTTTCTATTTTAGATTCGAATGCGAAATAAGTCACGCATACGACCTATATTTAAACCTTTCCATTCATAAAATGCCTTTTGAAACAACAATTTCAAATCCAGAATGGAACGCACAGTAAGGCATGAAAACTGTCCATATTGAAATATTTCCATGCAAATGAAATCCTCTATTCACAAAACGCTCACTTGATTCCATAAACTGTAATATTTTAAATACAAATCCCAATTAGGGTTTAATGAAAATTAAACCTTAAAATTGGTGCCCTGTCCCCCATACGCGCTACACGCGTCAACCCCACCCTCGCTCTAGGGACATCGGCGCAACGCCCGTTGCATTTATTCTGAAAATAAATTTTCGATCTGCTCTTATCAAAACATATTTTTTATTAAAAAAGTTTTTTCTTCAAAGAATCGTTTCCGAAGTATAAATTTTTAAATATTTTAAACGGCTGCCACGTTGTTTAAAGATGTCGGATGAAAATAAAAATAGTTTTCCTGGGGTTTCCTAGCTGATAGAAATAAAATGATGTTTATCGCAATTCTATACACAAAACAGTTCTTGAGATGCAGACAGGAACGGAGGGACGGGCAGACACTTGAGAAATTATATATAGGATTATAAAAAAATTCGCAATAAATACAAAGCATGAGTTAAGTTTTTATTGGTTGGTGTCAAACAACATAATATAGGTTAAGGATTTTTTGTGATTCGGCTAATAGCGAAGTATACTGAGGAGAATACAAAGGCGTATCCTGAGATATTTTTATATAATTAATTGCTTCCGCGGAAGCAATTGATTATGAAAATCAGATCTTACCTTGTTATTTGAAATGTACCGGAATTCCTCTTTCCTTCTTTGCTAATTCTGCAATGAGATCATCATAGAACACGGGTTTTTGAGAAAGTTCTTTGATGAGGGCTTTTTCGATTGATGGAATTGATAATTTAGAGAGTCTCTCTTGATCTGTGGAATTCCTCACGAATGTTTTGATACGTTTGAGAGCTGAAATACTCCGTTCGGTGCAGGCACTGGTCGCAGGTATTGTCAATAGTAATTCACATAATTTTGCCACTTGAGAGTAAGCTTTGTCTAAACCGTTTTCTTTAATGAAATGATATAAATCGCTAACGCTGTTTTTATCAATATCTTCAATTTGATATATAACCGAAAGTTCAGAACGCAAAGTAGTTATATTGAAATAATTTCCCTAACTCTTTTTGATGAAGTCGAACGCATCTTGTTAACATTTTTGCAGTGCGACTTGGGCAACACAAAAAATTAAATCATTCTGTATTGCACTGAACGTGCCGCGAAACTGTAGAATGTTCCCAAGGGTTTCCCAAAGTTTCGTTGTATTTAGCAACGAATTCGACAAAGTCGGCGTAATTACCTTTAGTTACAGAGTCACTGGATTCGTCATGACCACGAAAACCAAGTTCATGCTCTCCCAAAAAACAAACAATATGAATAAGACTTCCGATTTTTCTTTACTGCTTCGTTATGCTAGCGATGAGTAATTTCTAACTGCTTATCTAAAACATGTTACATTCGAATTATTCCAAATGATCTGTCTTGAAGAATTGACTGTAAATGTTCTTTACTTGTCGAAATCATAAAATCCCGTTTTAGTCCATTTATTTTTCGTTCGAAAAAGTTAGCACGGCCAACAAAATAATTTTGCTTTGCTCTCACATCCAGTCATCCATTCATCATTGTCATAAATATCTACGCTAAATTGTCTTGTGCATGATTTAATTTTTATATTTAAACTTAGGCGAGGTTTTGGCCTACCTGTTTGGATAATTTCACTCTTTGCCTAAAAATTGCTCGACGAAAAACTTTTCGTTAATAAATTATACAATTCACAACATGAAACCTCACCAGAGCTACTTGAAAGCAAAACAGAAGCATTTGAGGCACTCAGTTCACTCATGTTTGCAATTTTTGAATTGCTTCCGCTCCGTACTTGATTACGAGGAGAAAAACAGCAAAATTCCGCCTGAGACAACATTTTTGGAAATAATATCTGTTAATGCACTAATATAACGCAAACACTACTATAAGCATGAAGGTTCATGTGAAACATCAGAATTGCGACTTAATGAAACTAAAATAATTCGAGCAGACGCCTAGTCTCCGACCGTGTACTACCGCCAGCGCCGTAAATAGCTATTTTAGCACCCGGGACAAACTACCAAATATGCGCTCCCTTCATAAAAAATTCTCTAGTACCTACCTATATTTTTTACTATATGGATTTTTGGTGTACAATTAATTAATAAATAAAAATAAACTATAAATGATGGAATTTCTCACTATAAATGTACATAATTTAAATATGTAATTAAAAATATAATTACATACATACATATATAATTTAAATACAGAAAGTATTAATATTTTAATATTAAAGAGCCATTTTACATGATTTGAATGCAGAAAACTCACCAGTAGCATCATTGAAATTTATAGTTTCTGCTATGCGTAATGCCTTGAACAGGTATAGTGGTGAAATCTCCGCTGTCTTTGTGCCATGCATCCTCGCACAAATTGTCATCAACAATTTTTGCGCCCCTTTTTTAGTTGCGCCAGAGGAAGATGCCCCGCTTGCCCCGCCTTAGTTACGGCACTGACTACAGCGAATGGTTCATCGACGTGGACGCAACAATATTCTTGCTTCCTAATAGGCTAATATTTTGGGCCATTGTGTGGCGCTAGCTGTCAAGGTGAAGTCTCGATGTCGCACGGTGTTACTGAACATGTGCTTCTAAAATTGCACTTGTGAATGGTAATTTTTATTGTTATTATTATTATTTTAATTTCTAATTTGGAAGCAATGCTTCCCTTGCTTCCATGGAGAATTCGCCCCTGGGAGAATGTATTTTTATATTATTCCCTTTTTTACACTGGCTGTTTCTTATAATCAGTTCTAATTCTAAATAAACAATCCTCAATTTTTTTTCATTGGTTGCCTAAAAAGATTTCACATATGTACTGTAAAAAATATTCCTTCGTATGACTATTTTTCAGGAATGACAAAGAATTAAACTTTCAATATCGAACGAATTTGAAATTTTACTTGGAAACTTTCGAAACTATGGGATGTCATGCAACGCCTTATCTTGTGTGGAAATTCAACCCCATGCCCGTGCATGCATGTTAATGGGCAATAATGGCAAAAATCAACATTTGTTTGACTGAACGCTCTCTTTTATTCCGGCTTGTTCCGCAATGCGAATTTTATTTCTAGTTTATCTCAATTTATGCAAGAGAAATTACATGTTCTTCTGTTTTGAAGCATTTTTAAAAAGTTTTAGAGTACGATTTAAATTTAGATTATTAAGAATGTAGTTGGCTTGGTTTACTACTGTTTGTTCGAAACACTTTGAAGTAACAAAATATATATTTTCATCGGTTAGTAATTCAGCTTGGCTACCATGTTCTAAGAGAGTGATGGAACGTAAATGCACCGTTTGTGCGAAGTAATGCTAGATTTTTAGTATTTTCAAATCTAAAGAAATACAACAACCTGAATTGTATATTCATGTTAATATATAATCAATGATCGTATTATCTAAATTACAGTTCTTTAAGTTATACAAAATAAAAAATGGTCTGTTTTATCTTGGCATACTTGGGAATTTGTGGAAAATTTTTCAACTGTTTTCTTAAAGTGGATTATTAGTGACGGGTGGTTGCACATCTACTCGCGCGGACTAGCAGATAGGTCCTTTTTGATAATACCTTAGAGGTATGGTCAATTGAAGAATTAAAATAATGTAAATATAAGATCAAATAATAGATTACACAACTATCAATTCAACTTGCATGTATTACTTATATCAAATAAGTAATATGGCTTATGGCAATTTTCTCTACTTATGCTTGTTATGAATACAAAATTATAATAACGAATGTTATGTTTATAAAGTTTCTTCTTGGATTCTTTAAATTAAATATAACTGAAATAATAATTCAAACTAAAATTTTTACTATCTTTCAATATATACAAAAATATTTACTATTTATCTACTCTTTTTCTTTTTTGCAATTGAAAAGATCTATTGAAAAAGTTTGTTTTGCATTCAAATTCACTTCTTCAGAGAATACTACATAATTATTCCTACAGCGACTAGGTCAGCTCTCTTTCTCACTATGACTCAACTTTTAATTTTTCATATTATGATATCCTTTGCCACTAATTGGGCTTGAACTTTTCCCCACAAACAAAAACCAATGACGACGACCAATTTTCAGGAAAATATTTTGGATATAAAATAGGATTCGCATTTGTTCCATCGTATAAGAAATTGGATCTCGACCAAAGCACATTAGAAACGCATCGGTTACCTCGCTTAGGTTCTGATAGCTGCAAACTTTTAGTTAACGACCTCGACTTCCTAACATTATATTCGTTGAAGCACGAACCAGCGCCTTGGATTGATCGATAGTACTTCTTGAACTTGACGCCTCAATTGGCGAGAGTGAATGCCACACCAGGAAACTCGGCAGCGGCGTTCGAGTGCACGCTCGCTCTAGGCGTCGGCGTGCGGGCTTCAACTTTCGCAAAACTAGTTGACCCACACACACACACACACACACACACACACACACACATATATATATGTGTGTGTGTGTGTGTGTGTGTGTATGTGTATATATACACGTAGCCACAAACGCGTGATGTTTTTGAGTCTCGCGAACGTTAATCGGTCCGTACCACACGATACGTTGCTGTGTATACCAGGAGAGAAGAGGACGAGGCCCTTGATAATGGAGTTTGGCCAAATGACACTCTTGTGCCTTTATTAAAAAAAGTATTATCCGCAAACGCATGTACCCGTGCGGTATTTCGAGGCGCGGAGTACACCGACGGAGCGGTTATTTTATTTTTCAAAATAAAGTTCTCGAATCAATATTGGCCAAATCAGATAAGAGTCAGGATTATTCATGTTGACATGTCGTTAGCGGGATTATTTTTAACGTTTTTTTTACTCCCTACGTCTACCTACGGGAGGCTTTTTGAAATCCGTCCAATCAAATGGCAAGTTCGATTGCACTGTCACAATTGATCTGTTAGAGAATCGAACATATCGTTTTTCACGTTATTTTTTGTGCGCTTAAAGCCTTAGAATTTGCTCCAAACGCAAAAACTCCATTCAACTGCGAGTACTTTTGTTAGCCGCGGTTGCTGGAAGTTTCAAATTTGTAATAAAATAATTGCGCGAATCGACTGTGTTCGTTACCACATCGAAGAGTCTGACAGAAACCTGAAATGGATGTTGAGATAACCTACTACAGGGAAAAACGGATTGTAGCAAATACGATAAAATGTGTTCAAATTAATTAATTGTATGCTATTTGTTTTCATAATAAAGGTGGAATAAGGTGGATGTCATCTGCGTATCATTTCAAGATTTAAAAATTATGATAAATTATCACTGAAAAGATAAATTACCACTGAAATGCAAAGAGGCATACAAATTCTGATAAAGTTATTTAATTACGGGTTCAAAAAAATTATTTCTGAATGATATAGCTAAAGTGACGGTCTTTTCATGCTTAGAACACTAGTGCTACGAGGCGCCGGGCGCGGCAAGTTTTTTGCTTCGAGTGGCTCAGTTCCTCAGTGCACACTCGCCATCCCGGGGATAATAGAATCTACAATCGGCGATTCACTATTGATGAAGTTGCGAATATGCGCATCTAGTTTTGTCATCAGTTTTAGTTATTAGAGCGAACTTATTTCATTGACAGTATTATAGTCATAAATAGCGCTTCATAATTATTTATTGACGTTATTTTGATGTATATTCCGCTTGAAATCTAACTCGAGTTACTTTCATGAACGATGCCCGATTTAAAATTTGTAAGAGGTTTCGCTAATAACGGCTGATTTATAAGTGCAAATCAAACGAAATGCTCTCGACTCATTCGCGCTTAAATACACTACATTTTAACCCTCAAATACCGACACTTTGTTTTTTCACGCTAATACCGACGTCTCGTCTCACAGACTACATCATCTTCTCACCCACATATCTCGGTGATACAGCACTATATGATAACTTGATTTATCGCAAGTCATGCAGTGAATCTATACTTTTAATAGGGAAACTTTTACATTAAACATATCGATATCCAATGTTATGACAAGGTAACATTCAGTACATGAATTTACTTAGTTTATTTTTCAATCATATAAATAAAAGTAAATGTGTTTGTTTGCGTGTTTTTGTTTTAACGCTGAAACTCCAGAACCAAGAGAATTACAAAGCTGAAACTTGGCATGCGTACTTAGGAAAACCTTAGGGTGTGCACCTTGAGCGTATTTTTTGTTTACTTTTTCATTTTAGGGGTTGTTTTTACCCCATCTTTCCCTCATAAGAAAAGCATGGTAAAGTAAGTTCAATCGGTGCAGGGGTTTATAAAATTACATTTTTAAATTATTTACAATTAAGATACGAACTCGGAATTTGAACAGTTCTATGTAGAAAAAAATAAGTTATATTAGTTTTTAAAGCAGAATTCGAATACATATTGAATTAGCGTAATTATTAACTTTTATTGTGGAATAAAGGGAATATTTTACGATTTTCAACAATGGAAAATGTTAATTGCCATGGTTGCGAGCTTAATGCCTTTCAATGGGAACAGATAAACGAAATGTTACGATCGCGTTTAATTTATGCAATTAAGGGGAATCAATGACCTCATAATGAATTATTTATTGTGTTCGATTTGTGTTTTATAACAATTGAGTTTCGAATGAGTAATTCTCCGACTGTAATTTCCTAGCAAAAAAAACAAATTTAATTTGTAATATTAATAGAATGTTTACATTGTTGTTACCCTGTTTATAGAAACATCACATTATTGCAATTTAAAATGACGCGCATGTACTTTCCTTTAAGCACAGCTGCAAAAGAAATTTCGTGTTTCACTATTTTATTAATTCGTATTTAGTTTCAAGGACTAAAATCGAATATATATATATATATATATATATATATATATATATATATAGTTGTTCGTCTTTAACAGTTTGGTTGGTTGGTTCGTATTCTCATAAGTAAGAGTGTTTCTATGACATAACAAAAGGAAAAACTTACACAGGTAAAGTTGCACATCTTGATTTGATTTTATTTTGCACGAAAAACGTAGTATATCCTGAAGCTCTATACTAATCAACATTACAGATGTTTTAAAAAATAATTGCCGTAAGCACAATAAAATAAATTAATATTCATGTAATTTTAATTAGGTCATTTTTACACTGATCTGGGTCCCGGGCAACGCCTGGTAACCTATCGCTAGTTCTTAATACTTGTCGACTTACGTTTACGAGAAATATTATTCAGACCAAAAATTTAACCATTATGGATTTTTAAAAATAATATTTTTTTAAAACAATACTTGCTTTCATCACATGAAATAATTCGGGTCATGATGTGTAAAGGAGGTAAAATACAATCGGAAATAAAATTACACTGCCAAATAATGTGTAACCGTCGCCATAAGACTTTCGTAGTTCATCAAATTTTTAAACACGTCTAGCTAATTTTGAAACCTTCATTAAAGATCACTTTCTATGCAGAAATTTAAGGGGAACGTTTATATATTTCGCTTTGAATAATTCAGCAATTCGCAGTCAACGGAGTTAAAAGTAAGAGTCCCGAAAATGATCGCCGTGTTCCAAAACATACGGAGATAAAGCGGCGCCGGTCATGTCATTTCGCGCCAACCGACGCCCAGCGAATTCCTCCGCCCTTTTCCCCCCCGAACATAAATATATTTATAAAGGCCGAATTCATCACAGGCGCAGCTTAAAAAATATTTACTACAAACAAATAACCCGAAGACACGGGAATTTCACCGAGATTAAAAAAAAATAAACAACGCCCGGGCTCAGGAATTTCTGTCATTCTTCACGTGATGTATAACAGGAAACCTGTTTTGCCTTTCCGTGCTGCTCGTTGAATCCATTAAATAGATACAGGTAGGAGAACCGATGAATATTCAACATTCGCAATAACGCCGCTGCATCCAGCCTGCTCACACACCCCCTTCCCCCTACTTACCCCCCGTTTTCCTCCTCCTGCCAAAACACTCCATCCACCTCGGGCTGAAAGAAATGCAGGGAAGGAAAAAAAATACAGAACTCGGCGATGCGGTTTGAGAATTTGGGTCAGGATGACAGTAACAATGGGACTATGTGGAAGTGAGCGCGAAGGAAGAAGAGGTAGAGGGGGAGAGAGAGAAGTAAATGGGGAAGGAGTAGGGGGAGGGATGTTCGTGGGGATGGCATGGACGGGAAACGGTTGACGGAGTCGGGATGGACAGCGGTCGAGAGTTTCTGGTACCGTCCGAACGACAAAACTCCCAGTCTCCCTCTGTCTCTCTCTCTCTCTCTCATACTTCCAACTCGCTCCCTCCTTTACCTCCAACCACCCCTGCCCTCCCTACCCCCACTCTCTCTCTCTCTCTCTCTGAACACATTGCATACCTCCATCCCGAAATTAATTCCCTCCTCCTCCGCGCTGTTGCTGAGGGCGCGGTAGAGTCCATTCAATTAATGGAGCATAGGTTTTAGCTGAGGTTAGAGAGAGGTTGAGTGGTAATAGGGGTAGGTAAGGGATTTTTAAAGGTGGAGGGAGGAAGAGGAGGGAATGAGTGTCAAGCGATCGGACCGCTTACTCTATGCCGAATGGTGCCTCTCTTTCCCAACGTACACACGCCCATCTCTCTGCTCACGCTCTCTTCATCTCTTCCTCTCCCTCTCTGCTTCTCTCTCTCTCTCTCTATATATATATATGGTGTTTGCTGGGCTTCCCTCAACACCTTGTTGCCACCCTCATCACTACCTTTTCTTTTCCTTAAGTTTATATATATATATATATATATATATATATATATATATATATATATAAGGCAAGGTTGCTGCTTATCGCCAACCCTGTTCAATATATATGCTGAAGAAATGATTGACAATGGAATAGGGAATGATAAAGGAATTAGTATTGGGGGTAGAATAATAAATTTTATAAGGTTTGCTGATGACATGGTAATTTTGGCAGATGAAACGAGGCATATTCAGGAAATGGTTACAAAGCTAGAAGACAGGATGATGGAATATGGAATGAAAATGAACATAAAGAAAACAAAGGTGATGAGAATAGGGGATAGAGAGATTATGAATGTGTCAATAAAGGATGGAAGAGTGGAGCAAGTAAAACAGTATAGATATTTGGGAAGCATGCTAACTGAAGACTGGAGAAGTGAAAAAGAAATAAGAACAAGAATAGCAATGGCAAAAGAAACATTTAATAGGAAAAAACGGGTACTATGTGGTAAAATGGATTTAAATCTGAAGAAACGTCTTGTGAAGTGCTATGTTTGGAGTGTATTGCTTTATGGGTGTGAAACATGGACGCTAAAGAAAAGAGAGAAAGAAAGACTAGAGGCATTTGAAATGTGGGTGTGGAGGCGGATGGAGAAGGTTAAGTGGACGGATAGGATAAGGAATGAAGCAATACTAACAAGGGTGAATGAGAAGAGAAGATTACTTGAAACAATTCAGAGGAGGAAAAGTAACTGGTTAGGGCATATCTTGAGAGGAGAAGGTTTACTATTGATGGTGTTGGAAGGACCAGTAGAAGGTGAAAGGAAAAGGGGACGTAGAAGAATAAAAATGTTTGACGATCTGAAAGAAAGGGGAGGGTATCAGGAAATGAAAGAAATGGCAAGGAACAGAAATGAGTGGAGACAACGCTGGTGCCAGGGACCTGCCTAGAGGCAGAACACCTCATGATGATGATATATATATATATATCTTTCTCTCTTAGCGGACAAATTCTTCAAATCCAGGAGCCGACCGCATCGTTAGCTGCATATGGTCGATTATTTCCTTCGATATTAACTGTAACTCTGCGATCTACTGTCAACAAATTACTAAAAAGCTTAAGGGTGAGATTAATTTGCATTTAAAAAAAGCAAAAAAACGGGGGAAAAATTACAGAAAACCAGGATAAAAAAACATAAAATAATTAAAACGTATATATATATATATATATATATATATATAACAAAAAATAAATCAAACTGTCAATAAAATAAACTAAAATAAGAAAAATCAAAATCAATAAACCCGTGCAAATAATCCACCCTTTTCTCTTGTGTTTATCTTATATTTTGTTTATTATATTTATCCTAGTTAATAAGGAACCGTATGTAACTCATTAAGCCAACTGTTTTTTCCGCCATCAGGCGAATTTTTTACTAGTATTACGATTATTCATAAGTTCCCTACATCGCACTGCTTTTGCTGCCGAAAAAGTGGGACAAACTCCCGGAGACGGCAAACGATTGGTTCTTCAGACTGTTTTCACCATGGACTGGGACTGAGATGGTCTCACAGTAGTGAAAATCAAGTCTAAATAATTTACAAGCGTTAAAACTTCATCATAAAATAATTTTTGACTATAATTTTGCTAAAAAATATAAAGTCATCTATGTTATATTTACCGACAGCTTTTTTATCATAGCTTCGCGGGTCGCATGAAGCGCTCTCGGTGGCCACATGCGGCCCGAGGGCCTTAGGCTGTTGACCCCTGCATTAGGTTAGAAGATACAGGTAACTACCGTTATGCGCGCTTTCGTTATACGCGTTTTCGCATATACGCGGTTTTATTCCGATGAAAAATGCAAAAGAACCCACACCTTTTCTGCCAGTTGGGGGTGGTTCGACCGCTTTAAGAGTCCAAAGGTATTCCATAAGCTTATGTTAACTGGGTAGGCAGCATCTGCAAATCACATTGCAGTTGAATTATTGCAAAGTATAAGTCTTCCGTTTTATACGTATTCGATATACGCGGCGATTTTCATGAACGCATGTACCGCGTATAACGAGTGTTATCTGTACACATGCCCGTTGGTTATATGCAGCCGGCGGTGAATATAGTCGAGTGATATAGAATTACAAACATAGATCATTATTTACTTAGAACGTAGATAGACAGGTAGAATGTTATGCATATCCGACTGTATTGTACGCAAATAAAAACAACATTGAATAAATTTACCAAGTAAACTGTAGCACAGTTCAAAAGACACTCTTTTTAAAAGCGAAATTCTTTAACTGAAATAATAGACAATTTTAATTTAATTTCCTAGTTCAAGTTATAGAATATGTTTTTATCCATTTTTATCTATGTAAATTGAATTTTTTGCATGCAAATGTTAAGCAAATTCTTACATCAAATGAAAGAATTTTATGCAAGTTGGCTGCTGTCCTCGCCACTTAAAGCTGCAGCTGATTGCGTTTGATGTTGCGTTACCCACCGCCGTATCGCCGCTAAAAAGAAGCGAGTCCTAGGTATATCACATTAGGCGAAAAAATAATGCTGTAGTGAGCATGACCCTTATCACGAGCCCTCTTTTGGCTTCTGACGTCAGCAATTGTCCTCGCGGCGCTATCAAAAAATTACAGTCACCGCGAGAGGTAAAAGTAACCCACCTCTCTCTGCCTCTTTCCTATGTCCCCCGTGATGAAATATCAGCGAGTTTCACATTTCCCAGCTTTCTCTGCGTTTCCCACAACGCCGTCGCCTTAATTTTTATTCTACCGTCCATCCCGTCCGAAACAACAAAAAAACTTCAACATCGCAAAAACTCTCCCCACCTCCTCTTCCTCCTTCCTCTTCCTCCCCCCATCCTCCTCACCACTCACACCCCGAAAAATTCTTCAATTAACCCTGTTAGCGGCGTATTTAGCCTCATTCTTCCCGTGACGGTGCTGACGTTTCCTCTTTGAACTCTCTCTCTCTCCCTAGCTGTCTCTAATTAAGGCTGTCCATTCTTTGTCCCCCGGCCATCCCGTCCAAAATGGCTCACTTCCCTCTCTCCCTTCCTATCCCTAATTTTCTCATACAATTTCTCTTTTTCCTTTTTAAGCTTTCATTTCTCTCCTATTTTTATCTTCTTCAATCTTCTTTCTCTTTCCGGTTTTTCTCTCTTTCTTCGTCTCGCATATTTTTCCTTTCCATCACCCTCTTATGTCTTTTCTCTCTCTTGATATTTCTCTCGCTATTTCGCGCTTTTCTATTATTTCTTCCTTTTTGCGCCGTCTCTTTATTTTCAGAACCCATGCCGCGATTAAAACGGATTAAGAGATATATGAGATGCCTGGGGCTAAAAGTTCCGGCCGCTAATGATGTGTGCGTAATCTTACGCTTCGCTTTTCCTCTTGTTGAAGCCCGATTACGGGAGGGGAAAAGTATAAATGCTTCCAATTTTCTCTCAAGTTAAGGGAAGGGGTGTAAAGGGGAAGGTGATGGTAGATAGAGGGGCGGGTGGTTTGGACGTGGAAGGAAGTAGATTTTCTTCCTCCGTGTGCTGTAAGGGAAAATGAGAGACAGAGGGGAGGTGAAGAGAGCGGTGGGAGGAGGAAATGCCGGGAGGGAGGGCAGGTCGTCGAAATTTGCCAAACTCATTAGTTGCGGCTTGTTGCACATTACGAAGTTTTTCCCGGTTTATTCTCAAGGAATAAATATATTTTTCTCTACGGGAGGGCCTTATAGTATTAGAATGAATATGACGAAACGATTAAGGTCGCCGAGCATGGAGATGAAAGCTCTGATGCAAGAGGGAAGGTCGCCGATTCAGTTGAAATATGACCAAGAAAAACATTTGAAAGGTTTTTTTTATTTTTGTAAGTAATTAGTAATGGGTATTTTGGGGTGAAGGATCTCTGATGACGAGCATTTTCGTGAAATATTGAGTGAGCATTAGAGCAGATTTTCCGCTTCTGTGAAGAAATGGGTTGGGATTTCAAAATTTTAATTGGGTGTACGAAAAGGCTTCAACATGCATTCGCGAAACATTATTGGTTTCATGTCTTCATTTATAAATTATCTTTAACATGAAATTGGTTTTTTATCACATTGGACTATGGTAATTGCTGTTTCAGAAAATGAAGTGGAGAAGCGATTTTCCATGTACAAGGAGTACGGCTGAAATGGTTTGCTTCATCAACGTTTTTTCATGTGAAGCAGGAAAACTATACAACGAAAATTTTTTTCTATTCATTCACAACTGAAGTATTTTAGGAGAGAAATCTTTGTTCGATCGTTGATATAAAAGTAAACCTGACTTGGAGCAATTTTTAATTTAAAATTTAGTCGTGCGAAGGAGATAGTGGCATTTACAGGATATATCTGATTTAAAAAAAATATATATATCGTATATATGGCAACTAGTAATTGGGATAGGGAAACCTAGTTAGCACTCGCCAACAAGATGACTTCAAGTTGGCGAGTTTCTGGGGGTGTCGAGTTGTCTCTCTCTTTTGCTGACAATGGGATCCCCCCCGAAAGCTTTTGTGTTTTTATGTTTTTTACATGCGTCACTTCGACACCCTCAGCAGCTCGCCAACTTGAAGTCATCTTATTGGTGAGTGCTCACTGGGCTTCCTCATCCAAAAAAATTGTTGCCATCCATATATACCATTTATCTTTCCTCTTCCATAAGCAATATATATATATATATATATATATATATATATATATATATATATAATTTCAATTGTTTGGATGTAAGTATGTTATGCTATACAAATCCAATCTTCACAGGTATCGTAACGAAACTTGGCATTGGGGGCACCAAGGGAAAGGCCGTGGGGTTTAAATTCTCGACAGATTTCCCATAAAAAAGTTGTTCGCATTTTTTTAATCCCCGTAAGATAACACGTGAAAATTGACTTTTATAAGTGCAGGCTTTCATTCATTTGCTTATATAAATTCCGAAAACTGACATAAGAACATCGTACCTGCACAGTTTTTAAGAATAATTATCATAGTTTCTTATTCTTATCGTCTTTTTTCGTCTTTGACTCGAAACCGCTCGCATTTCACGTTTATTCCCATTAATTTGGACTAAATTTGCATTTTAAATCTTAAATAAATTGATGACAATGACATTCTTAAAGTCCAAGGACTTAATGTTGTTTCGGTTTATTTATTTAGTTGCTTAATAAATATTCTTATTTGGTGAATATTGCTTAAACGTGGTGCAACCCGTGCGAAGCCTGGTAAATCTTCTAGTTACTAATATATAACAAGAAGTCCAAACCAGGACTAATGCAGTCAGGTTTCCTAAAGTTGACGTCCCGAATTGATTACTTATGTATATTGACAGGAAATGTTTCACTATGTGTTATTTATTCATTCCAAGGAATTCTCATACAATAAATGTCACTTGTAATTCATAGTTTATCAGTGATAGAGAAAAATTGGAAAAACAAATTAATAGAGCATTATCAGGTTTAAAATACTAAAATCAATGTCAAAATCTTTTTCTGACATATATTGCATGTATTTTTTTAAATAAGCGAATTTAATAAATGTTACTGTTTATACGCTAATAAGTCTGTATCAACTGTCCACTTCTGAAGAGTATTCGAGCGGAAAAGAAAATAACCCAATTGTTCACTCGTCTGTGCTCAAGCCGAGTTCGGTAATAATCGTCTTCATGGCAACAATCCGATAAAATGCGGTTTAAAATGCAAAACGCTATGTTTTAATGGAAATTCAAGAAAATACGATCAATTGTCAAAAGTCGGTTATAAAAATTACAATTCATTCTTTCCCCCTTAGAACATTACAAAAATAGCTCCGATTTTAAGATGTTTTAATGTATTAAAGAAAACATCTCTGCACGATGGATTTGAGATTTACTATGTAAAACAAATAGGCAAAAAGCGTTTCTGGAATCAAACCCAGGTCTTCAATCTTCGCCAAATAAAATATATCCCGGATGTGGGTCCTGGCAGCATGAGCTTCATACCATGTTTCATGAAAATCGGTCCATTGGTGCAAAAGATGTTAGTAGGGGACACACACATGCGCAAACACACAGACAGGACCATTTCATAAGGCAATGTTTCCTTTGAAAATCAGCCTAAAAGCGACAACGGTGACTACTTCATTATACCTCGCATTTATATAATACCAGAGGGTGATAATGTTTTACCTGAATGTCCTTCTTGGGATAAAATATACAGATTGCCTAAGCTTCGATAAAGAATATTAATTTTGGTAACTTGAATAAGACAGAAAAATCCGTAGAACGGCAAGACGGAAATTGTTGATGGCAATCGGTGGCTAAAAACACGGAAAATCGTATAAGAGACAATGAGTCCATATAAACCATACAATTTTTTTTCGAAGCTTTAATCACCATCTTGATAAGAAAAAGACCATCATCAGTACAACGGTCGGACTTAAGTTAAAATGAAAAGCAGAAGCGGCCATTTAGATGAGTGTGGGGTTATAGAGAAAAGGAAAACTAGAGGAAAAGGAAAAAATGGCTAATATAAGTGAAGACGGAGAGAGCCTGAAGGTGAGGGAGATGTAGGGATGAAAGAAGAAGTAAAAAATCACAAAGGGAGTAGGAAGAGAGGCAGAGAGAAAGAGACAGAAGGGAAATGAGAGGGGTTGGGAGAAGCGTAATTAGGACGGCAGGGTGCCAGGAGATGAAGAAAAGACTTTGGAAGTGGTGAAAGGGATGCAGCAACTACGACTTACGAGGGCGGATGGAGATTGAAAAGGAGGTAAGGTGAGGCGGATAGGAGAGGGAGGATGAGGAGGAAGAGGGGGAGGCGAGGGAGTTGGAGAGGAAGGAGAGAGCAAAAGAGGGCGTGGTCAAAGGGAAGAGAGAGGAGAAATAGGAAGTAGAGAGGGAATTTCCATGGGGATGGTGAATAGGGAAGGTGGAACGTTTGGAGACGCGGAAGGTTATTTGAGGTTGAGGGAAGGTAGCGGGTTGGAGGAGGGGAAAGAGGAGTAGAGCAGCAATGGAGGGAGAGAGTGAGAGAGATAGGATGGAGGGAAAGGAGGAGGGTGCCGAGGGAAGAACAATGCCCAGGTCTCTGTCCTCGTTACCAAGAGTGGGCACTGAACGACCGTCCTCTCCCTCTCCTGTTCCAAGCTAAGGGACGCGGGGAGAGAAGTAGATTGGGGGAGGGTTAGCTACAGGGAGAGAAAGTAGAATAGTAGGCGGAAGAATGGGAGGTAGAGAGAAGAATGAGGAAGCGGAAGGAGAGAGACCCGAGTGGAGCTGAGTGGCAACATAAGTGGGAGGAGAGTGGACAAGTAGAGAGGAGCAGAAGAGAAAGTCAAGGTAAGTTTATCTAGAGAGGTGTGGGTGTGAGGGGAAAGGGTATGATGTGAAATGGTTTAGATGGTGGGGATAGTGATTACGAAAAAAGCCAGGGATAAAGGAAAGAAAAACAGAACAGAAAAAGGGAGAGGATAGTTGGAGAATATTTACATCGAAATTGTTTATATGTAGTCAATAAATCCATTAAAATTGGAAATAATCAACCCCAAAGCATTTATGTATAGAGATCATTGGGCATGGTCGTGAATACTTACGTCCTCTATTTCCGAGAATAGAATCAATTTTGCGAAAGTCGAAGATCCTCCTAGAAATTGAACTGAAAGTCGACGGCGGGGATTAGGAATATTAAACAACCAGTAGAAACGTGGAAGGGAGAAGAAAATATATGAAAATAAGAGGAATAGAGGGAAAAACTGACACAATGAGAGGAGTACGTAAATAATTTGTATTTGCACAAAAAGGACAAAACAAGGATGCAAGCTGACGTTAAGGAATAATTAAAACAAGGCAAGTGAGACGTGGATTTGTGACAGATAGAGAGTAAGGTATGGAACGACATGTCGAGAGGGGGGGGGGGCGCAATGAAAAGAATGATAAAGAATAATGAAGAAATATGAACGATGGAAACAAAGGAAAAATGGCGGAGGAAGGTATAGAAAAACTAAAAATGTAGGTAAGGTGTAGCAAAAGAAAGGAATTGAGAAATTAGGAGAGGGGTAAACGGGATATGCGGAGCCGGGAGAAGGGAGAGGAAGGATGAAAGGGGAAAATTAAGAAAGAATGAGCTCGGCGACAGGTGCTGGAAAAATGAGGAAAAGAGGAGTGGGTCGGGAGGAGTGGGAGAAGGGAGAGAGGAGTGGGAGGAGGGAGAGAGAGGAGTGGGAGGAGGGAGAGAGAGGAGTGGGAGGAGGGAGAGAGGGTGGAGTTGGAAGAGGGAGAGATAGGAGTGGGAAGAGAGAGAGAGAGGGAGGAGTGGGAGGAGAGAGAGGGGGAGGAGTGGGAGGAGGGAGAGGGGGAGGAGTGGGAGGAGGGAGAGGGAGAGAGAGGAGTGGGAGGAGAGAGAGAGGGTGGAGTTGGAAGAGGGAGAGATAGGAGTGGGAGGAGGGAGAGAGGAGTGGTAGGAGGGAGAAATGGAGGAGTGGGAGAAGGGAGAGGGTGAGGAGTGGGAGGAGAGAGAGGAGTGGGAGGAGAGAGAAAGGGAAGAGTGTAATAAGGGAAAGAGAGAGTAGTGGAAGAAGGGAGAAAGGGGGGAGTGGGGGAAGGGAAAGAGAGAGTGGTGGGAGAAGGGAGAGAGGGAGGAAAAAACAATTAAACGCAGGTGGACGAGAGTAGAGAGGATATTTTGGTGGGGAATTGGAGTGATGGAGGAAGGAGGAGGGAATGAATCAGGGAAAAGGAGAATGATTCGGCGAAGGGATCCAATGCCGAGAAGGAGACGAGCGATCGAATAACAGGGATTGAGTGCAGCGTTGAGCGGCGGAAAAAACGCAGTTATCCGAGCCGGAATTTTTTTCGCAAGGGAGACTCAAGACTCTCAAAGGCTTTAATTAATGATAGGAATGTAATATGTTATTAACGTCATGTGATGGAAAATTATTGATTTGTGCTTCCATTCTAGTTAAGTACCATTAGAATTAAATATCGGGGATAAGTATAGGCAAAATTACTTTTCCGTAAATTGGGAGATTTCAGATGCCAATACACACTATGATATAATAGTAATTTATTATTATTAATCATGATTACTATTATTAAAATGTTACTGAGAGTTATATATAGTAATATAATATGCTATATTTGTTTTTTTTTGGGCCTACTATCGTGTTTTGTGTAGTCTATATTACAATACAAAAACTAGATAACGTATGCGCTAGCAGGTATAAACAAAATTATCGATCCGTAAAATATGTAAATAGATGGTTATAGTTAGGGTTATTATATTTTCCAGCACCAAAACCGGAACAAAGCGATTTCTGAAGAAGTAAAACCGGGACAATTTCGGGACATAACCTAACATGAGCGGGGACTAAATCCGAGAGAGCTCGTCTTTGATGTTTTATTGCTTAAATTTAAGTACATACATTATTTCTATTATTTTCCGTTTTATACATTTTCAAACAACCATAACTGAGAGGACAGGGATAGGGTTCTCAAAAAATATATAAAAGAAAAAACAAAAAGGATTTTTTTCTTCTGACTAGGACAAAATGACAAACCGCCCGGGACCGGACCTTGAAACTGAGACGTATAGCAAGCGTAACCATGGAATCCTTATTTTCGATCGTTTTACCGCAAGAATTTGCGATATTTCAATCCGCATTGAAGATTGTAAGGGCTTTGGCGGAGCATGTTAGTAAAAACTGGTGACATAAAACTGAAATCAAACACTGCAAGGACTGTACCTCAATGTCATACAAAGAAATGATTGTATGTAGTTATAAAATATAAGTTATAGGAGAAACAAACTTACAGCTAAAAACGTTAATTTTCTGGTGAAAACCGTTCGTATTTGTTACAAGCGTGAACAATTTTTAGAAAATCTTTGTTGTTCTTAATTTTTTCATAAAATTCAGTGCAGTTTAGTTCAATATTTAGTTTGCAGTACATTATACCTTTCACTGTTGATTTGGTCATTCTACCTCGTTTTTCAGACCATACGTTGTTCATTGCTGAGAACACCCTTTTAACAGGAGCAGAGGTGCCTGGTAAACAAAAAATGTACTCCACAACTCGGCTAAGATTAGGTGCAGAAATATTCTGGTCCTGAAAATGATTGAACAGTTGAACCCATTTTTCTTTACAATTTATATTCTTAGTTTTCCAGGTGTCACAGTTTGAAGATAAAAATGCCTTGGCAACCACCACTTCATCAAATATTTCATCTAAGTGTATTGCAGCATTTCCGAGTGTTTCATTAACATTTTCTGCAGATGTTTCAATTTCGGGCCATGTAATATCAGCGTTGTTTATGCAAACAAAAGATTCTGCTCCAGCAAAACTATTTTCCCATAGCTTTATATAAAAGAGGCATCGATCATAAAAAGTTGTAAATTCTATCATGATCATATCAGCATCAATATTTCCATTCTTTATATAAGAGACATCAATCATAAAAAGTTGTAAATTCTATCATGATCAGCATCAATATTTCTATTCTCCTCTAGTGGCTTGAACAGTTTTTTTACTTCTTGTGGTATAAATTTATTATTTCTCCTTTCCTCAAGGTTTGTTTTCAATTTTTCAAGTTCGATAACAACATCGGTCGCACTTGCTTTTGTTTTCTCCTTAGCCAAGATTGTATTGTTAAACTGAATGAGTTGTCCCTGAACATACCACAAACACGTTTTCTCACAATCATTTTCAAAGAACTTTTTTATCATCACCGGGCAGTGTTCTTGAGTGCAAAAGTAAGACTTTAATCCTTCATAAATTTGGAGGATCCTTTCAATAGCTGGAAGCAGCGAAAGAAATCGGATGTTGCCATGTTGCAGAATGTTTTTGTTCTTTCAACTGAGTTACGCGCACGGTGTAAATATGGAAGTATATATAAATTTCGACCACAAGAGCTTCTATTTCAATGGGTAGGATATTAACTGCAGTTTGAATACAGTTGTGAATGATGTGGGCACCACAACTAACACCAGCAATATTTCTTCCAATTTCTTTCTTTAATCGGCTGTAAACATTTTTCCTTATCCGTTTTACACCTCCAAAATTTGTGTTGGAGGTATCACCGCAAAACCCAATTTTTTTCTTTTATAAATCATGGGTTTTCATAACTGACAACAAATAGTTTGTTAATATTTCTGAAGTTTCGCCAGGAACTGACTGAAAGTCAAACAGCTTAACTTTTACTCCTTGTTCTGTTACCAAGTATCGCACAATACACGGTACAATTTTAACTTCTTTTCTGTTGGAGACATCAGTTGTTACTGTTACAAAATTTTGATTTACTAAAATCTTCCTCAAGTTCATCAATTGCCATTGGCGCAAGTCAATTCGAAATGATGGCCTCACACTTCGTTCTGGCAAGACCAAACTTTGTTTCAAAGAACATAGATATTAATATAGATGAACAATCAGCTATTTTGAAGCTTAAATCGTAAGCAGCAGCATAAAACGCAAAAGTTGCTTCTTTAGCAGCTATTAGAAGGTCTTTCTCAGCTGGATCCGCGCTTTTAAAAAATGCTGAAAGTTTTGAAAAACTTTCGACTGCAGCCAAACTAGCTTTATGTTTTGCACATTTCAAATGGTCTTTTATGTCGGAACGCCCGCCATGAGACACTGAAAATTCAGACGAACACTGTTCACACTTAACTCTATCACCTTGACCAAACACTTTTTTCAGAAAAGGGTATTCTTCTTTTAATGCATTAGTAAATATACAGTTTTTTTCGGCATTTTAAATCGTTAGAATTAAAGGGCTTAATGAAAAAATAGAAAATAATACATTAAAAAACGCGAATACTACAGTAGGAGTGAAGGCAAGAGCAATAAACGAATTATGATCTTCACTTGTTCACCTAAAAAAAGGCGCGGAATACACTTGGACTTTCTACGCAAACGTTGTGCGCACAAATCGGATGAGAAATTTTGTCAGTTTAAAACAGCGCAGTATCTAAATCTTGACAGTTGAAGCCACTCTAGATTGCACCAAAATCGGCGATGATTTTTGGTCCTAAAATCGTACCGTGTAAAAGAGGCTTAAAACAGTCAAACATGATGTTTTCTGTTACTTTGAAGACTCATAAAAAATCACCCACCACTTGAAGAATCTACCCAGAGCATGAGTTTCAATAATATTATTTATTGATTCGAGCATAGTAGGATGATTTTTAATGGTGGCTGCGTTAAATGACCGCCAACGGCGTTTACAATATTCGCAACCATCCTTTTTGATAACAGAAATATTATTTTCAAATCGATGCGCGATACTTTAATCGTTTGTTTCATTTTTCATCTGACCGGGAAAAAATGACAAACCGGCCGGGACACAGAGACCAGACCCTCAAGCCGGGACAGTCCCGGTCAAACCGGGAATTAAGGTAAGCCTAATTATAGTAAGCATGTAAGTTTCGCAATGTATGCTGTATGTTTATTTATTATTATTATTATTTATTAAGCGTCAAGTGTTTACAAAAGTTGCCTCCAATTGGTGTGGTGGTAGCAGCAAAAAAAATAGAATTTAAAAAATATCTTTTAAATGATGCAATGCATGGAAAAATATTTAATATTTTGAACAAATGTAGAAAATTAAATTTCCTACAACTTTTATTCAAATAATGTTTAAATTGTTCAAGAAATTAAAGCAAATATTAAAAAACCTGATGATCACATGATTTTCTCCATATCTGAAATATTTCTCCAAATAGGTTAAATGACAATAAATATTTTAATGAACTGTGAGAAAAATTTAGACTATACAAAGAAATAAACTCAAACCGTAACCTTCTGATATTGGATATAGCCCCAAAGCAAAGTAAATTAAAAGGAGCGTAGAGTGTTTACAATAGTCGGTAGGTGGTCGGACGGTAGGTGTTGTGGTTGTGGCAGCAAAAAGATTTAGTTTTAAAAATATCTCTTCAAAAATGCATTATATGGGAAAATGTTTAGAACAAAGGTTAGAGAAAATTACACTTTCTACAACTTTTATTCTAGTACTTTTTACATTAATCAAATATTAAAGCATATATTAAAAAAAAAACAGAAAAATGACAAAAGTAAACACCCACTTCCGGTTGACCGATTTTTAGCAAAAACTAATCAGTTCTTGTTCTTATAAAAATATCAAATATAACATTTCGCGTTGATTTGATTAATAGTTATTGAGTTAGATCACCCACAAAATTCCGGTCACAGACACGCATACAAACACGCACCACAGAGACAAACACACAGACACAATCGAGAAAATAGTCAAAACGTGTTCAGGGAACCTTAAAATATGTATTTGCGTTGAAATCTCGAATTCCATTTTTTTCATGAAAACATTACTTTCTCTATACTTCGTACATGAAGAAAGTAAAAAAAACGGACAAGAGTAAACACCCACTTTCGTTTGACCAATGTTTACGAAAAAGAAAAAACTTGTCAAATGTAAAATTTTGCGTTGATCTGATTAATAATTATTGATTTGGAGCACCCACAAAATTCCTATTAAACATACACACACAGATATAATCAAGAAAATGGTCAAAACGTGTTCAAGGGACCTCAATACGTGTTTTTCCGTTGAAAACACGAAATCGATTAATTCATGAAAACAATACTTTCCCCAATACTGCGTATGGAAAAAGTAAAAAAGGCATCTGCAGTCAAACCATTGTGGCTTTGCACAAGCCAAATGCTAATTTCATTGCCATCTATAATTCAAATCTTGTATTATATTTAAGTATTAAACTAAAAAATAAATTATTATTAATGTCATTATTATTAAATAGGAAATGAAAGTAAGAATCAACAGAAAAGAAGTTATATGTATCATAGTGAACGCCTCTAAATAAAGTTAATTTCTGAAAAAGTAGACAGAAGGATGGATTGAATTTGAATGAGAGGAGCATCTCAGTTTCCCTCACAACAAGGAAAATTATATAGTTACCGTGTTCTACTGCATGGAAAAGTCGAAAAGACTTTGTGACGTAACTAAAAGAATGAAGTCGTTAAAATGCCAGTGGACAGGTCATATTGCCATTAAACAGGTCATATTGCCATTGGACGTTAATTGGAGTTAATTGAATGGATTCCGAAAAACATAAAGAGGCCGAATACAAGACCGAAAGACGGCTTGGCCGGAAAATTTGCGAAAATTTCGGGAATTAATGGAGGAAGAGTGGGTGACAGAGGAAGTTAGGAGAATCTAATACAAGAAAGGAAAAAGAGCTGCCGAAGCAGACAGTAAATGGTGTTTTTTCATTAAAATAGTTATACACGTACATACCGAGAAAACGCACTACGAGGTAAAATATTGGATCGATTGGCGAAAAAACAAAATCTCTATCTGCTTTCATTTGCTCCTCAGACAGACTGACAAACCGAACGCATAAGCGGATTTTAAAAAATGCCTAAAGGTTTTCGAGGGGAACTGATTATGGTGATCATAACATGATCGATACAAAATGTTTGTTTCCGTTTTATTTCAAACTAGCGTAATTACCCGTCAAATATGACTGGATTATTATATAAATATTCCAAATATGTTTGATCTCGATATGAAAAATCAGTAAGATATGTTAAATGATAATAATAAATAAATAGTAATATTCCTTTCCTCCCTCTCGCTGTCCCTCTCTCCCTCCCTTCCTCTCTTTCCTTCTCTCTCTCCCTCCCTCTCTGCCTCTCTTTTGTCTCACCTCCACCCTCTCTCATTCCCTCCTGTCCTAATGCATAGCTCTCCCTCTTTTTATCCGTCTCCTTAATCTCTTTGCTCCCGTCCCATTCTAATTCTATACCTCCCTTACTCTCTATTTACTTTCCATTCTACATCCCTTCCTTCTGATTTCCCTCCACTCATCCCCTTTACTTTTACTTTACATCTATATAGTCGTTTATATAATCAAAAGAATCCAAACTAAATCCCAGTCCCATTAGGATAACGTATTTTCACGAAAAATCCTACGATAATTTAAGGCAATCTATGCACTCGTATATATTACACGTATTCGGGTTGTAACAACAATTGACTCTAGAAGTTTAGCAATGACGTGGTCAGCAAGGCAACATACCGTTTGAAAGCCGATATTTTCCCAAAAAACGGAATATTTTTAAATCGATCGGAAAATTTTTTGGAAGATTTTACTGCAAATCGTTTTATTTCTTTTCAATTTTACTGCTAAATTAAACATATTGCAAAAGGAATCAGGTCAAAAGCTTATTTGATCTTTGAGTTATTCAAGTTCAAAGAGCGTTTCGGACAGAGGGACATAAGCAAATTATTATATACCGACTATGTAATACAGTGCAAACTCTATAATCCGAACTAATTAATGCAAGGGCGTGTTCGGTTTATCGCGGTGTTCAGATTATCGGATTCATGTAAAATAACGAGGAAAAAATCTGTTATGTATTAAATTTTTGTAAATGAAACACCAAATAATGTACTTACAGTTCACTAAAAGGATTTTGAGAGATCCGCGTTGATGGATGTGAAAATTATAATCTACACTGGGCCGTGGCAATAGGAATGGACGATAACAGCACGGCCGGCCGTGCCGATATCGCTCATTTCAATGTTTCAAAGAATCATCTATTCATCCGCAAGAGGCGTTAGTAGTGGACATCTGTGACCGACTTTGTTACAAAAAAAAGCTTCAAATTTAACTTTCCGCTTAACCTACACTATACACCTCATGATGAGAAACAGTTCGGAATACTGGCATTTCGGATTATAGATGCTGCACTGTACTATAATGTAGTACTATAAGCACAGATTTCTGAGGTATCAGGATTGAATATATTTCAATGAATCTATGTTTTTAAAATTAATTCTCATAAAAAACATGAAAAACAAGCGACATTTAAAAAATACATAAACCCAGTGAATGCACACCTTCGCTTATCCAGAAGAGATAATCGCTTCTATAATGAAATCTACATGCCAACGTTTTAAAAATACCGATTAAGTAGAAAAAGGAATTTTGGAAATAAATGGTATGATGATCATATACGTACCAATAAATCCAGCTAAGTTAAGATCTGGGAGTCCCAAAAAATCTTTATGGCCTAATTATGCACTGAATTCCTCATTTTCTGCTTTATAAGTTCACCCAATCTGCAAAATTTTATAACCTGCATGTTCCGATTGACATCCATGATAATTTTCATTAGTTTAATGCACTTGAACTTTCTCCCAATCCATCAAACTTTTTTATCACAATAGATTGGTTTATGTAATTTAATTGGTGTATCTCATCAATAAATTTTATTGTTTAAATGATTAATATCATTCATAAATTCCATATATAAATGTCATTCAATAATTTCATTAACGTATTCTATTAGCTTATTTCGTGTCATAACAGTACGGGAGGTTCCAGCCAAAATAAATTTTTCTTTAATCAAATTAGTATGAATTGACCTCCATAAAATAAATTTTTGTCGTATTAATACCAGCATCCAGTGCTAGCTGAACGACTTTTTTATTGACTCGTGCACTGAACAACTGCATTTATCAAATTCTATCATACTTTCATTTCACTTTTCCCTTCACCACATTCCAGGGCACTCTCCAAGAAGGACATTCTATTTGCGACGCTATGTGCACGTTTGCGTTCTTGTCTATTTTTATTTCATCATTTGCATACTGTTAAACCCACGTTCGTATATGTTCTGGGATCAAAGGTCCCTTCATCCGGCTGCAACACTATCATGACGTGTAAACGAAGCCCTAAAATATCACGTGAAAATTCACGCGCTACCTCCATTCCTCTCATATCTACGCACGTTTAATGTCAGACGTTCCCTACTTCGCAAAGAAGATTCTTTAGCTCTTTTTCCTAAACCATTTCTTCTGAAAGGCGCAACTGCAATCATCGTATTTTATGTAATAACGAAATTCAAAGTCTCGCCTAAATATATC
Source organism: Tanypteryx hageni (assembly GCA_028673005.1). Classification (NCBI taxonomy): domain Eukaryota; kingdom Metazoa; phylum Arthropoda; class Insecta; order Odonata; family Petaluridae; genus Tanypteryx; species Tanypteryx hageni. Next base: position 159,057,874 of record CM054112.1, read on the forward strand.
GCCTTGAAAATAAAAAGATAAAATCAGCAGTTTTTTATTTGGCAGACCTATCGTCTCAGTCGAATGTGCTACGAAGCGATTCTAAAAACCACTTAATACACATGTACTGTGTAGTCTATCTCATTTCAACTCTTTAAAGCCAGGAATGAGAATTTTTGGAAATAATCCAAGCTGTTCAATTGGTTCCCTATTCGCACAAGAGTCGATTAATTCCTATAAAATGTTTTCTAATTAAGGAATTTTAAATAATAAAACGAGTAATTTAGATATTGCGACAGCACAAGCTATTCTTTCATTGCTAAATTTTCACTTTAATACCAACCTCTTCACGAACTATCTCATCCTGTTTTTCAGAATAGCATAAAATACAACTGTCTCAACCAAGTTAAAATGTCTTTGGTTGAGTGTTTCGCAATATGCAACAAAAGTGTGAATTGCATTTTATTACCGTCTCTGTATTCAACTCATATATTGGGCAAGACTGATATGATTATATCGCAAAATCTAGCTTGGGTATAAAGTACATTTTAGGCGCGAATTTAATGGAACAGCTCCAAAAGTTTTGTCTCCAGCTCTTTTGCACCTCGAGCACGTTCACTGATTTAAGGATTTCTTCAGCTTAACACGATTTTTTCGTCATCTTGCCCTCTGTAAGCGCAGTAGATAGAGAAGTTAAATTTCTAAATCTACAGAATCTGGCTTATATGTATATATATATATATATATATCTATTACTTGCTTATCCTCCAAACAGAAATATCGTCGAATTCTGTAATGAAGGGTTAATTTTGAAATTCTACGGAGAGTAAAACATACTTTATAAATTTCTATGCATTTTATGATTTTGTAATAACGACAGACATTTGATTTTGAGTCTGTGTGCATATATATGTGTGAGAGAGAGTGATTTTCTTTTTTAATTACCACACAGTATTTCTCGAAGAGGCCTCGCTCTCAAAGATATTCAGCGAAGTAACCGGAGCGATTCATGCCATGAGCAATTGCCTCGAGAAGGAAAAATAATTCGAGCGTCTCCTTGGAAGATATCGAATCACGATGCAAAACTGGGGCAAGTAATGAAAACGCTTGTTGACAATACTAAAAATAACTCATTTTTTCCATTGCCGGAGTCACAGGATCGACACAGAGACAACGAGCAAACATACACGATACGACATTCTTTGAGCAAACATTTTCACGTGACGGAGCCTAACGTATACTTTTTTAACTTGCATATATCCGGCAGGGAAATCTCTTACGGCAAACGAATGAGTGAGAGAGAGAGACAAAAGAGGTTGATAGACGGAGAAAAAGACGTAATACATAACATAGCATATGGCTGATACGATTCGATATCTGCGCTATTATCAAGATCTCAGAGACAAAAAATAGAAATAAGTTGATATGGCAACAGTAGCTAAGCTAAGGAACTGAATATTGGTATTAGGGAGAGGAGATTAAGAGAAAGAGGAGAATGATAAAACAGAAATATGGGAAAGGAACTGAGTGAAGGTATATAATGAGTTTCTGATGAAAAGTAAGGCGATAAGCATAGAGAAGAGAAGAGAAGGAGAGGTGGGTTAGGAGGGGAAAGAGGGAAGACATGGAAAAGTGAGTAGGAGGAGGAAAAATAAAATTACTAAATAAAAAAATATAACGGGAAACGTATTTCATTTAGCAAAGGGTGCCCTCTTCCACCACTCCACGATATTCTCTTCCTCTTTTTTTCCACCTCGCTTAACGTTTTTTGTCTCATTTTTTCCCCTTTAAAAAACGTGAAAAGCGTTTGTACCATCCTTCATCATTCCACTCTTGTTTTTTAAGAGGTGGGACGCCTCAAGGCACTGCACGAGAGGAGAGGGAGGGTTAAGAGGGGGATGAATAAAAAATCTCGTTCTTTCTCTCTCTCTCTCTCTCTTTATTCTCCGGTCGGACGGCAAAATAAGCCGAAGCGGAAGGAAGGGGAGAGGGAAAGGAGACAGAAGGGGCCTAATGGGCGACATTTACTTTAGGATTGGCTTCACGAAATATTTTCTACTCAACATTTTTTATAAAAAAGAGAGAAAAGGAGGGAAAAGAGAGACACGCGGAGGACTGGAGTCGGCGTGACTAATTTGGCGGAGCATCGGTGGAATGCCACACCACACGCTCTCTCTCTCGCTCCCACTCATTACATCTCTCTCTCTCAGACGTAGAAACGGCGAAGGGGACAATGACGGAAAATCCGCCGACACACACATTTGCGCGCGTCGCAGTATTGAGCTTCATACCCTTGCATTCCGGCTCCTCTATTCTCTCTCTCTACCAACTCGGGGGAGAATTATAATTTCTCTCTCTCTATCTCTTGTTCCCCTGCCGAAAGCAGTTTTCTTACGAATGCAAACCATTAGGGCTAATGGAAAGGGGATTTTCTTTTCGGCGGAAACGCAGTTAAATGGCGTATTAATTTTGAACTGCTTTGCTTTAATTTAAGGGGAGAACAAGCCGTTCCATTTTCCGCCTCATCCCAACGCGCTATTTTCCGTATGAGTATATGTGTCTGTATATATGTTTTATATATATATATATTTTTTCCTGCACGTATATTTCTGCGGATGTTTCGAATTATGCATACTCACGGAAATTTGATGTTCTGGTTTTTAAGGGCGATCATTGCATACTAAGTGTTGAACAATATCGGAACATAATCGTTTAATGGGTGCTTAACACCGGTTAAATCTTTCGGTTGATGTTGAATTTTGTATTTTTGGTATATCTTAGAATATTAATCCTATCTCCGTTATATCAACTCTCATGTATTTTAACTTGGAAACTATACAGAAATCCACCTTTACTTAAACAGAAAAATGCATTAATAATGTAACACCATCTAAACGATTTCTGCATGAACCTCATAGCAAACTTGTGAATAAAAATTAGCAAATTAATAAATATTATTAATTTTGATGGCACCACATAAAATTATAGTGTGGTAGAATATTTGTTTTTAAGAGAAGACTGTCAAAAGTGCGTAAAATTGAACAATTTCATTCTTAAGCACACATTATTCAAAGATTAAGGAAAACTAACTCTTAAAATTTATGCGGGTACTGAGCAAGAATCGCTAACATAAGATTTGTATTTGCCTCACTTAAGAAGTCTATCCCGATGCCGAATTCAGAACGTCTAGCAGCAACTCTCGCACTTTGCTCAATCTTTGCCCATGGGGTTCTAGGCAACCGCCTTCCACCGTTCCGCTCAAATTCTCCAGACGGCGTTTTGCGTGACGTGAGGCATTTCCCTATTCCCGCGAGAAACTCGAACGTCAGTCAGGTCGACTCGGGTCCCAATGTGACCCAGGAATGATAGGTTTTCGGGCGGTTGAAGACATTTCGGGTTCAAACGGCATAGAAAACGGGGCGGGGATAAATGGACTGGGGTTAAAGAGAGAAAGAGAGGCGGAGAAGGGGGCGCGCAAAGTGGGAGTGGATAAGTAGTCGAGCGATTGGATCAAAGTAGGAAGCGATTCAAAATGCGTAAATAAAAGATTGGAGTGGAAGGATGGTGCCACAAAAAGAGTAAGCAAGTTAATAAAAAAGCAATAGCTTGAAAATACCTCTAGTGTGGGGATAAAGGCTTTAAAGAAAAGTTATTTTTTACAAAGACATTTCAAAAGGAGCGAGAGTGAAAAAAGAAAATAAATAAGAGAAGATAGGACGTTATAAATAGTAACAAAGAAGAATTAAATGCAATTTTGGATACAATTTAAGGTGAAGGAAATAGTGGGAATATGTTATAAACGAGATAAAATTTGCTATAACCGGGAATCGAACCCGAGTTTCCACTAGCAGGGCGGATATTCTACCACTGAACTATTGTAGCAGATAAATTTTCTTGTTTCTGAATAATTAAATATTGGTTTGATAAAATGCTTCGCAGAATGAAATCATAAGAAGTAGTGAAGAGTAGTAAGAGATGCAAAAGCTTTGTCAAGTTTATATTGATTAAAAACTGAGGGAATATAAACACTAAACAGAGGAACACGGGGAATGCGTACTTGGAAAATGCCACGTTCGGAAAAACCGCGTTGGGAAAATCTGATACCTTGTTGGAAAAAACACGAGTTCGTATTGGCTACGATCTTTCTCACACCATAAATTTTGTATGTAGTGATAGCCAAATTCACGATCGCATATACTTAAATTTCATACGTGTTGGTTGAATAAGCATCAAGCTCAATTAATCTTGTACGACCAAATGTTGGGAGAAACCCGCTTTAAACAAAGCCTTACTGCACACATTGCACATTTACATATATGTGCACATGCTCAAAGAAAGAATGGATACAATTCAAGGCTACTGGAGAGGCAGTCTTATACATGGCATTACTGAATGAGATGAATAAAACAGATTGGAGGCAAAGGTTGTGAAGAGAAAAATTACAGAAAATTATTATTACAAAATCAATAGAAGATAACAACACATATGCCTCGAATAAAGCATAACAGCTGTAGAAGAGATGCAGTTTTTTTTTAAAACGAGGGAGCCAGAAAATTTTAATATAGTAGCGTAATTGAGACATTGGAGGAGAATAGATGAGAATGACAGTGAAAGAGAGAATACGAACGCACAGGACGAGAGAGAGTCAAAAAGAGAGAAAGAGAGAGAGATAAAGAGAGAACAAATGCCCCCGATAAGGATTGGGGCACTACATGAATAATTTATTTGTTAATTCATAGCTTCCATTCCATCTCTCAGTCTCGGCTAGGCATAACGAGGACAGGGAGAGATAGTGAGTGATGCATTGTGTCAGACTCCTCGGAAGTCCGTCCTGCAGAAGGCGTTGAATATCCTGGACTCGCCAGCTACCATGGAGGGAAAAACGACAGCTGGGTGTAAGGGAACCGGGTGAGAAAATAGGAAGGTGGGTGGGAATGAGGGAGCGAGAATAGAGGAGGGAGAAGAGATAGAGAGAGATAGAGAGAGAGAGAGGAATTAAGTGCGAGTCACTCGGATGGATTGGATACGGTTAGGAGTCGAGTCGGAAGAAAAGTTGAGGATGATAAAGAAGGGGGCTATTTTTGGAAAAGGCGGACGGTGGTGGAAGTATTCGGAGGAAAGGTAAAGGGAGTTGCCGGTGGGAAAATATGCAGAAGAGATGGGAGAGAAGGATTGAAAGGGAACCCGCATAGGGGTCGGGGAAGGTAAGGAGGAGAAGTGGGAGGAGAGGAGGAAGGAAAAATGGGGGAAGGAAGAGGAGGATATCACGGCAAAAAAGATGAAGAGAGAGAGAGGTAGAGGAGGATTATAAAGGTGATGCGTTCAAGGGAAAGGTGCCTTTTGCGGCAGCGAAGTTCGATTCCTGCCAAAAGACCGTAGTCACGAAAGACCGACCCTTATAAAAGACGCCTTCTTTTGTTGATTTTTTCTTTCTTTTAAAGGGAAAGAAATGTTTTTTTTCATGTTTAGAGAAATGGGCCGCTTAAGTATTTTTAATACTCTCCCGCCGTTGTGCTAGACAGGGACTGACGAACGAACGGAACGATAAGTCTTCAAGCGATGATTATTTTAAAATTCACTTTTTTGCTCAACTTGGATAAAAAATGTGAAAATACTGTCACTTATGTAAAAGAATTACTTATATTTGAGATATCAAGTTCTTATTTAATTTAATGATCGTGTAAGAGAGATGTGATAAATTAACATGCTAGTAAATTTTATCGATAGAAAAAATTGCTGATATTTCTGAAAGAAATTTTCAACTTTCAATATATTCTCTCATTATTATATAGACGGAGCAATAATGAAAAAGCGATAGAGGTTCTCAAAGAAAAGAGTGTTACCTTGAAGGAAAATCAGATTCATCGAGAGACATTAAAACAACAGCCTATTTATTTCTGAAATGAAAAGTTTCGTAAGTCAACTTAATTTAAATGGGTTTAGTTTTAAAAGAAAACTACGCCGATATAAAGATTGCCGAAAACTTACAAAATTTCGTATTCAGATCATAAAGGAGAGACATTAAGTAGCCTGATCACGAAGCGGTATGATGAATTATGCACGACTCCCAGAGGTAATTCATTCTATTAAATATAATCATATTCATCACGCACGATAAATTCCAGAGCGCTTAAAAAATATTCGATCAATCGATTATCGGTCCGGTAACATCTGCTCATCGAGATTCCTTTTTCATCTGTGAAAGGGAATCCAACGGGGATATTATTGATGCGGGGATTTGAATGCACACTGTCATAGGGAATGAGACGGAAACGGTCGAATGGAAGCGGAAATCAAAGAATGAATAAGTGATACATATCAAACACGGCTCCCCTTCATGAACTCTCCCCACCCCACCCACCAGCCATACGCTATGCAGACTTTTTTTCGACTTTTGCCTCCCGTCTGCCTCTCCCAATTCAGCCTGCGGATAATACGGCCGGCAACCCGCTGTGCGCAAAATGATGTCTATATTCAAGGCGCAAGGTATAGAAAAGGAATTCTCAGTCGCTCGTAAAGGGACAACTTTTTCAGTGAATTTAATTCTTTGGGTAAAACTACTTATTTATTTCATAACATAAATTTATCGAAAGTTAAACGTGTTGTAGAGAAAGGCCTGCAAAGCAAAAATATAATTCGATGTAAGATCACGAATAAATAAAACCATTATGATCAGATTCGAATTCTGATTTTTTATCACACCTATGCACATATTTTTATAGTAATTAACAACTGTATGATACTTAACAAAGCCATATTTCACATAATAAACTACCAAAATATCGATGAATATCAATTATTACGTTTTGTTAGTAAATAGTCCTGTGAAACATTATTGAAAATTCTGCTTATCTGGATTGCTAGATATTTTTGTAAGAGTTTAATATGAATATATTATGAAAGTTATATGTATATGTATAAGCGAATACAACAAAAACATCTGACAGAAATATTTTTAAAATAGACATTATATTTCTATAATTATATAGGTAACTATATTAACAGACATTTTACAATGAACGCGAGAGACATTTTTTGCTGTTTATGCAAAAAAGGTGCACAATTCTGAAGGAGTTTTTCATTCAATGTATATATTTTTTCATTTACAAATTTGAAAATATGCACTTGTTATTCGATAAGAAGAGCCTGGCCATAATAATAATAATCAATAGACTTTTCGCTACATTTAACTCCTTGTACTTAAGTAGTATTTGTAGGATGGTTTGTGCGCATCATTATATTCAAGATCTCATTGAGAGATAGAGGCTATCTTATGTATTCATTACGCTATTTGTAAAAAGCGAGTCAAGGAGTATTATGGGTTCACCATCGTTTCTTGGGAAGTAAGTGGGTATCCTGAGATGAAATTCCCCGTTGCACACACAGAAGGCTGAGTTAAATAAATAACTACGGCTGATTCAAGGAGAGACGGGAATGATGACGCAGTATGCTTTCTAACGAATTCTTTTGAAGTTCTAATAGTCTTGACATGATGCAGGACTAACGATCGTATATTAGACAACATGATTTTGCGGATGAATTCTGAAGATCTAATGCTAAAAATGCCCAACTGCGCCCTATCTAAATAAACATCATTGCGTTATTATGTATTTAAGTGGGGATAAGAATATTTCAATTATCTTATAAACACAGTCATACGCTTTTATTTGCATAAGATATTGTAGACATTTGAAATAATTATTAATATCACCATTATTTATTGATCGCATTAACTAAAATGTAGGTCCCTCATCCATGCAAGAATTCGTATTGATGCTGTCTTTCCAAATTCTAGTGTAAACAATCATGGTCAAGAATCCCGTCCATTTGAAAGTAAATGATAATTCATTTTGTGGACCATTTAAAGCGCTCAAAATATTACAAACGCGCCTTACTATTCGGATTATATTTTTAAAAACTCATTTTTAACGTAAATCCTCTTCGAAAATAAAAAAATGCCATTTTTATGCAAGCGAGACAGCTGTCCCGCACGAAACGTCGATGCAACCCTCCGCCAGTCCCCCAAAAAATTTCTCATTCCTTCATTTTTAAAAAGACAGGCGGAACGAACACCGAATTTCCCATTCCTTGAAACGCTTTCCAATTTCTCACTCTCTCACGCTCCAACGGCTCAGTTCTGCACATTTCTCCCTCCCTCCCTTTCTCTACCATTCTTTTTCTTTGGTATTCTCTTCTATGCTCCATCTCAACCTCGTATAAGAAACCATAAACCTTTAACGCCAATGTATCCGTTTACACCGCGAAACGAGGCCGTAAAACGCTCAAGGACGAAAAAGCACCGCACGCTTCGATGAATCAAGTGGCAATCGTATCAGACACTTTCTCCCTCCTGCTTTTCTTCTCCCCCCTCTCTCTCTCCCTCTCTTTACCCCTTTTTTCATCCAACCTCTCAATACACATTCGGAACAAACTCCACCTATCTCTCATTACGATGCCTTTAATTTTCATCGGAAACAAAACACGATCGCCTTCAGCCACGCGTCGATTCCTTTCTTTTGTTCTCTCGCGCTCTCTCTACCATCTTTCTCTCTCTCTCTCGTTCTATCTCCCTCTTTCGCTGCATCCTTCCCGACATCACTCGCGAAACCATTAAGAAGGATCGAGGAAAAAAAAGTTCAGTCAATTTTCATTCACTCATCGTCCTATTATCTCATTGTAATACGAGGTCAACATGCGGGCACTAACGCAGCATTACCAGGCTCCTTTTTTACATTTCAGAATTGCACTATACCACACTTTACTACTGTTAGTAATGTCATCTAGTGATCTAAGGATGATATCCCGGTTTGTTTTTATTCTCTCTCTTTCTAAAATTCTCTATCTATATTATCATTCCAATAAATGCACACACACACATTCCTCTTTCTATAACACGATCTTTCCAACATCACTTCCCACTTTCTTCAGATAAGCTCCAGGAATTATCCCCGAGTCTCGACCGTGCTAGGTAGGAAGAAGGAGTCAGTGAATGGTGGTGATGAACGGCTCCCTCAAGGCCTTGCTGAACGTCGGAAAACTCCACTATGTGGAAGACAAAAGAAAACTCCTTACGGGCTTTCCCTGATACGCTGAATCGGTTTCTCCCTCTATCTCTCTCCCGTTAATCCTAGCTTACCTTCGGCGCAGCGGCGTGGTAGTACGGTTTTCCGTGTGTATTCCAGTCCTAGGTAAGGGTGTCGTCTGTCTCTAGGCGCGAGTTTGTTTGTTAGGAAGGCATCCAGTTTCTGCGGCGATCCTACGCTTAGCCACCTTAGACTACTCGTCTTAGGGGATATGTAACTAGGCGGTTTAGTGTAACTGTTTCGCAAAGTGAAAAATTGCGGAGAAGTGATTGTTTTCTCTTAACCGCCATGTCTTCTTATTATCTCACCATGCGATCGGAAGAGAGAGATGCCTGGTGCAACGGCAAGGAGGTTTTTAAAGAAAATGCAAACTATTTTGGGCGAGGAAAAAAGTTTTCATCGAAAAGTTTGAAAGACATATATGCCCTGCTGGATTTTTTGGTTCCCATCTCTTTATATATCTCCGTCTGCTTATGAATTATTTATCTCATATATGTTTTCCTGCACCAAAGCACTCGATCCACTTTGCATGCACACAGTTTAAGCTCTCTTACCCTCATCCACTTGTTTCTGTATTCAATATCTTCCTTCTCTCTCTTCAAACGCCACTCCACCGCCCGATTTCTTTTTTGCTCTATTTCCTGGATGTCTCACTGGATTAATCCCTTCCCTTATGTGTTTGAAAGGGAAAGAGGTCTGCAATTTTATTTCATTTTTTTAACGCTCGCTTACCCGTCTTTTTCTTTATTTCTTGCCCTAACTCTCCGTGTTAGTTTCTGCTATAATGCGTATTTGCTAATTCCACCGTTATCCTCTTGCGTTGTAAAAAGAGCTTCACTGAGGCTTTGCTTTTCCTTGTGTGATTGGAAAAAATGGATGGCATTATGAAATTGAAAAAAATCATCTCCAGGTTTTCTTAAGAGGCATAATAGATAATATATGGGAATATAAGATAATTTATTTGGCATCAGGAACGTGTTCATTTAAACGCAATCTCTTACTCTGCGCCATTGAAAAGATATCTGTCTGTTTTTCTGTAAAAAGTTGTTGCCTTTGTATAAAAAAGATTTTTTACGATAACCAATAGATTAGTGGCAATATGTGCCTGATGGTTTTATAAATTAGCCTCAGCAAGTAAAATAAATAATCCTTCGTTACCTCAACAGTTCAGGAAAACCTGCGTGTCAGAAAAATAAGACAAAATATTATTTCTGTTAATTCGCATAAAAAAATAACTATAATTCCAAGATAATTCCGAGATATACCATTTGATACCGATCTTAAATTTGTTTCTTGAATAGAAAATGTATATCTGCATTAGAGATTTCAAATTCGTCGATTATATTAAAAATTTTTAAAATTAACATACATTGAGAGTAGTTATATGAAGGATATAAAAGATAGAGAAAATAGAAACCTATGGTTTAGAGATGTACCAGTTATGACGATATCTATTTGGAAATGTGAATTTGAGACGGAATTAAGGATTAAAATGAAGCGGTTTAATTTGGAAAAACGTAAGGCAGGTACCAATGTTATTGGAATACACCTGAATCAAAGAATTGACAGAGAAAGAGTAAAAAACTAAATAGAGGACAGAGCACTCATCGATATACATCTAAATATATGTTTAAACGCTCATAAGCAGAGTATGTAAGATTTTAGTTTGTGTAGACTGGAATAGAAGAGTTATGTTAGAGTAAAAACCATCAGTGCTAAAGTGTAATCAGAGTAACGGTTCATATCCTCGGTGTCCAATAAGATATTGATGTTGTTTTTGGTTTGCATTTATGGCTAATCAGCCTCTTGGATTATTATAGCAATTACTCCTTCCACAACAAACACACACACACAAGGGAGGAAGAAGAAACCCGGTGCCTGTATTAGCCTACATTTTACGAAGAATAATAAGGGGGCCAACAGCTTAACGTCCCTTTCAAAGGATGCTTGCTTGCGGGCCTTGAGTGGTCTTTTCAAATCACATAAGTAGAGAACGAGACAATCCCAGGCTAAAAGACCCGATCTCTGCCGGATTCGAACCTGAGGCCGCTGCGTGGAAGGCCACTCTGCCACCACCAACCCAATAAGATATTGATGATCACCCAATATAAAATTATTAAATCCCCACAAGATGTATAATATATGCATTTTTTCTGCTCTTTATACCATTGGAAAACGTCATAATAATGTTCCATTAGACATCAAGCGATTTATTATAAAGTATATACAATCAAATATAAGTTCCAAATGTAATTATTATGAAAATCTCTGTAAGAGGCTATTAAAAATCAATCACATCATTTTAATTTTTACTAATTAATTTTAAATAAATCATTATATATTACATGCGATGGAATTGGTGGTATTTATAAGATTAGTCCATAGAATTAAAATAGTTAACTTTAACTCCCCATGATAAGTTTCATTTTTAGAGTTAATCTCGCGTTCCTCAGCCTTTTGACACGACATTAATCGTGCGAATGAATGGGGAGAAAAAAAGGAGAAGATTTTTTGAATTTCACTTTTAGCAATCAATCATTCCGAATCCATCATTTCGTTCTCTCAGTCAGATGACTTCGCCACTGAGGATCCGAAGAATCAAGCGTAGCATAATTTCTACCGCAACCGAGGCAAAATCAAACATTTCATTTTCCCATTTGAGAGAGAGAGAGGCGGGGAGGAATGGCACAAGAGAGACCAAAATATAAAGTTAATCCACGTCTCTTCCCCATGTCAGTCATACGGCAGAGAGAGAGAGAGAGTCCCTGGCTCAGCTCAGGAGACGCAGAAGAACCCAACCACCCACTCCTTCCATACCATACCTCTTCTTCCCGACAGCCTCCCACTCCTCTCCCAGAACCCGACCGCCGCTAACAGCCACAACATCTATCACGGACGTCTTCCCACTCCACGTTCGCCGATCAATCCTCTCACAACCTACCCTCCTCCTCCAACTACCCTCCTCTTTCTTTCTTTCAAAACCTCCGCTAGGCTTAATCCGATTTTAGTCCTTTCTGCTCCTCTCTCTCTCTCCTGCCCCTCGGCGCGATTACTCTCATTCTCTTCCATTCTCTCTTCCTGCATTCCTTTTATAAATATAAATATATATATATATATATATATATATATATATATATATATATATATATATCTTTACTTGATCATCTTTTCCATTTTATTCACCCCCGTTCTGCTTGTCAATGCCTTTCTCTTTAGTTCTTCTGTCAATCAATTGTTGAAAATCTCATTACAATATTTTAAAAAGACGGGATACCATTTCTAAAGAATACTTCGATATACCTATACCCCAAAACGATATTTTACATATGTATGGTTATTTATTTATCTATTTATTTATTTAAATTAACCTCTTCTTTCGTATATTTTTCTCTAATTGATGTATTTTATTTCATTAGTTGACAGTTGCATATTGAGGTTATATGTGTGAACGCAAACTTCAATAATAAGTGGCAGTTTTCTAAAAGTTTTAACGCAATATATTCTATCACAGATAACGGACAGTGCATCTTTAATTTATATAAATATCATAACAAATATTTAGATTTTTATTTAATACACCGGTTCCTCCATACCGACACGTTTCATTCTTCTTACAGCTGGTTTGCCAACAAATCTATTCCTATCCATTCTGCCTTATGATAACTACTACACTACACGTTTCACCTGACTTTCTTTCCTTCTCTCTCTCCTTCTTTCTCATTTCTCACTCCCTCTACCAATCCGTTTCTCTCTCACACTTCTGCCATATACGTTATTTCCCCTCAATTTCTTCCTTCATATCCCTTATTCTCTCTCTTCTTTACTTCCATCTCCCATCTTCCCCTTCTCTTCACATTAAACTCACTCTCTCCTTCTCCCCTTTTCTGCCTATCGGCATTACACTCATCTACACCTCCATAAACATATTTCAAATTTCTCTCCGTCTCTCATCCACTCGCGTTCTACCTTCTTCCGCCTCTATCTTCCCTGCATCTTGCCAACCCTTCATCTTTCATTTTCTCTCTCTCTATCTCTCTCTCTTTCACACACACACAAGATGAGATCATTAGTTGCGTCACAGGGGAATGGATTGCTGGTGGCCGGAAGATTTTGGTGTGGAACTCAGCGGTGTGATGGGTGCGTGTAAAAGTGTATGGTAGTTTGGGTTGGATATGACTGCGACTTCCAGGCGAGTTTTGTTGTCTCTTTGGCGGATGAGGGGTGAGGAGGCGATCGGCGATGTAGGATAAGACGTTCTAACTTTCTGTGGTTTATGGATGTGGAGGGTGAGGGACCATAATTCCTCCGTGTATTAAGGAAATGAGAGAAGGGGTTGTAATATTTGGAGGAAAAAGGGGTGTGAAAGTTGATGATACTGGTTGGTTGATGGCCCAACATCGGTGTGAGAGTGATATAACATGGAGGATTAAGGACTCTAAGATGTTGGTAAATACGAAGAGGGAAAGAATGAGAGGATGTAGCAAAGAAGAGGTAATGAGGAAGAATTTCGGTCTAATGATGGGTTGGCAAGAGACGCATTAGGATAGGGAACACCACGAGAAAAAAAGGAAAGGTCTCATACATTAATATTACATTAGAGAGCTGAATCAAATAATTGAAATGGACGTGATGCAGGGGTTATGAGATAGAATAAAGGAAAGGTGAGGTTGGAATTTCAATTATTCAAGGGTTGGCAAAATTGTTTCTTTGTCGCCTTTAAAGTTAAATATAAATTACATTAGTTAAAGGTTTGAAAATTATGTAATTATCTTTCAGTTTGGAAAAGCTGTTTTTAAATAAGCAGCTCATATTAATTTTTGCAAGCACATTATAAACATTGCCAGAAAATGTATGATTATTCTGCCAAGGTTCTATAAATAAATCAACTTTTTTCTTCAATACTTATTTTTAAATTATGCAACACCCAGTAATTAATGAAACATTTTAAAATTTTATTTCGATATTTAGTTAATATTGTAACTTAATATGCGTCACGAGAGAATTTGTTTTGATTTGCTGAGAAGTGCTCTCCCCTCGTTTGTGAAAATTTCATTTGAATTTCACGAACTAAATCCAAAGAACAAAGCAAACGATTATATCCCTTTCCTACTAACTTTAGAAGAGCGTATGTTATGTATCACATATACGCTCTCTCACGCGAATTTTTGTAACGTCAGTACTCGCGCGGGATGTTCCTGACACCCCACAGATTTTCTGTTATAAAAAGAATAGCACTAATATTAAATTAGTTCTTTATTTTGTTCTATTTATAACCATTTATAAGTGAATTTCGAGAAGTTTCAAATTATTTTTTCATATATTATTAATAATAATATTATTATTAATCTGGTATTCCGAAAAGAAAAAGTCTTAAGGTACACTTTCGTGAATATTTTCGAATGTCAATCTATGAATCAGTTGACAGTTTTTAGGAATATACTTATTATATCGTCAGTTCAATTAAGGAAATCGGAAATCCCGCAATAGAACAGAAATAATAATTGTACACGCGAGGAAACCATGTTTTTCGCATCATGACCTTCAAAATTGTATTTGCTTTACTTTTTAAATTTGAATATTCTAGCAATTAACTATAATATTTATAATAGTTTTGTCAAATATCAGTCGGAAACCGTCTACTGGGAGCTTCAAAACAAAAACCGAACACTGAAATAATAAAAATCTACAAACTTTGTAGGTCCAGAGTCAGTGAAGAAACTGCTGAGTTGCGATCTAAAATTACGGGAAATAACACATTATACGATGACGATCAGTGAAGAAACTACTAAGAGACAATCTCAAATTATGTGAAATAAAAGTTCCATAGATAGTAACAATAATTTCAGAATAAAATATGAACAACTTCCGCACGAAGAAAAAAGCGCTGATTTCCGTAATGTCCAAACTCCAAGGATTACCAGAGAAAGCTGAAAATTTTCAGCAGAATAGGTTCCGAACACGTGCCATTCCAGCTACTGAAAAGAAGGGGTCATAAAAGATAAGGACGAAGGAACCCTGCCGTAAACAGTCGCCTGGGGTGTCCACAGCACCCCGCGCGAGTACTGCCGGATTAAATATTTTTAATCGAACCTGCATACCCTTTCGAGATTTATGAAATGTTTACATTAAAAGCAAAAAATATCGTTCAGTGTTCAGTACCGCATTCCGTTAATGAAAATGACTTTGTAGCGTATTTTACAAAGAATTCCATGCCTTTCAAATAGAGGAAGTAATGTCCGCATCATTCTTCATTAGTATCCTTTAAATGGCGCTTTGATCCCTTTGGCCAGAGTGAAAAAAAATCACCTGTCTCGTATAAAGAGTTCAACGACCCGATATCACTCTTTATATTTCTCACCAGGTAAAAAATTAATGCGCTACACTTCTACAAAGGTAATGAACTCTTTTACTCAAACGATTGTATTTCAGTAGAATCTAATAACTGAGGGAAACTATACTTGGAAAACGAGAAAGTGGGCATTTGACGTCGGAATGTTTAGAAAAACAGAGAAGAGTTTTACATAAATATTGTGTGAATAATGAATTAAATTCAAGAGCCGGAAACTTTTTAGGTAAATATTATGAGAAGGTTGACGCTCACCGCAACGATGTGGAACAAAACTAGAACTAAAATTAAGATTAAAGGAAGTGTCGAAATTTTTCTTTTTTAAAATGCAAAAATATATTTCATAATTTTCTATCTCGGCGTCCAATTTTAATAGTAAATGCTTGTTCACTAAAGATTTTGGAAAAGGGTAAGGACCTAAAAATTCTCTAGATTAATCAACAATGATGTGGAGAAATTAATTCAACTTCTTGATAATTAAATGGAAAGCAAAAAAAAAGGAAAAAATATTACACGAACAAATAAAAATTAACCGAAGAAAAGAAAAATTACAACCAATGCTTTCCTTTGTTGATAACAAAATAAAGCCCGGAAGCGCGGTTCTGTAATATGGCTGCTTAATCTGCCGGACCAGCGATTATAGCGAAAGGCAAAAACACTCATTTTGTGTGCCGTAAGAGGAAAAGAAAAAACAGGGACAGTTTTCGATAGAAAGGGAAAAAATTGATCGATATTTATTTTCTCGGCAAGCAAGAGGTGGCGAGGGTCAAAAGGATTTTTTTTAAAGAAAGGAAAGCTTAACAGCACCAGAGAGAAAGAGAAAAAGAGGGGGAGTGAGAGAGAAAGACAGATGTATCAAGATTTTAAGGAGAGGGAATAGAAACAAGCGGAAATGACAAAGAAAAAGAGAGAGAGGTAGAAATTGAGATAGTGCGAGCAAAAGGGCGAGGGCAAACACGAGAGAAAATACACAGAAGCAATGTGGCTATAAGGTTCAAGGCGGCGCTCTGCTGGAATGAAGGTGGATGGGAGAAGGGGGTTGGAGGTGAAAGGGAACTGCATTGGCAGAGGTCCACTCTTTGTTCGCGTGCGTTTTTGTGCTTGCAACCCTGTAGGACTCTATATGGCGAGTGTATTTAAAAATACTCGACAGAGCAGGAGATAGAAAGGCAGAAAGAAGGCGGATGAAAATATTTTTATAGAGATAGTGTGTCTGTGTGTGTGTGAGAAAGAGTAAAGAAGAAGGAGCTAGGGAGAAGGGAGTCGGATGACGTGGAGATATTTTGTTCGCAACGTGAAGTGGAGGGAGATGGGCGGACGGAGAGAGAAGGTGGAAAAGACTGAAGAAGGAATGGGTGGATTGGGAGGGTAGAGAGAAAGAGAGAGAGAGAGGAGATGAGGTGGGGAGAAATTGATAGAATGGGAGAGGGAAGCCATCGCAAATGAACTCTCACGGCGGCGCCGCCATTTAGCAAGTAGGGCAGAGGGCTATGAAGGACGGCTGATGGGGACGCAGTGCGGGTATGGCAACTTCGCCTCCCCGCTCTCCTTTTTATATCTGTCTGCCCCTCCCTTATGGACTTCCCTATCCGCGACTTTTCCTTTCCCTTCTGCATTCCATGCGAAAAAAACAACCGTGGAGGTTAATGAAGCTTCACTGCACAAGTTCCTCTTTATTTTTTACCTATATTTTTTGGATGAATTTTTGGACTTTCTCGATCTTATTTGTTTTACTGACTTCTCCTCTTGGTCTTTCTTACGCCACTCGATCGCTGAAATCCCTAATAGTCTCTCGTGCGCATCTCTACTCCCCGTATTAATGCTTCCTCGCCGCTTCTTTTCTTTCATCGGATTTTAATCATGCGTACGATATATATATATATATATATATATATATATATATATATATATATATATATATATCTGTGTTTTTTGTCTCTCTTCGACACCCCCAGCAGCTCGTCAACATGGTAAGTGTCCACTGGGCTCCCTATAAACACCCTATTGCCACCCTCATCACGACATTTATTTTCCTTAAGATATTATATATATATATATATATATATATACACACACGAGCAGTTGGTGTTTGCATACTGCAAGCGCTTCAAAAAATCACCATACACCACGATCTTAACTCTTAATTAACCAATGTGATCTCCAAGGCAACCACTTCGGTCACGTGAATCCCAAATATATTAGATAAAAAATTCCGCGAGTTCTCACAGAATATTAATAACTTTTCGCGAAATTAAGGCAACTATCCGTAATTTTCAAATTCTATGGCAATCGACTCGTGTCCAAGTTTTCGTATTTCAAGTTTTGTGACTCATCGCCATGCATAAGCAATAAGAATAATCATCATTAAATTTATGGAAAAATTAGGATATTTTGTGTTAAGATTATGGAATCGTCATCCATGCCTTTAGCGCGTATTTGGGTAAAAAATATCGAGAAATACGTATGACGTTATTATATTTAACAATTGAAAAAAGTTAAAATTTATCGAAAAACTACGAAATAAAACATTAAAATACTTTTCACTTTTTACCATAACTGCTATCAGGGTTGATTCTTCTATTGTAAACCCTTATAGCCCTGGAAAAAAACAAACCTATTCGCTCCTTCCTACAGTCGATAACCCAAATTTAATCTTCATGTTTGTGCTTTCAGTAATACGTGACAATTGCAATTACCTATGGGAATAAACTTGATGCTAATTAAATTAATGAAAATTGAAAAAATATATTCTCGTGTATCATAAATGATACACACGATCTTTATTTTTTACGCTCTTTGTATCAGTCGGAGCTTGCAAGCGCCTGTTGTATCATGTTTTATACAATTTGTGCTACACGGCAGTCATTTTTTGTTCTTCTCAGCTGCGGCTATAGGTGGCAGAATGTGTTAAAAAACCGCGAATTGGTGCTGATGCAACATGAATCGTAGAAAACAAGATTAGTACTGCTTTGATTTCAATATTTTGACTCAAACCATTTTAATAACTTTGTTTAAGACATTTAGATAAAATATTCATTATGTTTTCGCCGTTTTGTTACCATTTTGTTCCTCTAATTTCAGCATTTGTGCTATGTATCATATACAATACATTGGGTCATTAACCATAAATTTTATACGTAAATGCACATATTCTGTTTTATGCGTTTTTTTATTTCAGCTGTTTTATTTCTTATTATGAAATGTTATAAAATATGATGCCATAAAATGAAAATACCAACCTGATAGTAATGAACTTAATGTGCAATTGAGGTTATGTCATTTTCGATTGTTTTTAATAAAATCTTTCTATTTTTAGTGTTGGATAATCAAGAAATATCTGAACTGCTTGTGATAATGGACCCTCATGATTCAGATATTGAACTTGAGGAAGGAGATAATAAGGCTAACATTAGGGCTACAGAAATTAGTGGGTTACAAGCCCAATTAGAGGAAAAAGATGAAGTACCAGAAGGCGAAAATGCTCCAGCTACAACTGATCAAGCTCAAAGTAGCAGGGATCCTTCCCAACGTTGACATCATTAAAATGAGTGAGTTATAAATTAATGATAAAATTTGAAAATTATAAATTTTAGGATGTTGCCTCCATCTTTTTCCCAAAGTCAGCTGGCAACAAAAACTAACCCATGAAGGCCCAGTGAGTCACTTTATCTTTGACGATTGAAGTAGTTTATGGGGATAATATTCGTTTTAAATATAAAATATTTTTATGTTTTTGTTTAAGTTTTCCTTTACCACTTCAAAGTGGTGCTGCTAATACGTCTACTGCCACTTCAGACATTCCTGATGTAAAGACCCCATTCATGTATTTTGAACGTTACTTAAAGGCAGATTTTTTTGATAATGCTGAGTTTTTAAACTGAAAACATGTTTAACTGACAGGGAGGTCCTTAAACACTAATGGCATGGAAATGAGAAATACTAGGGTGCAAGCATTGCTGCAGCTCTAATTGGGTTCCCAAAAATTCGCATGCGCTGGGAACCCAGAACTAGATTCCCTTTAATTGCAGATGATAAATATAACCAGAGACAGGTTTTACACTTTGAGGAACAATCTAAAAATTGTCGAAGACAATGCAGTCAGTGATCTTTGTAAAGAAGACAGATTTTGAAAAGTTAGGCCCATGTTGGAACATGTTAGAAATGCTTGCCTTGAAAATCCTTATGCCAAAGTGATATCAGTAGATGAGCAGATGAAACCATTTCATGGCCACGTGCAAATGAAGCAGTATGTAAGGGGAAAGTCGCAACCTGTTGGCTTGAAGAATTTTGTTATGACTTCTGCAACAAATAATTTCCTAAAAGGAGTGTATTTTTTACCATAATCTTAACTGAAATATTATGTGACGTTATTTCAAGCTGTGTGTGAATTGTCTTCTTAGTGACGCAATGTATCGTATGTGATATATGCCCTCCAACGTAATTGGCTCGAGGAAAAAATAATTTCTTGTAAAATCATTCTCTAGGGATCCTGAACAATATAAAAATGCACTTTTCCTATTTCTACCTCAGAAAATTTATCCTAAGGTCTCAGGAGGTTAATGGTATGCAATATTTCTTGTCTTTCCATCTTTATCCCAAATAAATGAATTTTTCCTGCATCATTTATCGATAAATTTGGCGACTGTATTTTTTATCAAATAATCATAAAAACAATCGATAGAATTACTTTTAAAGCAGTTATTTCACTCGAATTAAATTCCAGTGGAAGAAACTGTAGGATATTATGTGGCCATGAATCTCAAAAACATTTAAAACTTGGGCTGGAATTGTAAGTTCTAGGGATGCAACCGGCAGAAACACGTTTCAAGATATACCTATTCAAATTTAGCTTGACCACATGTTACCTCATGCACAGTCTGATTTTGTGGGTCTAATTTGTCATGTTAATATTTTAAAGTCTAACCTTCGAAACAAAATGAGTTTCCGGACTTTGAAATCGAATTTGGCGATAAAATGTGTGATGGTATGACATGGAAAATGTTATTATAATCTAATAAGTATAATTGGCTTAATTGATCCACACAACTGTTCAGTTGAAGAGAAAGCAAAATGTACATATAGATGTACAGGGGAGGAAGAGATAACGATTATAAATGTTGGTCTAAATTAAATAATGGTTATAGATGTTTTCTTATTGTACCTTCTGAGATATCTTTCACGTTATTAATTTTCAATGCTAATGAAAAATATATTTCGCTGACTATTAAGTATAGAGAATACGCAGACTACATAAATAGTTTTTAGAGAACGAAAACACTTAAAATTGCACATTAAAACTGCCTTCCACTTACAAACAAATTCTTCAAAATATTCATAATAGAGATAAGGTGTGTAAAAAAAGCGTACTTTGAATGCTTTAGTACGAGAGAGCAATCGCCCGAATTTTTTACAATTAAAATCGTGTTTTCATTCATTACTTTCTAATTAATTTAACCTTAACATTTTTGGTAATTCACTATTTTGATAGTTATTTTCATAGTTTTTTGCAGTGCATCTTTAATTTACAGAAGATATAACTTCGCATTGCATATATGAATCAGGTAAAAAGGCATTCCTAGATATGCAGACCTTTTTCGTTTAAATTTTAAAATATTTCAAGGATTAGGTATTTAACTTATTTATGCAAAGAAGAATTTAAATCTGATTCGTAAATCTCCAAAAATTACGTTTTAATATGATTTTATCACGTTTTCACGCATTATATTTATATTGAGCCATTGTTGTCCCAATTATTGTATTCTAATCTTGACCTCATAATAAATGCAACAATTTGGTGCTTTAAATAGGATCAGACTTTTATAAATGGTATAATAACTTATTTACTGAATCTATTAAGTAATTAGATAGAGGAAGAAAAAGAGAATGGCAATTAGCAGAAACTGAGAAATAGGAAGAGGGCGTAGAATTTGTATAGGAATAAAAGGAGCTGCAGTAAAAAATAACAATAATAAATTATAATTGATTGTAAAAACTTATATACTATCGAATCCTGCGCCATTGCCAGATGGTTGGAATTCATAAAACTAAATATAGGTAACGTAATTTTTAATGGATTTAAAAAAATGATAATAGAGCGAATATTTCAAACCGAATTTCTGATAGGGTTGAAAAAAACATTTTATGACTTTTATTTAAATTTCTTTAAATAAAGCCAATTTAAAAAAATTCTAAACTACTATATGTAATTATAAGAAAATTGCGATCTTAAAATATAGTTAAAAGTCATTTCAGTTCATGTAAGTATTTAGTTCATAATAAGTTACTACACATTATTCCTTTGGTGGTAAATTGAGTGTTCATTCACATTTTTTCCTGTTTTTACGCGTTAATAAGATTAAAATAATTCAATTATTAAGTTAAATTTTATATGTTTTAAATAACATAATTTGCTCAAATATTTCAAGTAAATTTTTGCAAATTTCTTATGCATTATATCTTATTATTTAGATTTCCCTCTAATTTTCAACAAATATTTATATAATCATTTGGCCTCTCTGATAATAACTATTTAAACAATATAATTAAAAGAAAGTTAACTTGCGAAAACAGTGATTTGATTGTGCATGACAGCAAAACCAGATCATAGCATATCTTACTGATTTATCATATCGAAATAAAATATATTTGGAATACTATAATCCCGTCATATTTAGTGGGAAATTACGCTAATATAACAATAATAAAAGGCTACTTCTGTTCCTTTGTCCCTTGGTCTCTTTGTCCCTTTGTGGCTCCCTCTGTCACGCTATAAAAATGCGAATAACTCGATAATGGATTCATTTGTGATATTTGGCAGGAATGATCCACTCACGTATTGTAAGATGATGACAAAAAGAAATCTCGAAAAAGTCCTAGGTTCAACTCCAAGGTAGGCATATCTATTTCCCATATGATAACACGTAAAAATCGACTTTTTGACTTGCAGGCTTTTATATTTTTGAAATCTAAATTTGAAATAATTCACCTTTGATCTTCGGATCTAGCCCATTTAAAAGAAAAAACTATGAAGTTTCTTATTCTGTTTATCTTTTTCCGCCTACAATTCGAAATTCTTCATGTTAAAGGTATAATTCCATATTTTGGGGAAAACGCCATTTTAACAGGATGTTGTCATGCCAACCCATTAAATTGTTAAACCTCGAAATCCTATTGTTATTTCAATCCTTGTGTGTGAAAGCGTGCTTTGAATGTTCTTACAATTAATACGAGAGAGAGATGGAGAGAGAAATTATTTTCATAGCAACCAATGTAAACAATATTTGTTGAGCTATTTAGGAGGAGTACATTTTAAGATAGAATATTAATCATTCGCATATTAAAATTAGGTGCTTAAAATCATCGTAGGAGTTCGAAACTTAAAACAATGAACGCTTAAAAGAGCTAGTTTGTTTTTTTGCCATTCAAAGAAAGTCAAGGCATATTTATGTTCATTTATATTTCACAAAAACCTTGTCCGTAGAATCTCTCTAGCATTATAATAAAAGCCTACTTGGTGTGGTTTGTGTATAACGCCAACGTCCTCAATGGCGCAATTTTACACGTTTTTAACCAACTGTCCGATTAGGTGGAAGGTTGAAATTTCTCAGGAATGTTTGTTTCAGATATAAAAATTAAATGACGAAAAAAACAATAAGAAAAAGATCCGGGTTTGACTCCAGGAATGTGATTTCCGTTTCCCGTAAGATAACCTGTAAAAATCGACTTTTTAAAGTGCAGACTTTTATTCTTTTATACATTAAAATTAGAAAAAAAATGGCTTACGATCTTCAAGTTTAAATTATGTTTTAGGAAAATTAATGAAGTTTCTTATTCTATTCATCTTTTTCCGTCTACCGTTCGAAATCTCTCATATTATACATTTAAATCACATATTTTGGGAAAATATCGGCTTTTAAACGAGTTGTTGCCTTGCCGACCACGTCATTGTTAAACTTCGAGAATCAATTGTTGTCTCAACCCGCATACGTGTATACGAATGCATAGATTGCCTTAAATTATCGTAGGATTTTTTGCAAAAATACGTAATCCTAATGGATTTAGTTTGGATTCTTTTGCTTATCTAAACGACTATATAGATGTAGTGTAAGAGAGAGGGAGATGTGGGAAGGGAAATAGGAAGGGAGGGAGACAGAGGGAGGGAGATAGGGACGGCGACAGGGAGGAAGGGTATATAATTATTTGTCCGCCACATGACAAGCAATACACTGGTGTGTGTGTATATATATATATATATATATATATATATATATATATATATATATATGTGTGTGTGTGTGTGTGTGTGTGTGTGTTCGCCGAGTAGGTGTTAATTATACGGAGATGTCTTTATTTATTGCCTCACTTAATAACACTCACCACCGCACTCTTTGGTCTGTCAGTTTTCAGAAAAATTAACTAGTAAGGAAAGACTATCCCTTTGTGCCCGACTTCAAAGGGAAACATACACCCAATGTTTGTTCCCATTAAACCTGTTATATAATCACCGAGTTCCAAAATAAGAGTGGAGGAACACTTAAAAGCCATTATTAAGAACGAGCGATTCTTTTAATGAAAATAAACAATCCCAACAAAAATAACACCCCTTGTAGTGAAATAAGTAGCATCATTTCTACCCTATATACTTTGGTGCTCACATATATAAACCTTCCATATGACGCCATTACGGCACAAAACAAGCAAATCGGATAAAAATGATAAAATGGATCGCTGTTTGTGGTTTGGAAAGAGATTTTGCTGAACGATAGTAGACGTGACGACAGCACTATGGAGAGGGCGTAGCAGTGCGGTGCATCGTCGTTCCAAAGAAAATTGAAGGCGGTTATCTTTCCCATCTTGGAATTCTCGTTATTTTTTCCTCCGCAAAGAACCTCATTTTTCCACTTCCTCATTTATTCTCCATGTTTTCCAACCACTAGCGCACGTCATATTTTATGCCGAGGAAGGTTTTTGGTAGAGGACACCCAAGGTATGCATCCTCGCGTGATCATATTTGAACTTAATAGGGAAGCCTAGTTATCAGTTTTATTTACAACGAAAAATGTTTCCTTAAATCTCTCCTGTCTGCTCTTCGTATCTATCTGTTATATACGGAAAAAAATGTTTCACTCAGATAAAGTTTTACCAACGCAAAAGTAGGCACATGGCGGAATTAAGGCATATTCTCTTAATTAATTTCAGAAAAGTGGATATTCCAAGAAAATATGAAAAAGACAGTGCTCTCTTTTTACCTGTTTACACAGGTAATTGGACAGGGTGTATGTAAGATTGACAACAGAAACAATCGCGCAAATTGCATTTGATGAGAGTTTTTCAGAAAAGAATTGATTTTATTTTCATTATGGAAGCATCTTTGTTCGAGGAAAATAAAATCATTAATGAAACGAACGTGAATGGCATAGATCTAAATAACATGGGTCAGAAATAATGTGCCAGTTAACGCTAGCAATTAAAGGATGAAAAGGTTTGTTGTATAGACGTTTCAATTAGTTCTGTATATGTGTTGGCAGCCTAAGACCATAGTTGATGTTTTCAGCTATTTCTTGCGATGCTCAAACTTCATTTTAAGAAACAAATGCGATAAATCAAGCTACTCTTAAAAATTTACTTTTCGTAAATATTTTTATGCTGTATTTATTCAAAACTAGAAAAAACATTAATATCGTGAATTTAATAACTCTCTAACTTTGTGCAGTTTGCCACTCCTTTCCTCTGTACGCATGAAAGAATATATAACGTGCTTTGCGAATGGCTTCATTGGAAAGATAATAGTTAAGAATCAATTTCGCGTATGATTTACAACTCCGACACAAACGAAAACACAGATTCGTACGATCACATGCACAAACTCCTTCCATTCCATCAATTCTCGTAGCCGCTGCCCGAGACTATTCCAAAACTAGACTCTTTTTCGCGGTTCTTAACAACAAATCCTCTTCATCCTCCTGCAACTCCTCCAGACTATTGAACACAGTGCACGAACGCCTCTTAGCAACTTTCCATGAAACGTCTTTTCTATGAAGCCGCCAGCTTAATCCTATAGACCCTGATCGCTCCGACGGCGAATACGGATATAAACGGCTCAGGAAACAAATGACGAGCAAAGATCTACCACGAAAAAATAAATCAACATCAGTAAAATAAAAATAAACTTAAACCGTAATTATATCATTTTTGCAAACCAAATATCCGAAATACTTTATATATCGCGTATTCTATACGGATTATTTTCCATTCAGACTATTGAAAAAATAAGTTTTTCCTTTAGCAATTTTTAACGTCGAGTTCAGTTTAGTATTGTGGGAAATAAAACTGCATCTTATTATCAAACGTACTTGGAGAAAATGATTTTTTTTGAAAATTGAAAATAGGATGAATTCTCTAACCATGGTCGCATTAGTGTAGGATAGAAAAAGTGATTTGATTGTGATAATTAGATCCAACAGACAAAAACCACCCACCTATTTAAGCAATCTGCACGTAGACAAGTCCTTGATTATTATTGATTAAAACCTTTTCTCCACTTACATCTGCTTTCCACAATTTTTTTAAATTCTTGATATTTATCTTTACTCTTCAAGGCACACAGGATCAGTGACCGTATCTTTCCATCATCTTTTTCTTTCCTGTTTTATTTATGAGACGTCTTTTATCACGCTCTCCCTCTCCTCAGGTAATGTCCGATCCCGTTCCCCTTTCTCTTTCTTATGTTCTATAGAATTATTCCCTTTTCTCCTATTTGTCTATGTATTTACTTCCTCATTTTTTATCCTACTTTTCCGATTTAAGATAAGCATTCTTCTATATGCCAACATGTTGAAGCTTTCTGAGTATTTCATATAATTTTTCCTGAGTGCCCACGTTTTTTTTACATACAAAGCGATACACAAAAGGTTACGTGTTATCAATTTCTTGCGTATACCTTCCTTTATATTTCCCGTTTGTTGAAGTTTATTTCTTCTGAAGGTGTATTTTGTATTCGTTATTATAATTATTATTTTACCGGTGAAATTTGAATCTCTTTTAATGATTATTCCCAGGTATTTAAAGTCTGAAACGTTCAAATGACTTTCCACGAATCCTTATTTCCAATTTTTCTTCTCTCCCGATATTCGAATGGCCTCGTATTTTTCTATATTTATTCCCATTCCATATTTTGTATCTGTCATTACTTGTCAATTTATAATTTTCTGGTGTTTATTTTCCTCTACTGCTAGAGGTAGGGGAGAGTCACCGAAATTGGACCGGTTAGGTTAATCCGGCTTGTACCGTCAATTGCTGCATACTGTCGTTGAGTTTGTGAAGAACTACAAGGAGTCGGCTACCTCTCACCATACAGGCCAATTCCTTGCAAGCGCTGCTGAGTTGTGGTGTAATTCTCTTTTTCTGCAATTAGATGTTGATTTCTGTAATTTTCTCTAAGGCTTGTGTCAGAACGGAGGTATATTAAGACTATTATAGATATTTCATTTTAAAAGTCAGTTAACCTGTGAAGGTAATGATGTAGGAATACAGTTTTATAAATCTGTTCCTTCGGCGTGTTAAACAAAATTCCCCCATATTGGACCTGCAGTGTCTCCCATATTGGACCATTTAAAGCAATTTTATATTGTTGACCGCGTGTTACAATAATTTTCACATTTTTGTTAAATATTTTCATATTAATACTAGTTACTGGACAGTGTTATTTTTTTTAAAGGAATACAAAAATAACCCACGTGCTACAGAATAAAACTAGGGAAATCGTTCATATAGTGAGGATATTAGAGACATTCCTATTAAAATTAATCTTACCTATGGGTCTATGGATATATTTCGTATAGTACAAGGAATATGATTTAGTTTTTCTATTTATCCGTTGATATTTCAAATTTTTAATTATTTGTTTTTGAGATTATTTCATACAGAGAACGAGGTTTTTTGTTATTTCTCAGTATTAAGCTACAAGAAAACAATCAGCATCAGCATGGCAGAATTGGACTTAATGAAGCAGCATCAACACTAAAGAGAAACGCAGAAGGGACAAATATTTTTTCTGTCGCAGGGAAGAAAGTAATGGGGAGAAATATTGCTCTCCCTGAAGACATAGAGGTAGAACTGGTGAATCATGTATTGCGAATGGAAGAATGCACGTTTGTAATAACACCCAAGAATAAAAACCCTGACGTATCAGATATGTGAAAAGAACAAATTAACACACCAATTCAATCCAGAAAAAGTCAGCGGGGAAGAAATGGTACAACGACTTTATGGCCAGACATCCTGAACTTTCTTTATATCAGCCAGAAACAATATCTCTAAAGAGAGAAAGTGGCTTTCATAAGGAATATAAAAAGTCAATTTCATTCATGTACAGGACAAAAAGTTTATAATTTTCTAATGTAATTTTATTAGACATTCTTGTCAGTGGTTCAATTTATGAAATTTATGGCGAACCTTCTCATAAATTGGGCCGTTTGCAGTGTTTCACAATTTTCTTTTTAATTTCACTGAAATAGGAAACTAAACTTTGATGAAACATTCTTATTTGTTAAATGCTAATGTAGAAATTTTAACCAAAAATATAATAAAAATGCCGTACTTAATAAGGTAAATCACATCATTTTAAAACTGGTCCAATTTGGGCTACTCTCCCCTACATAAACATTTTCTGTACTCGTGATCCGTTCTGCAATCTTGAAATCTTCTGCACTTTCTCCATACATATTGTATAGAAACGGCGCAGGTGATAGGCAACAACCTTGTCTTACTCCTCTCCTGATGTATACTTCGCTCGTATCAACTTTCTCCAACCTGACCTTCGCAACTGTATAGATTTCTGATCAGTCTCCTCTCTTTCAAATCCATACCTTCATACTTTAACATTCTCATTAGCAATACTAAATTTTATCTATCAAAACTATCGAAGACTTTCTCTAAGGAAACGAAACTAACGCAGATCTTGAATGAACCCAATTGCCCTTTCTGATATAATACGATGGCCTAGAGCATCTCTGCTTACTCGTCCTTTTCTAAAACCAAATTTAAGTTCCTTCACCATTTGTTAGGCATTTTTCTGTTAACTTTTAGTTTTCACAATTGAGATGATAAACATTTTTGGGAAATATTCCGAAATGGTAAATTGTATAATTATGAAGAAAGGATAGTCTTTTCTCATTTATACGAGGCGCAAACGGCACATTTTGTAAAACCAGAAACAATACATTGAAACTCTTTTGCCCCTGCTTCCGTCATAGCTTCAATTGGGAATATATATATATATATATATATATATATATATATATATATATATATATATATTTATTTAAAGGTCAAGGACTGGATCCTATATTTAAAGGTTAAGGTCCAATGAAGGTGGGAAATATGTCAACTGCCTATCTTTTGCAGGTGAACGCTGTCGCTCAAATTCTAATTCGTTCCCTGTGGCGTGAATAAAAAAATCCTTTCATTTCGCCAGATAGATCGAATATACGCTCCAATGCGTCTCCATTTGATAAGCACCTGCTTTTTGCGTGGATGAGCAAGACTTCTCTAGTGCAACTAACTCCTTATTGGTAACTGATGGTTAAATGGTGCGTGCAATCTAATACGCTTAGCACTAAAAATTCATAAATCTGGTGCCAATGTTGTTGCCTTTGACACTTTTTTTGTCATTCGTTAGTTTCATTTACTTCCTGAGAGTTAAAACTGAAAAGTCTTGAACGTGCAGGACCAATACAATTTCGAATGAATCACGTCCCGAAGTTTTACTCGTATATATGACAAGTGAAGGCTCTGTAATTCCGTGAATTTAGCTATATTTACGTCTAGCTAAATTCTTTTAAGGAAAAAAGTTTCTCTTTTTTCATTCTTATTTTAACAAGCTATGTGAAAATATCCGGTTATTCTAATTTCAAAATTTTCGAAATACGTTATAGTAGATCCTCTCCGTTCGCGGATTTGCCGTTCCCAGAAAATATCTCTGAATATAAGCCTCGCGAACGGTGAGGTTATACTGTACTTAAATTTAAACCAGTAATATTAAGCTATCAAATGTTTAAAGTATTTTATAAAATAAATAACATTAAAAATATCATAAATAGTTATTTCTGTAAAATAAATAATTTTCATCACAATGAGCAAGCCCGTGCCTTACTTAAATTGAACTAGAATATACGATACTGTTTACGCCATATTGTTACGAGAAATATTTGAGTTGTTACAGGGGTTTCCCAGATAATACTGATACGGGAAAAATAACAAAGGCTAGGAGATACAGATTAAAAATAAAATACGACGGTCAAACCAAATTTCAAAACTGCAGGCATTTTAACCATAGGATGCATAGGTGGGGTATTTAACACCCGAGTGCTATGAAAAATTGCTATAATTTATACAGTTTTTTAATTACAGATATAATATTATAGGAATGCTTTAAGGTACTCCTTTTCACCATTTTGCCTTTATTTCAGAGTTATAACTTTTTATAGCATGTGTATGTATTGAAAAAATTATTGTTATTACATATTTCCATACGATGGGTGTTTTTCACACACCCTCTTATTTCTCTACTACTTCATACTATTTTTGTGTCTCTTCAATCGGATTACAAATATGGTTTTCTGGGAAATTGAAAGTTGAAAACAAGGGTGAGAAATACTTAGAAAACTAAAATAGGTGAGTATAAAGAGTGAGTCATACCCAGAATAAAGGTTTGCTAAGTGTTTTGAGCAGTGAGGGGTAGTTGTGAGACACCAAGAGCAGGAAAAAGAAGATGTTCACTTTGCCAATTAAAGAAGGACAGAAAATGTGATAGAAGATGCTCCAAGTGTTGCATAACCACGTTTAAGGAACATACAATAT
Organism: Tanypteryx hageni; assembly: GCA_028673005.1. Classification (NCBI taxonomy): domain Eukaryota; kingdom Metazoa; phylum Arthropoda; class Insecta; order Odonata; family Petaluridae; genus Tanypteryx; species Tanypteryx hageni. The sequence goes on from CM054112.1 coordinate 159,088,141, forward strand.
ATGCTTGCAGTAAATGTTAATAATTATTTTTAAATTAATAAAAATACTTTATAATATTTAAAACATGAACGGATTATTATTATTAAATATAGTGCTAAAAATAATAACAAAGCATCAGAAAGTATTCTTATTTCACAGCGGGTATTTTTCACCCCGCCAATGTAAATGTGTAGATTTCTTCAGGCATGCATCCTAGGGCTAATGAACGAAAATATTAGGATTAGTTGGAGATAATGTCTGTGTATGGCAGACTACGAAAGTAACTTATTACGGGCGAATCAGTGATACACAAACAGACTCACTAGACCGGTAAAAGGAATTCATCAGCATAATTTCCTCTTTTGTGATGGATAAAAAGTCCCGTTTTGAACAAAAAAGAAAAACATGCAACGTACACAAAGTCGCTCTGCTAGAAAATTCCCTTCACAATCGCTCGCGCTCGGAACATTCGTGTGTGCTTGCGCTCGCCGAACAGGATGGACAGAACTTGAATTATTAACTCAAAAAATAATCCACGCAGTCAAGGCCACTCTTTTGACCAATCAATTAAAAAAATAAGGGTTGAATGTTCAATCCTTTTACAAACTCACATCCGCTCCCTCCTATACCTTTTCACTCTCCCCCTCTCGTGGTAAATGGCAGTCAAATATTCGGTTTTTCCCTTCTGAAATGATTTTCCCCATACCTATTCTCTCATTTTGAAAATTTTGTATTTGTTTTTCGGTTCCCATTAACGACCTCAGCCGTCTCATCCTTTCACTCTCACCCTCCCCGTCCCTCTCTTTCTCTCCCTCCCTCTCTTTCTCTTCCTCCCTATCTTTCTCTCCCTTCCTCTCTTAACAATTCCTTCCACTCGCCCCTCCCCTCATTAAGTATGACTGTCACTAAGGTCAACTTGAGTGGCATGCCAGGAATATAAGTGGAGCGAGAGGATCCGTCTCTTCTACTCTCTTTCTCTCTCTCTCTCTTTCCCTTTATCTCCATCTCTCCCTTTCAACTTTTCCTCCCATTCTTTCGCTATTATCACCATCCTATCTCTCTCTTTCTCTCTTTGGTGGAATTTGGAAGGTGAGACAGAGGAGTAGGAAGGAAGTGAGGGAGAGAGGCAGAACGTATGGGAGGGGAGAAAGTCGTATCGATCAATGGAGCCGTGTCCTTCACGACCACTGAATAACTCATTAAAGGAACGATTCAAATCTAGAAAGCCGCTATCTTCCCCCTCGAAGGAATTCGAATTGGATCCTTTAAAAGAGAGAGGTCATTGTGGGAAATTGCCTCAAGTCATTTATACGGGAAGGGTTAAAAAGGCAGAAGAACCTCACTTCTGATTGGGAGCATATCCACCTCTAACTCTCATTCGATTCTCGGAATAAAATCTGAAAGTGGAATATCGATGGAATTTATGAAATCGAAGCTTTGTACTGCGTCCAGAATTACTTGAATTTTACATAAAAGCAACCTCCTATTTTATTCAAATACATGGTTATTATATAGTAAAAATGTTCCCTGTATTTATTTTGACAAACATGTACTCACTCACATGAAGTAAACGGTCAAGGTATTTCATATTTTCATCATTAGTAAATGAAATGTCCAAGAAGTCCTAAATATTGGTCTAAGAAGTAAAAAAGTTTTTAAAAAACAAGAGAAGATAAAAAATTATGATGAGGTATGATCAAATGTGACTCAAAAACTATTGCTACTTAATCAGGATACTTTCTTATTTTCACTGCGAAATGTTATCATTAATATACCCGTATGGTTCACAGAAATATATGCATTTATGGTAAAATGAATTTAATGAGAGCGAGGCAAACCAAATTTTTTCGTTATATCACAATTCTCAGAAGGAATGAAACTCGACGTGGATGCCAAATGACCGCATAATTTAAACGTGACTAATTATGATCAAACAAAGTAAATTATGGCTTGCCGGATTTTTTAATCAAGCAGGATATTGTAATAGTGGTTTGCATAATTTATTGACGTTGTCAGCTAATTGGCTATCCACAGTTTTAGAGGTGAATACGAATGCTTTAAAAATTTTCGGAGAGAATGATTTCGCTAAGTATAGCATAGACCCAAAACTTTGATCCTTAATTAGTTCCGGGCTTAATTTGGAAGTTATTCCTATAATGAATATGGTACGACCAATTAAAAAGGTACTGACTACATTCGTTCTAGTAAAACTTTTTCTCCTTATAACCCAAATTCAGCCTCCGCTAAAAAACGACCAAAAATAAGCCATGCGCAAATCCATCCCTTGATAGAAACACCCTTAGAATTCAAATCGCGGCCATAAGGAGACAAAAAAAAACTTCGAGAAAATTGCTCTAATCATGATATAGAATATATCTTAAAGATAAACGATAATAAAAATAAAACGTCATCCTGGAGAGCAAATGGAAATCAAAAAAATACTTCATCTAGGTATGAAGAAATGGAATTGAACTACGGGGACGAGAGAGTAAGGTTAGGGGAAGGAAAGAAATGGTAGGTGGTGAGGGGAATGAGTTGTAGGAGGGGAAAATGTTGAGGAGTTTTTGGAAAGGGCGAAGGGAGAGGGAAAAAAAGGGAGGATAATGGGGACGAGGTGGGAGACAAGAAAGCGGTTAGACCACATTTGCATAGAGGAGTGCAGAATCTCGATAAGCGCCTTTTACCATAGGAGCCAACCAAACATACTCCGACTCCTTTTTCTACTTCACATTTCGGAGATGCCTTAATGATGCGAGTCGTAAAAAAAACCGCTTCAGCGGAATAGGTCGGGTAGGAGAAAAAACACATTCGTGACTACGCGAGGTGACGCAGAGGGCAGGTAATGAGGTGTCGGTGCGCTCCAGCGCGATTTCGGTTAATTCGTCTGGTATTTTTTGTTCCATTTATAACGAGCACAAGGTACGTTTTTTATTTTTGTGTCAGGTTTGGAGGATTTGGAGATAAGGGGAGTCTTCTCCTCATAAACCGAATATGTAAGTTTAACCCAAAATGTAGGCGACACTGAGAATATCTCGATTTTTACTTTCTCATATACGAAGTATATTGAGAAAGTATGTATTGTTATCCTGAAAAAATTCGACTTCGAGATTTTGATGGAAATACACGTTTTAGGTGTCCCTGAGTCCATAAAAGTGGTTTTCGCCATGCCGTCTGCCTGCCCGTCTCTGCATGTCATCTGTTTGCTGTTCTAGGGCCCAAATGTGTATAAAAATTCGAATGATATTTCGTATTTGTGCAATATATCATATATTGCAGACCATTTTTTTATAAAAATGATGTTGCCCAAAAATTAAGGGTAGTTTATTCTTGGCAATTTTTAGAAAACTTTTATTTACTCAAAAATGGCTCCAGAGTATTCGATTAAATCAATCCAGTTGTAGAGCCTGATGTCACAAATAATACTGAGTAAGCCATATGTTTCTTGAAATCACTATATGGCCTCCAGTGGCATTACAATGTACGCTAAGCTACCATACCCAAGCCCTATGACGTCACGCCGCCGCGATCCACTCAAAATCTTATTACAGCCTCAACGGTTAAACTGAATCGAATAATATCTCATATTTGTTGATAGTATCATTCATAGTAGACACTTTGAAGAGATTAACTGTATTGCGCAACAATTAAGGTTATTTTATTCTTGGATATTTTGAAACAAAATTCGATTTCACTTTTATTATGTTAGAATTTCATGTATAACCTATGGCATAATATCACAGAAATAATGTTTTTATTCGATTTTTACTCGACTTTTAATCGATATAAATCATGCTGTCAACGTCTATGATAACTTTCAATATATATTAAGATTTAAAAATTCAGCGACTAATAAAATGACAAAAAAAGGTTGTAGGATTTGCGCCTAAACCTCTCAGATCCTCATCCCATTAAACTATTTTTGCCACTGAAAAACTTCGTGTCAGAGACAGAAGGATCCATGAGGGTTTCAATCGATATTAACACACTGCTTAAGCAACCTCTCACTTCCCGACCTCATTGCCACCAGCCTTCAACTTCATCGTCTCAACGACTGGATGTCTCTCTATCTCTCTCTTTCCTAATCCACTTTCTCCCTCATCTGCCTTCTCCACTCCTCAGCTCCCTCTCTCTTGTGTATCCATCTTAACTCTTTGTCTTTTCCACATTATTCATTCTCTCACTCCACTTTCGTTCTCTCCCCTATCATTTTATTTTATAGTCATGTATTTTATATATATATATATATATATATATATATATATATATATATATATATATATATATATATATATATATACACTAGTAGATGTAACCGGCTTTTCTAGGGATATTAAAGCGGCACAATATTTATTTTGTTCAAGGTTAAAATAACATAACGGAAAAAGAAGTCCGAGAACGAAATAAAACACAGATACCGGAGGCTATCTGAAAATAATCTAAAATAGTAATATATATAATTATACTCTACCTTTCGTTTATAATACTTTCTTATAAACAATATTTGTTGTTTTTCCTCCGGGTGCTAGGATGTTTAAATTACGTCGGCTAAAATAAAAAATAAAAATCTAACCTGGATTTATTCCTCAACTTTGGCACAAATGTAACGCTCAAAACGACTGGTACACTCTGGGGTTACCACTTTATAAAAAATCCAAATTTTCTGCCTGCAATACACACGGATGAACCATACAATCAAACTTATCTGCAATTAATTAAGTAGCAATCTATTAAGTTTGACGTTGCTACCACAATAATTTCGATACTTCATAAAAAGCGCGAAGCGAATAACGTAATTCTTTCGTCTATTTGAATGTTTAATAGACGCTTTTTCAATCGGAGGCAACAATGCGGGACGCCTTGGCAACACCCGGAAAGAGTACGAAAAAGCGATAAAATTTCGAAAATAAATGCGTATTTCTGACAAATTCCTCCGTATAACATCTAAAAATTGCAATAATAAAATATTTTGTAGTTTTAGCCGTCAAATAAGCAAAAATAGAGAAAATTGGTTGATATAAACGTATTTTTATGAATGAAAGAAAAATCTTGCACCTTGAAAAATAAAAAATCCCGTGTAAACTTATGGGAAAATATAATTGTCTCCCGGATTCGAATCCGGTACTTTTTCCGGGATGTTTGATTTTTTAAGGACCACCTTATGGGGGTTTAACGATTGTGAAAATTTCAGCTCGTTAGGCTTAGTAGATTCGAAGATATTAAGCGAGAAATATTTGGAGGAAACAGCTGACTCCCAGCCAGTCAGCAAGTCAGGCTGAATTTTATATATATATACACGTCACGGTAAATGTGCATAGTCCGGTAAATGTGTACATTTCCCGATTTATGTGAACATTTACCTAGAGACACTGGTAAATGTGGATAAACGTCGCAACACAGGCCACAAGTTGGCGGCGTCGCGAACATCTGTTGCGGTTTAGAAGTATGGCAAATGTGCGTTGTCCAGTAAATGTGTAAATTTCCTGGTAAATGTGCACAACTAAACTAAATTTGAACATGAATGCAAATTTTACTCGGCCCCACCGTGTTGGGTAGGTCAGTCGAAGTGTTTTTAGTTCCTCCTCACGTTCACTGTGATCCTCCCTAGGGTTGGGAAGCGTTCATCTTAATATGTACCAGCGGAGCTGAACCCTCGATGATTTTTATTATATATTAACGTAATTATTAAAGTGTATCATTTTTCATTCTTACTTATTTCCACATTTACAAAGACACAACGGTAAAAGTGCACATTTACCTGGAAATGTACGGATAATACGTATTTCTGGAAACTTAAACTTACATTTACCGAAATTCGTGGTAAATGTGCACATTTCCCGATTACGTACCTTTACCGTAATACACACGCACGCACACACACACATGTGAAGCTCTTTTATAAGATACTGTCAAGATGTTTAACGGAAGTAATGTAGATTCTAAAACATCGAATCAGAGTTAAAGCTACCGAATGGAATCGAATTCTCATTCTAGATTCTAAATCGAACCGAATTTCGAAGCTTCACAGGGCTATTATATATATATATATATATATATATATATATATATATATATATATATATATATATATATATATAATTCTATGGTAATTACGGTAAAAGTAACAGAAGGTAGGCTTCACTTATTTTGTAAAGGAAAATAAGAAAATAAATTTACAACACAATTTCACTAGAATTAATAGTCGTCCCCTAATTAATTTCGTGCTATGATGTGGTATATATGCGGTAGCATGATTTTATGATGAAACTAAATCGTGTGTTTATTATTCCTTTTATTTCTGTTCCCTTTAAATTGTTGATTCCTTGTAAAATAAAAATCCCTAGAGCATCAAAATTTCTAATATTTATACTTTTGTTACAAAAAGACCATGATTGAAGATATTTCATCAATTCCCTTGCATTTTGTCTTATGTTGTACTAAATTTTTTGTGAATCTATTATTTGTCTACATTTGAATCTGTTGATTTTAAGCATTCCACAAAGAGTATTATTTTGTCTAAACCATCATCCCTTAAATTCTTCCTTTCTCCTCAATCCATTCTTTCCTCTCTTTCTCCCTTTCCCACACCCCAACTCCTATTAACTCTGACCTCAGTGACGCTCGGAGAAACCACGAAATGTGAGTGAGAGAGAGTGAAAGAGAATGGCAAAAGAAAAAAGGAAGGCATTGGCCTAGCTAACTATGGCAAATAAACAGTGCTATCATGCGTGAGGAGAAGAGAGATTGGTGGAGATGTTGTCAAATGAGGAGGAGGTCAGGAGAGAGACAAAATAGTCATAAACAGAATTCGGAGAGACAATGGCATTGTAGAATGAGGTACATGGCAATAGGAGTAAGAAAAGGGAAGTAAATGAGAGAAAATGCAAAGGAATTAGTGGACATTTGAAATAAAGGAATAAAAAATCAAGGTGAAGTTAAAACAATCCAGTAATATAAGAGAAATAATGAGGAAATGATGGTGTCAAATAGAAGGATAGATAGTCTTTATTAAAGTGAGACCGAGACAATTTTAAGCCTCTTCTTCCATTTAACGATTTATATGTATCAATACAAGACGAAAGGAATAATAAAAGGGACTTAGCGTATCTTATAGAATGCATGTAAAAATGGAAATCTGATGTGACCAACACATGACTTTCTCCACACCTGTAATATTTCTACGAATTCCAAATAGGTTAAATGATAATAAATATTTTAAGGAACTGCGAGAAAAATTTAAAGATATTACAAAAAAAAACAGATATAAACTAAAACCGTGCATTCTGGTATTGGATATAGCCCCGAATCTCTAACAATTAAGAAAATATAAAGGAGCGTAAATTGTTTACAATAGTTGCCGGCATGTGGCATAGTTGTGGCAGCTAAAAATTCAATTTTCAAAATCTCTTCAAAAATGCATTACTTGAGAAAATGGTTCGAACAAAGGTTGTAGAAAATTAAATTTCCTACTTTTATTCCAGTACCGTTTTTCATTCATCGAATATTAAAGTAAATATTAAATAAATAGAATATCTCCTTAACAATGCATTCTACAAACAAATATTTCAAAAAGTTATAGAGAATAACATTATCTGTGAAGTTTATGATAAACAACGTTTGCATTTATGAATATTTAAAAGATTTATTAGCCAAAAACCAAAATATGACTACAGTAAACACTCACTTTCGTTGAAGAGATTGTTGCCAAAACCTAATCAGCTCTTCATTGTATAGTACTCTTTCTAAATATAAAATTTTACATTGATACAAGTGTAAGTTTTTGAGTTAGAGCGCCCATAATATCCTATCACATAGACCGACAGATAGACAGACACACAGACATCATAGAGAAAATAGTCAAAACGTGTTTTGGGGTGGGATGCGATTATATAGCCTCTCCCACTCAAATGTCAACCTCACCTGCACGTGGTGCACCCTGCTTCACAGACGAGGCTCTGGCGTCCGAGTGACTCCCGGGATAAGGAGTCCCCCCTCTACCAAGTGCCAACGGCCTATTTAGGGGCGGATGAGAAGGTGGAGGGGTAGGGCACCCTCTTGCCCTTGGGGTGGGAAACTGCCCCTAAAGGCGGAGGAACTATTTTGATAGTCAACGGCATAGGATGGAGAAGGCAACAGGAAACCACTCCATTAAAGATCCTATTGGATATCCCGAGGGTAGCAACCATGGAAATCATGGTTGCAGCGACAAGGCTTAGCCTTTAGATGAAGAAGAAGAAGTGTTCAGGGGTCCTTAAAACATGTATTTCCGTTGAAATCTTGAATTCGATTTTTTTATGAAAACAATATTTTCTCTATACTTCGTACACGGAGAAAGTAATAATAGGAAAAACATGTAATGGTGGAATTAAAGAATTAATTATGTACATATTTATGAAAATGAAAAGGGAAGTAGAATGTATCTGATAGGAGAGGTGAGAGAGGGAGGGAGACTGATTCCAGCATTGAGATGGATTCAGAAAGAGAGAAGACGGCCAAAAATTTGAGAATAAGAACGGAATCAAAGAAAAAGGAGGTGACTAATGGGAAGAGGAGGGAAGAGAACCCGAGGTAGATTGGAAACTGCGGACTGTGAGAAGCAAAGACGGCCGATAGGGATTATAGTTCACAAGGGGTTGTAGAGAGGAAGAAGATTCAGAAGTCGCTTGGAGGGGCGGGAGGGCAGGCAAGACTATAGGGGAAGTGAGTTGCGAAATGGTGTAGTGGGAGTTTGGGGAAGAATTCTTGGAGGGTAGGAGTGAGACGGAACTGGGAGTGGTTTGGTAGGAGAAGGAATTCGAGGGATCCGAACGGGAATTAGAATGAGGGAGAGAAAGGTGATAGTTGTGGAGTGGAATGAGGTAGGGAGAAGGTGGAGAGGGGTGGAGAGACATGGGGAGAGGATTTTGAATAGATCAATTGTACAGAGAATTGAAAGAACCGAGGATTTTTGGAGACTCGGGTAGGGAGGAGTAAAGAGAACTGGATTTTGACTGGAAAGGGAGGGCTTACTGTGAATGTAGAAACCGGTGAAAGAGATGAGGAGGCAGAAAAATCATAAAAGAAGAGATAAGTGAGAGAATGTGAGAGAGAGAGAGAATGGTTTGGCGGGTGGATTGCTTGAGTGAGAGTATATTTCGAGGGCACAGAAGAGGGAGGCCTCGATTCATCTGTGACGAGGAGAATGAGAGGAAAGGAAGAGAGTGATTGGGGGAAATAAAAGGAGAGAGCAGTAATCGAATAGTATTGAGGAGGTGGAAAAAGAAAGGGATGAGGTAGGATCGTCAGGAGCAAGGAACCTGTGAATGTGTCTCAGTAAACAATTAAATTGCACTCAGATTGAAATTTATTAGCCATTTTAAAAACTTTTATATGTATTAAAGAATAAATACGATTCGTCGTTATGATGCCCAGCTTTATAATAATTTTTAAACAAAGCGTCAAAAGCATATGATACGCGAATAAATGAGCATCATCTATAGAGATTGAGGAAAGGGCAACCATTATGGCAATTTTTTTAATTACTACCTTTACGTACTCGTAAAAAGCACTTGACGGCCTTTAGCATCGTTTACATCAGGGGTCGGCAACCTTTTCTGCATGGCGGGCCACATTTTCAGATGTGAATGTTTTGGAGGACCGCATTGGGAGTCAAGAAAGCCTCGGCGGGCCGGATGAGCGAATAAATCATAAGTTTTCTAGAGATTCTGTGATTTCATATGAACGAAATCAAGTCTACGTAATTTGCTAGCCTTAAAACTTCACCAGAAAAGGCTTTGAGACCATAATTTTACTCAAAAAACATAAAATTGTCCATGAGAAATTTTCCTGATCACTTTTTCATGTACCATAGACGAGCACATAGGGTTGTATACACAGCAGGATTCAATGCAGAGCCAAATACTCAAACCTCTCTACGAATGCCGACAAATTGGTATATGTATGTATGTATATATATATATGTGTATGTACACACAAACACACACACACATATACATATACATATATATATATATATATATATATATATATATATATATATATATATATATATATATATATATATATATATATATATGCTCACTGGGTTTCCTCATCCCAACACCTTGTTGACATCCATATATATATGTGTGTGTGTGTGTGTGTGTACATACACACACACACACACACACACACATATATATATATATATATATATATATATATATATATATATATATATATATATATATCACTACACTCACTGTGTTATGTCATTTGAAGAGCATTTTTCGTACGACTCACTTCACCTTTTCATTCCGGCAGAGCAAGAATTGAATTTTTTTCCCTCCTCCAAAAACGAATGACTCAAACAATCAGACTCCATCTGAGGGGGAAATATTTTTCGGCCTGCAAGGAACACAGACAGACTGCTCAAGCAGCAGCAGTCAGATGCGATGGTGATTAACGAACCATTCTCTCGCCGGGGATTATTGCGCAGACCCACCAGTTCATTTCTCCATCTCTCTACCTCCTAAGCAGATCAATTAGCCTCTTGGTGAAAAAAAATAATTTAAGAAGTAATTATCAAACTTTTAATAGGCAAGTTAACGAGAATCGCTCTTGTGAGTAGTGAACGAGAAAAGGACCGACGGTGAGTTTAAAAGGTAGGCTTTAAAAAAAATAAGCAACCCAAAGGGATAAATCAAAAACTTTTCGTTAGTAGTTCTTTGAAAACTCCGGTCTAGAAAAAATACGTGATTTTATTTAGAACTGTTGGATAGATTCTGGTACTAAAAATTGATGAGGCATAAAAAATTGCGCGAGCCTGACAATCACTTGCCCTGTAATTGTGTGATTTTCATCCCACAACGAAATTCTTGAAGTTATTTCAATTCATTCCTATTGGAAAATGTAAAGACGCACTGCGTGCAATCAGTAAGTTACACAGAGGCCATATGATAGTAAGCAGTTAAATACTATTTGCTTTTTTCATTCTATAAATTAAATCGATGATGTCTTGAAATCGATTCTTAACGATTAGTCGTATGTTGGGTTAAGAGTCTCTTCTCTGTCTCTCCATCTCTAAATTACGGACTAATAAAGGAAAATGGCCGTCTATAAAACAAAAATATTCAGTAAATCAGAGATGTGCCACTTTTCGGTTAACTATGTACACTGTTGCTCAGTTATATGAGCACGGACACTGTAAAAATACGGAGTATAGGTGTAACCATCTGTCCAATCGCACATACATTAGTAGGCTTAGGAAAAGTTGATGAATGCGTCATGTTTTAGAATGACTGTATGCACATAAAGCAAATAAGAGAAATAAATAGAATGCGGTAAATTATTCCTCCAATTATATTTGTTTTTATTTCTGTTAGTCTTGGATGGATAACTTAATTCAAAATATTCTGTCAGTATTCTTGTTGGAAGCAATCGTAGTCCAGGATTCCGAATTTTGGAATTCTAGCAGATATATCACAATATTGATTGTGGAAATTCGAGTGAAGGTATTTATCTGCATGCATGAATTTAACTGACTTACACGATGAGCATATCAACGGTAACAACGGTGAGCTCATTGGACCAGGTCATACCTCTTACATGGTCTGTAAATACAAACTTTTTTAATCCACTCGATGGCGAAATGCACTTAAACGTGTTAAATTAAATTCACTCGTACTCTTTACTAGCACTATTTTTCGTATCTAAACTTTTGAAAATAAAATAGCGAGACCGTTGAACTTTCGGAATTTTTCTTAAGATTCTTTCCGTGGATTAAAAAAAAATCAGCTCGAGATAAATTCATCTGGCGCGAAATAGAACCTTTTCATTCGGATTTGCAGCGGAAATCTTTATGGTCGAGGTTTTTATTTCTCGCTGATATTTCTAGGCACCTTTATGAAAATGTAAGAGTTTCGCTAAAATCCATTCTTTAACGTAGCGCTCACAAAAGCCGCATAAGAGATTCTCACAGACGAGAAGAAGATCCTAGAAGAAGAGCTATAGAAGGTCGGGTCCGAAGAGGAAAGTGGAGGAGGGGTCGGGAAAATTTGGGTCACGAAGTAATACGAGTTTCTCTCGGAGTAGTAAAGGATCAGAAATGCCTTAGTCCTCGGAGAGAGGACTGACCGTAAATGTATTTCCTAAAAGCCTTTTTCCCTCCGAACATGAGAGAAGAATAGGGACGCATTTGCTTGCGAGACCCCGAGAGGATAAATCATCAGTCGGAATCGTCAGTGTTTTCTGTAAGAACTGAGGATCTATTGTCCGCCATTTCTTGCCGCCGTTGCGGCGATGCCCTGCTTTAAGCAGTCAGAAAGCGGGAAAAGGAGGGGAAACCAATATTTCAGAAAAGGAAATGCAAAGGATATAAATAATGTACGGTAAGGAGCAATTCCGGAGGCATCAAGGAGGAAAACAACGTCTTTTGGGTGCGATCATCCCAGGCGTTAGAGGCGCTTTAGGTCAGATACGAGGCCGTTATAGTCGCGATACTGGCTCAATTGTCTAACGCATTTAGGAAAAATGGATGCATGAACGAGTTTTATTTTTCATGATTATGGGAAATTCGGGATCTGCACTATTTCTCGCGTGAAAAGTCTTGTGTTACTGTGCAAGAAAGTTACTCTTGCGACCGAAGAACAAATATCACCATCATCTTAAAGTGTTAAGAATCTTTATATGTACCACAATTTTAAGTGTCCACTATGCAAAACTTTCGTTAACTACTATCATTATTTACTTTTATCCCTTTCTTATGGAAAATTATTTTATTTTTCGATCATTTAATATTAATATGAAAATAATTGAATTTCAAAAATCAAGCATAAATATAATGTTATGATATTCTTCAGCAATTAAAATAAATTTTAAAATCAGTTGTTTACATTTGGGGCACTCATGCCGTAATTTAAAATAATGAAACAAATATTACTCTATCAAATATTAAAATTCCATCTTCGGCTGCATATAATTCAATCTATTCCGTATGCATGATTAGTTGCGAACTCTTTTAGAGGTATTTATGGAAAATCCATGAAAAAATCCTAAATTGTGCATAAACCGCTGACAAGAAAATAAAATTTTCTATAACAAAGATTATGAACTCAAAATTTATCGCGAGAAAGAAATTATTACTATTATTATTTTTAAATTACAACAGATTATATAATAATGAAATGACTTTCCCTGTTAAGACATAAACAATACAATTTAAAAGTTGTATAGAAAATTATAAATACTATATATACAAAAGATAAGAAAGCGCTGACCTGATATGAAGACACCAACATAAAGAAAAGGATCTAAAACTCGCATAAAATCTTCGTAGCTATCTTGATTACTGACACGCTTACATATCCCGGGTAGCAAAAAAAGAAACACCAGGAGAAAAAAAGCAAAGGAGGTCAAAAACGTATCCAGCAAACCCCTTTTTTATTCACAAGAGAACGAGATGGAGCGAGTCCCTTCACGCTCCTTTTTAGCTGACAGGAGGCCAAACAGCACTTAAAACCGTGTTCTCCAGAGGCGGCTTTGTTTCCTTTCTCCCTCTCCTCTCATAGGTAAGGACGGGGAGGGGACGTACCCTCCACCCCCTTCTCTCTCTCTCTCTCTCTTCCACCTGGGACCTTAGATGAGGAGAACGGGCGCTGGGAGATGTGTGACGTCACCGCTCCGCACGAAACTGAGTAATTGCGCTTCCCATAGTGATCTTCGCCGCCACCCTTCCTTTTCTCCCCTTATTACGCCACCTCCCGCCACACTGTCTTCCCTACCCCATGCCACTCATTACCTCGCTCAACTCCCTCAGCCGCACCTCTTTTAGGCTTCTTTGCCCCAAAACCCACTTCCTCATTCACCTTCCTCTAGAAATGGATAGATATCTCACGACTCTGCCTCCAAGCAGCAAAAAACACGAACGGGAGCTTTCAACCCTCGCTTTTGCTTCAAATTGCCTAGAGTTTTTTTATGTTGACGGGCCTGATAAAAGAAACGCCTCGGTATTGTTAGTTCGGATCTGCAGTATCCTTGGAGATAATGCCCTACGCTCATTAATATTTTTTCGGATTTTTTCACTCTCTGCCGCGTCAATTGATCGAAGTGAATGCAGAAAGTTGTTTGACATGTCTTTTTTCTTTATGTAGACACATGACTATGTATAGAGGCTTTATTATGAAGTTCTTATATTACAAAGATGAAGTGTTATTGCTAAATTTTTAGTCTCCAATATGTCTTATTTTCACTGTATCTTTTTATAAAAAGCCAATTAAAAGTAGAAGATGTTTTAATCATAAGAAATGAGGTGCACATGCAGAATAGTAATGTATATGAACGATATCAGTTTATGAAAGGGAAGAGGAAGTGAGCGAACATTTTTATTAGTAATTTCATACTTGGATTGCGTTAGGATGTAAAAACTTGCCTTTCACGTCATAATTGATGTTTATTTCCAAAGGAATTCCTGTTTATGTCCGTAAAACGACGGTCTGCATTTATATAATTAATAGTTTTTTTGCAGCCTGACTCTACATTCCAATGTCTCTTTTAATTTTATTGTTTTAATAAAAACTGAAGTTTACATCTTGGCCTTTGCGAAGAAGTTTTTTTTTATGGAACAAAAATAAGTATCCAATGATAAAATACGCTGACTTTTAAATTATGCTATTTTTTAAATTTATTATTTTATTAAGTTGAATATTTTTTCAAGTAGCTCGGTTAAATTAGGACTCTCCAAATTTAATGCAGCGACTATTTGGATTTATGTTTGCAAACAAAGTAGTTTAATATTTGCATCTTAGCTGTGTTAATTAAAATAGATACATAAATAAATCCAACGCTCATTGACAAACTTTAATGAATCTTACAAAATAAATGATGATTATATCGCAATTATACTATTTTGAGGATTTAAGAGATTGATTTATGTAACTTACATAATTTTTCGGAACGTTTCCTTTGGGAAACAAACCCAGCAGAAAAATAAAACCATCAACTTAAATGTTGGTATCTAAACAAAACACAAAATTGTGTGCACCACTGAAAATAGAAATACGATGAATCAATTCCATTAATTAATATTAATTGAGTCGAAGAATGTGAAAACATATGGAATTATGCAGAAAAGATTTAAAGCCAGAATCTATTGAGATCAAACGGTAGAATAATGTAGACTTTCACTGTGTTGGCCCAGAAATATTAGACAGTGAGATTGAAAAGGCTCTTAAGGATATGATGTTCAAGAAAGCAATATATAGGAGTTTCCAGTAGAAATGCTAAAGGAATTAAAAACAGAGATGACGGAGAGTTTTAATTAATTGTGTTGCCAACTATACGGAGAGGAATAATGACCAAAGGACTTCACTAGAACAATTTTGATCACACTGAAGAAAAACGAAGCAATTTAATGTCAAATTCATCAAACAATCAGTTTAATTTTAGTCGGATAAAGCTATTCTCAGAAGTTTGGTGGGATGCCTATATGTAGGTGTAGATCAGTTCGGGTTTTAGAAAGCGCGAGACGTAGTAGAGATGATCAGGACTTTAGTCGACAGACTGTTGAATACTACCAGGCTTTATTAGTGTGCTTTTTGTAATTTAAAAAGGTATTTGATATTATTATTGCCAAGAGTAATGGAAGTATGGAGGAAAATAAGATTAGATAGGAGATAAAGGAGTTTACTCAAAAATATGTATATGAACCTGACTACATAGGACAAGGTAGCAGGGAAAAAATCAGATTGGACAACGCTAGGAAGAGGCGTGAGACAGAGTCTCTCCAGCACTGTTTAATACTTACGCAGAAGAAATGATAAGAAATGGTAAGATGTAGATACAAGGTTATAAATAGGAAGTATCTTAGTGAAATCTTATTGGAAAATGAAAAAGCTTTCGTGAGTGATTTGGAGAAAGACTTCCTTTATGATAACTTAAAATGAAAAGGCCAAGGCTTTCGTGTTGAAAACTAATATGAATAAAAGTAAGGTCATAGAATTAATCCGCGGCAGGGAGTCGCAGGTCAGTGTTGCAGTGAATGATGAAAGACTGGAAAATGTCGGATATATTAATTTATTAGGTAGTATTCTGACTTAAGATGGAATAAGAACGAAACAGATCAGCAAAGAGTAGCAAGGGAAAATAAGACGTATATGAGATGACAAGAGTGGTTGATAGGATGCCCGAATATAAATATAATAACAAGTAATAATATAAAAATGAATTTTTATAAATAACTTTTATATAGATAATGGATATATGCATTAACGTAATGTTATTTTCAATAACTTAGGTTGCATTATTTAAAATATTTACATTGAATTTGTTTGAATCACATACCTATATTCATTCAGCACTTGTATATTCATACTTAATTCAGTAAATACTTACTATCGGCTGTCCCCTGGATATTCGTATATTACTGATATATTTCGTAGGGCTCAAGAAAAAGTATCCTAAAGAAATATTCAAATCTCTGTATAGAAAAATAATAGAATAGTTAAGGAAGGCTGGCAACAAAAACAATATTTCCAAATACAATTATTACATCATGTATCATTGAAAATATTAACAAGATAGAAATGTATACTTCATAAATGGAAAACACAGAAATTTCAAAGGCGTTCTTAATGGGAAATGCGTTTGAAACGGTATCGAAAGATTAGGCGATTCACGAATTGTTATCCCCGAAATTATAAATTGTAATTATATGGTCTCGGAAATTATCTTTTAGTAAACGTTGCTCTCTATCCAAATAAATTTTTAAATCTATATCTCAGAGATCAATAAGAGCATGGGAGAGAAAAATATGGATTTTTAATTGTTGTTTACTTAGAGAACCGTCTTCACGATCGATGTAAACAAAATATGCGATGTTTTGCTAGGAATTTTCTCGATTTTTTATCTCCGAAACTATAAGTAGTAATTATGTGGTCTTTGAAACCACCTTGTAGTAAATATAGTTCTCTATCCGAATATTTTTTTAAACCATACCTCACATATAACATATAAGGGCGTGGGATAGAAAAACATGGATTTTTATTAGGCGTTTTTACCAGCGAAGCGGTAAAAGCGGAACGCCTTATTGGCACGTCTGGTCCGTCCGTCGTAATTTTCATCTCCTAAACATTGGACGGATTTTATTTTAATTACGTATGAGTGATATTTATTAAATTTATCGCGTAATTGTGATTTTCAACTGAATCAGTCAATTATAACTTCCACTTTACATAATTACTTTAATAAACCTATACTCGTATCTCGTTAAATAGCATCCGTCAAGCAAAATTGAAATACAAAAACTTTTCTCTCCCTAGCTCTTATATGACCTGTAATGTATAGATAAAAAAATTATTCGGATAGAAAACAACATTTACTGCAAGAAAGTTTGCGAGGCCACATAATTACGAGCTATGGTTTTGGAGATAAAAATTCGAGAAAATCCCGAGCAAAACATCGCATATTTTGTTTATATCGATCGCGAAGACGGTTCTCTCAGCAAACAGCAATTAAAAATCTGTAAATATCTCTCCCATTCTCTTATATTATCTGCGAGGCATAGATTAAAAAATGTATTTGGAGAGAGAAAGTCAGATATTCCTACCAAATTTCAATCTTCTACCTACTCGGAATGTTTGTTAAAATAGCATTACAGTCATTTGCAAATAGTTCTTGGTCGAGCGTGAGGAACAAACATAGCTTATTATTGTCAACTTTTATATTAACATAGCTTATATATATATATATATATATATATATATATATATATATATATATATATATATATATAGGGTGTAACAAGAGTAACGCCACATTTTGTAATTACTTTAACTTAAATGAATTACACATTTATATTTTTTTATGCATAAATTTTATTTTTTATTATTAAATAATTATGCAGAGATCTTTTTAAATTGGTTTGTTTAAATGATTGTTGTTTAAGATAGACTAATTATGGCGAGAGGACTAAACTTGAATGAAAAAATAAGGATGGTACAAATTTATTATGAAAGAAAGAATTACACTGAAGTTAGTAGAGTAATTGCAGAAGAATTTCGTCGTCCTCCTACTCATTGCTCCAGTATACAGCGTCTCATTTTAAAATCTGAGAGGACTGGTTCAGTAGCCGATGCTCCGAAAAGGGGACGCCCATATTGGTGAAGAATCGACGCTTCATAATGCAGTTCGTGATCAGCTTATTCTAAAGCAGTCGTGAACAACAGGCAGAAATTCAAAACAACTAGCAGATGAAGATGATTACAAGATCAACCACATGACAGTTTTAAGAACGGTGAAAACTGCTAAAACCATGCCTACCCAGGCTTCTTAATGCATTACATGTGGATGATGCCGACCGGCATTTGGAGTTTTCTCAAATGTTTCTGCAGATGTATGCTTGTGACTCAGGGTTTGTCGATAACATCATTTGGTCTGATGAAGCTGTCTTCATATTAAACGGTCACATCAATAGGCACTATTGAATTTATTGGAAGGCTGAGAATCCGCACATTGTGCTTACAAATGAGGTTCATCTTCCAGGTGTCTTTGTTTGTTGCGGAATTTCCTCATTGGGCTTTACTTTATTAATGGAAATGTCAATAAGAATTCTTACTTTTCTATGTTACAAGAATTGTTGTGGCCCAGAAATCAGAAACATGTCAATAATGGAGGCTATTTTCAGCAAGATGGCGCTCCATCTCATTATGCATCAATTGCACGTGATCGGTTGAATGAACAACTTCCTCAATGGTGGATAGGTCGCCGGAGCTTCATTGCTTGGCCACCCCGTTCGCCGGATTTAACCCCCCCCCCCCCCCCCCCCCGGTGTTTTCTTATAGGGTTTTCTGAAAGATAAAATCTATGGTCAGCAGCCACGAAGTCTTCAAGAATTAAAGAATGCAATATCTTTTGCAATAGAAAAAATTGGTGTTGATATTTGCAGAAATGTTTACCGATCTGTAAGCAAAAGACTTCGAATGTGTAATAATCATGACGGAGGACATTTAGAAATTTTTAGAACATAACTCATGGACACTTTTCATATTTCATCATTTATTTAGTCTTTTACTTGTTTTATAATCATTAATAAATACAGCTATAAAATTTTGCGTTACTTTTGTTACCCCCTGTATATATATATAATCATCGCGTAAGACGAGTGATTTTAGTCACCTCGGACACCAGCGTTGGCGCTGCGATAAATGTTAATATGAATTCGCGTGGCAGGATAGATCAAATTACAATCATCCACGATAGCAACAAAATTATACATACCATTATCATTGTTCGTGGTGTAATAGAAGTCTCTTTATTTTAATGTAGATTTGTATTGATACAATTTGTATTGATTCCTACTTCTTTGAAGGGATATTTCTGCTAATAATTGTAAGTTTTTATTTATCGTAATTCTTGATATTGTTTTAATTTATCTTAAAAACTTGTTATCTTTATTCCCTATATAAGATAGGTAATACCGTTGTAAAGGATGTTAATTTGAACCAATTTAAATGAAACATTTTTAATTTTTGTGTTGTAGCTTAGCAATTCTTCAGGAAGGAAACTTGATCTGGTCCTATAAAGCCATAGGCTCGTCTGTAGGTGCCAATTTTTCCATTGGTTCCAGTCTTTAGTTTCTTAATAATTACACACTCTACACATACAAATAAATATATATAAATATTTATATATATATATATATAAAATAATCTATTTACTGCGTCCAAGTCCTTTTGCAAGTTATTTTCTGCTGTACTGTAATCTTTATGACCACTTATCAAAACCACATCATCAGCATAGACAATAATCTTAGTGTGTTTAATTAAATGGATTATATTATTATTTGTAAGTTATAAAATTATTACAGTTTTTCATCTTGCTTGTATATATAGGCCAAACCCTCCAGACCTTGCTGCCCATCCCCCTCCATCACTGAAGTAAAAATATAACTCTCTATTAGTGATGCACCGAATATCAAAATTGCCAAATGACGAATACCGAATAAGTTACCGAATTCTGTTACAGCCGAATAACAAATACCAAATTAATAACCAAATACTGATATGCTAAATAACGAATATTCAGTCACCGAATATCCATATAATAGAAACCTGCTTGTAAAATTGATTTCAGTAAGATAAAATTTTTATGAAGTTTATAAAATACCGATTAAATCAATATCACAAAGAACCTTCGGTGTTTGGAAATTAGAAACTATACTGTGCCTTATTGTATCCTAATTATAGAAAAAATATTTTAGGGCGTTTTAATTTTAATTTTTGTGTGACCATTATTGTGTGGTTACTATGTGATGGAAAACATTTCCTTTCAGTAATAAATATTTGTTTTTGAGAGTTGGTCCTTGGAATTTTATTTCGCTATCAGGCTTTGGCTTATTATCAAGTTTATCTACATTTCCAATAGTTTCGAGAATCAATTTTATAGTATTTTATTCTTTCTCGTTTTTAATCTTTTCTGTTTTTCAGTTTGTATCGTGATAAAAGTTGAATTTTTTAAGAAGTTTACTCGATTTTATGATTTAATTTTCAATTTTTGCTGCTCATTATTCGATTTGATATTTGGTAAATTTTAACCAAATTCGAATACTGAACCGGACATCCATTTTGTCAAAGTTCGAATACTAACGATTTGAGAATATCAGAAAATGGCCGAATACAGAATCGTTTTCGAATATTCGGTACATCCCTACTATCTATTGATTTCTTAATATTTCATCGTACACAATATTTTGAATCGTGTGCTTCCGTGTCGTTTTTAGCTTCTGTAATTCTGATTTTGAGATTGGCCATGGATCGACATCGAGAGAGGGATACATATAGCTGACCGTGACCAAAGATTGGCTTATTATGATTGATGCGAATACCCAATCGGTTAAATGTTTGGCCTTGAGATTTATTAATTGTTATAGCACTATGAAAAAATGTTTTCTGTTAAGAATAAAAGGTAACTCATGACTAGCTCGAGTATTTAAAGAGATTCGAGGCATCGTAATGACATTTGCTTGTTTGTCACCTGTCAATATTGATCAGTATAGAATTGATCTATCAATTCTTCGTACGATTAATCGAGTGCCGTTACATAAACCGTCATTGATACAAATGTTTCGAATTAACATAAAAATAGCGATTTCTTTCAACTTTAACTTTTGAAGCGGTAAACCTGAAGGGGATAAAAAAGACGCCATATAATCGGGTTGGTAACGTAACATGACTCCATCGTTGTCTGTGCCGCCTCCGATTACGGCTGGTGCCCAACTGTATCCTTCACAGATAATTTCGTCTTCTGGTAATCTATCCAAAACTTTTTCGTTCAATGAATTTACTTCATTGATTCTCGGAGCGAGAAGTACGCTGGTTCTCAATGACTCTTCAGTAACGGCGAGGCCGTAGACAGCGGTGACTAAATCGTCCGAGCACAGCATTTCTGGGGGAACGATCAATCGATCTACTTTACCGTTGCCAATGTCCAACAACCGGTCATTTGAGTGATACAAGTTAATAAAGATGTTGAAAATGCTTGAAGCAACTGTCAATTTCAACTGGCGATCATGTATCCCATTCTTACTCATGTGATTTGTATAATCATTTACTGATTATATTGAGACACCGTAAGATGTATCGCCAATAACGATACTGCTGTAATATGTCCAGTTGTTAGCAACGTGGGTTACTATTCGATTGCGCACTAACGCATGCTCTTCCTGGAGTCCATATAAGCCGTGCGGTAAAGCATGAAAAATAAAATTTCCATCTCCAATAATGTGATACACAAATAACTCGGGCCGTGAAGTAGTAGAGGGAGTTGGCCCTGATAAGGGCTCATTTTCATGTGAAGATGAAGAAAATAACGACAATCTCTATTATAGTCAAAGTGCGATTGGTGAGAAATTTCGGCTACCTCTCGCCTGGCAGAACTACACCTGCGCACAACGGTCATTTCCCCATCACGCGTCACTGGGCCATTCCATTGGAAGGTAGGGGGGAGACCGCGGCTGCTTTGTCTGGGTAGGAGATGGTGGGGAGAATACTGAAATTACGTGCCTGCGCAAAACGGTCATTTTCCGATCACGCGTCATTTAGCCCATTAGAAGATTATAATATCATCATCATTGATAGTCTGTCCGTAGACATGTCCCTGATTATTCATGGTTCAACGTGGTTCTCCAAATAATCCTATTTTCTGCTGTCCTCCTCATATCTTGACAACTCTCTTTACCTTTCAAATCCTCTATCAGCTGAAATTTTTTCCTATCTCTTTCCCATTTTCCATCAAGTTTTCCTTTTAACACGTCTTTAATTATACTCTCTCTCCTCAGGTAATGCCCAACCCAGTTTGCCTTCCTCTATCTAATAGTCTGTATAATCATTCGCTTCTCTCTTACTATTCGTAGCACTTCATCGTTTTTCATCCTATCAGTCTATTTTATCTTCAGCATTCTCCTCCATGGCCACATTTCAAAGCTTTCCGAGTATTTTATTTCATTGTTCCTTAGCGTCCATGTTTTTGCCCCGTACAAAGCTATACTCCATGCATAGCATCTTATGAACTTTTTACGGATATCTTTCCTTATATTCCCTGCAAGTAGATGTTTATTTCTTCTGAAAGCCGCTTTTGCATTTCCTATTCTAGTCCTGATCTCATCCGTACATTTTGCGTCTCTTGATATGATGCTTCCAAGATATTTATAATCTGAATCTTATTCTACAAGCTTTCCTCCAATACTTATATTCAGATTCTCCTCGCCCGATATTCGAATAAACTTGGATTTTTATGTATTTATTTCCATACCGTAATTTTTACCTGTTATTACTAGTCTATTTATCATTTTCTAGAGCTCCTCTTCCTTTCTTGCTAGAAATACTTGGTCATCCGCGTAGTTTACTGTTCTTATAAGCCTTCCTCCTGGAGGATATATATATATAGTAATCCCACCATATTCGCGGGTTTAATATTCGCGCAGAAATTGTTGTAGCAAGTTTTAATATCCGCAAGAAGTAAACTTCACTTATTCGCGGCCGGCTACTCTAAAACCCCGTGCGATATAACGTCATGTGGTAAAATGTAACGCAGTAATATTCTTCGCCCATCTACGCATTTGTTCATTCCAAACTTCATCCAAATGCGCTCTAGGTGTTGGAAATATATCTTTCCTTTGAAATATTTCGCAAACAGGAGATAAAATTTCATCAAGATTCCATGGAGTGTTGACTTAGCACTTCTCTGCTTAGCTATCTGTAATTCAGGTGACTAAGATCAATTTTAACCAATTCAAGTGAGACCAAAGCAAGCTTAATTTTTACCCACTTGAAAATATATTAGGTAGGTTAGAATGTGAGGAAGAAAAGAGAAAGAGAAGGGAATTTTCCGATGGATTACACCAAAGAAATCGTTCTCACACAGTGTAAAAGTTATATTTAAAAAAATCGGGATATTTTCTGTCCTGCTTAACAACAGGCGAGATTTTGGGTTTTATCCCCAAGTAGGAACGTTTGGCAACCCTAGATTATCTGTGCTCATTCGTCTCGAGGTTCTCATTTCGTAAGGAATTCATTCGAGAGTAACTTCTGCGCTCAGTTCGGATCTGTGAGTCGTTTTGTTAGCAGCATCACGTTTTCTCTAATACAATTAGTACCGTGAAATTATGCGCTTTTGAAATAGTGCGAATAAAACACTGAGTGCGTCATCTTTGCCGCGTATTTTTTTCTTAATTCCAGGTCGAGAAATAAAGATTCGACAACTACAGGTTATGCTTATTAATACTGAATATAAATTTAAATAAACTGATGTGGGCAGCACATGACTTTCTCCATATTTATATGGAAAATTACATGTTGTTAGCACTGGTACCGTTGTCAATATTTACTTCCGGTTGACAATTAAGAAAAGAAAAAGAAGCGTTCCTAAGACATAACTAAGCGTCAATTGTTAACAATAGTCTTCGGTAGGAGGCGTGGTGGTGGCAGCTAAAAATATAATATATCTCTTAAACAATGCATTATATGGAAAAATGTATCAAACAAAGGTTGTAGAAAATAAACTTTCCTACAACTTTTATTCCAATACATTTTTACATTTATCAAATACTAAAGCAAATATTTCAAAATAACGAATAAGTGACAAGAGTAAACACCCACTTCCGGTTGACCGATTTTTACCAAAAACTAATCAGATCTTTTAACATTTATAAAGATGTTAAATATAACATTTTTCATTTACCTGATAAACAGTTTTTGAGTTAGAGCGCCCACAAAAATCTATCACATACAGACAGACAGAAACAAAAATCATAGAGAAAACAGTCAAAACGTGTTCAGGGGACCTTAAAACATGTATTTCCGTTGAAATCTCGAATTCGATTTTTTTCATGAAAACAATACTTTCTCTATACTTCGTATATGGAAAAAGTAAAAACAATAACAATGTTATTACCATATAAACTTGTGGAAGCTGTTCCCCTAACCCCATTTAGCCCATAAGCGTTTAGTATCTATATTCGCGGCTTTTTACAGGAACGTAACGCCCGCGAATATGGAGGGATTACTGTGTGTGTGTGTGTATATATATATATATATGTATAATGAAAACTTTGATATTGAGTGTATCATTATATGGGTATTTGTCATGAAACATGAGAAAATAAAACCTGAACAAAGTAGAGGCGTTTTGGATGACTTAACATTAATCAAATTAAACGCATTAAAAGCATGCCTACCATATCATTCCACAGCTAGACTCCCAGCTGTCTTACAGGCGCTGCATCGCACGAACACTTTCCATCCCCCACCTCTCTCTTCCAAGCCGATAACCGTGGTATAAGCCATTCCAAGCGTGTAACGCCGTTCCTCCATACGGTTACCCAGGCTACAATATCAGCCTGAACCAATGTCCTCGATATCTTGTTTCGGAAACGTGTGCGTGGATCGAGATAGGTTAGAGTGGGGGTGTACCGTATAACACATGCATTACTAAGGAATGGAGATTTCGTGTGTGTTTATCTGGGGAGGGGGAGGTGGAGAAAAGAGATGAGAATTTTAGATATAGGGGTAGGGTGAGAAAGGCTTTTAGGGTAGGGTGGAGAAAGCACAAGAGGAAAAATACAATACGCCTATCGTAGGATCGAAGCTATGCACCTATAGGTGCTCTGGTGGCAGACGGTAAAGAAGAGCGGGAAAAAGTTGGAGGAATAAGAACTAGAAAGAAAAAACGAAAGGAATATAGGGGTCAAAGAAGATACTTTTTTAAAGGCAGAAGAGAGAGCGATAGGAGGCGTTTGAGAAGATAAGTAGGATAGTAAATGGGAGGGCAAGAGGAGGGATGAAGATAGGTGGAGGCGTAGCAAACGGAAAGATAGGTCACAATGGCGGAAGATCAGCTAAAATGATAGGTATCGTGTAACAAGGTTAAGAGATTTAAAAGAAATGGAAAGCCAGTTATTTTTTTAGAGGGAAGCTGGGCTTTATAAAATAACAGTTATGAGGAACGAAAAACAGCCAAGAGAAAACGGGAGGAAAAAGGGCAAAAGATGGGTTTTTCGGAGAGAGAGAGAGCGGATAATGCTTAGAAGAAGGTAGAATGGGAGATTTAAGGAAGAGAGAATAGGTTTGTAAGAGAGAGAGAGATGGGGCAGGAGTGAGAGGACATAGTTTGAAAAACGTAAAAAAGATAGAGAGAGAAGAGGGAAAGAGTGATAGGAAAGCTGGAATGGAGTTTGTGGTCAGACAGAGAGAGGAAGAGAAAGAGAAGAAAAAGATAAAGCGAGGGATATCCGAGTAACTTGGATACTCGCACCTGTACCGCAATCGGACTATCCTTTTTTGTTCCTGGAAATGGAGAGAGAGAGAGAGAGAGACTGAGAGGAAAAGAGAGAGCTGACCAGATGTGGAAGGAATCGTGATTCCAGCAGGGAAGGGAGACAGAGAAAGAGGAGAGAGGGAGGAGTGAAGGAGAGAATTGAAGTGAGAGAGAGAGGATGAGTGTAGGGTGGGGGAGAATATCCAACCCCACATGCTGCGGGCGGAGGAAAGGAAGGTTCTAGCAAATTTTCCTCGCCCTCTTACTGTCAATATGGGAGGAGCGAGGAAAATGGATAGATGAGACAGTAGAACTGCGATAGAGAGAGAAAGTGGGGAAAGAGGGAGGATGGGACGACTCTCATCCACTCTCTCTATCTCACTCTCTCTTTTGTGTTCTTCGCCCAGAATTCCCCACGCGATCTTACAAAAAGGGCGTTTTCCTGTTATAGGATTTGGCCCAAATACACATGATGAAAATATTATACATTTCTCTTTGATATAACTTTCAAGGCCCCTATTGGATGGAGGGATTTACACGGAAGTATATCCCGTTCGGTGGAGTTGAAGAAAAATGCCACAGAAATTTTCCAGGGAGTTGAATGAATGCGAGTTTGTTATGTATATATACATTTCATGCTTCCAAAGGACTATGTTTTTGTCGCGTGCTAGTTAGTTTTAATATTTGTTGAAAGGATATACCTTCTGTGTTAAGATGGAGGAAATTGTGTTCATAAACAAATTCAAATAATTTCTGCAAGAATGAGGGACCTGAATTGATTCTATATGCACGCGAAAAATAATAAAAGCGTCTGTTTCAAAAAATCAAAACAAACACGCTCATAGAATAAAAACGCAAAATGTTTTCAATTTTTTTAAGGGAACCGAATTAATTTCACAAAGGAACGGAAGGACTTTTGAAGAAAAAACACACTGAGGGGAATGAATATTTCACATTTGGCGAAATCGAAAAAAGGGAGGGAAAAGGGAGAAAATGGCAAATATTGGTCACTTTTGGAATAATGCGCCGATAAAAAAGAATAAAATTACACGCTTGTTACATTATACCCCTAAAGCTTGTAAGCTGGATCTAAAAGAACAAGAGGATATATAAAGTCCTTCTCTAAAAATATAAGTTCGTAGCATAGAGATGCCACTAAGAGGATTAGAAAGGGTCAAGGGATATTAAATCAGTTGAAATATAGGCAGAGAGTTTTGGTTGTATATAGTGGACGGAAGCTTGGAACAAATTTTCCCTTCACTCATTTTCCTCTTTCTTCATCTAACTTCCCCTTCTTCATTCTCTTTCTCTACCTTTCTCCATGCATGCATGTTTTGAATGCCCAAATCCATTCGGCGTAACGTTAGAGATATTTACGATTTCGGCAGAAGCTTTGGTTTTCCTCTGATCTTCCATAATCCAAAATTCCAACGCAAACAACCCTTTTAGAGCCTTGTGTAAGCCGTACCGTTTAGATCGTGAGACTTTGTTTTGTTTGGTTCGCATCGCTGAAATCCTTCTTAAGCTATCGTTTGACCAGCATTATTAAAAGGTATTTGCTGTTTGCTATATTTCTCGAGCTGTGTCAACGGGAAATCAGTTCCAGAAGTTATTTCATAATGCTATCGTTTTAAGGACGACAGCGAAATTTCTCGTTGATACGCCCGGGAAATGGCGATAGAGACATGGCTACATCGACTGCATCTTTTGAAAGTAATGGGTTTTTGGATATGTATGATAAGGATGAAAAGCAAATTTTATCCCTTTGAGAAGTAAAATCATGTTAAATTATAATTCTAAAAGTTTAATATATGAAAAATTAAAAAAATTAAAAAAAATTAAAATAATTTCAAAGAATTTCCACAAAACAAAAAAATCGTTTGTGTAGATCATACAGTTGAAAACTATTTAGGCAGGTGTTAGAATTTTATTTTACCTCTCCAACACTCAAAACACCTTATCAATACTTGAATGAATTTTCCATTTACCTGAGGAATTAATACATTATGATTCCTAACTTGTCGAGTAAATTAGCAGTTACAAGTTAATAAAATAAACAAATTACAGCTTTTGCCGGAAAAAAGAATTCTTTAAAATAATGAAACGAAATAAATTAAATATAAACGGAACATCTTGCCTTGCGGAAGAAAGAGAGAGGGGAGAGAGGAAGGAAGTCATCGCGAGAAAAAAATAGAATAACGAATAGTAAAAATTAAGTGGACTAGTGAATGCAACACGTTGACGCCTTTGCTGGGAATCTCGGCTAAAGAAGAATTTAATATTTTTTTTTTGGAAATAAAATCTCGCCTCACGCTCTCCCGTTTCCCTCACGTACGAAGAAATTCCCGCGATTTTCACTTTTTTTATTCCGGGAGAGTTTTAAGTTATTCATTTTCATCCGAATCGCCCTCATTCCTCAACCATCCTCCCTTAGAAACCGTACCTCACACCCGAGCGCAGTTTACCAAATTTTTAACATCCCTCCCCTCTCCAACGCATCCGGGCTAAAAGAAAAAATAAACGGGTTTTTTTATAAACCTTACTTTCGTAACGTTCCATTCTTTCCGTAAACTCGACCTGTTAGCCTCTCACTCCTCCATACACATGCGCACACACGCACACATACACCCTCTTCCCTCTACGCTTCTACCCCATCTTCTATCTCTTCTTTTCTTCTCTTTCTTTTTCCGCCCCTTTCCAAATTTCCCACGCCACCTTACGCCACGACGAAAACACCCGCGAGGAGGTGGTGGGGGAAGTAAGGGGGAGAAGGAGGTGTCTCAAGGATATTGTAGACCGAAAGATGGGAGGGGGGGATCCAAGGTGTATGCCGAGAAAGGAGGAGTGGGAGAGGGAGAAAAAGATGGCGCGGGCTCCCTTTGAATATTCCGCCAAGGCAAAGCCATACTCCAGTCCTTCGGCACGAAATTGAATTTCAAACATACATGGAGGTAGCGATGTTCTTGCGAGGTCAGGGCTGTTTGTTGGAGAATGGGAGGGAGAGAAGAAATGGATTCTCCAGTGGGCGGGGTAAAACGAAAATGGAGAGAGGATAGGAGTGAGAGAGACATTCGAGTGTAGGAGAGAGAGAGAGAAGAGAGAGGAGGGAGGAAAGCAAGCAGTGGAAACCGAGCAGAAAAATGTTTGAAAAGAGAGAGAGTGAGAGATTGGAAAGGACTGGTAGGAGTCTGAAGAAAAAAAGGTGGCATAAATGTAAATTAAGCATGACATAAGGAAAAACAAGAAATGAGGTGGATTCTTGAGAATATTGAGAGAGTAAGAAGGAAAAACAAAAGGTTGGGGTAAATTTCTGCAGAGCTCTTTTTCTGCCTTATTTTTTCTTTCTTTCGGCGCCTTATCTCCAGATTGCAGACTTGAAGGCAGACGGTTTTTGCATTTCCCCCTGGAAGCGCCTTCGGGAAATATATGAAGGAAGGGAGAGTTGACACTTTCCCGGTGCAAAAATCGTGATTTATTGGAATGCGATGTGCATTTCTACGCATTATGGCCTAACGCTTACGTGAGATGGTAGTTTTATTCCAAGAATAAACGTATTAACAGCTAAGAGCGAAAGAAGCCAATTATTTGGAGCTAAATGTCTGCAAGCCTTTGGTAACTGGCAACTATATAGTTACAAAATTAATAAAAAATTAAATCAAAATGTGTTCCGTTTCAATAAATTTATTTACATATGAAATTTGTATTTCATTTCTGTGAGAGGCACGGACATGAAAATCATTTCTAAGAGTTAAATAATATTTAACATCTCCTTCTCTCAAAATTCGGCAATTTTATCATTTTTAACTACAAGTGCTCTTGGGTCTATGTGATGAAAAGATCTTTAAAAATCTCCTGTTTCTTACTCATGATCGGATAAGTAAATACGCTAACAGACTCAAACCAAGTTAACGAGTTATTTAAATAAGATAGTAAAATTAATCATTAAAATGCGACTTGATCTGTTCTTTAAAATATATCTCGAGCAAAAACGTTAGCTTTATTTTTATCCATAAAAACGGAGACTTGATATCTTCGTTAACATAGAATTTACATTACGTTAAAATATATTCAGTTAATCGCCGCGATCAAGTTCACTATCCTTCACCATGAAATTATATGGCGTTAATGCTTAATAACGGAGGAGCATTTCCGCATGCTAGCGAAGGCAAAATATGCTTTCACAGCTTTACTAGCCTCAGAGACGGAAACCTCATTTTAGAATTGCGGAATAATGCATTTCATTTAGCACCTTCACTGTTGGGAGGACTACCCTGATTACAGGGCGTTTACGGCCACTCCTTTTCTCTCGCCAAGTTAATTTCCACGCTCGCGTAATCTCTCGCAAAAGGACGTCATTTGCTCGAATATGTATCCCGCAATATTATTTCTATTATCAATTCCTAAACAATCATTTACGTTATGATAAATATAGCAGGATTGATGAAATAGCAGATGTGTTGATTAAAAAGTGTATTACAGTAAATACCTCTTGAAAATATTAAAATAACAGTTTTGGTTCGTATCCATCCTGGAAGACCCTTAAAACTGGTTATATAGGAAAAGTATTCCATCGTTGTTTGAGAACGCATTTCATTTTTTGCTCGAATAAAAAAAGCCAGGAATCCCAATGAAATGACCATTGAAATTCAGAGTTCGAGTTAAACAGAAACAGAAAACCCATAAAACTCAATCAAATGTACTCACGTATGTCAAGGCCGTTGGCTGCTCTCACGACCATGGACACGGTCACCAACAGGAAGAGGGCGGCCGCTCTTCCAGTGGGTCGAGAGATACCTTTGGGTCGGAACATTCCGAAGGCGTCACCTTTCCAGTCCATAGCGGCGAGTGTAGTGTGAAGCCGTAGGAGGCGCCTAATGATCAGCACCTCTTCCGCGGATAGCGGTTATGGGATTGGGCCATCGATACAGCGATGGTGGTTCATTTACCTGAAATGAGAATAAACGAAGAAAATATAGCCAATGTGATTCAGAGCGGGGTTTTCCATATCTTTATCAGATAGGCAAGTGACGCAGGTACGCGTGGAAAAATCTTATTTTATGTAATGTAATTTATTAACGAATTTTCCATATTCTTAATCCCGCTAAATCGATAAGAGACTGATGTTGGATTTTATTTACTAATTGCTGTTATATATATAAAAACTTTTATATTAATTTCCCTGTATGAATATGAATTCCTTAAATACTCATGAATATATCAGAAATGTTTAATTTATCAGAACGTATATATTTTTTCATGGTTTTAAATAGCTTCTTTACACACGACGAAAGTTTTTTAGAAAAAATGTTGTTTTAATAAAATGCCTATTTAACCTTAGAGAAGAGCATCAATTTCGATTATCAACTTCTCGTAGCGCGAAATAAGAAAGAAATGCAGCATTTCATTTGTGTCATATATGCTTATTGAATTATTCTTATTGTTAGTATACCGTAAAATTTATTAAGTAATCAGACATATTTAGAATCCTATTGACGGAAAATAATCTAAAATTGTATTTTTACATTTAAATTAAGAATACAGCGTCAGAAGAATGCATCAAAAGAATGTTCCAAGTAAGAAATTAAAAAATTCTTTGTTTGTTCAGAAAAATACCATTCAGAGAGCTTTGATTCTGTATCCACCTTAAGCTTTGCAGCCACGTTAAATGCTCAGCATCGATTCTGCTATATAATAGATTAAAAAAATATTTTAGTCATTGGTCCTGAAATACCATTCTTAACATTTTTAATAGTTTTGTCATTGCCTATGCCATATAATCAATGAACTCTCATTTTTTTGGACAAGAGGGAGGAGAATCGTAATCCTAAGTTCCTAGATGATTTTCCTCTTGCCTACGCGCAAATGGGTATCTAAAAGGTAGTACAATGAATAGCCGATAGGAAGGGAGGAGAGAAACCTAGGGCAGGCTTTTAGCCTGTTCTTAACGACGAGTACCAAGGGGGCCAACGGCTTAACGTCCCTTCCGACGGACGGAGTGTTGATTTGAACGCGCTCCTCTTATTTTCTTTTCCTCATTGGCTCGTCCTCATCTTCTTAGTCCCAACACGCACGAATTGGGGGCCGGGCATCCTCAGAAAAATTCCCACAGGATTCGAATCGGGTGTCGCTTTAGTTTGCCACTACACCACCGGCTCCATCCTTACTCTCATTACTCAAACTCGTGTGTAATAATAGGAAGAAAGCAGTAACGGGAATATCTAAGAGCATCCGGTGACGAATGGCATTTTCTTATGAAATAACGAGTGGTTACATCTCTCTTCCTCTCTCTGTCCTCCTCTTGCAAAAAATAACCCTCCTCTCCTTGAAATTTGAAGGAAGAGGGAGGATGAGGGAGAATTGGTGGGGGGAGGGTTGCGTAACCGTGGTGGTCCTAGATGACACTGCCACCTATCTTCGGGAAGGAGAAAAGATTGAGATCGATGCGGGGGATCACGACTCGTGTTTTGGGTCGAGATTGGCCACTCACTCTCCGGCTCAACTGGAAAGGGGACGCGATTAATTTTAAGACTCCCACGGTCTATTCCGCTATAAATCATGCCCCTTTTAGTGGGAGGAGGGCGAGAGGAAATAAAATCGTTCCGATTACACCACCTGAATGAGGGAATTCTTTCTAACGTGAAATGGAATATGCTGGATTGATTTCAAAGCGTGAAAGTTTAACTCGCCAATTTAGATAATCTTACGCTTGAGGGAGTATGAATGAAACGAATACCTTCTATACTCAACTTTCCTTTGGTTATTAATTTTAATATATTAGTTCTCAAATGCGAAATATGATAAAAATTATATCTTCAGATTAAACAGCATCAGATAATATATTTAGTGATTTATTTTATAGTTTTTATTTTTTATCATTACAAAATATATTCTATTTCATTTTCTTTATTACATTTGCACACCTCTTTGGTATCTTTCAAAAATAATTAATAATATTTGGTGAACTAATAATATATGGATAGATATTAATTAGGCTAGTAGGTTTTTCTGAAACATTTTCGCATTAGTTGCCTGATTATTTTGGATAAAAAAGATAATTTCTTTAAAACGCGGATACGATAAGAATTTAGCCTTTCATTCACAATTTTCCCGTATAAATCTATTGTCAGTAGAATCGAATATGACTTCTCGGGGTTTGCAACTTACAGACGGAAACAATCTAAAGAAAAATGCGTAATACTCACGGTAAGTAAGTAACCGTAAAAATGCGAAAGGAATTGCACCCCATGTATCAGTTTCTCTTTAAAAAATAACAAAATAAAAGCCTTTGACGCGTAATACCCCCCTGCCCCACGTGTTACGCCTCGCACATGTACTACGGATGAGGTAACGGATGATAGCCAATCGTTTCAGCGATCGTACGTATTGCATGCTCGTCCCAGACGCTAGAGGGAAAACAGCGTGATAGATGCATGGAATGCTAGTAATTTTTTCCGCCATTGGTAGAGTGACGAAGCTTTCCTCCGACGGATAAATATTAAAAAAAAACTAGGTAGCAACCCAAGGTTTAGGTCTTCGAACCTATTACGTGGGCACGGTCAACCCAACCCCCAATCCCCCATCTCATTCTGCACGTCCAATTTTTCTCCTTCGGAGAGTACAAAACCCATACCCAAACTCCTATTGTCCACACACATGCATACACACACACACACACGCCTCTCTCTGTGCCATCCCTTCACAATTCTGGCCTCTAAACCTCCCATCGAGCATCATCAATTTCCATTGCTATGACAAACGATCCCAGCCTCCAAACACAATAAATCTGTCCCCTCTCTGCTCACTCTGCCCCCCGCACGGGTTCACAGGAAATGCACCTAAACCTCCTCCTCCCACACCCTACCTCATTTCCCGCCCCTTCTACTGGCATCCTCCTTCCAGGCCGGACATCCTTACCCCTCTACCTCTCTCCCTTCCTACCCCATCTCTCTCTCTCTCCATCCCTCACTCTCTCTTTCTCTCCTCCTTTCAAAATGCCTTTTTTCGCGTATCCTTCTTTCCAGCTTCGCTGGTCCATCTCATCCCCTACGACCACCCGTCAGCTTCCTCCTTGGGGCTGAAGGGATATCCTGGGTCTCCAAGAGAGCCTCTATACGTCACCGGCTTGGCTTTCAAGCCCTCCGAGACCTTTGGGGTTAAAGAGAGGGGGGATTGGCTTAAAAGTGTAGCGGTGAGTAGTAGGGAACGGGCTGTATGTGGTCGGGCGACGAGGTAGGAGGAGAATGATGAGTAAGAGGGAGATAAGGGCGGGTGCGGTCGGGAGTGAGTGGATCGGAAGGACGAGAGAGGAGGTTTCGGGAGTGACAAGGGGTGGGAGGAGAAACGACGTTGTGGGAAGGGATCAGAGAGGAGGGAGAAGGGATCGGAGGAAAATAAAACAGGTATAGGTGCGATCGGGGGGGGGGAGGTGGATTGGGTATAAGGGGGTGAGTGAGATTCAGGCGGTATTGCGTTAAGGGAGAAAGATGGCATCGGAATGATACTGAATGGGAGAGGAGGACGGCTGGAGTTTGATATTGTTTTTCATTCCCTACTGGTTTTCATTACTCCATTCTGTCTAAAGGGCAATTTTTCGCATGTATGTAGCTAAAAAATGGGCAAGATAAATCATGAGATCAGATCGTAACTTGGGAAGTTTTTGGAAGGAATGAGAAAATATCTCCTTCGAGAATCTATATATTAATAGCGTAAAAAATGATGTTTTTAAAGCAAAGGTAAAAGCCACCTTAACGTGTGATGCATCAAATTAAACGTTTCGACCTGCAGATTTGCAGGAAAATTATAAAATTGAAACCGGTGATACCGTTGGCGAGGGTATCGCGACTTCTCGCCACAGAAAATTCGTCACTGCGACATCATAGATGACAATTGGAACCTGCGACATTTCATCACATTTTCAAAATGGTAACAGCGACAACTCCTCACACATTTAAATTCAAACCAGCGACATTTCGTCACACAATATATTTGGTAACAGCGACATTTGGCCACACACTAAAATTGGTACCAGCGACTTGTCGTCATGGGAAATAATTGGCAACTGCGACTTTACGTCACAAAATTATTTTTGTCACAAATTACTTTCCGTCATACGTTACGTTTGTGGATTCTGTCTGGGAACATAGGCTTCATGTGTGTCAAAGTACTCGGGACGATCCGTATGTTGAAATTTTATGTATATCTAACAAGTTTAATTGAAACCGGCGGGGGAGGATAAGGGGGGGATAGAGGTTTCTTTCCGAGAACATGGGCTTTATGGGTATCAAAGTACTCTGGACGATACGCATGCTGGAAATTTAATTATGATATATTAGAAAATATTTAGCAGAAGCGATAAGAATGGGTGAATTCAATTTCCAATGAAATAACGTTTCATTATACTTTCATTAATACTTAGCCCTTTCGTGTTTCTGAATAAAGACATTATCATATATCACATATATTATATCAGAAACATTGTTGAATAAGCTGCAATGGCTTTTAATTTATGTTACAGGTGCAAAATGTCATGGGTGACGTAATGTCGTAGGTACCAAATGTCGCCTCTGACAAAATGTCTTGTGTACCAAATGCCGCTTGTTTCGAAATATCGTAGGTACTAATTGTCACCTGCGACGAGATATCGTAGGTACCAAAAGTCGTATGTGACGAAATGACGCAGGTACCAATTGACCCTATGACCAAATAAGTTCCTATAAACATGTGTCCGAATCTCCATGGTTACTGAGCTATGGTAACCGAAAGATTTTTTTCCGCACTCCACACGGTATCCTAGAAACCATGTCATAGCGTCTTCCCATTTTTGAGGGGAGATGAAACTTTGGACAAAGTTGCATTAGATTTGTACCAATGCTTGGCTGTAGTTACATTAACCATATTTGGGGCTGTCTCCTTGGTAACGCCACTAATCTTACGTAAATGCCCCCAAGAAAATTGATTTTTCGACGGTATCTTTTTTCTTTATGGAGATACGCGAAAACAAGTGGTTAGTAAGTCTTTTACACAGCATGACCTTTCCCAATAGGGCTCAACTAAATTTCTGAGTGGATTATTTCAAGATAAATTGCGTTTGAAATTATGCGCGCCAAGTAACAAATTACTTCTCGTGCGATTTAATAACATTGCTTAAGAATAGTAATTCATAATAAGTTCAAAAATGATACTTAAATAACATCGTGACTACAAATATGATTGAATTTAAAACGGAATCAAATTTAAATTTAACATGGTCTTGATTATAAGAAATGCCAATGTGCGGAATCTGAAAAATGTCTGTTTTCTGTCATTATTCCATTTTAAGGAATATTTTTCAGATTCCGCATTTTGACAATTCTTATAATCAAGACCATCTTAAATTTAAATTTGATTCCGTGTTAAATTCAATCA
The DNA here is from genome assembly GCA_028673005.1 of Tanypteryx hageni. Taxonomy (NCBI): domain Eukaryota; kingdom Metazoa; phylum Arthropoda; class Insecta; order Odonata; family Petaluridae; genus Tanypteryx; species Tanypteryx hageni. The sequence continues at coordinate 159,124,306 of CM054112.1, forward strand.
TATTTGTAGCCTCGATTTTATTTGAGTATCATTTTTTAACTTATAATTAAATACTATTCTTAAGCATTGTTATAATATCGCACGAGAAGTGATTCCTTACTTGGCGCGCAAACCAGATAATCAAGGCCTGAGTGAATGTTACGAAATAATGTAAAAATGTTCTTTGCACAAGAACTGAACGATTGCTTGTCATAGTGTTTCAAAATACCTTGAGATTGATGGGGAGTTCAAAAAGCGACGTATACTCTTAAAGCAGGGGTTCTCAACATGTGTTACGCGTTACCACAAGTGGTACGTTAGCCAGTGCAATGTGGTACGCGAAAAAAAAATAAAAAAAACATGGTTTTGCCTATAGCTTAAAATTATATACATAATATCCTTATTGTGTCCGTTGGTTGGTCCGTTGGTCCGTCTATACAAATCCCAATAAGACAACACTTAAAAATCCCTTTTTTTCACTCGAGGGCTTTTTTTCTTTCGTAAAAATATATTAGAAGTAATTTACCTACGATCTTCGGACAGAAACCATTTTAAAGAAAAATAAACAGATTTTCATTCTTATCGTCGATTTTTACTTTTGCTTCGAAATCGCTCAAGTTATACGTTCAAATCATAGTTATTGGAGAAATTTAAGGTTTTTAAGGATATTGTGGTCTTGTCTACAGTGTCATTGTTAAACCTCGAGATTGTGTTGCCGCTCTTGTACTATATGCATAAAGAAAGAGTGCTTTGAACGCTTTAGTACGAGAGAGAAGGCGTCCTAATATTTTATAACTAAAATCGTGTTTTTCATTTATTTCTTTTCAGTTAACGTCATTTTGTAATTTTTGGTAATTAACTATTTTTATAATTATTTTCATAGTTTTTTGTAGTGCATTTTATAATTTACCGGAGTTATAAATTCGCATCGCATATATGATTCGCGCAAAAAGCCATTCCTTAACATGCAGACCTTTTTCGTTTTCATTTTAAAATATTTCAAGGATGAGGTATTTAACTTAGTCATGAAGAGAAGAGAAGAATTCAAATTTCATTCGTAAATCCCCAAAAATTACGTTTTAATAAGACTTTTTCACATTTTTACACATTTTATTTAATTTGGCAACTGTTTTTTCAATTGTTGAATTCTATTCTTGGCCTCATAATAAATGCACCAATTTAGTGCTTTAACACGGGTCAGACTTTTATACATGGGTATGACTTATTTACTGAATCTATTAAGTAATGGAGAAAGAGGAAGAGAAGAGAGCATTTGTGTAGGATTACAAGGAGCCGCAGTACAAAAATATAGATAATATATTATAATTGATTACAAAATATTTGGGTAATCCTTTAGCCTCTCTGATAATAATTATTTAAACAATATAATTAAAACAAAGATAACTTTAAAAAACAGTGATTATATTGTGCATGAAAGCCAAACCAGATCAAAGCATATCCTACTGATATCTCATATCGATATAAATTTTTTGGAATACTCTTATGATAATCCTGTCATATTTGACGGGCAATTACGCTAGTATTGTTATAGTATATTTACCGAATTCAATTAAAAATTTACATGTACGATTTTTGGCACATTACATTATTATAAATGAATTTAAATTTATTTAAATTGCCGTCAATATCACTATGGTGTTACGCGAACATTTTCGTTTTAGATATGGTGGTACGAAAAAACAAAGGGATGGGAACCCCTACTCTAAAGTATTACTTAATATTACGCACAGTCCGTTTTTCATTTATAACTAGTGACGGACGACCCGTCAAAAAATGACGGGATGATAATAGAAATCTAAAAATAGAAATTCGAGTTTGAAAATTTTCTCCTGAAAAGCAAAGCGAAAAAAAAAACTTTTTTTAAAATTTCTCAAACTAAAACTTCTTTAATTGTTTATTTTTGGCAAAACCTGTTTGAAGATTTAATGATTAGTGTAACAGCTGTTTTAAAACGACGTTTTTTGTAAATGTGCGATCCTCGACTGGAATTAATTTTCCATGTTATGGTGTGTTGTGAATATGGACTTTTAAATTTTCATGATTTCTACATCGTGTCAATTTTATGCATGCATAAGAAAGCATACAATAATGAGGATCTTGAGCTCAACAATCTGTTCTGTCGTCATGGGAACCTTTCACAAAAACGCAATATTTTCATGAAATTTTGAATTTTTATGCAAAGTTCGAGCGATTTCGAACCGAAAGCAAAAATAGACGATAAGAATAAAAATTGTTGTTTATTTTCCTTTCAAGTGACTTTTATTTTAAGATCGTAGGTTAATTACTTCTAATTTAATTTTGCAAAAGAATAAAACCCTGCAGGTCGAAAAATCGATTTCCACGGGTTATGTTATGGGGAATGTATCACCAGCCATGGACCAACTCTGGACGTTTTTCGTTACCTTTTCTTCGTTAGAGCGTTTTTACTTTTGGGCAGACCATTTCCGCCAAATTTCATTGTTATATGTACATATTTGATCAAGTTATTCGTCTTTTAATGTATTTTGACCACCAGTTACGAACGAACGAACGAACGAACCTGGGATTTTATTGTATTTGGATTTTAGAATACGTGATATTTGCCCTGCCAAAAATTGTCATTTAAATTATTAATCAAAATTCTCCTTTCCTACAACATATAATTTACTTTCACTGGCTTTTTCTTTCATAAAATAAGTCAAACGGCAGTTAGGAACATAGATTATACGATATATAATATAATACTAGCAACACTATGAATATCATCCGACTACGGAAAGGCGGATTCCGCGTAGAATTCCTCCGCGGTAACTTTCATTATTCCGTAACAAATAAGTTTTGTCGGTTTGTTAAACTTGCGCCCGGGACCTCTAGTGGCGCTATCTTTCTCTCTTCAAGCGCGAATGACACGGGTGTTTAAGACAGTAGTCCCCAACCTATTTCTTCTGGGGCCAAAAATTCGTAAAAAATACTGACTGACGGTCCAGGATAGCATTCTAAGTTAAGTTAATAATTGAATTGATAATTTCAGCATTATACGAGCTTATAAAGCTTCAATTAAGGTATTAGGTCTTAGGATGAATAATAGTATTTATTAAAAAATAGTTTTCTACAAATTTACTTGTAAAATTCAAGTTTTAATGATGACACAATTAGTGACTTCCTTGTTGCTGAGTTTTTTCAGATAATGAACTGATTCGTGGAAAAGTATTCATGCAAAGAGCACAGCGCAAGTCATTCTGAGGGTCAAGTCGATACCTATGTCTTGTTTTAACAGTAACAAGTGCCGAAAATACTGTTTCACACAGAAAAGTGGTTGGAAATGGAAGCAAAGCTATATCAGCTTCAGCAGGCAGCACAGGAAAATCTTTAAGCTTACATTATAAACTTCCTAAAGAAACTTTACCAAATTTTTCCTTCAAAACTTGATTGGTTTGAAATCAATTAGTTCTTCTTGAAATGTAATAATGTTCCCGCCAACTTTAGTTGCATCAAATCCAAATGGATTTCGTATCCAACTAGCCTAGATAACGCTCCGTCCTACAAGCGATTTCACGTATCTTATCGTCACGGTCGTTTCTACCTATATACGTTGGTGCTTAAATTACTCCTACAACCTCGTCTTTTAGACATTTTGATCTATATTTCTCCAGAAGCAGCAACCTTGAGTTCAATCTACGATCCTCCAGTGGTACCCAGTTCAAATCCCTCAATAATGAGGTGACGATTTCCTTATGTTCGTACTTTTGTTCTACGAATCTGGCTGCTCTACGCTGTACTCTTTCTAATTGAGTTATATGTCCCTTCTCGTACGGATCCCATAAGCATGAGGCGTATGCCACTTGTGGTCTAACAAGTGATAAGTAACATGTTTCACGTACTATTTCGGTTGTGTTCCGTACTATTCTACCTATGAAAGCCAGTTTCTTGTTGGCCGCGCCTACAACTCGACGAACGTGCATATCCCACGAAAGATCTCGACAAATGGTCACACCTAAATATTTTACATACTCGGTTGCTTGAATATTTATTCCATCTATTTTATACTCGAAACCTACTTCTAGGTTTTTACTTTTCCAGAACGTAACTGCCGCACATTTAGTGTAATTAATTTCAATTTTCCATTCATTGCACCACGCTGAAATGGCTCTTAAGTCTTCACGCAGCGACTGATGGTCCTTCTGGTTTTTATTTCTGTATATAAAACGGTATCGTCGGCAAAAAGTCTAATTTTACTACGAACTACAGAGCAGATATTAATCGCACTGTTATAATAAATTTTTCAAACATAATTTGTTTCCAGCTGTATTTGGCATATAATGCTGAAGACTTCGCGCACCAAAAATGGGCCAAGGCTGGGTACCGTATAAAAGATTAAATGAAGAGGCCAAGAAAAGAGAATAAAAATAAAGGTGAAAGTAGATAAGAAGAAAGAGCGGGAGAGAGAGAAATGCGGGAGAGCGGTCGATGAAGATGAGGTGATCGTCGTTGAGAGAAATGAAGAGATGTGCGGTTAAAGAAAGGGATAACCTTGGGGTCATAGGAGGAAATGAAGGGCTGCGATATGAGGAAAATTGGCGAAGAAAGGGTGACGGCGGCGAAGCATTCCAACCTCCATGGCAACCGTGAGTCGTCCGCTTTTGGCGTAAAACGGTAAAAGTAACCGCACGGACATCCCTGGAATTGAAAGAACCTATCTACGCGTTGACCTCTCTCTCAACCTTGTGTCTGACCCTTTTCGGGGAAAGAGGAGGAGGGGTGGGTTGGAGAGAGTGAGAGGAGAAGAGGTGAGAGAAGGGGAAGAAGGGAGGGAGAGGAGGAGGGGTAGGGAAATGAAGGGAGAAGGAGGAGGAGAGGTATAGGATGTGGCCTCCGATCTGAAGGGTCCAAGCCGCAACGCAGACCATGACAACCTGGCCGAGTACTATCACCACGGCAACCCTTTTTCGCCGCAACCAAGGCATCCATCATATGGATCCTAGAGTCCTTCTCCACGCAGTTCCACTCCGCTACGCGCCACCTCACCTTCCTCCCACCTCCCTCACTCCCCCGCACCTCTACCCCGCTCGAACCCTTCGTCACTTTCTTCCTCCCGCAATAACCCTCCCAGCTGCGTATCCCCTTCACCTCACGCACACCGCCATCGAATCCCTTCTCCTCATTCTCCTCTTTCCCACTTCCTCTCCACAGCCCTGAGCCACCCTCTATCTACGTTCTTGACCCTTCCAGTAGCCCCTGCCTGGATTCCTTGGCTAGAATAACCGACGCGGGAGAAGTCACATTCGTTGCAAATTCTGGCTACGTACCCGAGAGGTTAAAGGTTCTTTCGGCTCCTGCTATTTAAAAAAAGATGTTTGACCGACCACTGACTATGAAAATGAATTAATGATTTAAAGATTTCCTTTAACACTCATGTGGCTTAGAAGTGCTTTCGACCAATTGTGCCGTTATGCACGTACGAACTAAGTGCTGAATAAGCTTCTATGCACGTTGGAATTCAAGAACAAAAATAAAAAAAAACATATCTCAGGTATAGCCTCAACAGGGTTATAAACAAGGTACAAAAGTATACTCCATGAATGGAATACAAAGAGATTTCTTTTTGCGAAATACGTAGGAAACTGTGAACGGTGTAGAAAAATTGGGCGATTCTGGACTTTTTGTCTCCGAAACTATATCTTTTTATTTAGTGATCTCAAGGACATTTTTGTGGTAAATGAAGTCCTCTATCCAAATAACTTTTTAATGCATATCATGCAGATCAGATAAGAGCTAGGGAGAGAAATACATGTTATTTCATTGTTGCTTGACGGATGCCTTTTAACGAGATACGAGTATAAGTTTATTAAATTATTTCTGTAATGTGGAATTTTTATTTGAGGGATGCAGTTCAAAATCACAATTATAAGATAAGTATTAATAAAAATCACTCCTACTTAATTTAATTAAAATCCGTCCAGCGGTTTAAGAGAGGAAAGTTATAACAGACGGACGGATGACACGTGCTCATAAGGCGTTCTGCTACTACCGCTTCGCTGGTAAAGGACGCCTAAAAAGCATAACCATATACTCTTGTTGTGGCTATTGGAGATATCTGAGACATTTTTTTTTAAATGCTTGTTCTTGAAATTTTTCAGTCATCAGACGAGCTACTCTCTAACATATGGCCAAATAAGTTCTTGGTATGACGTTTTATTTGTTAATTCGAAGGGAAAGTCTAATTTACAACTATTGTAGGCTCGTTATTATTTGGAAAGTACGCGTTTAAAAAATATTTTAGACAGTCTCAATTTACCTGTACAAAGTTTCAATCCTGTTTAACGTCAACGCGAGAGCTCAGCCAAAAGACTAGTGTTTCCCAAGCGGTGGTTTGCGAATGCATTGGAGGTTCACGAAATATTAAAAGCGGTTCACCAAAAATATTCGTATTGTAGGATTAGTACTTACGTAGTTCTAATTTATAGAGATATAGTAGTAAATAAAATATCAATCGATTGATAATAGGTAAAAGAAATACTCTCCTGTTTCTTCACATAACTAAGAATTTATTCAACATTGATTATCGAGCTCGTATTAAAGCTGAAAAAATTAAATAACAAGCAATTTAAAAAATATACTTGCCAGAATATCTCCAATAGGCACAACTAGGTTAAAAAACCATATTCGCATTTCGGCTACAAAGCAGCCGCTTCAGTGGTAATTTACCGAAAATATTTTCTAAAAGAAAAGTTCTAGTAATGTAAAAATAATAAAAAAATACATTGTACACATCGAACATCTAAATTAACAATGCAAATATTTTATCGAAAGTAATTTAAATTATCATTCGTCTTTTAAGGTAATGAAAATATATTTTTCAAGTATTCATTTATGAGAAGGCTTAGGTATGAGTCTATCCGCAGTTGCAGTCGTGCTGATATTTGCTTATATTTTGTAATCTCATAGTATTCGTATGACAAACTTCATCGAAGTGTTATTTGAAGAAATATTTATTCACGAGAAATATAAGGATTTAAAATCACAAAGTTTAAGTCATAGTACATATAACATATTTAAAATTGCAACAAAATTAAAAGTTGACTATTCAGTTATGCATGTGATGGATTATTCTGTTTTAAAGGGATGCGTTACTATAATCGTATCAATTATTAGTATTTGATCTTTGACCGAGATCATTAAGCTAGAGTAGTAAAAAATATTTAGTAAATTTTAATAAATAAGATTATGTTGAAAATAAAGGAGTTGGTATTTTAATTGAGTGGTTCGCTGTTCGATAATGTTTGGGAACCACTGACATATGTTAAGGACATGCATATGGTGAGATTTAGATTATCTATACAAGTTTGCCGCAATCGCGCATATCAAGGGATTTCACTAACATAAGACCAAGAGTAAGTTAAAAGAAATTTTAAAATGTATAGAAGCTGCCAACGAAGGCTTCTTGTCCTGTGGACTACTGAACTAAAAAACCATTATGTAATTCCCTCAATACTGATGATGAAACCTATGAGAAAATACTTTGGTTGAAAAGAGATGTTCGCTGCTCTACGTCATTAATTTATTGATGGTGATTATTGTAATGGCGAGATCATTGTCCCTTAAAGCAGCTATATTGAAAAATTACCGGAGCAGGAATACCTTTAGGCACTTTCTCAAATATTTATCGTATTATCTACATTGCAGTAATCGCTACTGTTTAACTGAAGCACCCTCCTATTTTAGATGTTAGCAAATATATATTATGCTGCCAAAAATCCTTTGAAAGGAATAGAACGTTCAGTTAAAAATTTTGTTTAAATTATTTTAAATATAAAATTTGAATATTCATGTTACCATATTATACAAAAAATAAAAGAAAGATGTGCGCTAAACGCTACAGTGTAATTCGATAAATTAAAATCACATTTAGAAACCCCTGCTCGTTTATTTGGCATGGTTTTCTTAGTTTATCACTGCAATAATTTCAACTCATTTTATTTAATAAATCATCATAAAAACATTAAAAAACAAATTTAGAATTATTAACCTTTTTTCTTTTATGCATGATTTTTATGGTTTATTTTGACAGGATCTCATAAATTGCGAAAATAAAGTAAAAAATCAGGCTAGCATCATATACACGTGCCGCATTCAAGATAAAAAGAAAGAATGTGCGAGTGAATGATTATAGGTCGAACTTATTATGGAAGATTATCGAGAAAAGGATTGCGCTTCAAAGTAGTGAAAAAAACAAAATATTTAATGCTCGAAAACTAAAACTGCTTATTAATTATTTACGGGCGGCTGTTACCTGTTTACTTCGAAAAGCTTTTTAAATCACGTTCAACTAGAAAATTCCCCATTTATTTCTCTTCTTCATACGTTACTACATAGAGTTTTGATGTGCGATTTAGATGGGAGATCAATGGAAACTAATTGAGGTCGGATATTGCCGTTATGCAGTTGACTTAGTAAATCGAATAATTGTACTTGATTGGAGAAAATACTCAGCAAAAGAGAAACAATTTGTGAGTTCATTCCCCAACGGAACACAACGGCTAAATCAAATATGGAGTTTGGTGCACTACAGATATAATTAATTAATCTATTCATCCGCGCGATTCCCTCCTTTCGAAAAGGTGAACACAGTTCAAATACACGTAAATTATCCGGAGAATTGCCATTTGCTCTGCTATATGACATTCTCAGCTATGAGAAAAATGCGCAAAAGAAAACAGAGTTAAAATTTAGCATAAAATTAGAATTCGATTATGTAATTTTTAATACATACGTACATATGAGTTTCAACTGATTCACGTGTTTTCGTTTGGTCTAGCTATGTGCTTTATCTAATAGGCCTTATAAACTACATAGTGTATTTACTGGAAACCAGTAAATAATGACGTCCATATAAAAAGGAAATTTGTAGATTAAAGATGGATCATTAAAATTCTCATTCCAAGGAATATAAATTTCCAACATATCCAACAGTAGTTAAAAACTTTCGCGTGCAGGGTTCGTCACTTTCTCCATAGCTATTTTTAAAAAACCTAGCCTTAAAAAAAGGTCCTTTCATGCCTAAGAAAATTCGGAATAACGTCCATACCATCACGGACGAAGAAAAAGATGGAGTTTTCGCCACGCCTTATAGCGTTTTGGTAAATTGTTTAGAGTAGTTTGGGAAATTGACGAATAAGATACTTGGCAGACCACGGGGTTTTAGAACTCCTTCATCACTAATTCATCATCTCGGCTCGATGAACTTTTCATGCAACCGCTGACCCCCACTTACCTCCTACCAAAACCACAACGAAAGGCTTCTGACCACACATCGTTTAGCTTTCTCTCTTCCCTCTCTCTCTCCCTCTTCTCTCTGCTTCTCTCCTCCCACGCTGCCTCCTGCTCTCTTTGCTATCATACCATTAGCGTGGCCCCGACTACTTCCATTGAGCTCCCAGCGGACGCGGATCGTGTCGACCGAGACCTCAGTTTTAAAGGCCGATACACAGCGCTATCGTTTCTAACAGAAATCTATTTCCCGCTGATTTTTTTGCCGGAATTCCGTATATCAAAGCAATTTATTCTTTTACACGTATGTGTTTCAAAACGCCGAAGTTATTCTTGTAGTGATCCAAGAAATTTATTTTATGCACAAATAAAAATTGAAAAAACTGCCAATTTCAATTTCCATTGAAATCCCTGCCAATAAAAAATTAGTTAAAGCCTCGAATATATGAAACAGGTTCAAAAAGTCACAAATTTTTTTTTAGTCAATTATGTGTACATTTGTGATTTTTTGTCTAAATTGCTATTGCTACATCGAAAAATAGTACTTAAAATTATTATTGCATTCATTCATAAACGATGGCATGCAATCCGAAAAGCACTCACTAAACCAGTGTTTTCCAACCTGGGTGCCGCAGCTTATTTTTAGGGGTGCCGCGATAAAATTAGTTTTGAAAATAAATCAATGATTTGAATATATTTATAGGTAATTATGACATTAAATTTATCTGTTAAATTAATTATGGTGTGGTACCAACGAATGTATACATCCAAACGTTGTAATACTCGTTTGTGAAAATAAAATATCCTTTTTTGAAGGCTGCGGTTCCGCGAAATTCTGTTTATCTTTGAAAGGGTGCCATGCCTACAAAAAGTTTGGAAACCACTGCACTATACATTAGGATTTCAGCAGGGTAAAATTATGTAATGTAACAAATCGGTTCTAACAAAGTACCTTTATCAAGAGGTGTTTTAATACGTTTTTGGAAAGAAAGAGATATTATAAAATTAATTTCTTCGTAATAAACAAGTACCGTTTGCAATATGCATGGTTTAATATAATGCAAAAGCTATATAAAAATAAAATTATTTTAATTGGATTTAAATCTAACTAACTGGTGCATTTCCTTAACAGCAATTAAAAGGACAACAAAATTTTAGAGGATTTCTTCCTCTTTACATGTTAGTCTGAATAAGTTGCTTATAAGCATATTAAAATATACTCGAGTACTTAACTCTTTTAATACACCTTTTCGTTAATATCGTATTCGTAGGAGCGAGCTTAAATTGTGAGAAGGAGTGAGCCTTATAGAACAATACGAACGAATTAACAAAGTAACTTAGTTTACTTAAATTTCAAGATGGCTATTCGGACATAAAGGTTAAAATAAGACCGCTGCAATAAATAGAGAATATGTATATGTGTGTGTGTGTGCTTACGGAAGAGGAAAGGTAAATGGGATAAATGGATAGCAACATGTTGTTGGGATAAGGAAGCCCAGTGAGCACTCACGAATAAGATGACTTCAGGTTGGCGAGCTGCTATATATATGCTGTTATATATATATATATATATATATATATATATATATATATATATAAACTTAAGAAAAAGGAAAGGTAGTCATGGGGGTGGCAACAAGGTGTTAACGGGAGTCCAGTGGACATATACCAAGTTTAGGATTAAGTTGGCAAGCTGCTGGAGTCGTCGAAGAGACACGTAAAAAAATACACAGAAACGAAATCTTTTTAGGCATATATATATATTAGTTAAATAAATCCTTTTTGATACACTCATTCCTTCCCTGAGGAAATAAAATTCACTTAGGTAAATAGGACGGTAATTGGAACAGAAGGTGAAAGGATTTTCCTTAAGTATTGGGATAACAGAGGCTCTTCCGGAGAGAGAGAGAGAGCGAACTAAATCGAGCCGAGAGGATGAAAAACACAAAAAGAAGAGTATGAGAGGTTTGAGAGAGAGATAAAGAGAGAAAGGAAAAGAGAGTGGGAGAGTAAGCAAAGAGTAAGAGTTAGAGGAGAGGAAAAGCAGGAGAAATACAGGATGAGGTGGCTAAGGGTCAGGACTGCTGAGAGGATGAGGAAGACCTGAAGGGCAAGAGGTGGGCGTAAGAGGGCAGTGCGGCTGTGTATTGAAGGGTTTGGAAGAAGAGGAGGATAACAGTAGTTTGGGTGAGGTGGAGGAGGAGGAGTCGGCTGAGTAAGGATACCTCTCCTTCACCAATCCTTAACCCCCGAAGGAGGAAGGAAGTGAGAGGGAAGAGGAAGGTGGGATGAAGTCTTCTCTTATGGCAGGTGGAGGCGAATCAGGGAAGAAAGTCTCGGGTTATTTGGGGGAAAGGGAGGTTTAAGAGTGGCGAGGGATGGGAGGAAGAAAAGGGTTTGGTTTGGGGGGAGAGAGAGAGAGAGAGAGAGGGATGGGTGAGGGAAATCCACCAGAGAGAGTGAGGCTGAAGGGCAGAGCGTGATGAAGAGAGGGGAGAGCAGTTAGGGAGAGGAAAAAAGCAAAGGAAGGAGGAGCGAGGGGGGAATCGAGAAAGGAAAGAGAATGGAGAAAAAATAAAAGATTTTTGCGCCTTAATTGCACCACTTCAAACATTCAAGCTCTTCTCTTTTTGTATCCCTCCCTCGCTCCCCCCTCTCTCTCTCCCATCTCCTCCCTTTCTCCCTTCTTCCATCCTTACCACTCCGCTTTCCCTTTCAGAGGTATTATTACGGGGTCGGTAATAATTCAAGAAGCTCCGTTTGAGCGTAATTGCGAGTGGGTGGAGAGTGGGGAAGTGGAGGGGGTGGGAGAGAGGAGTGGTGAGAAAGAGAGAGGAGGGTGGAGAAAAAGAGAGAGAGGGGGAGTAAATGGAAAGGGGAAGTGGCGTTGGAGGGGAGGGGAGTTGAAAAGGATAAGATGCCACCCACCATTCTTCTCTCCATTCTACTTCCTCCTTATCCACCGCCACCACATTTAGCTTCCTTCCTTCCACATCGGCTTTCCCGCTTTCTCTCTCTCCGCGCGTTCCTTTCGTTTTTTGTCGCCATTTTTTTTAAGTGGTCTCTTTCCGTCTTTAAACCGGCGAGAAATATTTGAGGATTTCTCGGGCGTGTGCTTGAATATTTAGTTTATTACTCGGAAGTATTTGAGCGAATACGATAGCTGACACAATGTAAAGCAAATCAGCTTAATTTAGGCGCAAAATATTGCGTTTGTCATAGATATCATTACACATTTTAATATAAGCTATCTAGCATGATTGTATTATGTGAACCAATAATAGAATATTTGCTTGACTCTATTGACCTTAACTTGGTGGTATTCCACCTTAAAAACATGACAAAGATAACTTTTACAATATCTGTGTTTATGTAAAAGTTATTTTTGTCGTGCTTTTTAATAGAATATTGTTTTACTAACCATTATGTACCTACTATTTATATACACAAATCAGAATCGATTCACGAATCAAGATATTTAAATAACTATGAAAGTAATATGTGTAACTATTACTGATGCTTCGCGAAGAAAAAATATATCTTCTGGTAAAGGTCGATATCGTTGTAGATGTTTTTGTTTGTAATTTAACAAATCCGACTCAAGTGAAATAAGTAAAAGTTTTGGTCAAATATAATATAAATAGTAGGTTGTCTCTGTTAAAAAACGTCTTTTCATAATAACAATAATTTAAAAAAATGATTTTTAAAATCTGTAGAATTTCTCAGAATACAGAAATGAAATCCATATATAGTAACATCCGGATAATCATTTAATGGTAGATTATGATTATTATTATAACAATAGATTTAGTCAAAGAATTACCGAGATGAAATCATGGTTATGACTCAATTAATGGTTTTGTATAAAACAATAAATATTAAATTATTGAGAAAGCCGTGTAAATATAAGTTTCAAGTACACCGACTTCAGTGCTGATTCATCAATCCAATAATTTCTACCAATTTATAGCTGTTAAAACTATCTAGATTATGAATCCAATAGCTTCACAACGGCAATGTTTGCATCGTTACCTAATCAATGTACTAAATTTCAGATTATATTCGAGCCAGAGAACCGGGAAGAATTTGTTCTTCGGTTATATTGCGTTCAGACATAAATGAACTTATAACATCAAGTTAATATTAGAGTAAGGATTTTTAATCTTTTTACAATGAACTATGTTTACATGGATTCGGAAAATCTGAAAAACTCTTGAAATTTTGGTTGAACACAAATAATTCTTATTAAAATCCTAAAAATAGAAAATAAAAAATATCGTTTCGAGAAATAGGGATTTCGACGAAAAAACACACGACAGCGCCATTAAAATCAATTTAAATACAAATTCAATCTGGAGAGTAATAAAATCGTTTGAGAGCTCCTCGCACATTTCCCCGGCGCGTACGCCCTCTTTCATTGAATCGAGCATTATCGAATACTGCCTCCCGCTCAATTCAGCCGTTCCATCGGCGCGTGCGGGGTCAATAAAGTTTCGCTCTTCCTTTGTTTCGAATTCCCATGCTCTTTTGATTCCCAACTCGTTCGCCCGCTTAACACTACGGTAAACCTACGGAATCCTCTTGTCTACTAGAGGGAGGTAGAGAGAGAGAGAGAGAGAGAGATAGAAAGAGAGAGTGAGATAGAAAGAGAGAGGGAGTAGCTAAGAGAGAAAGAGAGAAGGAGTGAGAGATAGAAAGAGATAGAGAGGAGTTTCTCTCTTTCCTCTCTCCACTCCATAGACCCACTTCTTGTTCCTACCACTTAGCCAATTGCTTTCTCTTCTTCCATCCTCCCCACCCTCCCCAGCCCCAATTCTCACCCCATCTTCTTCCTTTCGCCGCACGGCACCCGAACCGAACTAACTAACCATACGCCTTTCCACTCTGCTCCCAAGGAGTTCAATTATTTTTTTTTAAATACCTCTCGGGTTTAATCAAATTTGGTCTGTGACTACTATTTATATGTTACTCTCCACGTGTGTGGTTCACAGAGGAAGTATTAATTAGGCGAATGAATATCTGACGTATTAAATTTGGTCAAGGCTGTTTTTTAAATGCGTACAATTCTTAATGAAAACATATTCATTACATCTTGCACGCTTCCATTAAATCTACACTTCCGTTAAATAAGTCGCTTTAAATCAATCCAATGGAATTATTGAATTTGTAGAAATGTTATTGTTTGTGGAGTACTAAATAACATTTCGCGATATTTGAAAAAATTAATTTACGAATAAATTGTAAATGAAATAATTTGCAACTCGCAATTAGTCAAGCTCATAAACATGAGGGAGCAACTGCATACTCCGGAAATTTAAAGAATAAATGCGAAATGTGTAACTATATCATCGGCTTCATTTTTAATTTGCGTATATTTGCTTGATCAGATACACAATCTATCAGCAATTGTTTCCGTGTAACATGTATTGCAGTACCTTAAATTACCCTCATCAACCATACGATGCGAAAGTGTACCTAAATCTCATTTGTACCGTGAATAATAATAGTATTTTAAAATCAACGTAGATTCTTTAAATTTTGCTGATCGCTTGAGAAATTCTGTACTGGAATCCCTTCTCGCAATTTTATTTTAAACAAGCTGAAGTACCCGTCCTTCGCACGGGATATTCATCAATGTATCTCCGAAAGGGTCAGAGCTAAAGAAGGGAAGCACCCAAGAGCTGTCTGTAAGTTTATTAACATCCGATAGTCGCGAGTGAATATTGCTTGATTAAGAGAGTGCCTCTTTATAAACTACGTTGCGAGTCTTTGCATCTGGGGCACAGATGAAAAGATCCTTGCTGGAGCAGGCTACGCAGAGTTGTCAGTGCGAGATGCAGCTGGATGTCAAATCAACGCCTGCAATGCGGAGGGTCTGGCCTTGTGACTTGTTAATTGTCATGGCGAAACAAACGGTGTCATGGGAATTCGGGGGATGAAAACCGACTCGCCTTTACCGCACCCTGTTAGAATTACTGCTTCTATCACATATCTATGGAGGGCTTTTACCTGCAGCCTTGTGCTATTACATAGCTTTGGAGCTCTTAGGTTCCGCATGAGCATTATTGGACATCCAACTTTCAAAGTGATTTTATGCGCAGGGAGCACAGGAGCTGTTGTACTATTCAAAAATTCCGCAGAATAGTTCACTGCGTTGCGTCGTCCTGATTGTTTTATAGTCGCCATTTTGTTTAAATATGGCTGCCTGAAATTTTGAATTAGGTCTCGTTATTTATACCACTCAAATTTCATTGAAATAAGTTTAGTTTCCTTTGAGTAATGAAATTAAAAACACTTTTTTCAAAATAAGCCACTATTTTGTTTAAAGATGACGGACTTTGATTTAGAGTAGCCTACGTTTTAAGAGAGTTTAATTTACAACTAATCCTTAAATTTCATTGAAATCCGTTGAACCGTTTTTGCGTAATGCAATAAAAACAATTTTTTTTAAATAAGCCGCCATTTTGTTTCAAAATAACGGATTTAGAGTTAACTAAGTTTTAAGTGGGAAAAATTTACAACTAATCCTCAAATTTCATTGAAATCAGTTCGAACCGTTTTTGCGTGATGCGTGTACAAACAATCAAACTAACAGACTAAATTGCAATTTTACTTATAGAGATTTATCAATAACCTCATGTCTCTCCCTCTCAACCTTTCACCCTGTGGTCCCTATCGCCGGTACGGTTCCTCCATTTCTATATAACTCTCTCTCGATTCCGCTCCAACGGACGCGGCAGGCGCGAAGTGAGCTCGGCGGATTGCGTGTGAAAGCGAAACACGGTCAGGGGCCGTATGAAGAAGATAGAATATGGAAGAGAGAAACGGATGGAAACGCTGTGAGGAATTTCAGAGGGAATTAGAGTAAAATAGTGACTGCGTAGGGAGGAAGGCGGAGAAGTAGGAGAAAGGGTATTGTGGAGGGTTAGCGGAGAGGTTAAATGGGTGATATGGCAAAAATCGGCTGTTGGGAGATGAGAAGGACAAAAGGCGCGATGAAGTAAGGGTAGAATAGAAGGGGAATATAAGGCATAATGTAGGGAAGTGAAAGGTTTAAAAGGTGAGCAGAGCGAGTGAATAAAGAATGATGAAATTGGAGAAAGGCAGGTGAGGGGAGAGAAAGAGAGTGGGAGATAAAGAGCTGAGTAGCGAAGCAGGGATTGAATAAGCAAGAGGGAGTAAGAATAACGCAGAGGAACAAAAGAAGGGGGAGGGAGGGTAGACGAGATTAACTTTAGCAAAGGAATACAGGCGAAGGATGAGAGGGAGAGAAAATGGCGGGTTTAGCTGACGAAATGTAGTAAGAGAGAGGATGTAAAGGACAAAGGAATAAAGCAAAGGAAAGGACACGAGAGGAATAAGACTAAACAAGAAGAAAACGAGAGAGGAAATTAGTGGGGGAGACGAAGAGGGAGAGAGGCAGAAGAAGGGGGTGCGATAAACGGGGAATGGGGACGAGGAAAAGTGGAGAGAAAAGGATCAGGAGGGAAAATCAAAAAAAGTGGAAAAAAAGATAGAAAAGTGGGGAAGGAAAGGGGGAGAAGGCGGGAGAGAGAAAGGAAGCCTTAGAGGTGCGCACGAGAATTCCAATAAGATGTGGGCACTGGACGTATGGCGCGTCAGAGCAGGGCGAATGGCATCGGGGTATAGAAGCCTCCCCTGCAGAGAGAATAAGAGCAAAAAGGCAGCCTATAAGCTACGTGGAAGGGAGAGAAAAAGAGAGACGGGAGAGTTATGCGAAGGCGAGAGGAAGAAAGAACGAAACGAGATGGAGTTATCGGTGTTCTGCATTGCGAGGTCTGTGTGTGGGTGTGAATGGGAAAAGGGAAAAGAGTATTAGGATTGGGTTGGGTTGACGAGGCCGGGGAGTGCAACGACGACGCTGATTATATACCATTCACGGCGTCAAAAGTCTGCGTGCCGTAAAGTGATAGTCATTAGGTGTTGGGAAAGAGTGATGAAGACTAAAGCTGACGGTATGAGCTGTGAAATTCAAACCCGATTCCCACTCACACACACTCTTTTCTATGGCCATCGAAAGCGGCTGCATTGAGGCAAATTGGCCGGGCAGAAAAGCCCGTTCTCTCCCACAACGTCCCATTCACTTTCCATTCCCCTCATCCTCCTCTTCCCAAAAACCTCCCGCGCGCATTTCTTTTATTCGCACGGCCGGAACATGTGGAACGAACGCTCGAGCCGTGAGGTCATTTTTTCCGCCGTTTGTTTAAAAAACATAACGGGAAAGGATCTGGGAAAGTGACAGAGAGCTGTTTTTATGCCGGGTAAATGGGTAAATAATTAGGCCTCATACTGAAGAAAAACCCATTTCGAAATATGACACATGATCAAACGAGTCCATAGAGTGGCGATATTTTCGTTATAATTTGACATCAGCGTGTATAAGGGTTGATGGACTACCATCAAACACACAGTCTTATTTTCCAACTGAAAACTATAGCAGATAATCTCGCAAAACGCGAGTGTTTTTGTGCAGCGGTTTGCGGTTTGGGTAAACAAAACGAAGCCATTTTGTAATTGCCACAGACTGTGCATATTGGAAGTATTTTACGGTGAAATTTATCTTTTTATAAATATAATGGAATAAACAAATAAGTGCATACGCAAAAGGAAGATCGTCTATACCAGGGGTCTCAAACTCACAGCACCCGTGGTACATTTCTGCAGCCCGGGAAGTAAGCTAGTTTACAGTAGGCGGCCAAAACTCAATGTATTTCTTATAAAATACTTCACGTATATCTAAGAAATTTAAGAAGTATTTTAAATTAGAACTTTAAAAATATACTTAGTAAATTTCTCATTCCGATTTATAAAAATAATGCGCAGGTGAGGTATTACGTATGTTCTTACGACTGCAAGCGTATTTCTTGAATGTCCGAAGAGCCAAACCCTCGACACTGAATCTATTACTATTTTTGTAACGAATGGGTTTAAGGCCATATCAAAGGATTTCTTTCTTGTGGAAGGGGAGAGTGAATGTTCAAAGAATATGAAACGGTGTGAGGACTTGGAAAGTATGCTGCCCATCGACTCTGGTACGGTGTCTTTATCAACTATTGATTCGAAATTTTATAATCCAAAATGAGACTGGGGTCGGAGATCAATTTCACTTTCGAACAATCTTGCAATCCCTTGATTTTCAACCCTTTAAATAGACGGATAGGGGTGCATTTCACGAACGCCACTCCCATATCCCTACCGCCTAACTCGTGGAAACGCACGGAATAAGTTTTTAGATGGATGAAGAAGGCCAGTAAAAGCGGTTAATGCCGGCGGCATGTAGAGAGAGAGAAAGAGATCGCAAGATAGGGAGAGAGAGAGAGAGGGGAGGACCGGCGAACGCTGAAAGTTTTAGGCGGCGGAAATGCTCCAGGGGTTTCTGAGTGCAGGAGGGAGAATGGAAAAGGGGTGTGAGATAAGGGAGGGAGTAAACGTCAGAGAGAAAAGGGGAGTGGGAAGAAGGGGTGAAAAAGTATCTCGAGAGAGAGAGAGAGGGGAGGGAAGAGGAAAGCGGAGAATTCGAGGAGAGAGGAAATGAGAAGCTGGAGAAAAAAACTGATGTAATGCAAAAGAGATCGAGAGAGGTATGCGTGCAAATTTAAACGGGAGCGCTGTGTGCAGGCGTTTGGTGGGAAAAGTGGGTTCTTGAAAGTTGTGCGTGAAACTGAGTTAGAGGAATAAGGAATGGAAACATAATGGAGTGACCTCAAAGTGGACGGGGAAGATTTAGCAGCTTCCGC
This sequence comes from Tanypteryx hageni, assembly GCA_028673005.1. Taxonomy (NCBI): domain Eukaryota; kingdom Metazoa; phylum Arthropoda; class Insecta; order Odonata; family Petaluridae; genus Tanypteryx; species Tanypteryx hageni. Next base: position 159,143,310 of record CM054112.1, read on the forward strand.
TGCGGCACACAAAGAGTTTGGATGAATGGAAAATGACAGACCTAGAGAGAGAGAGAGAGAGAGATCGGAACCAGGATGCGGTCAGAATAGTTTGCAGGTTTTCTGTGCGCGAAGCTGCGAGATTCTCATCTTCCTTTTGATAAAGGGAAGTTCAGCACTTGGTGAGCATTTCGAATTGTCGTGCAGGTGAGTAAAATAAAGTTTATGCAGTAATCGGTAATCATATATTTTTTGCATAAAATGGAGAGAAATATAATAAAAACCTTATTGAGATCAAATATCCCCAATAGATGGTCAAATCTACCAAAATCTCCGAAATTCTGCATATGCTCGAGAGAAGTAAGGCTCTCCCAAACTTTACGCATACATCAATGAGCAGTAAATAGAGCCTGTAAACAAAACAACAGATAAAATGCGTGTCCTCCAAAAACTTCTAAATTCGCATTGAGTTGATATGTTCGTTGGCAAAAAGTGTTGCCACGATCCTGAAAAGGGAGAGGTTCTTTACCTGAAAACATGAAAACCCGCATGCGGCTCGCGGGTAGCCGTTCGGTTCCCATTTTTATGGGAAATGTAGTGATTTGGCTGTGGGTACTTTTGTGGAAAGTCTCGATTCCTTCCACTTTATCTTGAATTTCTAGAAAATAAAATGTTAATTATTAATGCTCACGTAAGGTCTGTAACAAATAATCTATAAGGTATATTATATTGTGTTTACGTTTTGAAGGCTAGGTTAAAAAAATATACGTTAATTAAAATTCTTCTAGGTTACCTTTATGATGTGTAATGCTTGTAGTTGGTAGCGACTTCATGTAGTGATTCTATTTTCTTTTTGTATTAAGATACAACGGATGTAGCAACCAAGGAAATTATCTACGACTGTTCTACTGTGCATGAAAAATAATATTCCTATGAAAGTTATTTTTATCTCATTTAGATGAATCACGTCAAATAGGCTGCCTGCAAAACGCATTTCTCCACATTCTTGCCTTCAGTAGCACTTACGCCAATTATTTTGCAAATAAATCTGTTTTAATATTCATTCATTCGTGTTCTGTCTTACGACAGGTCCTACCAATTAATTAATTAATTGGTTTTTGACTAGGGAATATACATACACGGTGTGGTGGTTTCCCGTTGCCTTCCACACCGGACACACACACAGAAGGGAGGAGGGAAACCCGGTGCCGGCATTTGCCTGCTCTTGCGAAGAGGACCAGGGGGGCCAACAGCTTAACGTCCCTTCCGAAGGACGGAACAGCTGAATTTGCGCGGTCTCCTCAAACCACGCAAACAGGGGGCTGGATGACCTTGAGAAAAAGTCCTACTCGCGCAGGATTCGTACCCGATGACTTTTTCAAGCATCGGGCGAGTAGCAGCCAGCGTCCTAACCACTACACCACCGGCACCCCATAATATTATAAATACTTTATTTTCCTGAAAATAATCGAGCTTATTCATAGAAACCATAACAAAACATGCCTCCTTAATTATTGAGTCATATCGATAAGTAAATGTTCTTACTACGACGCAGCTTGACTGTAATCCTAACGACACCTATCTCGCCAATAAGGCCCTGATTCTCCACTGATCGTTTCATTCGTCATATATTATCCGTATTTCAATTTACATAATTTCACTTAAAACAAGGCTACATGAACACGCATTTAGTAACATAGCACATTTTGCATCAATTCCTTTGCAGATAATATATTCACTTTCTCTCTAGCTTTGGACCAATAATATGCACCCTTGGACCGAATGGTAAAATATCCAGAAGGAGCGCCGTATTACTTTCAGAATGGGACATATAGCAATATTTCAAGATTAAATTCGAGGGAAATGGAGGGGGGAGGGCGTGGGCTTACGTAAGCTACCGTAGCGTAAAGACCTTAAGTGTCTTATTCCCCGTCTCTTCAAGATAAGAGACAGATCGAAACAGGCAAGATGACCCACGGGAGTCTTAACAGCCTCATGCCGCGCCATTTTCAATGGAGGAATCGACTTGGCCCAAAAAGAAGACCCTAGGAAATCTAACGCCAGATGCCGCTGCGATCGCGGAGAATGGCGATTCGCTATTTATGGGAAAGAGAAAACAAATAAAGGGTTTGGGAGAACTAAATCCTCTGATCGACTCTTTTCCAGCTCGTTTAGAATTGGTAAAAGCAATATCTACCCGTCTGAATACCTTAGAAAACGTCCATAAATGTAACGAAATAAAATTCATACTGTTAAACCACACAGGATGAATAGTTCTGAAGAGGAACTAATCATGATGAGTGGTGGTTAGTGTGTTTGGCTTCTAATGCCACGGTCATGGGTACGAATCCAGCTAATAGCATAGTCGCATGGGCTCGTCTTTGTAATGGTTGTGATACCAATTTTAAAAGTCTGTTAAGTGCAATTTATGAGTTAGTAAAAATATATTAATAAAATAAATGGTAGGCGTGAACCAAAATCTACGTATTTATGGTATTACAATTTCCTTAAAAGCACGAGAGTTTTTTTTTACAAATTTTCAATGTGATAAATTTCTTCATCCAAAACTGATGTCAATTAGATTCAAGCGCTGGAATAATATACCAAGTATCCAATAAAATGTATACACTTTGACAATTGAAAAATCATTCAGTAATGTTGATAGGAGCATATTAATTTACATATATTACATTAATAATATCCTCAATTTTACGCAGTGGCCTTAGTTTTCTAACTTTGTAATAGCCATAGGCGCGGTTATAATAGTTAAAACAACTATTACCAGGTTGCTTATAACAATTAAATCAATTTTGGGTAAAATAATTTACAAATATCGCGGAAATAAATCCCTCTTTAAAAATCCCAACGGTTCCAAAGGACTTTTTTTGTTTCCGTTGTCGCTCTCTCGAATCTTCGCGCCTCATTGTTTTGGCACCTCATTTCTACCGGCCGAAGAGGCCTATAAAAATGGCTTCAAATATCTTTGGGAAGTGCCTTCGACCTATCTCAGTCTTTAGCGCCGTCAGCACAAGCCTTACTCGCTCGCCGAAGCTCTTTAAAAGGCGGGAGGGAGCACTACGTTTATTTTTCTTTTTCTTCCTTTTTTCGTGCCTTTCACTTCTCCGCTCGGTTGGAGTAGGCAGCGCTGGCGTCGCCATCGCCGGTATCTTGGGATTCCGAGATACGCCGTTTGTACCCCTGGGTGGGTTTCTTTTTTTTCGGAGCCAGCGCCACTTATCTTAACTCGCGCGCTCACTTCCTCCGTTCTCTCTCTCGTCCTCTTCTTCCCGTCCAAAAACCCACCTCGAACAATCCATATTCAAATTATGTCGTAATTTATTCATCGGCGGCTTCATATTCGCAGCATATGGGTGGAGACTGAAGCCGACGTCCTGTATCCGTCACGATGCTATATTTTTCCTCCGCGTCACGTTCCGCGAGATAATCTAAACCGGGCGGAACAGTTCGGCATGTGTTATGTATTTTTATATTTCGTCGTGGTACGTTTTTCGGATGATGTGGAGTCAAAATTATCTCGAAATGTGTATCGAATAGAATAAATAAGGACATTTTCTCTGTTAGGACAAATTCCGGGTAATCATATCTTCAGTAGCAGTTTAGTACTTAGGTTTCCTGAATTGCTCTTGAACAATGTTAACATAAAATCGATTCGAAGAAAATGCCATAAGCCATTCTTAAAAATATCTTAATTTCTGTTTCTTTTACCTTCTTCATAACCTTTGCACAACTTCGATAATTTTGGCTATCACCTTCAGATGACTTTATAATCACCAAGTCATTTACATATTTACCATTTCCAAGCAAATTTTATGAAGCATAATTCTACTGGAAGCAGAAAACCACTTTTAATAAGAATTGGTCCAATACAATCGCGTATAACTCTGTAATTCGTCATTTAAAAAATTACTTAATGAAATGTAGGTGTCAACTTTTAATCATTCTTTCATCCTAAACAATGCGTCTCATCTCTGAATAAGAATTTACGGGCGATCTTAAATTTCAGACAGAAGAACTGGTCAATAGCCAAACGAAGCAACTTAAGGCATTAAAAAATTCATCAATATGAAAAGAAAAATGAAAGTGACAAAAGAAATTGATCTTAATCTTAATGATTATCTCAAATCCAAAAAATTCGTCAGATCTGAAATAATGGAATGTATCTCATGGCATATGAAAAGATCTAAAAGATAACTTAATAATAGATACTGTGGATTATCTAGTCAACTGGGAGGATAAAGGAATATAAAAGGAGAAAACGAAAGCATCAAACGAAGTTTTCCGTACATATATGAATGTGAGGATGGAGTTTGATGATTGCAGGCATAAACAAAGTTTTAGACGAGTTATTAGGTAATTTCTTCTATAACTTATAAAAATAATGTATATACGTTATGAGGAGAAGCAAGCAATTTTTGAATAAATATATTAATACAATATAAAATACATTATTGCAGCGTAGTTCTTTGTCGCTTAATTGGCTATTTAAGATGCGTATAGCAATCGAGCAGTTAGACCGGAATTAATTGAAACTAAATTGCCAGCACGTGCAACAAAGCAGAGGAGATGTTATTTTCGCTTTCTGAGCAATGCGACAGGAAAATATTTCTTACTTCGAATAAAAAGAATCATTAAATTCCTCAGCGTGTTTATAACCCATAACAATGCATGAAAAAAAGTTGGGAATAAACGTGTCTTTTTGGATTGCCTGATATCACATTAAACAATGTTGGATAGTGGCACCGTGTTCATCGCCATCCTACCCACTGCGGCTCTTAGCACTCCCCGATGAAGTTGGTTACGTAAAACACTCCCACAACACACAGGCACACACACGTAACACACTCGCGAAACGAGATGCCGCAAAATTAAATCGGTGCCTCTCCTCCTTATTACCAACGTCTTTGGGACCGCGGCGAAAGAGCGAGCGAGAGAGAGAGAGAGACAGGCGGTCGTGGAAAGGAGACTGCAGCTATTTATATCCTTAATTTCTCCATTCATTCTTTCTTCGATCGTGCTAACCTTCCCATTCTCCTCCCACCTTTCCACCGCCAGATCTCGGGGCAAAGTCGAGGGGAGAGAGAGAGATAAAAAAATAGAAAATCAGGTACCAAAAAAAGTTGTTGCGGCAGCGGCGTCGCTGAGACGACCAAGGTGAGTGCACACACACACGCTCGCGCGCGCACACACTCGCAAAGCCATGAATCTCGGTGAAAAATTCTTTACTCCCATCTCTCCTATCAATCCCTTCTCTCCCCAACGTAAATTATCTCGTTGACCCAGTTCTCCGCAGCCAAAGAAGGCGCTGCCTTCCCTTAACGAAGGAGACCCTTTACGGTCACGACGAGCGGTCTACACTAGGCTGCCGAAAAGGAAAGACGACGTCATTGACTCTGCCGAGATGAAGGAGAGGAAACCTTGCCCACTTATCACTCACACACCTACTCCTGCTTACCTACACGAAGAAATAAAATTACGCGTCTAAAACCCTTTCTCCTCGTACCCTCTTTCTCTCAAATCCTGAGTACATCTCCTCTCTCCAACTCCTCTATTTCCGTTTAAATTCCTCCCCGTACCCACGCGAACATCTTCTATTTATTCATGCTGGTTATCTCCGACTATTTTACTTCCATCCTGTGAGCCTTCTCGAATATCCTATCCTTGCCAGCACCCTACCTCCTCGCTACCGAGTACCCCGCTCCGTAGCCCAAAACTCCTACTCCCTTCAACTCCTTTTTAACAACCCGATATTACGGTATTCTCACGCTACTCTCCTCTCAATACCATCCGGCCATTTTCTGCCGAGCTACATTGCCTTCTCCGAAATCCAAGACTCCACACGTCTCGAGGAAGGCACTGATGAGCTGATTCTGATGCAAATCCCGGCAAGAGGGAGAAAGAGGTATGGGAGTAGGAGATGGAAGAAAGAGACAAGAGCAGGGGAAAGATGATGGAAAGAGGACTGGGAGAAGGGGGAGGCGTAAGAAAACCGCTATACTAGGATACCGCCCGAAGGAAATGGAGGGGAAGAATACGGCAAGTGAAACGAAGCTGCAAAGTAAGGGAAGAGTTCGAGACAAGGGAAGGAGTCGGAGAATGATGCATTAAAAGAGAAAGAGGAGGGAGGGGGTGCGGCTGGAGGAGCGGAAAGACGATGCCGGATCGAGCGAAGAGGAGAATATTTTAAAATGAGGTAAGGTTAGGAATGAATATTTTTGAGAAGGCAATACTGGAGGCGAAATGGACGCTTCCGATGAGTGAAAATTATTCTTCTCTAGGCCATGTGTCTAATTTTAAGAAAAAAATATTACGGAATACTTAATATGCATATATATATATATATATATATATATATATATATATATATATATATATATATATATATATATATATAAACAATAAAACATATATTAAACGATCAGTTGGAGCATGTCACAAGAATTTTTATTACACTTTAATGCCTTTTTCGCAGTACATCACGCGCAATATTTATTTATACTTTTTTGCAATTTACCATAAATTAGAATCCCGCGTAGGAAATTTTCAATAGATATCGAGTATAAGTTCTGTTCACCGATTATGTACCTTGATATTCGTCAGACCGCTCTATCTCTTGATACTATTCTTTTATTACATATCGCAGAGGTTTTCAAACTTGGTTTTGCGAATACTTAATGGGGTTCCGTGAGAGAATGAGTTGATGGTGTTCCAGGAAAATTTATTTCATATATATAAATGTTCTGTAGCTTTAGAAAATTCAAAGACCGATGACATAGTCCATCTTGAATTTAATACAATTTATTAAGGCTAGATAAAATATTATTTGTGTTTTTCCTCATGGATTTCTGCTGGTATGAATTTTCCTTCTGATCCATTAGTTTACACTTTTCATCTCAATATTTAGCAAAAATATGTAGATCATTTCATATTTAAAACATGTTTTTTATAGAATATGTGAAATTTAATCTAGGAATGAATAGAATTCGATGATGAGCGTTTAATTATTGGTTGCAGATAACATATATAAGGTATTCTTAGTACTATAATTTTCTTTCCATTTCCAAATAATTATAACAGTAACCAAAAGTCAGCTTTCGGAGAATATAAAAATTGTTTTGATATTTTTACTTTCAAAGTTTCAATAGTCAGAAGAACCTATCGTTCACTGCGGTTGAACTTTCTTAAGATCAAATATGACTGTAGCATCATAAATATTTTATGATATGTTTAGTTGTATTCAAACATAAACTGAGATAAAACTAAATTTTGCTAAAGTAAAAATAAAAATATTTCAGTAAGATCAACACATTTCTACGCAGGTAGATTTCACTCGAAAATTATCAAGCTTGCCTTACGACCTGAAACGAATTTTACAATTTTCTTACTCAAGCGCTTCTTCTTGAAAGCGTAGATAGTTTAAAAAATAATTTTACGACTCAAATGTTAGGATTAAAAATTACAATCTATAGGCTAAGAAAAACAAACCTTTTAAGTTCAAACAAAAAATCTAAAGTTAGGTAACTGTATAGCTCCTGCGTGTATTAATTATTTAATATTTGTAAATATTTTTGCAAATGAGTATTTTCAAAGTAGTATCCTTCTTGGTGTAAAAAGTGTCTTACTTAGAAAAGTATAGGTCTTTGAATATGTAAGGTCAGAAAATTTTCAATGAATGTCTTAATAGTGTCAAAATGTTAAAAATTATGTATATATCAGAGCGAAAACAAGAGTTAGGCGTAGTACACATAGAGGTGCGACAAATGACCATTTCAACTTTTAACTATAACGTATTATAAGTGTTTCCTCGATTCTAAGACGCAATTTTTTCACTTTATTATGTCTCTGAAATCGGGGTACCTCTTAAATTTGATGTCAAAATAATCTATTCAAATACTAATGCTCAAGGAAAAAATATACTGTGCGGTGATGGGAGATATTATTGTCCTCAACTTTATTGTTAAATAAACCGATATGATTGAAATTTCAGTTTTATTTGTTAGGTCTGCAATCAAACTTCAAATTGATAATACCACACAAAATAAGGTAGAATCGCAGAAAATAAGAGGATATACTGGAGGGAATAAACCATTTAAAGATCATTTAAGGAAGAAATACAGAACTTGATTGCTACCTGTAAACCTTCCTCTGCCACCTTCTGGTAAGACCAAGTGGATATCTGCTTCAAAACTGGCAGAACGGCTGTCAACTGCTTGTAAGAAGATAGCAGAAATAACAGTGGAAGAAATGCTGCATTAAAAATGCTCTTTATGGCACAGAGGATGATATCTTGTGAGGAAATACTGATCTTGAATGCCCTGATTCAAAAAGGGACTCAGAAGAATCTGCAGACTCAGAATGTCAAAAATGCATAAAATAAGATTGCGACACCGAATGTGCTAGTGGAGAAGAAAGTGAATAGGTAGCTGTATAGATGAATGATGGTAAAATTGAATATGTGGTATTGTAGATTTATAAAAATAGTTAACATATTTTTGTTTAAATATAGACATTTTTTTAGAAATTCTATTACTTACAATCGACGGCGTTTAAGAATCGAAGAAATATGGATTTTATCAATTATTTTATTTTATTTTCCATTTTAATTGTATGTTAGCTACTGTTTTGAGATGTAAAATTTTGTATTGTGTACATTTATTTGATGGGAGTCGTAATTTTCTAATCTTTCCTATGGCGCAAAAATATCTTGTTCCGACTTTGTATGCATATAAAGTAAAAATGAAAAGATCATCTCTCGTTCACTGATTAATCTTCTTTCTTCATTGTCTCGGGCATTAAGGAACGTTTGAATGCGTCTACACGCGCAGAGGCACCCACGCACAACGCAAAAATATTCATTTTCAGGGGAAACGATTTTTGCTGCTTCAAATGTGCGGGATTATTAAATCTGCCGAACGAAATAGTTTGGTCACCAAGGCAACGATGGGGAAATCGGGGAGATGCAGTGATAGGTTAAGGCCTATTCGAGCGAGAGAAAGAGAGGGAGTGAAAGAGGGGAAGTCAAGAAGATTGGAAGTCGTAAAGGAAGATCGAGACAGCGAGTAAGTTAGGGAGAGAGCGCGAAGATTGGAAGAGGGAAAGAGAAGTAGTGAGAGAAAAGAGAACGAGAGCAATTTTGAGAAATAGTACTTAAGATATGAATGAAGAGAGAGATATAGACAGAGAGAAAAGGATGGAGTGGTAAATATATGGAGGAAGAGGATATTGAAAGAAGGCGAGGAGGAAAGGTAGATAGAAAGAGAGATGAGGAGAGTTGTAAAGAGGAAGAGAGAATGAGAATGGTACAAAGAGAGGGATGAATAGGAAAAATAAAGGGAGGAATAAAAGGGAGAGAGGATGAAAGGTAAGGAGAGATAGAGGGAGGTAGAGAGAGGTTGAAGGAGAGGGATAAAGAAGAAACGAAAGAGGTAGCAGAGAAGTATGAAGCTAGAAGCAAGGTTGGCAGAGAGTTAGGAGAGAGGTAACGAAAGGAGGAAGTAGAGGAGAAAGAAAGGGAGAGAAATAGAGGCGGGGAAATTGGATTGAATAAACAGATAGATAACGATCTTTATTAGGGCGAGATAGAAACTCTCTAGTCTCTTCTTCCATCGAACCCATTGCCTATTACAAACAAAGCGAAAAGAAAAAGATGTAGATGTAGAAAGGGAGGAGGGAGAAGGAGGAAGGGTGGGAGAGCGGCAGGAGAGAGGTAGATTAATTGGTGAGCGATATGAAGTGAGGTACGGAGAGAGAAGTAGAGGGCGGAGAAAGGAATAAAGAAATTGCATGAATGAATTTTAGAGACAGAGATGGAGAAAAAGATCCAGAAATATCATAGTGGGAGAGAGAGAGAAAGGGCGAAAGAGAGAGTGATTGAGGGAAATGGGATGACGCGGGGTGACATGAAAAGAGTGGAAGAGTGTGAAATCGAGCGAGAGAGAGAGGCAGAGGAGAGGAGGTAGGCTACAAAAGCAAGTGAGATGCTAGGAGGAAGAGGAGGAGGAAGTGGGACAGGTCGGAAGTACGGTCAAGGATTCAGCTCGGGGATACGAAGAATTGCTGCAGCGGACGGACTCCCTTCCCCACTCTTCTCCTTTCTCGCTGGCTAGTCGAGTGTGGAGTGGGAGAAGTAGGAAAAGGTCGGAGTCCGAGTTGAACGCGGTAAAGAGTGAATTACTGGGATCCGAAAGGGATAAATGAGAAGTCGTCGACGGCGGTGAAGTCGTCTCTGTCTGGAGGCGTGCAAGGGATGAGTCGCGAGTGAATTGCAGGACACTGAGAAGGATAGAGAGAGAGAGAGAGCGTCGGCGTCTGAGTTTCAACGAGGTTTTTCCCTTTGAATCTTTTCTGGATCAAATGAAAGAGAGATGGTGTGAAAGAAAGAGAGGAAATTGGAAGGAGAAGTAAAATTGGAGTTGCAGTGCAATGATGTTGGCGCTGTGTGTGGAATGGTCTCTGATAAAAAAATAATTCCTGAAATATTTAAAATATGTACCTGCAACTGAATTTCCATCAGGAATTTGGTAATCAAACACCCCCAAATAAAGCGGGCGCTCAAGAAAAATTTGTACTCCTCCTTCAATTTTGCGTTTCTATTTCACTGATTATAGCTACTTGGGCGTTAGAGGGAATATTTTAGCACCAAGAATTTCCCGTTTGATAAAAAGTAAGGATTCCAAATACACACCCGAGATATGATACAGAGAGAAAATTGCTGAGTATAATGAAATTTTCCGAATGCTTAGAAACATATAACTGGCTTCAATATTAAATCTCGCGTTTTCAGAATTTTTTTTAATCGTATATTTTTTCCATCAGACGGGACGACGAAGCCAGAATAGCCGGAAAGGTATTTAGAATATTGCGACCTTTGCATGATTTCTACAGAAATATACGCATATGGAATTCAACGTCCTTCAGGATACACGAGGCAGCTAATGGAGGAATTTCAAAATAAATCAGATCGGTATTCGTATATCATAAACTCAGAGAGCTGTTTGTTTCGCATTTTGAAATTTGTTCGTAAATTATTATCTTGTCCTACGTTAATATATCAGGGCTATCAATTGTACATATTTAGATTTAAATAGATTCCTTTCATCTAACGATCAGGTAAACAGGTCTTAAAATAAAATCATGCATTCCGTAAAATGTATGCTTATATAGCCATGAAGTATCTGAATGAACCTTTTACTTTACTAACACGAAAAATGCACTATGTATTTTATAGTTATAGGAATTGCCTATGTAATATTCTAAGGGTAAAAATTGACAATATATCATAAAGATTCGGCTTTATATCATTCCATATTCCTTTAGGTTATAATTACTTATTTTATTATATAATCCAAAGCATTTTAACCATATTTTACTCAATATTCTATTTAAAATCTTGATGATAATGCTAAATCTGCGATGTTTCATGATAAGTTGATAATTATGGATGTTAAGTCGCCATATTTTATCTTCAGTTGACAAATTTTCATCAACATTACAGTTGACTTTATCAGGTTGATGTTGGCTCTCGTATTTATGTCCTCTTGCTTCTCATCTGTCATTATCGTCAACTCTATTTTGCTTTATTTTAGTCATCAACGATCTCCGTTGACATAAGCACCGGAGCGTAACATCTCGAATAATCGACCTACAAGTTGAATTAAATGTTTTTGACCAATGCATGCTCTCATTTTGATAAAAAAATATTTCAATTTTTCCACAATTTTTTGAAATTACATTTTAGTAGAAAAAATTATTTTAGTTCATTATTCTGCATAAGAGGAGCTTAACTTTGGTTTATCAGAGGCCTCAAACTGAGCAAAAAAACGACTGGTGTATCTGACACAACCAGAATCTCGTATACCTATTTTTGGGTACTGATTGGATCTGTTGCAAAAGAATGAATAACTGACGGAATGAAGGTGCATGCTCTGCAATAATGTGGCTGGATGGTTGAAATTTCCTTTTCAATCCGCGTATAGATAATATTCTTCATTACTCGGAAATCGTAAACTTTATTAGGAAAAACTGGTTAAATTTTGTTGATTTCAGATATTAAAATACTCGCTTAATAGGAAGGCATGGAAATTAATCCACATCTATTTTATGCCAAGTTCATAATTTGGGATATAAATCTTTATATTTCAAAACCATTGTTTTTTCGATGTAAGTTGTAAATTTTAAGCCATTTACATTAGATTTGATTCGGAAGATATTTAGATTTACGCAAGATATTAATGGATTGAAATTTTTCCTTCAGTACCTTGTTTTCCGCTAATTTATTAATGGCAAATCAGGGGAAATATTGTCCTCTGAAGGGTACAAAACATTGGTTCACAAAATTATCTCTCTTGCAGAATCTCTTCTAATTCCCTACAAATAATACATCTTCTTTCCATTTATAGTCATAACATTTTCCAAGTATTTACGAAACTATTCATCACACTGATTTGTCTCAAAATGATGTAATATTTTCGGACATGCAAAATGCAAATAATTTATATCGGCGTAACGCACGAAAGCTTAAGGACCTCCTTCGTGAGATACTGTAGATCCTGTACATAGACACTAGTGTGAAGCGTAGAAAGGGGATATGGATAGATAGCTACGCTCGAATGACCTAGAACTGCGGTATGAAGTGCATGGGCGTGCGAATGCGCGCGTGCAGCAGAGGGACTTCTTCGAAAATCTCTCCGGCGCACATCGCAATGGAAGAATTCCGAACACGGATCAAGGAGAGTGCTCGCAGATACGGCCGACGGAAAATTGCCTCTAGCAAGGGAAGCAAAGTGCACAGCAGCACACGACCACGAGGTGGAGGAGGAGTGGGAAGCTGAGGAGGGAAGGAGGATAAGAAGGAGTTGCGGAAAGAGAGCAGGAAGAACACGTGCCTCGCCCGGCGAATCGAGATTACTACTGTCATCAGCCTCTCTTTTTCGAAATAAAAAAGGGTTCGCTTACTTCTACGGAGAGAAAAGGGGGAGTGGAAGGTTTAAGGCGACGTGTTCCGTAAACGTATTTCCCAGTTAAACTTCCGAGTATATATTTAATCCTTCATTCTGCGTTCCACTTTTCCTCTTCTAAGAAATGAGAACCTCTTTTGATAATATAAGTAGCTCCAATTGCCATATAAACGGTAAGAGACATAAATGCGCCATTAAGCTATAAATAGTCCGTGGTGGTGATTAATCGGGAGGATATACTACTATAAGAATCTTCTATTTATTTTCTCTCTCCGAATTCCTCTGATACCGTTCTCTCCGCTGTCTCTTTGTCTCATAGTTGATCCTTTTCGCAATTAACTCCCACCTCGGCAGCACAGCACGCTCTTATCAAAATAGGAACTGAAGGTATATTTGGCGATAAGAAACGATCTCTCCGATCCTCTCTTTCCCTCTCTCCACAACGTGCTCTTTGGACAATATCGCATACTCTCGTGTATGTACTACAATACGGAACTTTAATTATTCCCGTCGGGAATGTAAGTGAGACCATGCTCTGGGATTTATACGCACTCTGCACAAGTCTCTTCTCAGACGAGTTCTCAATCCGATACGCGGAAGGTGTCTGAGGTTAATAGTTTCTTTGATTTTTGGAAGTATTCTCTCTTCCTCTTTGAAGATATTTTTCCATGTGAACGATCAGTTCTTTCTGTGGCGTTCAATGGAACATAATTTTGTGCTTGGCGGCTCCGTTATTACAAAGAAGAATATAGAGTGACCCATAGGTGTAATGATTTTATAAACTTGTTGCATTATTAAATGCATTATACAATAGCCAACTAATAAAATTAAAAATTGAGTTGTTATATAATGGCTAAAGGATGGGACATAGTGCATTAGAACTAGAATATTTCATTGAGTCTGTTCTTTCTGTCATTCAAAAAGGTTACGCCGTATTCTAGAAAAAGAGGTATAACAAAGAATTTGGAAACCAGATCGGAAAGTGCTGTTAAAAGGCATCCATGTAATTTTACAATAAAAGACACTCCCATTTTATGTTAACAATAAATTTTGCTATTCAATAACACCACATATTGAAATTAGGATGAAATTGACATCTTTACTCATGGATCATATCGTTTCACTTTATATAAACTAAACATATTCAAAAATTTACTTTAAGCATTCGAATTAAAACTTTTTGGCAAAATTTTATATTTAATATATAAAATGATCATTTTTTCGACTGTAAAGACAAATTCGCTTTGTTGTGTTATCTCAATCACCCCACTACAAATTCGTCGAATATTTATCGCATGAACGGGTACACCGAGCAGCATTCTTTCAAATGATCATTTTTCACCTCTCAATCTGCATTTTTCTTATTTTTCCAAGGGGTGTTGGTGGTTTAGTGGTTAGGACGCTGACTGCTACTCGATTGCTACTCGCCTCTGCTCGAAAGGGCAGTGGGCACGAATCCTGCGCTAGTAGGATTTTTTCCCAAGTTCGCCCGTCTCCCTGTTTGTGATGTTTGAGGAGACAGCGTAAATTCAGCGTTCCGTCCTTCGGAAGGAACGTAAAGCAGTTGGCCCCCTTGGTGCATTTCCTAAAGAGTAGGCTAATGTCGGCACCTGGTTTCCCTCCTCTCTTCTGTGTGTATTTCCAGTTGATGACAGTGCAAAATGACCATAGCCGTCGAAGCACATACAAAATCAATTACCACTACTTATTTTTTCCGTATTACTTTCTCACAAGACTTGTCTCCCATTTTACTCTTTGCCCTGCTCCCTTTCACCTCATCTCCTAACCAAACTTTACTCGGCCCGCTGCCTGGCGATGCGAAGAATATCTGGGTCCACTTCCTGATCCGTTCCATTAACCGAAAACCCTGCGAAAACCCTTGGATCCTTAGCGTTTGCCTTCCAAAATCCCTTTTATGTTGCTTCCCCTCCTCAACATCCCGAGTCTTTCTCATCATCCCCATCCCTAACGTCTTTCCTCTCTCTTCCTTCCCCCCCTGCCTCTTTCCCCCTGCCTCTTCCTCTCTCTCTCTCACTCTCTACCTATCCCTTTCACTTACACCCCTCTCTTCATCTCCCCCTCCCGCTCTCTCCCTCCCTCCTCCCATCACGCTTCCTCTCTTTCTCCATCTCTTTCTATCTCCCTTTCACTCGTTTTCACTATATCCTCTGCCATTATTCCTCTCTCTTTCATCCTTTTCCCCTTTTCTTTCCCACGTTTCCCTCCTTTCCCATCAACATTTTCTTTCTTTTTCACTCTTCTTACTACTCCTTCCCTTGCCACCCACGTCCACCTTTCGCCAGGTTAGGCGCCTACCATAAGCTCTCTTAACTTTAACCTTTAATTCTCCGAGCGTACAACGGAACTCTCTCATGACTAAACTACTTATTCTTTTTTCGTATAATCCATACCCTTCCGCTGCTATCCTCATGTTTTTTCTTTAAGAAGGCCGTGAGCTGTGCAGAGAGGGAGCTGGTGTGGGCGTGGAGAGGGAATGGGGATGAAAGAAAGAAGGAAGAGGGGAAAGAGGAAGTGAAGTTGATCAATGTAGGCCTTACAGTATATGACCATCTTTCTTTTCCCTGCAGAATAGAAAAACGGAGATCTGTCTCCTCTTGTTTACCGCAAAGGGAAAGGACAACAGGATATCCATGATTCAATCAAGCGACCGCTTCGAATGTTGTCAAATCGACCGTCAGACTTAATGTTATCGACTTGAGATAACACGCAGGCAATTACATGTAGACACGCATGGCAGGAATCGAAAACTTCATCAAGGCGATGTTTATCGGTTCGAGGAATAACCTCTCATATTTATTTGTGGATCCTTGTATGTAATATTAACTCTATTTGCAATATTTTTTATGCAAGAAGCCAGTTATAATCGTGAAATTAAAACCTGCTTTTACTATTTTAGGCATTTGTTCAATCAAGAACACTTTCATTCCTCAAAGACGATTTACATTTGAGAATGAGATTGTGCGTAACCCTATACGTTATTTATATTTCTGCCTGTGTCTTAATATTTTATTTAAGTGTGTTTGTATGTGTGCATGCGCACGTATTTATTTGAACTTCTGCCTTAATTTCATTAATACAGATGTTCTTCATTGAAACCAAATGAATGCGCGCACGCGTTTAACTTTTCCTTAATCGATCAATAGACATTTAGAAATCGGTAAGACTCAATTTTTCACGCATTAATTAAACGTCAATTTGTATCAGTCTTGTACAAAAAATGAGATATCAAATAATCTGCTACCGCACCGAATTTTGTTTTCATTTTCCACCGTCAAAATAGCGCTGGATTTGTCATTCTCGTGTTGCACGAACTGCCGTGGCTCAATCCCTTTATATCCTTTACCTCTCTCCCTCCCGTTTCAGCGCCGCCTCTTAGAGAGGAGCTTTATATGCCTTTCACTACTTCCTGTTTTCCTCCGCATCCATTCTCTCATCAAACATTCCCCAATCCTCATCCGATTTTCAATTTTTTGTCATGTAAAATCTCCTCTCTCTCTCTCTTTTACTTTCCGCGTCAACTAGCGTTCCCACTCTCGCTTCCAACCACTTTCTTCTCCATCTTTACCACTTCAACGCAATATACTTTCTTTTCTTCATTCCGTCATTTGCGAAAATTCCATGTCTCTCGCCTCACTCACTCCTTTTCCCCATTCTACAATTTCACTCAACTTTCTCTACCCGTCTTTCTTTCCCACTTTAAGAACTTTATTTTCATTCATCCAAAAAACTTCTTCTTACCCTTTCCCGAAAATATTCCCGTTCTTCTTTCACCAGAATTTTCATATGCGTCACATTCCTGCTTTTAATTTCTTCTCTTGTTTGGTGGTTTTCAAGCAATTTTTTTCCTCCATTTTCCAACATATCACGCGCTTCTATGCGTGGGTACTTATTCTTCTGAATCCTTTCCCTTTTCCTGATTTGCGTCTGGTTATAACTTTTTGTCGTACTCGCGAAACCAAATCGATTTTCACGTATAATAATAAGAATTGTGGTCGTAAAAATTTGAAATATACGATTCTGATGCATTTTGCTCTTTTTAGACGCCTCTGAATACTTAAAAGTGGTTTTTGCAATTCCTTTGGCGTTTGTCGTCCGCTTGTTCTCCGACTGTCGTTTCTCTGCCACCATTTGTTTGTCTGTCGTTAGAAAGCTACTTTTTTATCGCATAGGGCAGTGTTTTTTAAATTTTCTTGAGTGGCGAAACACTTTGGAATGGAGAAAAAATTGTACATATATATTTACTGTGGCTGTGGGGACGCGCATGCGTACTACAGAAGGTTAGAAGTTGTAACCTGCTGCTTTCTGTTTCTCCAATATATGGGCTTAGTGTGTGAGAGCAAAATTAAATACTTTTAATTTTTAAATTTAATAAGAAATCTAAATTTATAAAACATTATTTTCAGTGGAATATTTTTCGGAACACTTAGGGAATTCTAGTGGAACACCGGTTGAAAAACGCTCGTATTGGGGCTTAAGAATGCTTAAATCCCAGGATTTATAAAAAAACATTTTCGAGGAAACAAAATGGTCCTTTTTTAGAAGTTGAAACATTATCTCACTAAGCACACTCTTAATAAAACAAGTGGTTCTAAAAAGCATCGGGAAATTTTTTCATGATTCACCCGATTGATGCAATGACGCGCTAAGCGACGAAGAAAAACCTCCTAATTATAAAAGTGCTTCTAACGCTAACCGATTCTTTGCTGCGATGAGGTCCAACTCCCAATATCTCTCTCTATCTCTCGTAACGCGATTCACTCATACATCACTACGGACGTCGAATTGATAATAAGTCGTTCTCGTAATCAAGCCAGAAGAGACGTCGGATAAAAACCACGAAACGATCGGATTCGATTCACTCTCGAGAGAATTCCATGGAAATAAATTACATTTCGTGGAACAACGCTGGGGCGTCACGTTTACGTTCCGTTTAAATAAGGGGTGCACAACTCAAAAGATGACGCGGAGCAAATTGACACTGATTGGACATAATCACTATGAAAGTTTTGTCTATAATAAAAATTTACGTTCACTATTGTGGATTTATTAATTGCCGTAATAAACTTGAAATTTTTATGTGACAAAAAATTAAGTGGCACACTATAGTTTACTTATTCAGTGGGAGATGTTGCACCGTTTTTCTCTTACCATTCCGATTATATCCAACCGAATGCTGGTTGTCGCTGTTCTGAGAATGACTCCTAAATTCTGATGTCATTGTTGAACGTAATTTATGTTTGTTAGCATTAGCCTTCCCTATAGAGCGGTGGACAAAATTTGAGTGCTTTGGCGTTTTCGAAATCTCGGCCTCCTTTTACGGTACACTACCTTAACAGACGGCTAAGAGTAGAAGTGCATACCTAATTCAGGTCATACCCCATATGGCATTACAAATTTTAATTGCGTTTTCTATATAAAAGTAATGAATCAGCTAAGTTACTCTCTGCTTCGATCGGGTCAAACAAAACGTATCGGCGTGCCGCCTTCGACCCGGGACTGTATATTGTGCACCCCTGGTTTAAATGCATGGACATAATTTCAACCGAGAATCCATAATTTTAGTAAAAACGTTTTGGGTAGAAAATAATTGGTAGCATGAAAGTTGGCAACAGCCCACATTGTCGCAGCACTTTCCATCCAACACTGTACATTATTAATAATTTTTATGCTTCTACTTTGTTCCTGAGAAAAACTATCATTACAATTAAGGGTTCTCACTTAAAATGATCGATCTTGGTCTTCCCCCTCTCTAATTTCAACGATTAAAAATAATGGACTCGTTCGTTATGGACGATCGATGCGGTCACTTCAGCTACGTAGCATTCCTTCCTCGCACCCTACTATTCATCCTGACTCTTCTCTCCTACTATCGACAGCTCTCGGTAAACCAAATACTGGCTAAGAAAAATTACCATAGAGCGTGTTTGGTAGAAAGAGACCTATCGACTATTGACATACTTCAAAGCTACGCATCGTACCCATTTCTCTTTCTCTCTCTCTCTCTCTTGCTTTATTTCCTATATCCTTTCATTAGCGCCCGTTCGAAACTCTTCCTACCACTGGTCCCTCGGACTCTTATTACCTCTCTGTTCCCACCTCTCCTCTTCTCCGCCCAATAGTCTTCATTTTTCACTTAAAAAGAGATGAAACACTCATTTCGGACATTAATTTCTCTTCCATAAAAATAGATGAGGGGGAAGAACAGTCACATAAGAGATTCAGAATGACGACCGTTATGGGGGAGGAGCATGGGGGAAAGGGGAGGGGGCAAAATTTTTGCGTTCACGCGCGCGATTTTTGTAGGGGAGGAGGATGAGTGTTTTCGAGGGAGAAAGTGCTAAAAGAGAGGAACAGAGAGAGAGGGGAGAGAGTAGGTGGAGATGGAGAAGAAAAGTTGGTGTGAGAGAAAAAGAAGATACCTTTTAAATGGAAAAGATGGGAAGATCGTATAGCGATGAATAAAAAAGGCAATGAAACGCGTAGGTAGACATACACACATTTGTCCCATTTTCAGTCGAAAAGAAGAGGCAAGTGGATTAAGTGAAAATAGGAATATAGAGAGACAAAAAGAACAAATGAGAAGAGGAAAATAAAAGAGAAAGAGAAGCGAACAATTGGAGCCAAGAATTGGAAGAAAACCAATTGAAGAGACAAGAGAGAGATAGCGAAGTATTTGAAATGGCTTTTCTCACAAAAAGATTCGGGATTGGACGAGTGGGAGATGAAGAAGAGAGGAATGAGAGAGACAAAGGAAATGAAAGGACGAACTAGATAGGAGGGAGATTAGAAAAAATAGAAAATCGGAAAAGGTAAGGAGAAAAATACGTCGGACTGATCGAACGAAACAGCTGAAGGAACGGAACTACGAAAGGCGAGAGGAGAAAATTTCGGAGAAGTGATAAATAAAATCAAAGAAAACGACGATCGTGGGACGTAAAATAGACGTCGAATCAGTACGAATTGCAATGTTAAAAAGGAGAAGGATGAAAAAAATACAGGAACGCTATGAAGAATTATGGAAATGGATAAGAGCAGGCATCGAAAACGGCAAAGAGGGTCGTAAAAGGATGTGAAAAGGACGAGGCGTCGTAGGGCGGCGAAAGGAAGAGTAAATTGGATTGGAAATGGCCTTTATATACGCTGCGGCCTTTCCGCGCTTCGCCAATCGCCTCTGTCGCCGCCGTTCCTTTGTTTGCTTCTATCCGTTCCAGCGTCCTTCCGTTTTCATTCTTCTTTTGTGGCTCACTTTTCCGTCTCATCTTCCGACGTCCTTTACCGTTGCGCTCACCTATTCGTGGACTGCCTTCATCATCTTCTTGGCCATTATGTTCTAATATTTTTGTTGAAAGGTTATGCCCATGAAGTAAATTTACGATTTCTCGTAGTATTAGCTAGAACTTAAAGTGAGGCATGAAATTTATAACTGAACTTAATCTTCGTTATCATCTACGACCAGCATAGAAATCCATCCTCAATTACTAAGATGGATTCATCTAAAAATTGCAATCGAAGTAGACTTGCAAAAATCTAAATTGCCTTTAAAATTCGTATGTACGGAGACTTTTCTTATGATTTCTAGATTTAATTCATGAATTATAATATTTTTACCGAACACACCAAGGATATCTCGCGGGATTCAATAGCCAGAAATGCCTTCCCTCAACCTCTTGTATTTTTATCGCTTTACCCGTAATGTTTCGTGAATTCTTCCATTACTATCCCCCGCTCGGAATTCGCGCACTTGTCACCCTCTCTCCCAGCACTCTCATTAAATATCACCTTTTTTTCTATCCTTCCATGCCTCTCATTCCATATTTCCTCCTTTCTTTCTTTGCACTAAAAGCATTTCTATCCTTTTTGAACGAAGCTTTTGCCTCCTTTCAAAGCCAAAAGAAGGCCATTCAATCAAATCTCTCGTCTTCTCCATCTCTTTTCGTCCCTCCTTTCACATTTCCTACGCAGAAGCTCCAGAATCCCTCAAAAGCATTATTCTATTCTATACCTATCTCTATCCAAGTACGCATTAATTACCAACGCTAGAGGCCATATTTACTGTACCATTAGTTCTAAATTTAAAAATAGAAAAAAATGAGTTTTTCTGCTTACACGGTTCACCCAGGCACAAAGGAAGCGATCCCATTATAAATTTGATTTTTGGTTTCTGTTCAACAAATTGGTGAATGCTGAACCGAAATTTAGAAATAAAATAATTTTTGTTATTATATGTGATGAATTTTCTGACAATTTTCATTAATCCAAAACAGATAAAACCATTACGCACTAATATAAAATATAAAAAACACACTTAAAAATATACCACGTTTAGTAACTATTTAGTTTTGACATTAATATATCACCAATATGTTATTATATGAAGCTCTGAATGTTTGAAAAAGATAATAGGAAATGTATTACATGAAGCTCTGTATATTTAAAAGAGATAATAGGAAATGGCAAAATATGACTTGTAATAATATGTGATATAAATTGCCAATAAAAAGTCAGCAATACATCGTGTTTGAAGCAAAATGACGGCAATTAACATTATATGTTAATTAATTTATCTGATAATAGTAAACTATGAATTATTGCTCTAAAAAACAAAGGGAATGCCGATCAAAATATAAATCTATTTGTAAAGAAAATTTAACGCTGAGAATTTAAATTCTCTAAAATTGCGAAGTAATTCTTATGTTCTTCCAACTTAGTTATTACGAAATAAAAAATTAAAATGACATTTTTAAGAGAATAGGGCTTCTTGTTTCACGTGATTGCTTAAAATATCCCAAGACCTTTGAAAGTCGATAAAGCAATTACGACCAACAATATATTTTTCCTCGTCGACAACAACGTAAGCTTGCGTTTCTGGAAGGAAATGTGGAAGGGTGATCCTGCAAGCCATCAAGTTCGAATTAAAAAGAATCCCAAAAAATGCGCAGGAGGCAACGCTAGGAGCGGAGAGAACGATCCTTAAAAAAATATAAGTTTATCAAACCGAGTTATAATAAGAAGAAAAATCCGTCCTTCGGGTATATCAAAAACATATTATTCGGATGGGTACGAAGGCTTGCAAAAGAAGGACCTCAAGTGGATGGCATAAGAAAGAGAAAGTGAGACGGATAGACGAACGATTTTACTCGAACGGAACTGAGACTATTGGGACCCTTATATTTTTAATCCTTCCTCACACGACATAGCTTCGGTAATCGAATTTAAATATTTACATCATTTGTTTTTAAAGGAAATGAAACAATTTTAATGTTCGAAAAAATAAATGTATATACCTTGGTAGGCTAAAGAAATAAAAGACCTCAAATAAAATGATGTTAGATTTCTGAGGTAAAAAACTACGAGTGATTTGGTTTGGCCATCATAGATAAAAAAACGCCCTGCAGTAGAGGAAAAGAACGAAGGAGAGATAGACGGAACGGGAGGAATATAGAGAGTTAGTAGTTCTGAAGGGACATTTTTTTAACAGCAAGGAAATGAAAGTGAGGGCAGATGAGAAAAAAGGGACGGGGGAATGGGCGAGCAATATAGAGGAGGGAACGGAAGGAGAGAAGAAGATGGGCGGCGAGGGAAGAAGGGTGTGAGATAGGGAGATGGCCGCCTTGATGCCCTCCATCAAGAGGTCGATTTGCGCCGGATTGGGTATGGGAAAGGATACGGAATCATTTACTCAGCTTTTTCGACCATCTTTTTTCCCCTTCCCCTTGCTTCATTTCTCTATTTATCTCTTGCACTCTTCCTCCACAACTCTCTCTTTCTCACCCCTCACGAGAGTCATTCAATATCAGATCCTTAACATGGCTGATATTTTAACTCAATCTCCACTGTTTCTATTCGTGTTTCTTCCATTCACATACCGCAACTCCGAGCTCTGCCCTCTACATATTCCTACCACCAAGCCATCTTGTGAAGGTTTATATATATATATATATATATATATATATATATATATATATATATATATATATATATGCTCAGTGAGCACTCACCAATAATGTGACTTCAAGTTGGCGAGCTGCTGGGGGTGTCTAAGTGACACACGTATAACAAACACAAAAACACGGGAGCTTTCGGGGGTGATCCCTTCTTCAGCAATAGAGAGAGACAAGTCCTTGTCCGTCATATATATATTTATTCATTCGTGTTCTGTCTTACGACATGTCCTATCAATTCATTGATTGGTTGATATATATACACGGTGTGGTGATTTCCCGTTGCCTTCCACACCGGTCACACCAAACAGAAGGGAGGAGGGAAACTAGGTGCCGGCATTTGCCTACTCTTTGCGAAGAGCACCAAGGGAACCACTGTTTAACGTCCCTTCCGAAGGACGGAACGCTGAATTTGCGCGCTCCCCCAAACCACACAAACAGGATTCGTGCCCGCTGCCTTTTCAAGCAGCAGGCGAGTAGCAGCCACCGTCCTAACCACTACACCACCGGCACTCCTATATATATATATATATATATATATATATATATATATATATATATATATATGACTTTACGTTACTCTTTCGCTGAAGAAGGGCTTAGGCCCGATAAGCTTGCGTGTGTTTTTGTGTTCGTGTGTTTTACGTGTCTCTTCGACGCCCCCAGCAGCCTGCCAGCTTGGTCCTCAACTTGGTGAGTGTCCGCTGGGCTTCCCTCAACACCTTGTTGCCACCCTCATCACTACCTTTTCTTTTCCTTTAGTTTATATATATATATATATATATATATATATATATATATATATATATATATGTATACACACACACGCACATATACATCACGTCACTTAGCGTACCATCCTTACTTTTAACTACCACTTCTCCTTCCGTTCCACGTCTTCAAGCTTTTCCTCTGCTTATTTTCGTAATCTTACCATCTACCATGTGATTTCCAGCACTTTTTAAATGTCAGTTTTATCAGTGAGGTTTTTATAGGCTTTATCATAAGTGCGACACATTCACTTCCCTCTCATGGGACAAGGGTGAATGGAAGAGTTACACACACAAACACTTCGTGATGGTGAAAAAGTCCCATACTTACTAAGCATCCACTTCCCTCCCAACAACACTGAATCATTCAGGCGCTACGTGGCATTTGCTTTGTCTAGTCAATCAACACCCATCATTATTTTCGTCATTATTCCTTACCCATTTCTCAAATTATTAACTCGACGTCGCCATATTAATTTTTGTTGACTTTTAATAAAAATAACGCCATTTTTTATGATTTAAGTCAACTTTATTGTTAGGCAATAATTTCTATGTTCTGCCATGTTGTCTTCCTTTTGCCTTTACACATGCATTGGAAAAGCCATAGGAGTGGCAATCTGGCATTTACATCTTTCATGATCATATATAGTCTTAACAAAAGAGTAGAATATGCGAGGATCACATGGAAATAACGTGGATCAAAGATGCTCAAATTTTCCCCCCTTCAAAATTAAATTTCTGGCTGCGCCACTGTATACATGATATAAAATATTTCCTATGCCTTCCTACTATCTCAATATTGGTGTCACGGATATGTATGCCTGTAACTTTTCAACCATATTGTCTGGTAAGCCAAAAGAGAATTAGTAGGTCAGGCATTACGTCAAGCATAAAAACTGCCATCTGCAACATTTCTTCACTCATAAAATTACTAGTTATGGTTTTCCGGTCAAGTTGGACAGGGAAGTGCCTGGTTATATTAATCGCTCGCGATAGCAAATGTTTTCCTCTCCAGTTTATTGAAATGTTCTTTGATTATTGAAAAATAATTGTGGTGGTTGTGTTTATCGCGACGGAAGTTCGCAATCTGTGGAATCACGAAAAGACAAGAGCTATAATATTACGTATGGATTCATCATCTCACTAAACATTTTGAAGATTAACATTCTTATTCTACCTCTATTCCTTTATTTAGTTCTTCTGATCATCACTCTATCGACCTGTTTCTATCCATTCAACTCTCACCCTCTTTATTTCCCTATCTTACCCTCTTCTTTCCCTTTCTCCATGCCGCTCTCTAAATTTCTCAGTTGCCTGGGGAGATTAATGAATAAAGAAGGTTGGCATTAAAACGCTTCCTGATGTGATGGGCATTTGATACATACACATACACACACTTATATATATATATATATATATATATATATATATATATATATATATATATATATATATATATATAGGGCAATCTGTAAAGAAATATATTGCTTCGTTTGTTTTCTTCAGGGAGTAAAATAGTGTGTAAAAGTGAAGGAGAAGGACTAGGGAAAGGAAGAAATGTGGTGGCTGTCGGTGGGATACGATGATCTAGATATATCCATTGGTATTGGGTTAGTGCCAAGGGGAAATAGATATTTGGTAAAGAGGTGAGGGAGGGGAGAAGAGAGAAGGAAAAGGAGATTAGGACTTCTTCCCAAGAAAGGGAGATATATGGAGTGTGGTAATCGAAGGGAGGAGAAGAGGAGGAAGGATACTCGGTAGGGAGTGAAGGAATTCATGGTCTTAAACATATATTTCTCTCCATTAAAGGTTGGCGACAAAAAAATTGCAATTCCTTTCGATATTGAGAACTTGAAAATGTAGTCAATGTAGAGGTTGAAATAATCGCCCGAAAAAACACTTTATTTCATTATTATCGAAAAAATAAGAGATTTTTCCGTTCACATTTGTGGGGTAGTACACTTAAAAGTTTCAAAATCCAACTATCAACTTGATTTTATCGTTTTATATATGATTAGGCTAAGTTAAAATACTTTTTCTCCATTATGTCCAAAGCTCAAATTTCCTTCTCGAACAATATTAGCGTCAACTTTTTTATATGCCATTATAGCAAAGTATTTTTTCATGAAGTTGATGTCAATTTTGAAACATTTACTAACGTATTATTTGTTTAGAGCTAAAGACAATGTTTTTAATAAGCCAAAAAATATTACCCAGATAAATCATTTACTCCTACCTCAGAAATCGACCTATTTTTTCTCTTTAAAAATCCCACCAATTACCATTCTAATAAAAAATAGAACTAGAAAAGCTTTTCAAAATTTCCCCATCGAATATCCGAATTCTTTTTTCCAGCGGTTATTTAAGGGATTTTCTCCTTCCCCATTTCCTTTTCCCATCGAAAGTGAAAAAAGCGTACACGAAATGTTATAAGATCCGAAGGACTGCGCGGATCGATGCGAGAAGGGATATTTGACAGCCGGTCGAATGAAAAAAGATATTCTCTTGGTATGAGCGAGTTCTCTTATCCCAAGCGAAAAAAATATTCATTTCCCCCTACTTCCGCGGGATACCATAGCCCTGCCCTCTGCGCTTTTTTTTTCAAAAGAGCAACCCAGTGGACTAACTGGCCGGTATATATAAAAAAATATTTTTTTCTCCCGGAAAGATCTTAATTCCGTTTTGAGTTCGACAACCTTGGGTAAAAACTTTCCAATCTGTTCGCGAGTAAGCGATTTCTTATTTACACTTTAAAAAACCTTTTCAGTTTCTTTGAAAACCGCCAATGACAGGTTGTTTTTCAAAGGACGCGATTTTTTTCTTTTTTGACTTTCTCCTTTCATGTACGATATGAACCTCTGAATCAAGAAAGAAAGAGATCTAAAGCCATATCATTCTTTGCTTCCTCATGAAAACCGCGATGTCGGCAGATCGTTTTCGGAGAGAGAAAAAACGGTAACATACCTGAAAAATGTTTACTTTTACGGCGCACGCTAATGTATGCCGTCTAAATTGAAATCTCTCACTGATGAAAATTATCCCGAGCTGTGCTATTTCAAATGACCGGGCATTACTTGCATATATAGGACATACGGCAAAAAAAATCCTGCTTATTTGGATCCGCACGAAACGATGCCGTCGGTGTAAACAAGCAATTGAAATTCTCTCCGTCATCCCTTCGTTTCGATCATACGTCAAAACAAAGATGTGAAACGTAAGCGGATTACTCGAAGATTAAATTATTTGAAATTAGCTCGTTTAGTCAATTTGTCCGGTTTCACGTGCATGGCAGCCGCATGCGGGCGAGGGAGGGCGGTTAACTGAGCGTGTGGAGAGAGAGAAGAGAGAGGAAATATCACGCATGACTTCTCTCCCATTAAATAGCTCATCCAATTTCGCGTAACAGGCACAAAATACACGGTGGGGCAGAAAGATGAGGCCTTAATCACGCCAATGTTCCATTTCCAAGTCATGACTGCATATCAATATATACTTGTCGCACCGTGAGTCTCCCCAAAAAACTGTTCTCCCGAAAAAATTCTCGGCAAACACTTAAGTTTTTATCCACTTAAAGATATTTTTATGACAGAATAATAGCGATATTTACTGAATTAATCACTTTAAACGCGATTATGAGGGTGAAAAGTTTTATAACCATAAAATTTACCGAATAGGCCGAGACTTTGTGGATCATCATTATATTAGGAGTGGGTGGTGTTGTTCAAGTAAGCTAAATACTTAATAACAACACAATATTACTATAACTTTGAGTTATTTTCCCATGAAATGCTATATTATGGTGATTATTCACGGAAACCGGTTGTGAGTGTAATGTATTTTATGTGGAATTAGCTCAAAGTTTTATAAAACTTGTGTTATTAAATATTAATTTTATTTTATCAACGCCGCCCACGCCTTATATTTTAGAACCATATTTTAATAATGAATTTCCGGTAAATATAAAAGCATTTTTGCGTTAACCACCGGATTCTATCGAAAATGCGGAAAATTAAATGAATGGCTGCATGTCCTTAGTTCTTGCCCAATCAACTTTTGTTCAGTCGTCTATAAATTATCGCATATTATTGTAGAGATGAAGGTCATATTCCTGAAATATTAATATCCTATCGAAAATTACGTAACACCAACTTCAACGTCAGATTTTTTAAATTATAGATAGAACGGATTTTGATGACAACTATTTCTATAACTGTTAATAATTATCCGGCTTATTTAGATTAAAATTATTGTAAAATATTGAAAAAATAATTTCAATCGGCAACATTTTAAAAGTTGAAGAGTGTTTAACCTTATTTTTCCGTTATCTGTGATCAAGGCAATTAAAATTATTTCCTGACTGGAGGTGAACAGAAAAAATGTGACGAGTCAACACACTAGCTGTTGAAAAAATGTACTTACAAACTGGACCCAGGAATCAGCAAACAATTGGACTATTATCGCTCGGTAAACCTCTCTTCCTCCTATGCTACTTTGAACCATGGTTATAATTGATCTCTCGCTTGATAAGAACTCGGCTGCATTCGTACACCGACGAGACCAATTAAACGGGCGTGAACGGCATACGAAGGGCTTCCTTTGAGCGTCCTCGCCTCTCACTTGACCACCCTCCTCCTCCCTCTCCTATTTCCGCCTATTTCCCTCTCTTTCGAATACTACGTGAATTTTCCATAGGCAAGGACGAGGTAATTTCTCTTTGACCCCATAACTCCATTCGCCTACTCCTTTTGAGTTATGGTTGGGAAAATCGATTGTGCAGTGCCAGGAGGCGCTGCTTCGGCTCGTACTACGTGTCTGTGTGTGTGTGTGTGTGTGTGTAGAAGGGGTGGCTTAGGAGCGGTAGTCGGACAAGTCGTGTATCCTAACAGCTCTCCCCCTTCTCTCTTGCACTCCGTCTTCCTCCCTTCCGACTACTTTGCTTTTGCTCGTGTCCGCTCTTTCGCGTGTACCTGAGCGGACACGTGGGTGTGCAAATTCCATCGTTCTCCTATCTCCATAGCGACCGTAATTTCTTTTGTTTCACGAAGGTAGCGAGGATACTGAGCGCTCCCCGACTTCAATAGCCTCGTTTGGAAAAAAATTGGTGTTACGTCACTGAGGCTGCAGTCGCCTCTTTACGGCGTGAGATGGGATACGGTAATGGGTAGAAGGGATGCTGTGATACGGAATCTGTCCACTTTTATTGCTTTGGACTAGGGTACAAAAATACCTTGATGACCTATGCGATAAAATTATAGCAAAGTAAATAAATGGATTGAATACTTTTATAATGCGATGCATTGCTTCGATAAGCGTAGCTTAAATTTAAAATGCAAAATCTTAATTTTATGTACATAAATTAAATATAATATACGTTTGAAATAGTAATACAAGTTAAAGGTATAAATTTAGGAGAAAATTGTTATTCAATATATGAATTGAGTAGTTGTGTATCTCAGCCATATGAATTATTTCCAATTAAATACTGCGCTGGTGAAGTAAATTATTGAATAACAATTTTTAAAAAGTATTTTAATATAAGATTGTCAAATATTAACTTCAGGAGTTATAAATTTTATGTAACAAGAAATATAACAGTTAATTCAATTTAACTGCATTACTCTTAATGATTTGGCAGGCCAAAATTACATTTCATTTGATAATATAAACCCTTAATATTCATTTGCAAGGGAATTTATAAGAAAGAGACTTCCGATTTAAAATGGTTCCTAGATTAGCAGTGAAATAATTCTATAATATTTAGGCGAACATTTTTCCTTTGCGTCCATGTTTCTGCACCGGACAAAGCTATACTCCATGCATAGCATTTTATGAACTTCTTGCGGATATCTTCCCTTAAATTTCCCGCAAGTAGGTGTATCTTTCTTCTGAAAGCCGCTTTTGCTTTTCCTATTCTAGTTCTGATCTCAATCGTACATTTTGCTACTCTTGTTCTGATGCTTCCAAGGTATTTATAGTCTGAAACTTGTTCTAAAGGCTTTCCTCCAATACTTATGTTCAGATTCTCTTTTTTGCCCGATATTCGAATGATCATGGGTTTTTCTGTTTTTATTTCCATACCGTATTTTTTACCTGTTATTATTAGGCTATTTATCATTTTCTGGAGTTCCTCTTCTTTTCTTGCTAGAAGTACTTGGTCATCCGCGTATTTTACTGTTCTTATAATCTTTCCTCCAATTTTAAAATCTCCTGTGCCTTCTAACGCTTCTTGCATTAGCCTTCCTCCATATATATTGAAAAGGGTCAGCGATAGGCAGCAGTCCTGTCTTACTCCTCTACCGATATTTACTCCGCAGGTGTCCGCATTCTCCAACCTGACCTTTATAACTTGATTCACATATAGATTCCCGATTGGTCTCCTGTATTTCTATTCTACACTTATATCCTTTAATATCTTCATCAACATTACAATATATTATTTAGTATGAAATATAAATATATTATGGAATTATTCCGAAAAGTTACGCCATGATTAATAGTAATTGTTGTGGCACGTAACGCTAATATATTTACCTCATATGGCTAATATAATATATTCAACTCTAAATCATCTATTTCCCGTGACGTGCCTTACAAGATAGTTAATGTATTCATTTTAAATAAAAAAGTATGCCTTATATAGAAAGGAAAGACAACTGACACAAAAAGTCGAAACTCTATAATTCGAATTATCGATGAAGATTATTCTTCCCGCCCACGATCATAATCATGGAATTGGAACTCGATTAGCCAATGGCTAGCATCTTCTTGTCTTTTCTTGAATTTCAAGACAGCATTGATGTCATCCATTTCTAATATGGAGCAAAATAAACGTGGAAACGTTACAAAAAATCTCCGTGCGTATCACGATTTTCCAAGGTCGACCAAAATGTGAAAAAATGCAAGTATGAATTCATGCCGATATTTTATTCATTCTCCATGCAATGCTTCATTTTGAAGGTTTGACAAAAGCGAATAATTTTTAAAGACGTCCCTATCGAGAGGCAGAGAACAAATGAAAAATAAAAGTAGAAAGGAGGACAAGCGGTGCGAGAGAGAGTGAGAGGGAGATAGATAGAGAGAGAGAGAGAAGGGGGAGAGAGTTAGTCAGGGGCGAGCAGAAAACAATTGCACGAGAACATGAGCGCGAGTTTTTTGTCGAAGGAGAAAGGAAATACAAGTGTGGAGAGGGTAGTACGGAGGATTTGGATACGAGAGGGAGGATTGCATGGAGCGGAGGAAGGGCGGATAGGGAGCGTGCGAGGGAGGAGGGGAGACAGAGATAAAGGAGGAGGGGGCGAAAGCGGACTCTTCCGTTCGCCGCCGTGAAATACATGCATCGATCACACAAACACACCCATGTCGTTTCGAAGGCCTTCCCTCAGGAATTGGAGGGTTTTGTGGAAATAGCTCTGCGGCGTAGTTGGCGGGTTCGAAGGGGAAGGGGGAGAAGGGGAGGAAGGAGTAGGAGTGGGAAGGAGATGAGAGGGCGTGGGAGGCGGTGGGAGTGGGGTCGGGTTGGGGTGTGGGGATGAGGAGATGGGTCCGCTGGTGTACCCAGGAAGCCATTGGGCGGAAGGATAGGCGAGAAAGGAGAGAGGGAAGGAAAAGAGGTTTGTGTGGGGGTTGGTGCTCTCTCTCTCTCTCAGACCTAACACCACATTCATTCCGCGTCACCACTCTTCCCGGTGATAACGACCTCCGTCGGTAGTGCCCTACTGTGGTGCCCTCAGGAACTATTCTACGACCGCAAAGCCACTTTAAGGATGTCTCTACCACAACGGGCGGGAAACAGTGAAAAAAATGTTTAAAAGTCGGGAAAAGGGTGATATTAATTGGTGCCAGCGTGAAACTCCCTTTAGTTTTTGGTGGTAAGTATTTCTGCTTGTAGTTACTTTGAA
The DNA here is from genome assembly GCA_028673005.1 of Tanypteryx hageni. Classification (NCBI taxonomy): domain Eukaryota; kingdom Metazoa; phylum Arthropoda; class Insecta; order Odonata; family Petaluridae; genus Tanypteryx; species Tanypteryx hageni. The sequence goes on from CM054112.1 coordinate 159,174,893, forward strand.
TGCTATTTGTAATTTTTATTTGAGATATTTTAACATTCCATAAATATATATAACCTTTTCTTAGGACTGCTCACAAAGTATTTTTATTAGCGTAAATTAGTGCATGTTATATTTTAAATTAATTATCTAATGACGCTTACAAGTTTGGTGGTTTACAGGTAGAGCTACAGTAACTAATACACTATTCGGAATGAAAAACCTCTAATACTAGAAGGCTTTTTGTCTTTATGGAAATTCTCATACTTCATTCACTGAAAAGATATTGAGCTGATATCTGAGCTTTCAACTAACGTGGATTAATTCTAAAAATGGATAAAAAATAACATTTACCTAAAAATATATTTAAATTGAACACATATTTATCATAAATACATAACTAAACACAGTATTAATATTAATAACTGCTTTTCTAACTAACATGACACTTATTCCAAATGTTTTTCCTTATGACTTACCAGTGCTTACACTATTTCGTGTAGCGCAAATTTTCGAATGCTCTAATAAAGTCTTAAGGGCGAGTTTATGTAAATATTATCTTAAATCAGTGTATCTGGTAATTAGGAATATTTTGTACAACCTATGATTCGTATCAAAATTAGTAGACTATCTTTTGTTAATCATCTTTTTTTCATCCGATTTCTGATAGTCTAGTAAGAACGTGTTATTCAAGTAGACTTCCGGCGATCTTGTACAATCAACTTCTCAATATCGGTTATGTCGACTCCTCAACAACCCAGGAAACTCATAATGAGAGCATATTAAAGCAGCGTTGAAGATTCGTTCTGCTGCGACACATTTCGCAACGCTGATTGTAGTAATGGGAGTCTATTAGATGAATTTTGAGCACCGTTGTCATTTCAAAGGTCACACTTGAAGAGATTTCCTCTAGTGGGAAATCTGTGCCAGTGGCTTGATATGAGAGAAGCGTGCGTGTGCTCAATTACAATCGAGAGTCGCGGCGTGACCGAAATTCCTCGCTGCAAATTTACCTGTAACGTAACGAAATAAAAGAGTTATTTTGGATTAACGTAACGAAAAATGTTAACGAAATTTTTCAAATGCCTGTAACGGAAAACGTAACAAAAACGAAAAAATAAATTTCATTTTGTCGTTAACAGACGCTAAAGGATTATGTTTTAGTGGCATTCGTCCCAGGCGGCGTGTCTTCAGCAAGGGAAAATGGCATAAAATCCCTTTCCTTGGTCTTGCTTGTCCCCCGCTGGGCCAGTTTTTCCGCCTTGTCGCGAAAGAAACGCTATCCTGACCACTACCAAATGTTCTTTGGGTTTTCCTTCCATTTGTGAAAGGAATGGTGTTAATCCTTCTCCAGGAAGCACGAGATAAGGTGCATGAAGAATGAGGAAGGAAGCTTCAATCCCTAATGGGATGTTATTTTATTTTCATAACCCTTATTTTCAAATTAGTGCCGATAAATTGTAATATATTTTTATATTTAATTCTATTTTATGAAACCTCATACCATGTCTGAACTTTTACGCTTCTGCTAATTTTCCATTTCTCTCTAACACACACGTCTTCCCCCTGCAGTCTTACTCCTCCCTCAGTTTACACCACACTTGTCTGCTTCCCTCCTCATGCTCTCCCTCCCCCCCCTCTCTCCACCCCTATTTATTTCTTCTATCTTTCTTCTCATTCCTCCGTCCTCTATTTTTTATTTCAAACTTTTTCATATTTCTTGTTATTGCTGTAAATCAGGACAATTTTAGTCATTGTAGTTTTCAAAGCTAGCATCAATAATGCTCTAAAAATTCTTTTAATCTTGCATTTTACCGTACTTTCCAGAATTTAAAATAGGCTTATTGTTTTGTCGTTCAGTCTTTCTGTCCTATTAGCTTTTGAACCGATTGACCGATTTTCATGGTATTTGGTGGATATCATTGACCACTGGAGGCGCGAGTTCGATTCCAGAAATTTTCCTCTAATTCAGTTTACATAAGAAATGCAAAATCCACCATACAACGTCTTTTTCTTTAAGTGTTAAAAGAAGGAAATTGTACTTTTGGCGCGGAATTTGTACTATTTTCTGCAAAAAGAAATAAAGATTTCAATTTGTATCATAGAATTTTGCTTATCGAACGTATTTATTTAAATTCCACGTAATCAAGCGCAAGTAGGAGCCTGTTATTTTAGAAGAAAACTTTTCAATTTTAACATGTATTTCTATTCAAATGAAAAATAAAAGAAGTATTAAAAACTAATATGTAAAATATATTACACGTGACGTTGAGACATGGCGTTCGGAACATAATATTAAACGTCTTTTAGTTATAGCGGGAGCGAGAGACACTTCCGTTGCTTAAACGCGGTGAGTGATCAAGAGAACACGAGCGCGCTGGTGAAAGCTAAGAGAGATCGCGTAGGGATTCGCGATTTACGGTGAGGTTGCGGCGGTACGCGACAATATCCTTTATCCTCATTTTATTAAATATTATTTATTTTCCGATCCTAAAATTTTATAATCATAACAATCGAGCATAAGCCTTATTGAAAATGATAAATCCTCTAATCAACTGAAATTAAAGAATTTTTTAAATTTGCTATTCATTTTTATCAACTGCATTGGGAATAGACTACAAATTAAAAACTTCATATTATCTTAGTCACTGAAAGCATTAAATTAGTGATTTCACAATAATTTTGCTATTAATTAAAATTTAATAGTATTCTTTTCATCACGACAGAAATTGGATACCCGCATTGTTAAAGATTCTAAATTTTTCTATATTATACTAAAAATTACCTTAATTTATGGTAATTTGAAGTAGCTTCAAATTTCGTCTTACAAATAATTTCCTTTATTATTTCATATACAAAATAAAGCTTTTCCCGGGTTAATGTCTCAAATCTAACTAATATTGTAATGTAATATTGTAAACCCATGCATGATTTCCATGTATTTCTTATGGGGGATATGCAAAGAAAGAACAACATTAAAAATGAGCCCTAAAGAGGACAAGTATAGGAATTTGAATAATTATCTTTAGTTTTATCTGATGACCGATCATTCTACCAAATTTTAGGTCTGTAGCAGGAGCATATTTTCCGAGTTACAATCTGCGCAACCGACCGACGGGTTCCTTTTATTATCTTTAATTATGGGTCCCTGGGTTCTATAAAAAATTCTATTGCAGGAAATAACCATTACAAAATTAATAATTTAGTCTTAAATATGTGTTAAGAAATCTTAAAAACGTTCCTAATCTGCGGCGTATATTTAGAAGTGCCTATAAATTAGTATTCTAAATGAGAAGCTCGTATTTAAGGTGGATACGTAATCTCTAAATAAAAAAATAAAATAAAAGAGTAACAACACTTCATTATTTTTTACCGAATTATTTGGTTATAACGTTATACGTAACGGAAAACAAAATTTAGATTTTAGCGAAAGGAAAAACAAAATCGCTTTTGCCTGTAACGAAAAAAGTAACGAATCGTTTTTTTTTCGTTTTCCAGCACTGCTGGAAACCAATTGGTGATAAATCCAACCAGCCATGAAACTGTTGGGAAAAAAAACAAATTTGCCTTTCGGATACTAAATGTTCGTTCTTTGCATCAAATATTGTTGGATTGTTGCCGGTATGGACTACTTTGAAGCCAAAATGCGCATTTGGTTTATCCCAGCGGGTTTATGACTGTTATATTCGTCATCGACAGCGATCATTGATTTGATTGGTGAAAATAATTTAAGAATCTGGAATAGTAAATGAAACTGATAAAAAATATTCTAATTGGCGATGAAGAAATAACAGATTATAGATTATGCTTACCTAGATTGTTAGATAATTTAAAATATATAAGTAACTCTTAAATACAGAAGAGCCATACATATCTGATTTTCTGCGCGTTTAGAATAAAAAAGGAGCTGACTACAGTGGTATAACTCAAGTATCACCGATTATAACGACAATACGCGCTATAAATGCTATGAAATTATTAAGCGACATGATATCCGAAAAACATAATGCCCGTGTACGTAATTTGCTCCCTATGTCAGAGAAAATTAACGATTATCATTTTAAAATATCGGTCTTACGTTAACCCGACGGTGGTGACGCTAGCAATACTTACGGTAGTAGTGGCGTTGTGTGAATAATTAAGATATTTATTTGGAGATTTACACGTGAATAATTGATAGTTTTTTGAGAAAGTTCAATATACACGTTTAATAGGAGCAATATGTCGATATAGAAGATTTTTAGCAGCTTTTACAGCAGTAGCTTATAATGGTTTGGTTTTCACTTATAGTGTAGCTATTTTGGCATTTTTCAACAAATTTATAAAATAGCTCCATGGTTCCGTTACAGAAGCAGCCAATTACATGCAAAAGCGTGATGATGTTGTGTGCACGAATGTGAACTTTCCGCATAGGCTGGTCACTTGGTTTTGTCTTTTCCAGTAAACTAATCAAGACGCTTTACTAGTATAGGAACGTTTTCGAAATTCAACTCGATATCTTTGTCTGCACATTGATCAGTGTTACTGATAAAATTATGGGTTTTGCAAAGTCCGGGTCCGAATCGCCATCGCTAAACACAATCTCTGTCATCTTCCTCCATTGATTGTAAAATCCTTCTGACTTTCTGACCCGACGTCATTATTGAAGCTAGATAAAATTTCCCTAAAATATTGACTGAAAGCGTCAAATTTAACAAAATATGAACAACCTTTTCCAATAAAAACTACACCCGTCCCTCAGTTTACACGGAGGATACGTTCTCAAAAATCGCCGTGTAAACTAAAACCGTGATAATCGAAACTAACACTTAAAATAAAATTGTGGGTTAGGTTCCTATTTATTTTAAAATGAAACATAATTTGGAAATTCGATTTGTTTTAGAAAATAACTAATGAATGGCTAAGAATTAATCAAGAGTTAAAACTTGACAAAAACTCACTCTATCACTCCCCGCTAAAGTTATGTGTCGCTTACGCATACCTAAGAACTTTTAGAATTTTTTCAAATGCACTTGGGCTGTTGAATTTATACAGTACTATGATTCTACATTTTTTTAGGCGTATAGCGCGTACAAACCGCTTGACATCCTTTTGCGGACACCGACGCAGAGTGAGAATCGCAGATCAGTCGCCGTGTCTTCGTCCTCATTCTGTTTGCTCTCGGATTGACTGCAACTCGGAGGATCTCATTTTACGAGCCGAGGTTCTGATACGGGATTCCACGCCACAGCGGACGCATCGCGCACTTCCCGCGGCACCCTATCCTTTCCGTTCCCTTCAAACTCCTTCAGAAACTCATGACAAAATTTTCCCTAATTTCAAAAGAATCGCATATTTTTCAATATTAATATTTATGCACGAACTAACAAAAACAATTAAACGATGAAATCACGAAATATGCCAATATAATGCCAGAATACATCTAGCCGCAAATCATACTAAATAAAGAAATAATAGGAGGACCTGTTCATATTTGTGCTATAATAGGCAAGGAAACACCTTTCACTACGCAACATTACAACAAATTCTAACAAGGATTTTTTATTTTTACGTCTGAAATTGGATATGTTCAACCTTAATTGTAATTAAAATATATGCTTTAACTTTTTTACCGCTTCCCATAAAAAGACGATAATTTTATATAAGAGCAATTTCATTGTACAAATATATGACATGATATCCCCATGACTACACTGAAAAAAGTCGCGTTTATTGCTCTAGGAAATCTGATAAACTATGTTAACGTGAGACTGAAAAGAAATTGTCGATATCAGTCTTTCCTTTAAAGAAAATTGTAATATTTCGCTGTTGGTGGAAAACATTAACATCACTAAATACGATGGAATTTTGTAGTTTCTTACTATAAAGTATTGTATCCATTTTCTTTAGGAGAGAATATCAAAGATAATCAATTCCTAAGTACCCATAACTTGAAGCAATTAGGCACAATAAACCAATTATATCACTACCCATTTTTTACAAATGCAAAAAGCTATTAAAAATGAAGTTAGGATGAAGTAATTTTGAACCATGTAACATAAAGAGATTCCACGTTAAAACTAAAAATAATCACTAGGAAATGAAGGCTGAGTTATTCAATTGCCTGTCGTGATTAAAAAAAACGCGAAAAGATTAACATAAACTTCATTAGTGGTGGCACAGCAATCACCGTTTGTGAGTTTGAGGTAGACATCTGGTGAAAAAACACACTCAATCGTTATCGCATTAGTTGAACTTTCGAGTTTTTTTTTGCAGAATCCAATAATTAGTGAGTGAACTCAATCGATGAATTGACAATAGAGAGATGTAGCCCACCAGTGCTTAATAAATGGAAAAATATATGAGGATCATTATAACATCTCTTTCCTATAAACGGGATGAAAGCTTACTAGGGAATATTTTAAAAGGATATAGGAGTGGTTATAATACCCCACTTCTCATAATTTTTTAAAATGATCCTCAACATTTTTGTTAAGCTAATAGATTTAAGCTGTCTCATTTCAAGAGGAATTTATTTGTATCGTGTAATAAATAAGAAAATTAACTATTAATATTCTTTACTCGCGTTATTCTAGCTTTCCTGCCCATAGATCTTCTTGACTAATTGAATAAGATCTAATAGGATATTATATTTATTCATGATTTCATGGTATAATATATTTTTCCGCTAAAATTTAGAACACATACACGAAGAGATTATACTTTACTTTTAATGCTCAAACTGATTATAATTTACGCTACCTATATATTAATACACATGATACACATTTACTAGCAAAGGGTATAATTTAACACAACTCAAAAATTAGGACAGACGCATCAATCATAATAAAATTTCGACATTTCAGCAAGGCTTTCTTATTGGTGAATTCAAAAGTATCCATTAACTCATTCCGAGCAATCTTTTTGCTTGAACGCGATTAATTTCCTCTGCGGAATAATACGCCAAAGTCAAAATGCGCTTGATGCTAAATCTTACAAAAATAAATTAATAAAAATATTCCGTGAGTCTAACGCGCCACGTAAAAGCATTGATAAAGCTACCCTTGCCTTTCTTACGTCTCCGTGAAAAGATACGAATCGAATAAGACCGTAATCCAATTCAAAAAGCACGCCACGCTAACGTCCTACAGAGAGAAACAAAATTCCATGCTACTTTTTTTAACAAAAAAGACGCCGCCAAGAAGAAATCTTCGCCTTCGTGATAAACATCAGTAAATGTGTATATTTTGGTCCGATAACAGCTCCTCGTAATCACATAAGACCATAAAATTGTAAAATACGAACGAATTCGCTCTCACGCGAGACGATTTTTCAAAGCATATAAAACTCGTCATTAAGAAAGGCGAATTAAAATCAAAATGATTTTTATATATACTTATATATATATATATATATATATATATATATATATATATATATATATATATATATATATATATATATATATATCCAAGTCACCTCGAGGCATAAATAAGGCTACATAGAAACAGAGAATGACCACAGGTGTTACGAGCATCAGTTCCTTTTCGCGTAACGCGCGTATGGTAAACGAAATTTCAGTTCCTTCTGTTTCAAAGGCATTTGAGCAGAAAAATCAAAACCTAGAGGCATTATCCACTCGAATTTGAAGCTAAAACTTAGTGCGAATCCGAAACGAACCGAGCACACACCTTCCTCGAAATCAACAAGAGTAGAGAACTCTTCACGAATCCTTTAAACGGCTCGTGTCACCACATCCCGGACGTAGAGATTAAAACGAAAACCTGTTTAACCTCCGAGAGAGAGAGAGGGGGGAGAGAGCGAGAGAAGGGAGAAAACAAAAACAACTCCTGCCGTGCTTAATCCGAACGCGATCCTTCCCGGCAGGCGGCGGCCGACGTGCTTCTGCGGCGGTGGGCAAGGTGGCATTAGAAAGGAAGGGGGAGGGAATTCGTGGGTGGCGTACTCTGGAAGCCCCTTGCGTGTCCGTGAGGGAGAAAAGACTTGAAAGGTGCGTAATCTTTTTCCCACACACCAACCCGACCCCCATCCTCCTCCCTCCCTCTCTCTCTCCCTTAGGAGGGCCGATTCCGAACAAAAAAACCCGACACCACCCAGAAAAGCACAAAAATAAAAGGTTTGAAGATGGGGAGGGTCTGGACATGACTCACTGGTGCATTACGTGGTTTCATTAAGTTACTCACCTCCTCTCACGCTCTCCCTCGCGTTAAAAAAACTCCTCTTCACCCTCCTCCGAAACCACGCTTCCCGACAGTTGGTGCGGGGGCGGTCGTCAGGTCCGGTGGTCCGCCCCGGAGGCGACAGGATGAAGAACGAGGGAGCGGCGTTGAGTTTTAGTCTCTCATTCACGGGGAAAATCGAAAAGGCGATTAATGCAGAATATATCACTTCTACATTGGATTGGTTCACAGATTTGATTTCGTGTCCATTTCTTCGGAGGTAAAGGAGATTTTTGCAAGTCCTGCTTATCTTCACGGGAAGAGGTAATTTAATTAGAGTCCTACCTCGCCGATCGTTGGAGATATAAATTCAAATCTCGTTCACGTTTCTTATTATTTCTTCCTCCGAAAGAACTTCTCCATTTTCACTTCCTCCCGACGGGCGATTCCGCGGTCGTCATCGAATTCACGTTATTCTTCGATTAACAACAATACGCACTTTTTAGATCCTACATCGAAACCCATTCGATCGAGGTTAAACGTCGCGAAAGGATTTTCTATCTCGATCCTTCACAGGTTTTAAAACTCAAACGTATTTGGTTAATTATTCACTCGGAGGCTCGCAGTGCCGAAATGAGTCTTTCCGGGTCGACGAGTCACGCGTCCCTCTCTTTTTCCAAGAGAAATCTCTCCTCGTTTGTTTTTTCCTCTCGAATTAACACCATCCGGAGGGGAGTCAAATCTTTCGCGTGTGCCGTTTTTGTCGGAGCGCGGCGTAAATTCGAGTAGCGGACGAGAGGAAGGTCGGGAGATATTGAGAGAGAGAGATGGAGAGGTGTGGCAGCGCGGACGGACGCGTAGCGACTGAACCTCACGAAGGAAGTTTGCCAAGTCGTCGGCGTCGGAGGGGAAGGACGGAGGGGAGGGAGAGAACGGAAGGGGAGAGAAGGGAGATGTAGGGGAGGGCGGCGGAGAGATGGAGGGAGAGAGAGAAAGAGAGAGAAATTGTTAGGCAGAGCGGGAGTATTCGGTCGGGAGCGAAGCGGGAGGATCCGACCACTGCCGACTAATGGACGAAACTGAGTCGGCCGTCGCGAGCTCGCATCGATTTTAAAGCGGAGGAAGTAGGGTTGAAGAGGAAATGGAGGAATGGGAGAGCGAGAGAAAGAATGGAGAAGAGGAAGAGAGAGATAGAATTTGGTGGTGTCAGGAGAAAGGTGAAAGAAAATTGGAAAGGTGTAATCCGTGTCGAAGTTTCCTAATGCCTCCCTCGCAATCTAGCAACCTCGAATGCTCCGATGTGTTGTTTATCAATTTATAAGTTGTTTAGAAATGTATCCGATTATATTGTATATTAATTAATATGTAGTCGAGAAAGTGCAGGCCCGGATGATAATTTATGTTCCTTCATACATTTCTAGAAAGCGGATAACATCTAGATAAATTCTGTATGAGATTTTTGTATGCATGGTACCCTTTCAAATATAATTTCGCGACATCGCCATTGAAACAAAGTTTCATATTTATCCACGCGGGTCTCAAAGTATTTGGAAGCATTTATTGGTTGTTATGTACTACATCATCTCAATTTATGAAAGGAAATATTATTGCTCTGATGACCCATCAACATATCCAAACAGTTGATTTTTCGTTATTCGAGGCATTCGGAAAAAGCAACAAGGGCATCATAGTTAGAAAACACTGCCACATATGAAATGGAAATATTTTAATCATCTAGCTATGTAAATATCGCAGGAAACATTTTTGACTAAATGTATCATTAGCAAGACACGTAAATTTGTGTTATAGGTCTTAGTGTAAAAGATTTTCTAATTGGTCAGCAAAGTCCGGAATAAATTTCACTCGACTATTTTTAGCGTAGATCTCCCAAACCAAATCTCACCAAAATAAATCATTCGAGTGGTTTTTTGTTAGATGAAAGATGCAGACAGATGGACGAAAAGACACACGATCTCTCCCGCATGCGTCCAACAGATGGAAATTATTCATGAAAATACGCAAAAAGAATATCGAAACGCCAGATCAGAGGGGGAAGGATAGTGGGAAAGGATGAGAAAAGAAAAAATAAAGAGGAAAACGGAAGATCATGAGGAAACAGGTAACACAAGAAAACACAGAAAAGAAGATAAAAAATGAAGAATTAGGAAGGGAAGAGAGAAACGAGGAGGACGAGACCAGAAAAGCGAAAGGAGGAATATTAGAAGGGAGAGAAAGAAAAGGATGTGTATAAACGAGGAAACGACTGAGAGAAGTAATCCATAACGAAACTGTAAAAAAGGAGAAAAGCGGAGGAAAGAAAGATAGATAGATTGAGAGAGGGCGAGGAACGGAAAACCTTAAAAAATGGAGAAAGCGAGAGAAACGGAGAGAGATGAAAGTGAACACGCGGAAGGGAGAAAATAAGTAAAAGAAGAGCATAAAAAACGGGATCAAAGAAAAAGGGAATTGGGCGCGCGCGTGAGGGTTTTTCTTTTTTATTTTAAAGGCAGGTAGTTAAAACGGGACGGAGGATAAAAGAGAGAAAGAGGAAAGCGAAAAAAAGAGAGAGAGAGAGAGAGAAGCGAGGGGTTTAAAAAGGTAGAGCGGAATTCAGTCACAGGTAAGGATCGGGTAACGAAGCCTTGATGGCGAAATAAACCTTTTGTCGAGGAATTTGAACGTTGTGAGTTTTGCCTCGTTTGCTTGCGACCGTTTACCGTGCGATTCCGCCGATTCACGCCGCGCGCACCCGACGTCTATTTTATCGCGCACGCGTAAGCACGGCGATCAAGGACTGGACTCGACCTAAAACTGTCCGTCAAGTATCGTCCGGCGCCCTTGTAAAATTTATTCGTACGTCAAATACTCCCGCTTTCGATCCCAAATAGAATAGAATGAATAGCTTACTGCACAAAAGGTAAACCTTTGCGTCGATGGCGGCGAACAGAGACAGTGGAGGTATTCGAAAATGAGAGAAGGAATTACCAAAGGGAATGTCGGTGAAATGTTTAACTAGTGCGAGTGTTTAATAATAACTACACGCATGCATAATTGCCCTAAAAAACGAAAAGGATTTCAAGAATTTTTAAAAGACGATACATTTACCGTCGCTGACCGAAGCACGTCTTTAAATATGTAACATTTACTTTTAGGTTTAAATTCTTATTCGCAAATGGCGTATGGCAGGAGGTGTCATTAAACCATATTTTATTAACACATTCATTACAATCTCCAATAGACTGTTTTATCACACCTGAGAAATTGGTAACTAGGTATAGCAATTATTTCAACATATTTTCTTGAACACTGTGAGCTACCTTTACGCTCACTAACACCATAAGGTACAAATATGTCACACAAATCTAGAATTTATTTGGGGTTTTAAACTTTTCGAAGATTTTTCGTTTGTATTTCATTATTCTTCACCCTACGGCCTGCCATCTCAAATCAATCAAATACACTGACTGATACGCCAGCATCGAAAAATCTGATGTAGATATAATTTAACATTTGAAACTTATTTTTGTGAATTACATATTTCCCTGAACCACATCTACATATTACACTGAAATAAATCGATGGAAGTGCAGGGTACCAAAATGTTCCTAACCACTCGAGCTTGTACGCTTGATGCCCTTTTATGATCCCTGACAGAAAAAACTAACCTCAATATCGCTCAGCGGTACATCATCAACATATGTGTATTCTGGTGATGAAAGGTCGTTTTATGCTATTACGGCAACCTGATCCATTATGGGAGGAATATATTAACAAGCAGAAAATTGTAGTACAGTAAGTGCATCATTTTTCATAGACCTGGCAACCACGGAAAGATTATCTGATAGTATAAATAATAATTCTTACCAAACAAGGACAATCGGAGGTGTGCACGGGAAAGATTATCGAAAGTATCGAATTGTTTTTGTTACTAAGATGCATGTATTTTTAAAGGGAATAAATCAAGTTGGTTAAGGCAAGAAATAGATGGAGTTTGCAGATTAATCAGACAACTAGAATTTCAAGTCTCTCTGAAAGGAAAAAGGAAGGAAATACTAAAATCAGTTTATAATTAGATTCACTGAAGTAGTCGAGCCGGAAGAGATGCAACAAAAAGAATGCGCGTACCCTTCCTTGGGGAGGGGGGGGGGAGATTCTTAAGCCGACAGATTTAGGAAAAAAAGAATAGTCGGACGAAGTGAAGCGAAGACAAAAAGGCACGGAAATGTTACATAAAGGGGGTAGAGGGAGGGAACGGCATGCAAACGAAATGATAAAGGAATAAAAAAAACACCGTCGCATAAGAACGGACGGAATAATTTTCGAAATATTCCGCCTTGGAGGCAAATGAAACTTTGATGGAAGAGAATCGGATTGAAAAATCAAGACGGGACGCGCGAATGAAGGTGAGAAAGAGAGAGAGAGAGAGAAAAACGCGCCAAAGTGTAAATGGAAGGAAGTGTCGGGAGCAGAAAAGAGCTTTTTTTTAATACGCGTAAATAAACGAGAGACAAGAAAATAAGGAGATCCAAAGGAAAATAAATAATGGAAATCTCTACGTTGAACACGAAAAAAGAGAAAAATACTCTCGGGAGAAAAGGTAATTGAGGGAAGGGAAGAAAGAAAAAGAGATGTGTGCGTATTTGTGCACACCAAGCTGGAGTGAATTTCTCCGCGCTGTAGGTAGGAGGGAAAGGCGAAAGACAACTGGGAACAAAAGAGTTATTAAAAAAATAAAATTCTGATTACGCGCGAAGAGAATGGAGAGGGCAAAAAGAAGAGTAATAAGAAGCAGTCTGAATGAGGAGAGATGAATATGTTTGTTTTTAAGGGAGTGAAAGGCAACGTTTACAGCAAAGTGCTAGAAGGAAGAGATAAAAAGGGGTTTCAGAATGCTGACTCAAGAGATAGAGAGAGAGGTAAGAAAGGAAAAAGGTAAATGTCCTAAGAAGAAAGGTAAAGATTGAAATAATAAGAAAATACGAAATAAATGTAAGCTGGATTTAAGAAGTTAACAGAAAGAAAGGAAAGAATACGAGATGATTTAGGTTTTGTTTATATCAAGGGATGAAAAAAATGTGGAAGTATCCGACTGTTGTGGATGACTTCAGTACTAGTAAAACAAGAAAACAAGTAGGGGTGTACACGGATTTTCCGTAGAACAGTGCTTTTCGTCAAATTCGCCGTAGTATTGTCGTATACTAATGTATTTGCTTTAAAACCAGGAAATTATTCTTCTCATATTGTGGTAACCCTGATTTTTGATCCCTTTTAAACAGATAATGAAAAAGGAACTTTGTTGTTTCCATAAATTTTAATTTTAACACGACCGGTTTCACTACGATCGTAGCATCAAACACATTTATTTCGTTTTCCCATCTATACTAGCACTTCAAACGAAATTTCTTTTAAATCAGTTCAGCCAATACCTTCCAAATTCATAGTTACAGAAAAATTCTAACATAGATATTATGGTAGCCTTGATTAGTCGACCCGGTTGAAATATGCTATTTTGATTATCTATTTATATGAAGATTATATATTCAATATTTGATTAAAATCTATATTTCAGTTCTCTATAAATTTGTGAAAAAGAAATATTATTTTATTTTTCACTGTGGTAGCTCTGCTCTTTAGCTCCGCATTAAGCATCTTGATTTCATTATGGTATGTCGTATAAATTTTATAAATAAAATTTAATTGAAATTCGATCAGCCAATTCCTTCCAAATCCTTAACAACTGAAAGAATTTTATTTTTAATTTTGGCACCCCTGTTTAGCTGATTCTGTGTAAATATAATAATGTGATTTTTTATATATGTGTATATTATAAGTATTAAATTTGGTTAAAATTGATGCAGAAAGTTCAACACAAATACGTGTTAAAAGAATTATATTAATTCTTGTACTGTGGCAGCCCTGCTTTCTATATCTACACTATAAATCTTGATTTTGCTTTTTTATGTTACACGCCTCTTTCCTACAAAATTTTGTTGAAATCGGTTCATCCAATTCCTTCCAAATTCTCAATTACCAAAAAGTGTAACTTTGCAATTGTGGCACCCCTGCTTATTGGTTGGGTCGAAATATGCCATCATGGTCATTAATTTATATTATTATTTTATGTACCAAATTTTGTTGAAATCGATTAAGCCAATTCTTCCCTGATATATGCGTACGGACGGACGGGCATAACAAAGATAATAGTGCTTTTCAGCATTGAAGAAATGCACTAAAAACATGCTATTGGGTCATTTTCTTGTACTTCAATTATATACGGTGTCATTATTTTTAATGACAAACAGCACAATTTACCATAAAAATGAGTAAATATAATATAATATAAATTTGGAGTTGAACTATAATTGCATACTTGAGAGGCGAGTTTAAGTAACATAAGATCAAAAGTAATTCCAAACAGCCTTGAAATGTGTTTCAATTTTCTGTGAGAGATTTTTGAAGGAATAAAACGTTCTAAACATAAGTTATACTTCAAGACAAACTCTGAGCTCACATTTTGGCTGGATACCAAAGGATAATGATCATATTAAGTCCGATAGCCATAGAAAGGTTGGAAAATAAAATATTCTTCCTTTATTATATTATAAACTAGCATAGATAAGAGCAGATAAATGCCATAGACTAAATAACGCCGCTATAAGATAAATTGGGCTTCAAAATCAATGTGTCTCGTATGATATCAAAAGAGTGCAAAATATAAAAATTGGACAGAGAAAAACTAGTACAAATGTCGGAAAACTGAAGCTTTAAAAAGAGGAGAAAGAATCGGGTGGAAGAGAATGATTGAAAGGGCAAATGCCTAATAGAGAAGTTAAACTATCCGAATAATGTAAAGTAAAAATAAAATCAGGTGAACAGAGAAAAGAACAAGACGGAAATAGATGCAATTCAAGTGGATTGATCCTAGAAATATGAGGAAGAAACGTACAGGCAGGAAGCGAAGAAATTGGAACTAAGAAATAAAATGACGAAAATTAGGTAGAAAATTGACTAAAAATTGATTTATTAAAGGAAAATATAGATAATTTTATATCAGAAATGATTAACTTAGACACTTGGTAGCAGAATAAGGGCTGAACGAGCAAATGAGGCTGAAACGGAACATGAATGGGGAAAATCACCGAGAGAGGATATTCACTTATTAAAGTTTTGGTGTATGGAGCATTCCAGATGCTACACGTTGATGAGAGTGGATTTGAGAACCTTTTATAAATAGAAGGCTAGATCAGTAAAGAGATAAAGAAAAGAGACGATAGTGAGAGAGGGAAAAGGAAGGAGAAAATAAGCTGGAAGAAGATGCAAAGGAGGATATATAAGAAGATACGGCTAAGAAACTGCCCGAACTTGACGTAAAGACAGGAGAATAGGTACGATGGGTGTTTTCAAAGGTTTTCAGAGGATTGTGAAAACGGTGTTTTTCTTTAATTTTAAGCATGGATATATTTAGTATAAAATTCGTATTTCATCAGATAAAATAGACGTTTGTAATAATTTGAAATTAATATTATATTTTACAGTTATTGGTCGCTGGGTTGTATTAAGGGGGTCGCGAAAAGGTCTGCTGCCTTAAGAAGGGGTTCCAGGTGCATAAAATTCTGGAAACCGCTGAGGTAGGGAGAAGATTGAAAGGGAAAAAGAGATGGGAACAAAAGGCGGAGGGAGAGAGGAGGATGATTGAATGGAAAGAGGCGCACGATAAAAGGGAAGCTGGGGTTGAAAAGGATAGAAGAGATCAACGGAGAAGAAGCGGTTCCCTTCTCTCGCTTGAAAAGCATACGAGAGGAGAGGTTGAGCCAAAAGAGAGGTTTCGTAAGGCAAGAAGAAGAAGAAGGAAAGTGAGGTAAGGATAATGAAGGACGAGCAAAAATACAAGGGAAGCGGCAAAGGAGGGATTGAGAAAGGAAGAGAAACATCGGAAGCGATGGTTAAATTGCTTAGAGCGAAAGTTGAAGAAGTCTAGGGAAGAAATGAGATTACTGATTTTGGTTGGTTTAGAGCGTTTTCTATTCGGTTTTCGGAACATGTTTAATAAAGAGTCATGATTTCCAGCGGAATGAATCAGGAAAATACTTTTATTACATTTCCAGTGCCGAGGAATTTTTTTAGGACTAAGTTGTGTAATTTGGGATAAAACTGAAGGATCGGTTTAAAACAATCTTTTACGGAGCTGAGCTATTACTTTAATATCTTGTGAATGTTCAATAATGACAGACGGTTTCTTAAGTAAAAGGAGTATTTCGTTCTTGACCCATATATAATTATTATTTTTATAGACACTGATATTAATGAAAACAAAATTTTAGGAACCAAAAAATATCCTTTCCTAAGAATGTATCAAAAGATTCTTCATAAGTTGGGCATTGACTTTTTGGGTTAAAAATAAAAATAACAGTTGGGCTATATTTGTTGAGTTATTTTTTTTAAGTAAATCGGATGAAATCTGTAACAGCAAAGCAACTACATAAAAATCGGGTTAAAACAGGTATAAATAAAATTGAGACATTTAACTAGTGCACTATATTCCCTGCACTCACCATACAGTAAAACTCAGGTTGTACTTCAATTTATTGTTTATATAGAGTTTGTGAATGAAGCAAGTGACTAAATGATAGTTCCATATCACAGCTGGCTGTAGACATACATCACAGTGTTAAGGCAGTCTTGTTTAGTGATTGGTATCGAGCTCCAGCGTCCATCCAAAAGTTCGAAATTCAGTTGAGGGCTCTCGTAAATAGGCTACAAGTTAGGCTTTAATTCTGTCATGTTCTTGACAAAGCTGAGCTAAGCATTGTCGTCAACCTCTGGGACAACTAAAGATTGGTAAAACGGATCTAAAACTTAAGCCTTCTTCCATATTTCTGTGATTGATTTGTTAACATTTCTGTTCATGGTAGCAATCCATATTGAAAAAAGAATTTCAGAAAACTCTCTAAATGCTTCAATAATTGCTGTAACGTTAGAAAGTGTTTCCATAACAACACCATCCCATTCCATGTTTTTAAGCGTACCTTGAAAATATGTCCGATTCGATATAGGATTGGTGCGCTAGTTTCAAGCTGCTTCTGAAAGTTGATTATTGACGCCAATCGCTCTCATAAGTAAGTATAAGAGTAAAGTTCAGAGTTTAATTTGACAAAATAATTTAACAATTTCTTGGGAGTCGGATATTTTTACTTTCTCCATATACGAAGTGTAAAGAAAATATCGTATTCATGAAAAAAAAATCGAATTCGAAATTTCAACGGAAACACATGTTTTAAGGTCCCCTGAACACGTTTTGACTACTTTTTCGATTATGTCTGTCTGTGTGTGTCTGTTACCGTAATTTTGTGGGCCCTCTAACTCAAAAACTAATAATTCTATTAGCATAAAATTTCATATTTAGCATTTATATTATAAAGTCAAGAACTCGTTAAATTTTAGCTAAAATCGGTCGAACGGAAGTTCTTGTCATTTTTCCGTTTGTGTCAGAGATCTCCTGTAATTCTTCATTAACGTAATCGTATTCAATAACCTAAGTTTTAGATAATCTTATTCTCTACAACTTGTGTACTTAATAATTTTCTCTAGAGCCAATTGTTAAGGAGATATTTCTGTTCAATATTGACAGCGATTCCAGCGCCGCCAACTTGTAAATTACCAACTACATACGGAGAAAGTCGTGTTGGCCACATCAGATTGTTTTAGTATAGGGTACTTTCGAATTTGTCAAAAATGTACATAGGCCATCCCACACTGTGATAGTAATTTTTAACTTCCAGAAAAATTAGTCCAACGAACAGGTAAAACCGCTGAAGGTTTGACTACAAAATTGTCTAAACTGCTACATGCGGCTAAACCGTACTGTATAGGCAAATTTTTAAAAACTGTTCATAACTTGACGACAAATTCCTTAGCTTGAGTCATAGCTTGATAATTAATGGTTTTGTCAACAACAACAAGAATTGTGGGGTATATCAATGACATATAGAGAGCGTGGTCCATATTCAACATTCTGATGTTTGAATCCAATGCTTTCATTTATTCAGCATTATCTGTTACTTTGGAGAAAACATCCGATCATATTTTGCCAATCTTTTTCCATAACTCGCCCAAAAACTATGGCACTAGTAAGGCTAATAGAGACTGTCCCAAAAGAAACGCCAGATACCCAGTCCGAAGCACATTTTATTTTCGACCCATAATAAAAAACAACCTCTGTCAATTGAATGACCTTATCACACCACTCTAAATAGAGTAAATATTCAACGCATACGGAATGGTGGAAAGAAACGCATGAAAAATCTGGGGTCTCTAGCCAACAAAACGTTGCAAAATGTATGCATGCCACAAATGACATACTGAATACAACGTATTGCATTATCCTCCCTTTTAATAAAAGGCTATGTTAGTTCATTGGTTGGTTGGTCCATATCACGCTCTTAAAACTCGAATAACTCAATAAAATATGCAGATATAAACTTGAAACTTGGTAGCGATAATCTAATTGGATATGAAAATGCTACGAAAAAGGAAAATTTACGAAAAACATTCAGGGTTCTACTCCAGGGGATGATTTGTATTTTTCATAAGATAACACGTGAAAATCGACTTTTTGACGTGCAGTCTTATCTTATTTTTGGCATTTAAATTAGAAACTATTGTCTCACAACTTTTAGATCTAGACCATTTTAAAGAAACTATTACAAAGTTTTTTATTTTGTTCATGTTTTTCTCCATAAAGTGCGAAATAACTCATGTTAAACGTTTAATTCATTTATTTTGTGGAAATCTTGCCATTTTAACGGGATGATGCCTTGCCTACCAATTACATTGTTAAATCCCGAAATCCTATTGTTATTTAAATCCTTATTAGGCGTTCTTTACCAGTGAAGCGGTAATAGAGGAACGCCTTATGGGCACGTCTGGTCCGTCCGTTCGTCGTAACTTTCATCTCCTAAACAGCTCGACGGATTTTAATTTAAATAATTATGGGTGATCGTTATTAAGATTTATCGCCTAATTGTGATTTTCAACTGAATCTGTCAATTAGAACTTCAACTTTACTTAATTACTTTAATAAACTTATACTCATAGCTCGATAAATGGCATCCGTCAAGCAACATTGAAATACCAACTTTTCTTTCCCTCTTATATGATCTGTAAGGTATAGATTAAAAACTTTATTCGGATAAAAAACAAAATTTACTAAAAGAAAGTCCGCGAAGCCACATAATTACAAGTTATAGTTTTGGAGATAAAAATTCAAGAAAATCCCGATCGATGCCTAAGGCGGTTCTCTCGGCCAACAACAATTAAAATCGATGTTTTTTTATCCCACCCATTTATATGATCTGTGAGGTATAGATTAGAAAATTTATTCGGATAGAGGATACAAGATAGTCCCCGAGACCACATATTTGCGAGTTATGGTTTTGGAGATAAACATTCGAGAAAATCCCTAGCAAAACATAGCATATTTTGTTTACATTGATCGCGATGACGGTTCTCTCATCCAACAACAATTATAAATCGATATATTTCTCTCCCATGCTCTTATATGGTGCATGAAGTATAGACTAAAAATTTTATTTGATTAGAGAACAATATTTGCTACAAGATAGTTTCCAAGACTATATAATTACGACTTATGGATTCGGAGATAAAAATTCGAGAATCGCCTAATCTTTCGATATCATTTCATACGTATTTCCCATTAAGAACACCTTTGAATTCTCTATGTATACCATTTATGGAGTATACTTTTCCATCTTGTTTATTTTAGCGTACTTGGAAGGTTATTAATACGAGGAGAGAAAGACGGAAGGAGAAGGAAATGACTTTTTGCAAACAACATTCGATACGTTATTTACTAGAAGGAAAACCTAAAGAGGTGAAATACTATTCAAAAAGATTAAAAATCATAATAATAAGCTAAATTTAATTTTAATAAAATAGAAACGGTATGGAAATCTGAGGAACGTGATGGACGTTTTAATAAACAAACCCAGATGTAAAAAATGTATAGAGTGAAGGATTGGGCGACAGGTTACGAGGTAGAAGATTGGAGGACTAGGGGACGGTTTGGAAAATAAGGAGAGAAAGAGAGTGTTAAAATAATCACAAAAAATAATAAAGTGGTATTCGGTCCGACCGTTGGTTTGACTATAAAGTTATTAAAATGCCAATAACTCGATCAAGGATGAAGATAGGAAATTGAAATTTTGCAGAAATGTATATAGTAAGGAAATCAAAATTCGTTTATTTAGGGTTGACATGGTAATTAAAGAAATAAATATGCGTTTGTGGTGCTATTTTGATGGGGGTGTATTGCACTTCCTTCTAATAAAACTAATAAATTTTAATTTAATGAAACAATATTTTATGTTGACTGAAAATTAAAAAAATTACATTTCAGTTTATAGTATATTCCAGGGAGTTGAATTCTATTTTTGGCCTCTTTTTCATTCTTAATAAAAGCACCACTTTAGTGCTTTAATACGGATCAAACTTTTATACACTGGTAAAACACATACTGAATCTATTAAGTAGATGGAGGAAGGAAAAGAGAATGGAAATGATCAGAAATGGAGAAAAAGGAAGAGGAGGACGTGGCATTCGCATAGGATTAAAAGGAGCTGCGGTACAAAAATTACAATAATAAATTATATTTTCATTATAAAACATTTTATACGATCGAATCATACACCAATGCCAAATGGTGAGATTTCATAAAACTAAATATAATGTAATTTTCGAAGGACTTCTTTAAATGATAATACAGGAAATATTTCGAAACGAATTTCTAATAAGAATGGAAAATAACAATTTATGACTTTTATTTAAACTTCTTTAAATAAAGCCAATTTTCTGAAAAAAATCACAACTACTATAGTTAAAAGAAAATAGAGATCTTAAAATATAGTTAAAACTCATTACAGTTCATGTAAATATTTATTAGTTCACAGTAAGTTGCTACATTTTTCTTTTGATAGTAAATTGACTGTTCATTCACATTTTATCATGTTTTTCGCGTAGAGTAAGATAATTCAATTATTAATTTAAATTCTATTCGTTTTAAATAACTTATAATTTGCTCAAATATTTCAAGATAATTTCTGCAAATTCCTCATGCATTATATCTTATTATTTTTATTCTCCTCTTACTTTCAGCAAATATTTGGATAAGAATTTGGCCTCTCTGATAATAATTTTTAAAGAAAATAACATAGATAACTTTCAAAAACAATGATTAGATTGTCCATGAAAGCCAAACCAGATCATAGCAAGTTTTACCGATTTTTCATAACACAATCAAATATGATTCGAATAATTTTATGATGCGTTAATGCGAGAGAGAGAGAAAGAGATAGAGGAAAAAAAGGAGAGGGAGAGAGAGAGGGTGTGAGAGACAAAATTAAATGTTCCGTATATAAAAAATAGTTTTGAGCATGTAAAAATTATATAGCGTAATATATTTCTTGGTCATAAAATTAATGTTCGACCAAAACTATTTTTAATCTCTATATTACTCAATTATGTGAATTTTATATTTATTGATTACTTTTTAGTGCATGTAAAAGTTAGTTTCTTTAATATTTTATTTTAATTTTATTTTAACGTAATTCAAGCATACCCATCATATTTGATAAGCAATTACACTAGTTATCTAATAATTGTCGTAAATTCCATTAAAAATTATTATGGTGAGTCGGTCAACTGTTGAGATATATTTTTGGGTCTGAATTGGTTCCACATTCTGAAAAGGGAACATGTATCAAAGCTTGGAAGTGTTGTTGATTGTTGCCGCTATTCAACCACCCTAATAAATGTAGTGTTGCGTCGTGTAAATTAAATTCCATTTCTGTGAGACGTTCAAAAGATAATGTTTTGTCTCTTAGAAACTTTTCGTGCGTGCTCTTTTGTGTGAGATGTAATGTCCGCATGAATGAATTACGTCCCCATTTCTTTCCATAACTATGCGTTTTTGAAATAGAATTAAGAGACCAACTCGAAATTTTTAAAAAATTACAGGCATATTAATGAAGGTTATTTATTTATCCAACCTTTGATGTCGCAAGTAGGCTAAAGCCAAGTGACGACGACTGCTACAATATTGAACCTGCCAAAATCTTAGATTTATACAGTCAAAGATAAATCACGAATCCATGCGGATGACTTTGTTGGTGCCATTATTGTATTTGACCTTGGATTTTAAGCTAATGTATTGAAATTTTAAGGCATTTGCATATTAACATGAAAGTCCGAGCCTCTAGTTGATTATTAATTATTTTATAATTATTGTAGTGTTTCCGGATTTTTGCGGACTTTAGCTGAAAATTTAAAAATGGGTTCAGGAGGTAAAAAATGGGTAGAATCGGGTAAAACCAGAGTAATCAATGCCCTATTTTTAACCCATACATGTTCATTTACATTAACGACAAAATTTGTTAAAAGTGGATATTTATAAAGCAGTTCTATGAAAACATACCCATTACATAGTTAACTGCCTGATTTTCCGTTACTGACATTCTTTTTTCCTGTCTCATTTATTTTAAAATTAATCGAATGACACTAGAAACCCCAGCTTTGCCCATTTATGTAGATTGCTCAAGTTCAGCTAGGCGTGAATTAACTCATACACAAGTTGTTGCGGTGAATGATCCTATTACAGCATGCAAAACGACAGCGTGCGAGAAATGTTTCCCAAATTTTCTACTAAATAGGATAACTATTATACATTCTAGTTCAAATCCGTGATGAGATAAACTTCAGCCAGCCATGAAGCCTTAAATAACCAGTTCAATGAGAAAGTAAGTACAAGTAATGAAGTGTCGAATGTGTTTCTTGAAATAAAATATTTCTGTAAAAAGGGTCAATGGCAATAATCGATCCGTAGACCAATATTATTGGATGTAATTAAATGAAATCGGTCGCAAAAATAAAAAAATTGTAAAAAAGTTCCGTTTTGTATTTAATATGAATAAATGGTGTGAATCTGAATTAAGGTACGAATCTCTAATGCCAGTTTGTATTTTATCATTTGTGGCCTAAATGATAGGTAAAAAGCGTTAATTTCTAGTTAAAATTCAATGTGTCCATATAATTATTGGCCGATATATATTTGTTTAATTTTTACTTTCTCCATACGTAGTATAGAGGAAAGTATAGATTTCATTAAAAAAACCGATTTCGAGATTTCAAGGGAAATACACGTTTTCAGGTCCCCTGAACATGTTTTGACAATTTTCTCGATTGTCTGTGTGTATGTCATAGAAATTTTGTGGTGGCCACACCAGATTTTTTAAAATTAAGTGTGAAAAAGAATAATTATCGAAAGAGATGGCGAATCAAAAATATTAAATCATGTAATAATGACATATTAGCATTCAAAATTACGTATATGGTCAATATTTCTAATAAATTTCAATAAATTGAATGGAGCTGCACAACGCAAAACACACATTTTCCTCTCTTTGGCGCTGGGATTTATCACCTCGCCGTAATGCTTCACTACTATAATGGATATTTATCGAAGGAAAGGAAAGGCAAATATTTCTAATTGAATGACTTTGTTTAAATACACAACAAAGTGTGCACAAGGCTCGTCAAACGGGAGCATGGAAACCTAGTGTACCCTTCAGATGCAAAATAAAACAGGTCTTCATGTGAAAATATTTGTATTTCTTTCGTATGATGTAATATCACCAAGTAAATGCTAGTAATCATTGTTATTAAAGTATATCTCATTTTATTGGCAGCATACAAAAGAACCAAATTATTAATCATAATAATTTAGAGCTATATTGTGCTTACGTTACGGGTAAATGGACAACTATATGCATTATAGTTCACTTTAGGTAGATGAAATTTATGTCAGATGGCCGCAGTGGTGTACCTTAATATGTAAAAATCAGTAATAACTCTAAGTTTAATTTATGCACATTCTTACAATCCTCAACTCTGTGGTAGTCAGCCTTTATTTCAGTCGCCAATTCGTCCTTCTCCCGTCAATGCTAAAAATGGTTTTCTCTATTTTTTTTAAAACATATTTTATGTAAGTTATCCGAATGCCGTCCTCGGTCATGCCGAATGGTTTGGCGTGCCTTTATTACGAACAAGTATTTTATGAAAGCAGCATTAATTGACGAAACTCAATTTAGCTGTTTTCCATCCGCAAAAGTCCTTTATAAATGACATTTCGCTTGCGTCATATCGGGATCGGCCGGGTTTGAATTGCTTTGCGATAGTCAGCAGCGGTTCGCCAAGCAATGCTGAGGACGGTCCCTTTCACTTTTTGTGTTGCGTCACGCACGGATATCGGTTTCAAGGGAGTCAATCACTTGAGACTCGTGCTCTGATGCCTCCGTTCCATTGTTATGGCTGTCACCTGTCCGGGAGTTGGCATAATTTGTTAGATTGGATGGCCATTATTCACATAAGATGATTTTATAGCCATTACCCTTATTAGTGTTTGAAAGACTATTTCCACATTAGATATTTTATTGGATAAGGCGAGGAAAGAATGGTCTGTTTTAATATTCTGTAGAATTAAATAGTTACCGAAGATAAAATCAATGAAATACGTATTTCCATATATTATTTTTAGGTTAAAATGTTTTCGAAATATTAAATCAGCGAAATACTTGCTGGCAGACCTTATTTAACCTTTAATTATGCTGATGGTGTCTCCAGGAACCAGCACATAAACTTTTTTATATCTCCCGTAGTTATCAGATAGCGCTGTGACTCTATGTATTCTAAAGTCAACTTACGTTCCACCAGTCAGTGTTATTTATAGCTTTGTTGAGTGCACTACAACAGCGTGAGAGTGAATTTGGGGTCTGATCGACCCCACCAGCATTTGAATGTATTTTTCGTTAATAACTGTTTTGTGTTTTCCTGGTTTTTATCCAAAACTGTACTAAATAGATTCCGAATAACAAGAAAGTTGTGACACTGCTTTCCAGAATGTATCACGATCAGCAAATCTACGAAAATTAAAAACCTGAAATAATTATGGATTATAATGACATCAAAGGCGGAGTTGATACTCTTGATAAATTGTGTGCCACATATACTGCATCAAGACGAACATGTAGGTGGCCCATGGCTTTATTTTATGCCATGTTAGCCATTGCAGGAGAAAACAGTCAAATTGTCAGGTACTATTTTGATCCAAATTCGACGAAAATACCCAGACGACAGTACTTGACCGATTGGGAAAAGGTTCTTATCAAACAACACATTTCTCGTCGTGATATAAAATTTTAACCTCGTGATTTGCAGCTGATTTCATCAAATTTCGGGGAAAAGATACAGAATAATACTTGGAAGAGACTTCTTTAGTTCGGAAGAGCCAAAAAATGTTTGCACACGATGCTAGAAACATATTTGTCTAAAACAGCAAATTTTTTTGTTTAGATTTTTTGAGCAGATTTAACTATTGTTTTTGTAAAATTGTTGTTGTGATATATGTTTGTGATTGAAATAGTTGACTTTTCAACAAAAAGGACCTGGGGTCTTTCGGACCCCACCAACATACTTGTGTGAGATGGAACAATTTTTGAAACGAGAAAAAAGTCTGCTATGACCGGGAATTGAACCCGGGTCTTCCACTTGCCGGGCGGATATTCTACCTCTGAACTATCGTAGCAGAACATTTTCTCTCGTTTCTGAACACGGATGTTTCCCTTGGTGGGACGGGAACTAACCAAGTTAGTATCAAACTGCCCCAACAGATGTTTCGAGTACATCTGTTGGGGCAGTTTGATACTAACTTGGTTAGTTCCCGTCCCACCAAGGGAAACATCCGTGTTCAGAAACGAGAGAAAATGTTCTGCTACGATAGTTCAGAGGTAGAATATCCGCCCGGCAAGTGGAAGACCCGGGTTCAATTCCCGGTCATAGCAGACTTTTTTCTCGTTTCAAAAATTGTTCCATCTTTCACAGCTTATGCCTGTCTGCATAGGATCTTCGGATCATATCATTCCATCAATTTCATGTTTGGCAATCTCACCATTTGAGAGGTAGGAGTTTCTTTCGATATTCTCTTCGAGGACATCTGTTGGGGCAGTTTGATACTAACTTGGTTAGTTCCCGTCCCACCAAGTGAAACATCCGTGTTCAGAAACGAGAGAAAATGTTCTGCTACGATAGTTCAGAGGTAGAATATCCGCCCGGCAAGTGGAAGACCCGGGTTCAATTCCCGGTCATAGCAGACTTTTTTCTCGTTTCAAAAATTGTTCCATCTTTCACAGCTTATGCCTGTCTGCATAGGATCTTCGGATCATATCATTCCATCAATTTCATACTTGTGTGACTTTTTTTAACCAGCATAATTAAAAATTAATATGATGCATTTATGTTGGACCATTTTTCATCAGAATGAGCACGCTTTTTTCATTTCGCAACTTCTTAAGATTTCTTGTGTAGTCTTGTGAGGATGACTAAAAAAATTCAAATTTTGTTCCATGATAAATCTTATAACATAAGTCGTTGTATATTTAGTTTTACAGAAGCGTAGTTATTTTTGAGGATATAGCTTTGCTAAAATTCTTCATTTAAAAGTGAATTTCATCAATCAGTGGTCTTGCTTATTATCATCAGTCAAAAACTCTTTATATTTCAAAAGATAATAAAACTTTCCAAGCTAAGAGGAAGAGAGTTCTAGAGTTGAAGATCTTCATAATAAAGGCTAAGTTTTCTGATGGATGTTTTCGGGTTTCGTTGCGTTGAGGATATTGCTGACTATTGACGTTTCGCAAGCATTGCAGCCTGCATCTTCAGGAGATTAAGTTATTTCCTATGATAGGGGTCTACTTATATATCCAATCGTACCTTCCTGAGATTAACAGTTGCCCTTCGATATTTGGCTCGGTCGAGTTACCATCACTTTCCCTTTAGTCGTTGCTCCAACGAATTTTTCTTTCCTTACTCTTTTCCGTTGGAATAGTCGCGCTGATTGAAATTTACGGAATTTTTTTCTATTTCAATTGCTTCGTGAATCGACCTCGGGAAATATCGATCTTTTTTCGCGAGCAATTTCGTTTCTTCCAGCTTGATTTTATGTCACTGGCCCGAGGTGATGCGCTCCGCTATGGCCGACTCCCTCAATTGCCTGTTGATTATGTCCCATGTTCAGCTAAGCGGCAGCGAATAGATCGTCCCTTTTGTCTCACGTACACCTGCCCGCAGCTGCATGGGACGCTGTAGATTCCACCAGCATTAAGAAACGCCGCGAAAGACTTCAACTTAAAAAGGCTAGGTTTGTTCGAAGGTAGCTTTTGCCAGTGTTGCTGGACTGAGCAGCAGGATAGTAGCTATTAATTTGCTAGAAGAGTTATTTTGTTTCTCCCTGCCATGAATTTTCCGCTCTCATGACGAGGTTGAATAGATTATCTGTGGCAGTAAAATACAAGTTCTCTATATTCTAAATCTGAATATATATCCTGCAAGCAACCTCAATTGGTTTATTCTATTTTATCGTGGTATACCTAATTTGACATTTGACCGAAATTTAGAGGACTTTGTATTGGTAATTTAAATCTCAGATCCACAGGAATTCTTTGTGCAAGAACAGAATTTGTTAAATCATTAAGTAACTAGGAGTTCATAATCAGCGATCCACTTCAGATGTTCACCAAGGGTTTAGTGAATTTTTCCTGCAGCACCCGTAATGCTCCAGAATTGTGGTTCTTTCCTCATATCCTAACCATTACACTCGGCTAAGAGCCCTTCACTCGCACACCCTGCTTTTAATCAATATAAGAAAATATTAAATTATTAAAAATTAATATTCCGGGTGCTCGAAGTACGGACGCTAAAGATGCAAATTCTCGCTTAATCGTTGTGTGAAAATTAAGAACGTGGATTCGAGATTCACTCGGTAACACGGCCCTTAAAAAAATCGCCCGTTAATGTCAGCCTTGCTTAGGGTGAGCAAAACGCTTGTCGTATATTTGTGAAGCGATGGGAAACTGTAACTTTTTTATCATCCGACTTTTATAACTTCTGGATTCCAATCATTTATCCATTAATACACTGTCTAAGTGAAATATTTTCTATTCCCAGAAAGCCAAAATTACTCCTATTTCTTTCTTCTCATGCGAGCACCAAGAATTTTATGCGTTAAGTTGTTTTTATTTCTTAATTCATTAAAACAAATCAGTTATAAATTATTCGTCGGTTTGATTTTATTCAGGAACTTTCATAATTTAAAAAAATATAGCCGTATTGCTTGATACTTTAGAACATAGCTTGGTGGTAGTCATATTAAAAGTTTGGAACGCCCCATTACAGAAGAATCGGTAGAATTGAAAATATCTTAGTGGCGCGTGTTGATTTCACTGGGAAATGTAGGAAATATTTTTAAACGTATTGCTAAGAACGTCATATTAGATAAGAAATATCGTGTAACTTCAGTTATCAGTAATCGAACTTCCAAAGATGATTGAATTAAAAACAAAAAACGTCGTTGACTATAAATAAAATCCCTTCGACGCATCTGAATCGCCAATTGGTTACCTTTGAACAATACACAAATAATAATAACTTTATAATTTTCATAAAATTTTAAGTCCATCAATACATTTCCATATTTTTATTTTCTTTGTTCAATGTATTTCATCAAATTTATTTTCCGTTTTGAGATGAAACATGATAATTTCTTGATTTAGTTTTATTTCTTAGCTAACTAAATACCCAATAACACCATACCACTTTTACGGTGACATGCTAGTTATTTATTTATTTTATGTTAAATCATAATGGAATATATGGAAATTAGAATCGAATCCTT
This sequence comes from Tanypteryx hageni, assembly GCA_028673005.1. Classification (NCBI taxonomy): domain Eukaryota; kingdom Metazoa; phylum Arthropoda; class Insecta; order Odonata; family Petaluridae; genus Tanypteryx; species Tanypteryx hageni. Next base: position 159,203,828 of record CM054112.1, read on the forward strand.
AATACATCAATATGAAACTCGACTGCAATTCTATTTAATCTATCTTAAAGCTGCAATACTCAAAACATAACAGTATTTTTTTAAACTGGTTCCCAGGGAGCAAAACGGGAAAGACCGTGTTTGCAATTACTGAGCTTTTTTGCGGACGTCGACTTTCACCTGATCTGAAATTCATGCTATCAGAACGTGATTGGATGAACTGAGATAATATCTTCATCACGGAAATGAGAACGGTGATTACAATGCAACAAGGACAGGAAGTGTCAGGTACAGAAATATAAGCCTATGTAACTAAGAGTATACATAACATGACCTTTTTCACCTTTGGGATTGAGATTTTGGAAAAGTAGGAGATACAACTTTTTCTGATTAAACAGATATCTAAATGATACTAAAGGAACTTTCTCGGTCCTTTTACAAAGTTTACAAAAACTGCTATATTGGCCCTAATCTTAAATTGTAAGATTGGCCCTATATAGAAAATAAATTTACCTTACTATCGAGTTGGCAACCAACCGAAAAAGCATTACTTAAGTTTGTTGAGAAACTAAAATCGTAGGCTTTTAGATAACTTAATGGAGGCCTAATCGACCGTTTTATATATGCCCGTTTGTAGTTTTCATTTTAATTTAGAGATTGTTCGTCTATTTGTAAATATTCATAATATTTACCAAAATTTTTAAAAGCAGTTTTGATTTCATTTTTATATTTGTCTATGCTAATCATATAAAAAGCATCGACTTCATGGTATTCAATCTGAAACAAACATAAGGTGGAATAGTTACAAAGTTTTTTGTTTCCTTTCCACATCCAAAATTAAATTAACTGATTGATGTTCTAAGCGTAATCAGATATTTTAAAATTTTGTTTCATCCTTAAGAAGTAAAGATAAAGATTCGTCGATTTTCTTTATCTCATCCTGCGTAAATGACTTTAAAATTAAGTTATAAATAATGAAAATCGCTTGCATCTAGCATTTTCTTGGTAACTCGGCTGTTATATTCATTTATATAATAGGCAATTTATTTTCTATTCATCTTCAAAAGGTCTTGCAGAAATGCGTTTTATTTCTCTCACTCATTGGATGCGGAAGAATTTAGTTCCATGTAAATTGGTTCAAATCAAGCGAACAGAAACTTTTTCGGTTCCGCCGACGTAAATGAAAGCGTTTTTCTCACTAAGTACTGTTTCTTCGTTTTTTGGGACTGTCTCAGCATATGCTTTGCTCGCCGAAATAGACTTCTCCGACGCCATTAAATTGAAATGTTAAGAATCAATGAAAATCCGATGCACACAATTTAAGACGATTTTGCTTCGAAAAAGATTCTCAGTAGTAAATCTATATGCCATATTTAAAGTAGAAAAAGTGTTTGATTTTATTATTTTTTGCTACTTTGGAACTCTCATTCAAAGTAATTGAAATGATTTCGCAAGTAAAATTTATAAAATGACACATTAACTAAAATTAAGCTAAGCTTTTAAGTTTTATTCTTCGTATATTAACAAACCTCGTGGAATACATTTATCATTCATTTTACAAATCGCGGCTCTCCATTTCGAACTCTTATGCAATTTTTCTCACTTTCGTTTAAAATGACATTGTTATATTTGATAGGTTACGTTAGTGTAAAAATTACATTTTCTATCGATAATACATCATTGTTTCACATTACATCTATGCACTTACAATAAACATTATTTTTATTATAGAAAATTTTTAACTATATATCTCTTATTAAAAAAACAAATGTTTAATAGTGATATTAAAATTCAGCAGTGTAGTATAATGAATTGATAATAATTACGGAATAATTATTTGTGATTAATATTTCCTAGTTTGACTGATTGTTAGAAATGAGAGACCCACACAGTAGTGCTATATCGTTATGCTTTTTAATAATCACCATATTTTTTGTCTATTCACGGTTTTATTCACCAATAAAAACTTTCTTCACTTACCTAGGTCTGCATTTCCGAGTTCAGCATAAAAAAATTGCAATCCGAAAAAAACTTAATCAAATCCAATTTCCGTCATCAAATCGTGTCATAGAATTACAACGTGGCCATTCCTCTTAACCTCCATCGCTCCAAAAAAATTCCTTTCCACCTCTCGAGAGACAAATATCTCAACCCGCTGAAAAATTCAGCCAGGAGATCCGCTTAAAACCATTCATTCAATCAACGTCCTTCCAGTCGCCCTAATGAAAACGCCTGCACTCCATTCTGAAACTGTCAAACGGTCTGTCTCACCCAGAGCTCTTCTCTCATCTCTCTCTCTCGCGTCTTCAATTGAAAAAGGAGCGTTAGATCAAAAACAAAAGAAGAGACGATCGCGCAGCCTCTCCCCTAGTAGTTTATTTGCAGCCTTACTATTTATCTCTCTCTCTCTCTCTCTCGAACGTGGCCCTAGGCAACGGCAAATTCTCATCACTTTCGTGAAACATCGGCGGCTTACACGCATTGCCTAATGGCCGAATCCACGCTCACGACCCTTCGGTGACCTTTCTCTCTTTGTCCCTCTCCCCCCCCTCTCTCCCTCTTTCTTTCTCCACCTCATACCAATCTCCTCCGCCCTTCCTTTAAGCCCTAATAGAGCTGGAGCAGCATGGGGATAACCCCCCTCCTCCTGCAGGACAATTCTCCCCTCCCCTCACTCATCTTTTCCTCCTGCTCCTTGCGTCGAACCGGAGGCGAAGTAAACGGCAGTGGATCGATGAATAATTACGGATTACAATGGAAAGAGTAAAGTTTTGCGTATTGGTGATCCTCTCTTCCTCCGGTTTCCCTTTAACCCCTCAGCCGCTGAATTTAGATCGCGCCCATTGGTTCCGAGGAATTCGTTAGGAAGCAGTCTCCATTTAGTATTCAAACAGCGCGGATATTGGACGGAGAAAAAACTAACTAAACGGAAGCCAAGGAAATATTCGAAAGGGACGTAATCAAGTTTTTGCTGTTTTTTTAATGCCTCGTAATTTTAATTCGGAAAAATAGTCGGAGAATTATGAGTTGAAGATTTCTTAGTATGGGAAATTTGGCTATCGCGTTCAACATAGAAATACCTCATGCGAGGTAACGCTGGGACACACTTTACCTTATAATTTTCATTTATTAATTATACGAAATTATGCGAAATTAAGGCATCTATCCGGAATTTCTAAATTCTCTGGCAATCGGCTCGCGTCCAAGTTTTCGAATTTCAAGTTTCATGACTTAGATCTCCCTTTTTAAGAAATAACTACAATCATCATTAAGACAATAGCCTATACTTAAAATAAAATTTATGTAAAAATTAGGATATTGTGTGTGTTATAATTATGGTGTCATCACCCGTGCCTTTTAATACGTATTCGGATAAAAAATATAATTTAAAATTATCACATATATATATATGGCTGAAATCGCACGGATTGTAATGCAGCCTAAGCATTAAATCACTGCTCTTGAAGTATGGAAAATCAATTCCCATTGAAAGGCATTGGAATCGTTGTTATAGTAGTTTATATTTTCGTAGTTGAAGACCGAAAAAGTTTCATAATTTTATGATTAAAATCAATTTTTTCCGCAAATTCAGCATGGATTTGAATTTTGTCTTCAAGAAAAATAAACATCATTCTTTCATCCATAGTACAGTGTATGTCCCAATTTTGTATCTTAATTTTAAATAATTTAAAAAGACAATTTTATGTAGCCCTACATAGTTTTCATTGCTTTCCTTATGGTTTTTTTAAATTGGACTTTGGGGTCAAAAATACCCATCAAATATAAGCTATTCTGTAATTTACCGAGGTTTTACCCAATGACATATCTTTCTTCCAAATTTCAGATCTGTAGCCCTCTTAGAAGTACATTAGGTTTTATATGATATATCATATATATATATATATATATATATATATATATATATATATATATATATTTATTTATTTATAATGATAATAAAAATGCTGATTTTATGGGTAGAGACCATAAATAATAATACTGAATCGAACATGTTGCACATAATGGCGATGTACTGCATTTAACATATAATATAGCAAAAAATTTGGTTTTCTGATATAATAATAGGACATTACCAGTTGTGTCCTGCCTTTCGCTTTTATTATGGACTGTATACTGTAGCAAAATTTTGGTGGAGTTTCACTTCGTGAATTAAAAATAAACTGGAATTTACAAGTACTAAGAGCATCAAAATTATTTTTTCATTAAAGTTATATGTACTTAAACGTACTTTATAACTGAAACTTTAAGTTAAGTTAATTATCTATCGAAGCATAAGTATTTTTAAATTGCAATAGCAATAGTCTTTAAAGTTAAAATTGCTTAACTTATTTTACAATAACAAATTCAAGTAAAGTTATTTGTCTATCGAAGCATAAGCATTTTTCAGTTGCAATAATACTATTCAAAGTGAGTGTTTCTATGATAAATAGCATCACCGTAATGTGTAAAATCCATCTTTAATTCGTCAAATATACAACATTTTCTGTTTTCTAAAAATTCACGCTTCTAGCAATTGATTACGAACACCTAACACTTATTTTTATGTTCGCGTGCATATGTAGCAAACGCCGACAAAAAAACCTTCAAAATTTTTTAGCAAAAGAAAAACTCCGTCAGCATACCGTCCAAACAATACCATCGCGTGTCTAATTAAATGCCGGAACAATGACCGCGACAATGAATAATCTATAAATCGATCGGCAGGGAGGACTCCAGCTCCCCCAAAACAAGCAACCCGAATTATGCATTGGTGTAGAGGGAGGTCGGCTGCATCGTGCCGTAACCACTCCAATAATTAAAACCGGCGGACCTTTGCACAAATTCGTATTCAGTATTAAACACAGCATTTCATCGTCGATCAGTTCCTCTGTTCCTATTACTCATTGGATTGGGTCCGCCGGCGTCAAGCGGTGGCGCTGACCGCGGCGAAGAGGAGGGAGACGAAAAATGGCGTGGCGAGGGAGATAGAGTGAGAGAGAATGAGATGTAAAGAGAGTGAGAAATAAGGGAGGAGAGGAGGCGAACTGAGGAGCTAATTTTCCTGTGGGGTTCCAAATAAAAAAATAATCGAAAAAAAAGAGAACGAGAGAGAGTTCGCCATGGGTTGTAAGGGATGGAAAAAAAAATGTTCAAGGCCGATGGACGTCCGATTAGCAAGCGGTTTAAAGCCTTTTGGAGAGAGGGTGGACTCGGTCGGTGAGGGAAGAGGAGAGAGAAAGAGATAGGATTAGTAAGGGGGGAAAGCATGTTGGAGGGAGGAAAGGGAGACGGGTGAGAGAGAGAGACAGAGAAAGATGAGGGCTTAAAAGGGTTTGGTAGAGGGAGGGTAGGGGGGAGAATGTACTGGGGGAGGCGGCAGAATGGGGTTAGTACAGGGCGACCGCGCGGAATGAGGGTGGGTCCGTGGATGGGGTCAGAGGGTGTGTGTGTGTGGGTGGGTGCCCTACGGGTGGAGAGGAAGGGGCGGAGGGGCGCGAGGAGGAAGAGGGATACGAAGGGAGGGAGAGAGAGAGAGAGAGGGAAAGGGAGGGAGATGGAGGGAGATGGAGGGAGATGGAGGGAGATGGAGGGAGATGGAGGGGGAAGGAAAAAGAGAGATACGGGGGGAAAAGGGCTTTGAGGGAGACGGATTGAAGTGATGAGTAGAAGGGAAAAGAGGAATTAAATGGACGCAAAAAGGACAGACGTGGGATTTTTAAAAATGGGAATTGTGCATTCAAGAAGCGATGGTAGGGGTGGTTATTGCAAATCGAGATGGAGAATCAAGGGCAAAAATTGTGATTTGTAAAAGATCCGGTATCTCCCAGAACGCCGAAGTTCCCCGGTACGGAAATTTTCTCAAAAATGTTCCAAAATCAAAATATTTTTATGCACGATATTTTTTCGATAACAAAATGATCGGATAGAGACATGATAAATATGCGCGCTATTACCTATACTTCTGCTACTTTTCTCAGGGTACTGACCTGATCTTGACATTTGGTCTCAGGTGGCTCACCGCTGATAACAACTATTTTAAGGCTTAGTAATCCAGGAGGGATTTGAAAATCAGACCGTAATGATGAAAGATAGCAAATATTACGTGATCGGATTAACGATTTCAATCAATCAGGCTATGAATTGGGATTTGAGATGCTAAAAATGGCAAAATTATTTTTGAAAAATATATCACAGAATTGAAGGAACCTTTGTGTTTACTACATACATAGGGGAATAATAAGGGCTTAATTCTCTGGCATTTTACATCTATATAGGAGATTCAATTTAAAATTTTACCGTTATTATTCTATTTGTCGATAAAATTAATATTTATTCAAATTTAGTCATTATTTAAATATCATTTGGGAAATTCCCCCCAGGTAGTCCACTTGAAGAATCTCCCCCTCCCCCCAGCCTGCTCCACCTGAAGAATGTTTCCCCCAGCTCGCTCCACCTGAAGAATCCCCCCCAGCCCGCATCACCTGAAGTATCTCCCCCCCAGCCCGCTCCTTATATTTTCTCCCTCCGGGTTGGGTTAAGCGGTTGGGGATTGGTTTCGTTCCATTTTCCTCCCCCGGTTTGGGTGAACTGGTTGGCGGTTGGATTGGTTCTATTTCTCCTCCCGGGTTGGGTTAAGTGGTTGGGGGTTGCGTTTGTTCCATTTTCCTCCCCCGAGTTGGGTTAAGTGGTTGGGGTTAGAACGCTCCACCTAAAGAATCTCCTCCCCTCCCCCACAGACCGCTCCACCTAATGATTCTCCCCCTCAGGTAGTTTTGGGGGGAGGGGAATTCTTAATGCGATCCATAATTTGTTGCTATGAATATGTTAAAGTAAATTTTGAGCTATAAATTAAAGATAAGAGTAAAAAGCTATTTTATATATATCCAGATTCACTATTACCAATTATTATTTCACGATACTCAATACAATATATATATATATCATTCGATGAAAATAAATAGCTAGGCAATGAGTTACTTTATAAAATATCAGAGTGGTAGTATTAACACAAGAGCAAAATAATGCTTGGCCAATGTGTATATTAAATGACTGGAATTTTTATTGTTCTATCGTTCTTCAAGGTAAAAAATACCGAATCTTCTGGCGTGACACTTTTGGCGCTGCATTATGCATGAATTCTTTCCTTAAATCTCGGTTCGATAAATGGTAACGACTTGAAAAGTGATAGCGTCGGCTCGAGTGGATAAATATATAGTCTTTCATAGAAAAAAGGAAATAATCTCAGACATAATCGGGTCAAGGCTAAAAGTTGTTTAAATGCCTTATGGCGGGACTCATCCTTTCTTTGTTCCAGATCAGCCCAAAGCATGACCTCCTTTTTCATATCTTCCATGAACATGAATGGAAGAAAATTACACTGTGGGAATAATATGCCATTGATCTACATAAAAAGAAATTTTTGTGGAGTAACAGAGATTTATACTGCAGGGAATATTAAAGAAACGTCAGTATGTATCGATCGGACACTGGATCTAGATTGACTTTAAATATTTCATTTCCGATTTAAATAGCAGAGCGCGGGTTGATTAAGATTATTTGCATTTGTAGGCGATATCTATATATTTTAATGCAACATATATTAATCCCAACCAATTTTAATTTTTAAATTCTCAAAAAGGATGCTAAATTCTATTATTTTAGGTAAATAATTTGGACACGTGCGTATTTTGCTTATTTTTTCGATTTATTTTGACATTTTTTAACAAAAGAAGTGACACTACATTTGTTTGAATATGCATAATCAAATGGTTTAATTACAGGCACAAGTTTGATAATTTGAGCTGAATTCTTTAAAGGTCAATTGGACAACTGTTACATATTTTAAAAACAAATAGGCGACGAAATATTTTTATCACACAAACAATCAGTTTTAATCTAGTCACCGTTGTAAGAGTTGATTGTACACTAAATTAATTGATTGAAATAATATAATAAAATAATAAAATTAACAATCTATATAAATAACTCTGGGACGTTAAACAGTTGGCTCCCTTGGTGCTCCTCGCAAAGAGTAGGCAAATGCCGCCACCGGGTTTCCCTCCTACATTCTGTGTGTGCGTGCCCGGTGTGAAAGGCAACGGGAAACCACTACACCATGTATTTATATTCCCTATTCAAAACTAATCAATGAATTGGTAGGACTTGTCGTAAGACAGAACACAGGAATGAATGAATAAGTAACTCAGCTATAAAAATTAAAAATAACTCAAATAATCATCATTGTTGCTGAAAAATTAGACTTCTTATTGTAGGTCAATGGTATACCAATACACCAATAAATTTTAAAGTTCCTTAATTCACCGACTAAAACGCTTGAGTAAATAAGTCAAGACACCGGAGAAATTCTCTTTATATGTATTAGCCGCTCAAAAATTGGCAAAATAACTCTGAATTAAATCAATAATTATTATTATTTTCAACTTCAGTCATTACTCTCCATAAGATCTCAAGGTCCTAAAAAAGAGATAAACACCAAAGAGCGCCGCAAAGAGGCAGACCGTATCGGAATCCCCCCGTAATATTCACTTTCTTCCGAGCTAAGAGAGTTAAAGCCTTTCTCACGCTCTTCCATCCCTCTTCCCTTACGCCCGCACTTTGCAGTCATCCTACATTATGCGCTGTAATGGTGCCTCACCTCCCAAGAGTGGAGGCACAGTCCGTTGTCGGTGGATGAGGAGGGCGGAGGTGAGGGGGGAGGAAGAGGTTAGGAGAGTGAAGGAAGGGGAGGAGGATGAGATCAGGAGGAAAGGGAACGGGGAAGGGCAATAAGTAAGAGAGCGGAGGGGGATGTAGCGAGGGGCGGGGAGCGGAAGGGGTTAATGGCATTTCGGAGCGTGAGATGGTTCCGGACTCGCGCCCTGCCTGAGGCCTCCGTCCGGAGTCGTTTGTCGCCCGCAGTGTGGGGGAGGAGAGTGAGTGAGATAGAGAGAAGAAGAAGAGAGAGAAGGAGAGCGAGAGGGAGGGGAGAAGAGGAATGCATGAGAGAGGTAAGAGGGAAGGAAGATGCGGGTTCCTCAGGTCGGATACGAAGTGTTTCTCTGGAGCGAAGTTGGAGTATCGTTTGAGGAGGAGCAGAGAGAGAGTTGAGGTCGAGGGGTTTGAACAAAGTGGGAATCGTGGATGGTTACGTAACGAGAATGTTGGCTGCGGAGAGGGCATTTCGCTTTTAAAGCCGATGGTCGGAAGGCGAAAAAGGAGGAGGAAGGGGTCGGAATAAAGGACGGAGAAAATGTAAAAGAGGCGGTGGCGTGGGGATTGAAATGTTTTATTTTTTGGGGAGCGGGATGTAGGGTTGGATGCACAAAGAGAGAGTAAGAGGGAGTCGAAGGAAAGACGAGAGAGAAAGAGTGTGGGAGTGGTGTCGGAGACGAAATGGGGGTCGGCAGATCCGTACAAAATAGAGGGGAAAGTGTGGGAACGCGGGAGGGTTGTGGAAAGCTGGAGGTTGGGAACTAAACTGGGGGGAGGAGAGTAGGAGGGAGGGATTAAGGGGTTGAGAGGGAATGAAGTCGGCGGTTCGGGATCAGGTGGGAGCTGAAAGGGACGTGAGGTTAGTTGTGGAATGGAATAGGGAGATGCGTCGGGAGGAGGGTGTGGGGGTGGAGAGGGAGGGAGAATGAGGGAGTGGGATATGGGGAGGTTTGAAGGGGAGGAGGAAGAATGGGGATGGCTTTTAGTGGGCAGCGCAGTGGGGACCTCCTCTCTCGGATGCCGGCAGAAAGAAGGAAGGTTTTTGAGAGGATGAGGAAAGGTATGAGAGGGGGAGAAATAGGGAGGGTGTCGTGAGGAGGTGGGGTAATCGATGCGTGGTCGTGAATGCTGACTCGGCCCTGAAGGCAGAGGAAGAGAGAGAGAGAGAATAAGAGCGGGCGGTGGTCGAGGAAAAGAGGGAAGCGAGAGAAGACGTAAAAAAAGGGTTTCCAGGGACATCTCGTGGTTTCGAGATGACATTGTCGTGGCGGTTCCCGGAAGGGTGGAAATAGGTTTTCGAAGGATATCTCCGAATAGATGATAGATTCGGAAGATGGAGATAAATACTCGTAAGGTACTCCATGTGTCGCGGATTCGCGTTAACTGACAATGTAACGTATTCCTTCTTTTACACTCAAGTGTTACGTTTGACAAAACACATTCTTAGTCATAATTTATGCGATGACTGAGATAGAAAATTATTAATTTTTTCCTGCTGTTACTATAAAAACCAACATTTTCTAAGTTTTATATACATTTTTATTTGCTTAGGATTGTTGTGAAATCAGGACTATCTAATCACACTGTTGCTAACGCAGACTGACGATATCCCTTTCTAATTTGCGCTCAGGTATCCGGGCTTTCTCGGTTATCGAGAGTAGTCCTGAATTTAAAGTCTGCACACGCTCTCTCATAACGGAATCTCCGAAGAAGAAAAAAGAACGTCTGGAGGAAAGGATTAATCTGTAAACACAATGCGTAAACCCAGCCCTCTCTTATGTGATTGGACTCGCATTCGTATAGCCAAAAAAAGATTCGAAAATTGGGAGATTTAAAGTGATGCGTGACTTGAGGCACAGCGGTAAATTTCCCGTTGAAGGGCAAACAAATCTTAAGGACGTTCCGTGCAATTACTCTGGGATCCATTAAAAATTTGCCAATCCAGAGTTTTTTTTTTAAGTGAATGGGGTTTTCCAGAAACATGGCATCTGCGCCATACTTTTACGCAAAAACTTTGTTAAAACGAATTTCGAGGGGCATAATTTCACATGGTCTGTAATAATGATTATTGCAATTACGAGATTGCCAATATATGCCACTGTTTTCTCAAGGGACTGTATAATACTTTGCGCTATGTGTTAATAAATTTTTCGTTGACGATGCTTCACTGCAGTTTAATATGTCAGTAAAAATGAAAACTGTCGATTGTTCCGATTTGATCAATTCCTTTATGTTCGGACATGCCGTTCATTAAACTTTGGCGCGACTAAATGAGAAAGATTACCCTAAACCCAATTTTGAAGTAATCGGTATGAAATTAGTTCCATTAACACAAATTTAGGCAAATAACAGTATTTTAGCCTTAGAATTGAAAAACTTCAATGCCTGCGACGTAAAGAGCAATTTGCCGAGGTCAATCCCTTGCAATAAAATTCACCGTGTTCCGTTTTTCCCTAAACCTCTTCCGAATAAGCCGTGCTTGTGCAGTGGCGGAAGGGTCCGTTTTTTGAAGGTTCCGGACGGTCTTTTTGAACCTGCGATGGCAAACAGAAAAAAATAACGGGCTCTTTGTTCCCGTTTCGTCTCATTCCTGAATAATTCCGCCAATGCCTATTTATCATACAAATCCACCCGGAGTCTCTAATATAAACCTATCCCCCTCTCATCATTCGTTTCCTTCTCCCTTTCTATCGCTCTCGTCCCGCCCTCTATTCTGCTACTGCCGCTACTACCGCCCGCGTCAAAACTTTATTTTTCCTTTCGACACGGTCTTTGAACTTTCCTCCGCCCTCATCTCGTCCCATGAAAAATGCATCGGAATCGTTGGTCTTGGAAGTCCCTAGCTGACCGACCAGCTCAGCGGATGCAATTATCATGGACGAAGGAGGTAGTACAAGGCTCGCGAGAATTCTCTTGCTCTCCAACTTAATCAAATGGAGGAAAATGAAAGCTCCGATTCGAGAGCGCCGTGTTGACGTCGCTACAGGGAGAGGGAGACGAAAAAGAGGGGAAGAAAGGGATGAGTAGAGCGTGTGTGTGTGTTCATAGGGGGCGTGGAATTGGAAGTGGGCGATGAGACAAGGAGGAGAAACAAAAGGCGAACGCGAAAATACATGTCGAATATCGTTCGTCTCTTTCTTATCGGTCGCCTTTTGTCACTTATTTCCACGTCCGCGTCAACGTTTTACTCTCTTTCTCTTCGGATTTTCCGTGTTGTTTTTTTTTCTAAGATTCCTCTCTTAAACAATTACATATTTGATCTATTTAGTCTCTTTATTACCCTCTTTCGTGTTCGATTTACGCAAACAAAAACACGGATTTTTTATCACGGGAGGTCATATCAATAATATTTTGATGAAACAATTGTGGATTATTATACCTACTATTTCAGGACGATCGATGAGTTTCTAGTCAGGAATATTTTTAAGCTAATAGTTATGACGAAGCAATTAGTGCAATATCACAAAAACTAAACTCGTAGAGCTTAACGCAAATAATTGATCAATGACTTCCACTGCTGACTTTTCTTTCAATGAGTTAAAATACGAGTGGGTGTTCCCATCTTTGATTTATTTTCTTTCTCAGTGATTACCCTCTCCATTCTATCTATTCGTTTCTCTTGTTTGCTCAATTTCACCCTTTTCAATTCTTGTTGACACTTGTATTAATCGGAGCTTCCGGCAATATTTTAGCTTCTGTTTGCAAAGAAACATGTAAGAACCTCTGAAACTTTGTTATACCTTTAAATGTAATAGGTTCGCTTTTCATTCAAATGCTATGACGGTTGAGTAGGATTATGAATAAGTAATATTTTTGGCGATTTAATCAAATCAAACCTCTCTATAATAGCGATTCTCATTTTCAAAGTAATTTGACCATATTACTATCATTAAAATCATTTGCAGGAAATTTAAACAATTCAATACTGCTTAAAGTTCATGTGATTGTTACAAATAAATAAATCATAAATAAAATCTCCGGAGATTAATATATGGGGAGATACATGTTAAATATAATATGAAGTTGTAATTTTGAAAAAATATTACTAGTTTAAATTTGCTATAAGTAGGAAAGGTCAATTTGTAATATTGAAAATAGTAGCAATTTTTTAAATATACCTAAACAATTCAACAAAGAATTATCGAGGAGAATCACTTAAAAAAATACTTATCTCAGGTATCTCCAATAGCCGCAACAAGGTAATGAAAAAACCAAATGTGCATTTAGCCTCCAAAGCAGCCATCTTCAGTGGTAATTCACCGATAATAGTTTACAAAAGAAAATTTCTGCTAGTATTTACGTTGTTTTTATGTATGTGAGGGAGGGGAAAGAGGATATATTGTAGGTGGAGGTTAATTAGGGTGCTTGTGGAGAAAGGAGCGTGCGAATTTCAAAAGGAAGGTATTTAAACCAAGGGGAACGGAATTGGAGATAATTATGATAAGTACTGTTTTAAGTCCTTGTTATTGAACACTTAAGTATATTTTTTAGATTTATATAAAAAGTATTAATACTTAATAAGACGATCTGCTCGACCTTTTGTGTCTAAAAAGTGGGAAAAGTGACAACACATACAATATAGAGAATAATTTATGTCCTTTCCAATTTTATGAAAAAAATTAAAATACTCCCCTATTTTATTAAAAATGTAGTTGGGCGTTGAATTGAATACATTAATATGAATAAGCTAACTACTTTCAATGAAGCTGAAATTTTTAGAGAACTTAGCATAATGTTTTAGTTAAGGAATATGATTATAGATTCAATTGAGTCACATACCTCTCCAAGAAGAACAAATGAGTATATTTTTATAGTGTTTCAAAAGTCGTGAATTTTGAAACATCCTGAATATTCTGAAGTCAAGTAAACGAATTCTAGCATGTCAGCATTGAGTATTGATGTTATAATATGTATGTAAATTATTTAACTTTTCTCTAGATATGATATATAAAAGGCAAAAATCGAAAACACCCTTCTAACCAAAATATCTCCGGAAAAAACCAACCGATTTTAATCAATCTTTTTTTAGGCGACAGGGCAGGTACCAAATCACGTTTTGACACCACTCTTAACCCCCTCCACTCTCGCGCAGCACAGCCCTGGTAAGAAATTCGTTTCTCTCTTTCTGTCTGTCAAATGTTATAATTATATTGTATTCAGGTACAGTTCAATAATGAACCTACCATGGTTTGTGGTGCCTCTTGGGTGATAATTCCATTTTTTTATCTTTACTTTTACGATCTTATTAATTATTAGCAACAATTCAAAAACAGCACGAGGCCAATTACACTGAATATAATAAAATATATAAATATAATATTTTTTTATTCCTATAACGTATAACGTAATAGGACATCATCGATATGTAACCGTTAGGAATCAATGTTAAGTCAGGAAGAATTTGAACAAACAAATACACACATATGGCGCTAGAACCTTTATTACTGACACTTGTATAAATACCAGTAAAAATTTTCCGGAAATCAAATTTAATATAGGTATTTACCTAATTGTATTGTTTGCTTGGTTTTTAATGGAAAGTCGACATTTCTTTGCGCGATAATAGCTTCATTAGCATGGAGACTAACTTAACTGAATAACCATATATTATAAATGCTATTAATGGAAATTTGAAAATTTAATTTAATATTTTTAGATACTATCCTTTTGACAAAAAATTCGAGATTTTTTTCTGTTTTCACTAAACTCAATTTATAGTACGTGCTTTTTCCAAATCAACAACAATTCAGTTTTCACTGACGGCGATAGATTCTCTTCTTGACAAACGTAAAATTTTTGTTTCCAAACAAGTTTGAGCACCAATTTTACGCGTATTTGGAAATATAAGGCAGAAGAGTGAATTCTGATACTTTTAGGCGTTCTTAGGTTTAATTTAATATCTTAAACAACGTTAATAATCAATTTTAAATTTCAAATGAAAAAGAGTCTCCACACATTGTCATGTTTTTGAAATGGATGAATGAAAAGCTCGTGGCGTCAATCTCGGGCCGTTATCATAAACAATTTCTGCTTGGGTACCGAGAGTACTACTTATATAATTGAAATCGACTAGTTTAGGTGCAGGAGAACAAACATATGTTTTTATATGTGCCGGATAGACAGAACGACAAAGATATAAATGAAGCAAATTACCTTTTATGAAAATATAAAATTCGCATAACTTTTCTTATTTCACCGACCTGTTTAACAAGCTGAAACTCTTCTTCGCATTACAATAATTATTCCCATTATTCGTGTATCATTCTTCTCTCGCTCTAACACACGCATTCCTCCGTCTATCCTTTCAGAGATCTCTGGAAGAGCGAAATGATATCCGGAGTCCAATGAAAACAGACCCTGGGTCACATTGTAAAACTTAAATGAGATCCTGAATAATCAAACCTGAAAATAGTCCCTCTTTCTATTTCTATCACTCCACTCTATCAAAAAGATAGGAAAGTCACGAAAACTCGGATTCCCTCCATTCTCGCCTTTATTTTTTTCCCTTTATTTGCCCGCCAGGGGTCAACGAAACGAACCGTTTTCAATAGGGAGGAATGATAATGCAGCGTCTTTCATGTTGAAATCCCAGTCGTCCCGCGTGAAATTATGAAGGACATACAATCCCCTTGGGAAGCAAATTAAAACTTGGGAATGGACTGAATGTCAGAGATCTACGGTCCTACGGATAAAATTGTGTCAATTAGAGTAAACCTTTGGAAAATGGGTTTGGATTCTTGAAACCGTGCATTTTATGGAGTTTCTCTTAAATTCGTAGGGACGGGGGTTAACGCGATGTGAAGGAGGGAAAGAGGAAAATGAGGTTTGAGGTATAGGGAGTAAGATTTGGAGAGCGAGGAAAGAATGGGAGAGGGGGGTGATGAAGGGCTAAGCAGTGCTCGGTCCAATGTAGGGGAAATGAGAAAAGGCCACGCCGTAAATTAGTTTGTCTGAAACAGAAGATTTCTTAAACAAAAGGGAAGGCAGTTGTTTACTGCTCCACGACAGTAATAAATCTGCCTTTAATTTATGCGCAATATATATGACGCGAGAAGTTCCTACTTCATTAATAATTACCCTGATTTATAAGGCGTTTTTATCTTTCTCGCGAACTAAAGCGTCGCTATTTTTTACTTGGAAAAGTTAATTTGAAAGATGTTATCTTTGGATTTATGCGACGCAGCAATGAGAATTAACATGAAGTAAAAAACAATTGTAGGGAAGTTATGCTTATTTACATGCAAAATTTGAAAATTAAATCGAGGCATCTTCAGCGTTTGACGGGCTGATTCTAAGCTAATTTTTTAGAAAAAACAGCAGAAACCCGCATTGTCTATAGAAAAGAATCTAATAAAGACATTTTATAAAGTTTAATTAAAAATGTTGCATTTTATGTTTCTGGTACTCTTTTATTTATTAGGCATAAAAAGTGAGGTAGGGAGACAATTTATCAAAAAATGAAAAATGAGACGATATTTTTAATTTGACTGAAAGTTGAAACAAAAGCGTTTTTGTATACTGTAATGAAATAAATTTATTAATTGGCGTCTTTGAAATTGAACTTTGTAATTTTAGTCCAAATTCCAAAAAATTTACAAAAAGTTATCACTATCCAGAGCAACGCATATTCACAATGAAATCGCCATATAATTTGTCAGACCTTTTTCATGTGAAACGTATAAATAAAACATTCAGTTTTGAGTATTAAATTCGCAACACTCCGGGTTGTACATTTTACTCTATTTCATGCCTACATGCAGAATGAATTTATATTATAAACGTTATAAGTAAATACATAATTATTTTAGATGCGATTTCCTTAGGACCTATTTTATACGTAGGTCGTCATTCGACATGCATTGTAGTTATAATGTCATAAAATTTCATGCTGAAAAAGCTCATCTTTCAGTATTTTTTTCCGAATTACTTCTATTTCTTCTTCCATAGATGCATAAAATATAGTAAAAATAAATTATTCTATTCCATGATATTTATGGGCACTTACATATTTACAAATAATAAGTAATACGAATGAATTTTATAGTAAGAAAGATAATTTCTTGCTTATTCATACGGTACTTTCGGTATGTATCACTCAAACAGTTGAGCTGATAATTTAATGTACAAGCTTAGTGATTCATACTTGTTATTAAAGCGCGTCATGCAATTTAAAGATTGATTTCTAAAAAAACTTTTTTGATTAACTAAGTCCTAGCAAAGGAAACATTTCCCAGGCATCTAGTTTAAGTTGTCGGTTACTGATGCACGAACAAAGAAGATTTAACAAAAATATAGAAGAATTTTAAGCTGAAGAAACTAAAGAGTGCTTTAATTTGGAAATAACTGTAATAGAACGGCCATGGCTATGGATTTTAACCCCGGGACTGCCTCATCTCTCGCTTGCACGACGCGAGGGAGACGCGATAATATATATCCGTCGTAAGGAACATTTAGCCTTATGGCGGATGGATGGTGGTCGGATCACGGTAATGACCCCTATGGATTATTAATCACTGCGTTACCGGAACAAGATCTGATATCTGAAAGGATGATGACGAAGAATAACTAGCCTTACCTCTCGTCAAGATATCACGTGGTTACAGAATCGAATATTATACATACACACACACACACATATATATATATATATATATATATATATATATATATATATATATATATATATATATATATATATATATACAGTTTTGAAGAATCAAACAATAATAAAAGGCTACTTCTGTCTCTTTGTCACTTGGTCCCTTAGTGGCTCCCTCTGTCACGCTATAAAAATACGAATAACTCGATAATAGAACGAGATTCATTTTTTATATTTAAAAAAAATGTTTGATTCACATATTGTAAGATGATGACGAAATGAAATTTCCAAAAATGTTCTAGAATCGACTCCAAGGTGGGCATTTCCATTTCCCATATAATAACACGTAAAAATCGACTTTTTGACTTGCAGGCTTTTATTATTTTTGAGATCTAAATTAGAAAAAATTCACCTATGATCTTTAGATCTAGCCCATTTAAATAAAAAACTATAAGTTTTCTTATTCTGTTCATCTTTTCTTACCTATAGTTCTAAACTTCTCATGTTAAACGTTTAATTCACATATTATAGGAAAATCTTGCCATTTAAAGGGATGTTGCCATGCCAACCCATTAAATTGATAAACCTCAAAATCCTATTGTTATTTCAATCCTTATGGGTGAAAGCGTGCTTTGAATGGTCCTACAATTACGCCGAGAGAAAAATTATTTTCATAGCAACCAATGTAAACAACATTCGTTGCGTTATTTACAAGAAGTACATTTGAATGTAGAATATTAATCATTTTCATACTATAATTAGGTAATTAGAATCATCGTATGAGTTCAAAACTTGAAACAACCAACTCCTAAAAGAACGAAAGTTTGTTTTCTTTCCATTCAAAGAAAGTCAACGTATATTTATGTTAATTTTTAATTTCACAAAAACATTTCCCGTTGATTTTCAACGGGCATCTCCCTAGTATTATATATAATAATATTACCTAATAAAATAAAATGTTCACTGCAACCATAAAAAAGATTCTACACAAAATACATCCTATAGAATATCAAATATAATATAAAATATTTAATAATTTGAGTGATACGAAAAAAGTTTTTCTTTAATCAGAATTTTCCACGAATTTAACATTATTACTGGATAGTTAACTATTTTGAGTTAATGACTACATTTGTCTGTTACCTGATTCCAACCGTATTATTATAGTACTCTGCTATTAAGTACTAAGAAGAATAGAAGAGAAGCGAACGATAAGAAACTTGGAGGCCAACTGGATCGGACATTATCTGATTATAAAGACGTGTTAGATGGAAAATCTTAAGGGAAAAGAGAAAGAGGAAGGAAAAAGTTTCAGCTGGTAGGTTACTTGGAAAGGAAAGGAAACATGAGGAAGATTGCAGAAAGGATGAGTATGTGGGGAACCAAGTTTAACCACATATAATCGCAAAAATGTCTACAGATTTATGATGATAATTACTCTACCTGCTTAAAATATTAATTTTATTACACCTTGTAAGAGAAAGCAGTGTCGAAATATTAATGAATCTTGAAATCGCATGGATTCCAACAACATGAGGTGTTGATGAGAAAGTTGCACTTTTTTACGTCCAAAAGAATCATGCACCAGCAAACATTCTTGTACAAATAAAAATATTCCAACCCTCTCCCTCTACACTAGATCTTTCCTTGACATGAAATGATTTCGTCCTAGACTTTCTTACGGATTTCCGTGAGACGTCTTATTCAGCTGACAATCGAAGAGCGCATCCGCCGCCTTAATTACTCGTGACACAACAATTTGCGTCACCGCCGCCCTTCACTGCTTCACCTTCTGGGCTAAGATCTCCAAGAAAAAGAAATAACAAGAAAAAGACGTGGAAAGAGTAAGAAAGCGAGAGGAAAGATCACGAGATGGAGAAAGGTAAGAGCGGAATTAACAAATAAGAATCGACAAAAGGAAAGTGAATGTTAGGCAGCTTGTGTGTGTGGGAGTTAACGGCTTTAAAGGAAGGTTGTGTTGTCTGAGGATCGGAGAATACGTAGAGAGGGATAGTGAGAATGCCTGAGCGCATAAATAATAAATGATCAAGGCCGCGATACATCTCCTCACCCCTTACCTTTCTCTCTCTCTCTCTCTCCTCCCACCATCTTTCTCCATCCAAGCCTGCTCCTCTTTTCTTCTCCCTGCCACCACTCTCCTCCTTCTAACCCCCTCCCTTTTCATCTTACCAATTCCCCCTTCCTCCTCCTCCTCCCCACCTACCTACCTACCTACACCACTTTGTGCGTCCTCTCGAAATCCACCTGGCAAACTCCTTTGTAAAATGCATGATAGGAACTTAAGGCCCATTCCTCCTCATACGCGCTTTCTTCCCTTTCACTCCGCCTCACCTCTCTGTCTCTCCTTCCCTCACCTACCCCCATCTACTCCTCTCATCCTGTCCCGCCCCTCCATTTTCCTCGCTCTCTCGTCCTCCATCTCGTTCCCGCAGTTCCTTCCAACTCCGCCCGCATTCCTCCCCCACTCCTAACGTAGTATTGGGCGGGGGCCACCGGGAAGCCCAGGAGCAATTTCCCTAGAAGGGGATCAGAAAGGAGAGAGAGATAGAGAGGTGGCCAAAGTGAGTGTCTGACGAGAGAGAATGGTTTCCTAGGAGAAGGAGTAGGAGTGGGATAGAGGGAGGACTGTGTTGCGCGATGGTAATGTTATAAGAAATAAGAAGAGTAGAAAGAGAGAGAGAGGGAGAAAGAGACGTAGGGCAAAAGAGAAAAGCGAAGATGCGGAGAAGAGAAGCGTTTGAGAGGAGAGCGCGAGGAAGAAACGGGAGTGGAGTGGGAGAAAAGTAAAGGAAAGGGGAGGAGGGCAAAATGGAACGAGAAAGGGCGCGAGTAAATGCAAGGGAGTGTGCCGAGGAGGAGGAGGCTGGTAAAAGGTGAAAGAGGTAAGGCGGAAATGTTTGGAGGGTTCAGAAGGAGAAATGGTGAATAGAAATGAAGTCGCGTGAGGAGGCTAAATTGAAAATATGTGGATGGGGAAAGATTAAGGGAGAGGATACGAGAGGAAAGGGTTAAAGGTTGAGGCAAAAAGAGGGAGAAACGTAGGATGATGCTTTGAGACGGCCGAGGCGGGAAATATTGAGGGGAGAAAGAGAATTTGATAGCGCCTGAATAAAGGAAGATAAGAGATTTTCTCTTACGGAGTTTATGGGCGAGTAAAGCGTAATATGAGAGATATTGCGGATAACATCTCGTTGATTTTTTACATGACAACTTCATCGGAAAAAATTTAGCCCTTTTATTTAATTTGTCAAATTGGTGGAATGATGGATAGGGCGCAATTTACAAGGAAACATTATGACATAAACAATTCATTTGTGTATTTCAAACTTGAAGACGTGTTTTCGGGTATATTTTGTTATAAATAATTTTCGAAAGTGGAAATGAGTGGGAAATGATAGCGTAGTGATGGTAAACAAGTATAAATATCCATAAGAAGGGATACTGTGGAAATAAAATTCGGAGAAGGAAGAGAGAACAAGAAGGGAGAGAGGAAAGAAGAAATGCCAAAATGGACGATGTTTGAATAAAAGAAGAGAGAAGGAAAAGTCAATTTTGAGTAAATGAGAAGTTCGTGTGAAAGGTAGTTGAGAAGAAAGCGAAAAACACAAGAGGATTGAGAGAGTGTGAATGATGAGAGAAGAAAGTGGAAAAAACAAAAATCGCTGGGAGAGAAACAAAATGTTGGGAGGGCAAGGTGAACGAGTATTAGAAAAAATAGCGAAAGCTGAAAATTTACAGGGTAAATAATAAAGAAATAAATATAATGAAATACGTGCAGAGAGAGGATAATTTATGGTTCACGTGAATTGCTTTCTATTTAAGAAGTACCTTCCGTTCATGGGACACAGTGAATAAAAGGATGTAGTTAAACCTAAATTCAATAGTTTTGATAAATATGTATTTAAGGTGTAGAAACCGTATTAAAAGGAAATTTTGACACAAATTTTGTACTTTATACTTTTATACATTATACTTTTTGAGCTAATTTGGAGAAACTGCTCTCATTCTTATATTTTTGTTCATAACTAAAAGTTTGTAATCAATTATCAAAGTCGAAATCAAAGTAGTTGAGAAGCTTAAAATAATGAAATTAAGTTGTGCTGAGAAAAACAGCAAATCATAGACTTGTTTATGGAAAATGGAAAAATTTACGTAACTTATTGTTTAAATAAATGTAGAAATTTATCCGTGTTCCTTAAAGTAGCCATGAAAGCAATGGAAAAGTTATGTTATCTTAGAAAATAAAGCATGAAACTTTCTCGATCACGTTGAAAAGGAGATTATAAAATGGTAACCGGGCAATCAAGGCGAAGATTAAAGTAATTAATTTTAATAGAAGCTTTGAACAAACGAGGATTGGTGACTTGGTGGAAGGAGTATTAACATAGAATAAAGAAATTAGTTAAATGTTATAGGATATTAGAATTCATAGAATGGGTAAATGGCGATAATATGAGGATGCTAAGGATATTGAAAGCTTACATTTTGAAGAAAGAGAGAGCATTATTACAAATGGATACCGGAAGGATGTGGAGAATCAGAATGGTCGGGACGCGCATGGAACGTAATTTGAATTCGCCAGTATATACGTATATTAACAGATTCACGCCGAGGGTATTTTTGCAAGGGCGTTCCTTTTTCAATTATGTGTCCTTGTCCAGCGGGTACATGTCTTTATCTGCGAAAACCTCTTTTCTACAATGTTACATCATTTCTAAGATCACTAGCTGGCGCATGTCACATATGTGACGCAAATCGAATACAGCCTTCTTGTCTGCTATGACCGGGAATCGAACCCGGGTCTTCCACTTGCCGGACGGATATTCTACCATTGAACTATCGTAGCAGATCATTTTTTCTCGTTTCTGAACCCGGGTTCGATTCCCGGTCATAGCAGACTTTTTTCTCGTTTCAAAATTATTCCCAACTTTACAGCTTATGCCTGTCTGCATAGGATCTTCGGATCACTTTATTCCACCAATTTCTTACATTTAAACGTGTTCCATTCCACAGACCCTTCTTACTGTTAATATACAGCGCCAATCCTGAGACGTAATTTTTGCGGTGGCATTCTTTGCGGAGTAAGCGAATTTAATAATTCCTTTGGAAAGGTAGCTATTACATCTTCTGTACAGTTGATGACCTTATCGATGCTGACATGCACCGCTCCATGTTGCCCTGGAGCCAAAGTCATTCTGTGGAGGATTTCGTTGTTGATCGCAATGGAGTCGACATTCTTTTTTTCTCGAATTTTCATAACCATATTTCATAATGAGCGATAAAATATTATATACTTTGTGCTGCCATCTGTATTCTGCAATTCGAAATTAAAAAGTACTAAAATTTTTATTTACGTTTTAAAGAAAATGTTTACATACCTATCGACATATAGAGGTTAACCCTTTATTATATAGTATGATATTAGTGCGGTCTAAAAAATGTTGAACTCACTGGACTAAGGCCTATATCTGATGTTGTATGAGAATAAATAGTAAACTTTAAAAGTGATCTTCATGAATCGAAATCTTTCTCAATATCTTTCAAAGCCAATTCATCACTGTCATTGACGGTAGCACGATATCGCGGAAAAAAAACTTTTTCCACGAGCAGTGACGTGACTAGAATTATCTCGATCGTAGTATCAACTTACACCGTCAAAGACACTACTAAAACTAAAAATAGAAATGTACTTTGACTTAAACACTGTGTTTGAAAACCCGCTTTAGTAACGGCCTTAGATAGGAATTCAGGTTAGACAGGTGTCTGCGTTGGATTCCGGACGGCTGGATCTACTGAAAGCAGGGAGATTGAGGGGGTCAGGTTTGTACAACCCATAGCTTGCGGGCGACATGTTGCCAACGAGTTACTTTGAACAGTAATACTTATTAAAATTGCACAAATATTTCGGAAACATTCACGTCAAATACTTTTCAAGATGATACACCCGGACAAATTTCGAGTATTTTCAAGCGAGGTACTACTTTTTAAGATATAAAAATTACTGAATTGAGAGCAGATATTCCAATGAAATCTGGATCATTGTAGCCACAAATTTGGTCTTAAATATATATTAAGAGATGCCACTTCTAAAATATGCCTCTCCTCGACTGAATCCATGTTTTGTTTTAAAGCACGTAAGTGAACCATGCTTTTACAGTATGAAAATTATAGAATATAGGTTCAGATTCTGATTGACAAGCTTTTGAATGTCAGTAGGAGAATAGTTTTGACGAAATATGCTCCTTCGCACAGCAATTCAGCGGACAAAGCTCAATATCGGATTTCAAGTAAGGATTCTAAGAAATAAAATAACTCGCTTTCCTGTGAGTATATTCTCTATTTTAGATGCATTTCATTTTTTGACAATATTAATGTATTGACATGAATAAATACAATGTATGTCGCCCGCGCTTTGAAATTTTCAGTTGAAGTTTCCCATTGACCAAAAAAGGTTGGTCAGGATAGAAATATATACTCATTGATATTGTTCCTAAAAGTCAGCTAATTTTTATGAATTCCAGAGATTATGAGATAGGAGGACCGTTTGATCCTAAAGCTTCACTCTTAGACATTTTTCAAATGTCTTAAGGTAAACTTACATATAATTTTTCAAGTGTCTGTCCGTCCGTCTCTCTCTCTATTTCAAGCTCCGCATCTCAAGAGCGGCATGTAGTAGAGAAATGCGATAAACGCCATTTTGTTTCTACTAGCTAGACTAGCTACCCGAGAAACTACGGGAGCTTGAGTTAGTTTATCCACTATATGTAATTCCCCACATGTCCGTCCGTCCATCTGTCCCCTCTGTATCTTAAGAAATGCTGTAAACCGAATTTTGCTTCTACTAACTAGGATACTCCAAAAAAACTATTTTTATTTCCAACCACCATTTTGAAACAAAATAGCGGCCGCTTAAATTACTTAAAGAATTATATTTTAGCGTTGTCGAAAAAACATTTTGTACAAAAAATATGCGTCTTGATAAAAGCAATCGTAAAAAATGATTTTCAACTTAGAGATACTAAATACGAGGCGTGTAATGCCGAGGTACCTGGAGCGTGCAGAGGTAGGGCATGATGCGCGAAGCACGTAGGAGCAGGTCGTTTAGTAAGAATAATTTATAGTCCTTATAGCAAAAGTTATATTATGAAATTTTGCAGGAAGTTCAGCTAACTGCATCTACGGCAACTGCTTCTCATTTGCATAAACAAAATTATTGTACACCGACCCACCGTGGACACATCATTCGACCCTCCAGTCGGTTAGTCATGCGAGAAATAATGAAAATCCTATGAATTAATTATGTTTTGTAACATAATATGTATCTATTCATAATAAGGCTAAAAGTCTTGTTCAAAAGATAACAGTGAATGAAGTACAGGGAAAAGCAAAAAAGTCTTTAAAAATGAATATTAATATTGAATTTTGCGAATTAATGTAATTTTTAGCAATTATTTATGACGTATTTGTATAAATAATCCAATGTGTTAGTATTTTATCTTTTGAGGCTTATCACAGCTGTAAATAGTATCATATTTCAAATTCGTTCTTCATTTTCCATTATCAAAAGAATTTTAGGCTTCAAGAGTGCATAATTTATTAAATTTAGCTAACAAAAATAAGCGTGCAAAACGTCAAGATCTAAGTATAGAAAGAGTTAAGTTTGTTGCTCGGGATGTTGGATGATGAAGACTAAAAATTAAAAATTATCGACGAACTGATAATTGATACGCCTGAATACGCACGCAGTGAATGAAAATTTTGACGACGAATGAGAATTATAGATCTCGGCTGAGGTGAGAAGGAAGAAAGCGAGGGTAATGGATGGGATACAAGAGGAAAATGGGACTTGAAGGAGTGGGTTTCTGGGTGAGCATGGGTGAGGTTCAGAGTGGGATGGGAGAAGAGTTGGAAGGCGAGCGAGATAACGAGTGGAAAGGGGATTCTATGTTGGGGGGTCAACACCTTTTTCTCCATCCAGGTTGGGAAATGGGAAAACCTTTGGAAATTAGAAGCGTGTCTGGATGACAAGGGATGAGAGTAAGGGGGGGGAAAGTGGAAGGGAGGGGAAAGAGAAGGGATAAGAGAAGAGAGGGAGATAGAGCAGGGTTCTTTCTCCTTCTCCTCCCTCTCTTTCTATCCAACTCCAATTCTTCCTTCTCCTCAACCCTTTGTCCCCGGTAATACAAACTTAGCCCTCTTCTTCCAGCACGTATTCAATTAACTCTCCATTATCCAGATGCTGAAGATGTTTTATGCCCATTGTGTAGTTGTAGATGACATCTCTCTTTCTCTCTCTCTCTCACTTCCTGAGAAATTTAATTCCGTAATTAAAAAGAATAAAAGTATGCATTGAAATTTTTACTGTATCCCTCTCCTCGAAGGCAATGATTGCATTGGTTGAAAAAAGAAAGATTTTGATTATTCTTTTCATGAGGCACCTTTATAAATTTATTATGTTTAGATCGTATCAATTGGAAAAGTTTCTGCTGGTGGAGGGTTTGAGATGAAACTTTGAAAAGAGTCGGTGGAAGATATTTCCCGAGATTAAAAATAGCTCTTTCGTAGAATTACCATTATTACAATCTTTAAAGGTAATTTTAAATATTTATTGAACAGGATGATCTAAAAATGATTAAACTTTATTTAATTGACAAAGACGAAGATATTATATATGCTCTCTGCATCATAATAGCGAAAAAATATTTAGTCCTAATGAAAAATATTAAAATAGGCATCAATGGCGTATTTCACTTTTCATTCCATGACAATGGTCTATAAATTTTCTCTCAACTTGATAATTTAATTTTTCGTAAATTTAATTAAAGATTATTTCATTTTATTTTAAAATACGTTTACCTCATTTTTGTAACATTCGTTATTATTTATAAACAAGGTGATCCAAACGAAACTTATGATGGCTACTTACCAACATAAGTATATATTTAATAATTATATTAGCTTTAATAGCTTTAAAATCACTGCGGATGAGTTGCTCATTGTATTCCCAAATTTCATAATTTAGCGTTATAAAATATTACAAATACATTCGAAAGGAAAACTAAATTGATCACGTGTATTTGCGTGGCAAAAATAACGCGTGTAATTACTAGATTATATCGAATCCGAGTCCAACAATTGTCGTTGCAATGGCAACACTCTCGTAATGAGTGAGGAAAACTGCAGAAACGCCACTATTTACAGAAAATTCGAAGTAAGCAATGTTTCTACGATAACGGTGGCTATCAAAAGTGGTGGTATTGACCCGGTTTTTCAAATTGAAAGATGAAGTGCTTCAGTACATGGAGGAAAAAGGTATAATGCCCACAGAGTGTCAGCTTCTTAAAGACTGGCTTTGTGATTTAGCCTTCTTAGTAGACACGATGAACTATCTTAATGCTCTCAATAACCTATTACAGGGTGAAAATGATTTATTTCCTGCAATGTATGACCTCATCATTAGCTTCAAATCAAAATTGACAATTTTTGAAAACAGTTTGTCTAATAAAAATCTTGACCATTTTCCTGCTCTGATAAAAGTTAAAAATGAGTTTGGAGACAATGTTTTAGACACTGATAAATATTATTCAGCTGTAAAAGCATTAGCGGAAGCATTTGAGTCTCGTTTCCAACAATTTGATGCAGAAAGAGAAAACACACGGCTATTTATGAACCCCTTCGTCATTAGAGCACATGAATTTATCAAGCGAAAGTTCAACTAGATATTTCTGAAATTCAAAATCACACTGGGCTGAACTATGTGAGTCGCTAACTGCACCTGATTTGGTAAATTTCTGGAAATTTGTTCCTAATCAAAACTTCCCGGAACTACACGATCTTTCTCCGAGGCTTTCTTGTAGATTCGGATCAACTTATATTTGTGAGCAGAGATTTTCGGCAATGAACTTATTTACTAATTTATTTAATGAACTTCATCAAAATAAATTCCAATCTACGCTGACAAATGCTCATATTGAAAATTGGCTTGTGTTATAAATTTCGGAATTGAGGAATTGTTAAATAAAAAACAAGTTCAAAAATTGCATTGAAGCGCTTCTAAAAATGTCGAATTGATTTGGAAAATAAACTTGTTAGTTCATTATTGTTTGTCATTTAAAGTTGATTTTTATCTTGTGTCTAAATATAAATTTGCTGCTTTACTGATTGCCTAAATATAAATTGGCTGTTTTAATGATTGTATCTAAATATAAATTAGCTGTTTTAATGACTGTGTCTAAATATAATTGTGATGTTTTAAAGATATTTAATACAAAAATAAGTTTCTTCCATAATCCTGTTTTATTTCTATTTAATCTTTAAATATTTGTTTCTCTTCGATCTCGTAAAACGGAAGTGGAGGGGGGGAGGGAGTGGCCCGGCAAAACATTTCTCTAAAATTTTGGTCCGCCGCTGAAAAAGGTTGGCCACCCCTGCTATAAGCCTATTTACATTCTGGAATTTACTTTCAAGAATAATTGCTAGATAAATATATTTCTCTTCATAAAAATAAAATTTGAAATATTGGAAATTAATTTTTAAAAGTATGAATTTATCAATCCTGTTGGGATTAATATTGTGGCGACCGGACGCTTTGAGGCGCAGGGAGCATTTGAATCTAGAGGAGAGTAAAGAATGTTCGCGAAGCTTCGGGAGACGCCTTGCGAAGTATATAACAAGGCTGGACGCGACGGTCGGGGCGGTGATTCGAAGCGAGAATCGGCAAGGTGAAGCACGAGGAGACCAGGCGACCGCCGCAATGAGTGTGAGGAGGGAGGAGTGCTAGCGGAAAGACGGACCCGAGGCAGCCGCTGGCGAGGGAGAGTACGTAAGCGATCCCAAGGGAAATTGGGAAATAAAGCGTTACTTTGAGAATGAAGTTGGTGTCTCTTTTCAACTGTTCCTTGAATCCACTAATCGTAACAATATCAAAGATTGATTTCGCTGAATTTATAGTAATCAATTTCAACACGTCCAATATTTTATTTTAATCGATTATTTGATCTTGCTTAAGTTTTTCTTTTTAATAGAATCAGTAATGGATAAGATTATAGTTTCATTCAAAGCCCTTTCCCAGAATGAACTGGTTTTTATCCAAGCGTTTCTAATTAGTATTTCGCTTTGATTTTAGGTTCGTTTCGTGCAAGTTCAATTTCCGATAATACTGGACTCTTTCTCCCCACAGCCAAACATTTTTCATTGCTATCATAAATAATAATATAGTCGGATCAAGGTTAATTTGCAGGTTAAGTCCTTATTTCAGGCAAATAATTGAACGACTTCTTCCTCAAAAATGGGTCAAAAAAAAGAAAATAGCAATGCGTAGAGTTAGTTATAAAGATAAATATTTTACGTATAGAAAATTTACAGTGCAATTTCACAGCAATTTGAGATTTATGATTTTCTTTTAAAAAGGACAAGTGACTTCCTGATCAGCCGTAATACTCCATGTTGATCGGTTTCTTTTTTGTCACACAGAATAACTACGACGAAAGATTTGATGTATTAAGTTACAAATTAAAAATAGCGCAAAAAAAATACCCGACCAAAAATTGAACGCTCTTAAAAAGTAGTATTTTTTAAATGATATATGTTTATGATGTTAACCATATAGTATTTGAATTAATCCCCTCAAATTAGAGATTTATGTGAGAATATTCGTAAGCGCACTTGTATGACTAAATAAGTATGTTTATCAAAATCAATATTTATTAATAAGAGCTTAAAATAACAATTACACTTTCGATTTATTGAGCATTGAGCACATTAGTTGAGTTCAAGATTTTGTCATTGGAATATAGATTTTTATATTTTAAAAGTTATATTTTTCAGAATTTGCAAGCAGCGTGTTTTCTTTCAATTTATATTTAATGTTATGAGTTATTTTCAAATATAATTTTTTTTAATTGACAAAATATTTTCCAAATAATTTCGCGATATAAAATTTTAATTTGGTTTCCACCCTAAGTAGAGATGTGGTTGAATGATAAAACTTTTACTTTTTATTTAAATGTAAACATCTGCCCTTTACATTGTGTTCCGAATTCCAAATGAAACTTTAAATATTTTTATTTGAGAATAACCATAGTAGTGATGATCTAATCCGTATTTATAATTTCCATATGTTGTGAAGAAATTTCACTTAATTTTACTATCAAGAGTTTCACCAATCAATTGTAATACTAATAAGAAGTGGAGACTACGGCGAAGATAATATACAGAAAGTAATCAACTCCAATGCCGTAATTTAAACAGTACAATTGGAATGATTAGGAATGTCCATTTATAAGATTGGCTTTATTATGGGAGATGAAACATTGCCATTGAATCTACGGGACCACCAATCAGTCCAGAGAAACCAATTAACCATTCCGTCGCACATTGGAATTTCATTTGCTTTCTGCTAGTAAACAGATAGGGAGGCTTCAAAGGATGTTTTCCTGTCGACTGCTTATCAAAAGAGACTGCGGATGCAATGACCGAGAATATTAATGCACAAATGGCACTAGGGCTTTCGCCGTCCCCGCAGAAAACACAAACAAGCAACAAGACCTCTAAGAGAACTCTTCCAGTCTCGTATATGTATATGTATATGTACATGGATACGAAAATCTGGAATTTTAATGCATAACAGAGTAATGGCTTTCGTGCTTTTATCGCTGCTCGAAATACACAAGAGAGGCACAAAAATGTATTCCGAACGAAAGAAATAAAAAATAAATTCCAACTTCCCCACCATCCGTCAAAAAAAAAACATTCCGAATACCACATACTTTCAAATTTTGAAATTAATGCTGTCCAGAGAATTCTGTCCTCATAAATTCACATCGAAATTAGCCGCTAAAAAAATGCGTTCAAATTTAATTTTAAATGTAAAAGAGACAAAAATAATTCCGTTAACGTGCCATGGATTAATGTGCTCTCCATGAATCGAATAATATGAAGATAAATAAGATAAGATAAAATCCAGTTTTGTACAATGATAATCTTTAATCAGCTCAAAAAACCTGAATTATATCTAGCCGTGGGAAGATAAATACTGTCAAATACAAAAAGTCACACATTTAGTCATCATCTTTGATTTGGTATCTATTCTATTTATACATTCTATAGTATCATTTATGGCAATATATAAATTTTCTCTGAATGTACATTTTTAACAATAAGCGTGAGTTCTGTACGTTCAAATCGCCTGAAAGTGTCAATAGTGAAGATACGATTGGTTTAATGAAGAAAAAATGATGTATCCTGACAATATTTGAATTTGGAATTAAGACCAAAGGTAATTTTAAAATTTTGCGTCCTTAATGTACTTCCTTTTAAAATGTCTGCTCTCGATTACATATGCGTAGCCCTTCCATTTTACCACATGATTTCAATTTAGAAAACGAATATCTTTTTCAGGCTCAGCTGATCTAATTAAGATTTTACAATGATTATTTTTGCGTAGTAGCACTTCAATCTTTCAAGCGTTGTCAAAATTTCATTTTTGTATGAAAAAGGATTTTGGAATCCATTTGTCACTCGTTCTGCCAACAATACCCAATAATTGATAAGCTATGTATTTCCAATATTCTCCAATCAACATTGGTGACAGTTGATTTGGCCGTCTCGTTTTCCCAACCTTTTCACGGACTGTTGGAGAGATGCAGTTTACCAACTTGATACCCTCCATAAGGCGAGCTCGATTATACTTTTTGGAATGGCCGATAATGTTCACCGATAAGTGATTTGACACACATGGCGACTGCTTTGTGGTTGAAATATGCATCTGACCCTTCTAACTTTATTATGCCCTTTGTATATGTCTAACATAAAAATTGGGTTGCAGCCACAAGACGAGCTCGATGATTATTTTTTCATTTCGGTAAATGTTGTTTTGGCAAAATTTGATATGATCTTACTTATCGAACAGTTTCAATCATTCAATCACATAAATCATACCGCATAAAACATTTTTGTTTCTAAAATTCATAACTTGTGAATATTTAATGATCCAAAAAAATAAAACTGCCATATTTAAAATATATACATCACATAAAAACACGAACAAATATTCATAAAACGTCAAGAACAAAACTATCTTGTATTTATTTTTTAGTAAAGGCTTTCCTTGTCATGTCATTTGTTCTGTGAGAGAACTAAAGAATATATTCACAAAAGTCAGGAATAGTAGACGGATATAATTTGATAACCACGAAAAATAAACTCAAATAAATACATTTCCCATTATTCATCGCCATTAGTATATTACAAGAACTATGAATAAAATTAAAATTTCGCGCTCTTTTTGAGAGATTTACACGGATATTATCCCTCCCTCTCCTCACTCAAAGAGTAGTATTTTTTGAAGTCTTTTTTCTGCCTCACAAAAGATACCTTGAATAATAAGAGGAAGGCAGTATCTCATGGACATGGTGAAGAATAAGAACAAGAGTTGGAGGGAGTGATGAAATAGGATATTTTCATCGGAATTGAGGAAATGACGTAGACAAGGAAGGGAGAGATCGGATGAGTCAAAGGGAGGAGAGTTCCTGGAATGCAAAGGAGAGAGAGGGTGGGAGGGAGGGAGGACGGATCGGAGGGTGGGTGAGGAGAGGAAGGGCAGAGGGAGAAAGGGACTGGCGCGTAATAAATAGGAGGATAAAAGAGGAATGCCCGGAGGGACGAGGGAGAAAAGAATGGTAGAGAGAGAGAGAGGAGAAAAGTTGCTCATAGAGGAAGGATAAATAGAGAACAAGAGAGGAAAATTAGACGGATGGGGGAGCTGGAGATGATGCGGTTCTGAGAAGAGACGAATAAAACGAGGATTAAAAAGAGATTCGAGGAATAATTAAAGGAGAACATTTAGTATCATTTTTCGAAGGGTTGTCTAAATTAATTATTAAAGTTATTAATACCAATGGAATTTATAAACATTTCATAAATGTTCAATTAAAATTAATTTCTTACAAAATATAGTTAATAGTTAATAAAAAAGAAATAATGAAGCATACCTACATTAAAATGGAATAAATGGAAAACTGTGCGCAACATTCACCAATTAAAATTTTAAATAAAAGGAAAAGTGCAATACCCGCAGCAAAAATGTCTTTTTCTTCATATTTAACCCTAGAAAGATATTAATAATTTAACTACTGTAGATGATTCAAGTTTAAAACTACAGTAAGCAACAACATATAGAAATCCTTGAGTAATATACATATAGAACTTTTAATGAAACGCCAATGAAAACATCAGGATATATTGTCATAGTCAACCCTTTTGATAAATTCTTCGAAAGGCATAAGGAAATCAGTAAAAACGTAATCAGAGCGATTCTTTTTTTCATTGCGAGTGATATAAAAAGCCTTAAAAATTAACCAAGATATGATATTAAAGCGGTAATTTTATAATAAGTGAGGAGGCGCATAGGTTTTCAACAAAATTAACATCAAAGGAACGTTCTTTGGCTCGAATTTTATAGGAACTTAAGGGAGTCGAGGGTCTGAAAGGGAGGGAGTAAAAGGGAAAGAGGGAAGAAGGTAGAGGGGTTGGCTTGGGGAAAAGGCGTTGAATGAGGAGGAGACTTGGAACAACATGCGCCACGCCATAATGAGGGAGGTGCACTTTTTAATCCGTAAATTTTCGTGTGAGGGGTACAGAAAAGAGAGAGAGCGAGAGAAAGGGGAGAGAGGGAAAAAAGGAGAAATTAAAAATATTAAACGGTGGCGGGTTAAATGATGAAAAAATAAAATTGTCGGTCAAGCTTTGAAGATGAGATATAGCGGGCGGAATTTTTTTCCCCCCTTCCTGCCTATGATGTGTTTTTGAAGTCGAGGGAGGGAACGTGGTAGCTGGGGGGAAGGGATAAGGAGAGTTAGGAGTGGGATTAGGACGAAGGAAAGAGGTTTTCGAGAGAATGGGGGATATTTGTTTCAGGGAATGGAAGAAAAAGGGCGAACCTACCTTCTCTAGCAGATCGACGAGAGCTAAGGAGCGTGGAGTCAAAGTGGGTTAAATGAAAAGAAAAGGAGCGAGATAGGAAGAAAGTTAAAGAGGCGGACTTGAAAGCTACAGGACGGGTATAAATGAGAGTTGGGAACACAGACGAAATGAGTTGAAAGAAAATAAGATGGCGCGGAGGAAGAAAATATAAAGGGATAGATAAGGGAAAGAAGAAATAAGGGTTCATTACTAATCACGTAGCGAAGGAGTGGATTTATCCGAGCTACGAATGTGGTGCCAAGGATGGTTCAACGCAGATGATTGCTAACGTACGCCATTAACTTTTATCTATTCGTAACCATGTATTTTCCTTATGCACTCATCCCTCGGATTGTACGCTTTTACCTTAGTTACTTGGTTTAGCACAGTTTTATTTTGAAGAAATTCCTCAAATAGCACCGCCATAAATTTACCTCTAGCGCAGTTTTTAAAGTGCTTTCGAGGATCAAAAAGAAAATTTAAAATGTCTCAGTTTGATAATAATAATAAAAAAGATGCCGAAAATATAGAGAACACCCGGAAACTATACAGCACATTACAGGAGCATGCATCAGACTAACACAGACTGACTATTTACACCGTCACAATCAAGTCGCAAATATTATACATAAAAAAACTGGCTCTAAAGCATAAATTAATAGAAGACAACACGCCCTACTATAAATACAAACCTAAACCAGTTTTGGAATCTGATGCATTTAAGTTATATTATGACCGCTCAATAATCACGGACAAAACTATACACAGCAATAGACCGAACATAGTCTTGCAGGAAAAGGTAGCCAAAACCACTTATCTAATAGACATAGCTATCCCAAATACACACAATCTTCAGAAAACCATAGTAGAAAAGCACCACAAATATATAGAACTAAAAGAAGAAATTAAACGAATGTGGAACATGAATACTGTACACATTGTTCCAATAGTTTTATCGACCACAGGAATTATCCTACAGACTTACACAACAGTATAAAAATAATAGATTTACCTCAATTGCAATATACCCTCCTACCGAAAGCTGTCATACTAAATACAACCAGAATAGTACGTCAATTTTTAAGTTCCGAGTAATGAGAGTGCTTGGGAAAGGCCGTACCTCATTGAAATAACCGGCTCAAAAGCTGTGAAATACAAAATTAATAATAATAATAATAATAATAATAATGGGAGCGATGCTGAATTCTTTGGAACTTAATTTCTATAAATTGATCTTAAGGAAAGCCTGAAATTTATCTTATTTATCCCTATGAAATATTACTCCACTTTGCACGTTTTTTATAAGGAACACATTTACATCGTAAAACGAGTTAGGAATTTTCTTTACAATCACCCTTTGTTTGGAATAAAAATGATAAGTATGTATAAAATAATTCAGACCTACAAAAAATTAGTTTGTTCGGTGGCAAAAAATGACTATGCGACGATAGACACCGCCATCTAATGATGAGCAACGTTGAAAATGGCTGTTTAGCCCATTTCTAGGCACTGCAAAGGAATTGCGTAAATTCGGAGATCAGAGCCCATTAAATTGTCCGAATGACTCGACGGCGAGGGCATTTTAAAGTCGGCAAAGAAAATATTTTCAGAAATCCAACAAACGCACAACCGAAATAGAGAGAGTTTTCATGGTTAAGAGGATTTTTCCCTGGCGAATCACGGCTGAGTTGGCAGAGACAGTTTTTTTTCCAGTTTAAGTGGTTTCTATGGTTACCACGAGCTTTGCTTTGCGGTACACCGCCATGCTCGACAAAGTTGCAAAGGAGAAGAAAAAAAACAGCGGATTCCGTTAAAAAGTCGTTATTTTTTCCGTTATCCCGCGCTGTTTTACCTTTTATTCATGGGTGATATAATAATAGCAAAAATTATCTGTTTACACCGTTAAAAGTTTTCTTTTACACGCGAGCGTTTTCATTTTGATTCCGTGATTGTTTTGAGTTTTTTTTATTTCCTCTCCGTCTGACGGAAAGGAGTGCAAAAGGAATAGGGAGTTCACATGGTTGAACCTCAAAGGCGTGCGAGTAGTATCAGTCGAGTTTTTTTTAACGGTAAAGGCTTGGTTAAAGAGGAGAGTAAGGTAAGAATAAGAGAGAGAGAGAATGGATAGAAAGAAAAGAGAAAATGAAGGGGATAGAGAGAGAAAGGAAGAGATAGGGAGGAGAGAGGGAGGAGAGATAGAGAGTGGGGAGAGAAGAGTGAGTGGATAGAAAGGGAGAAAAAAGAAAGAATGGCAAGAGAAAGCGGAAGAGATATGGAGAGACACAGGGAGACAGACAGACACAAGAGGGAGATATGTTTAAATGTGGAGACAAAAAATAGCGGGAAAAAAGTGAACGTTAAGGGAGGAAGCGAGACATGTTGAAATGGAGAGGTGGAGGGAAAAGGGGGAGAGACGTAAGGGAGGAGTGGAAATAATTATAAAAGGCGTCTCTTAACGAGATCCTCAGGGTTGAGAAGACTCGCAGCCAACGTTTAGAGGGAAAATAATTGCGAGGAAAAGATATGGTGTGGGAGGAGGCGGAGACGGCAGGTTTGGGAGGGAATAAGGGTGGGCGTGCGTGCGGGATCAAAACTAAAAAAGGGCATACAGAGCATTAATTTTCCTCTAAGATTCTCTGTTGATATTAGAATGTGTGTGTATGTATAGTGACCAAAAGGAAATCACTAGTTCAATTTTGATTCCTTTGATGAAGAAGAATAAAGCAGTCGACTTTCAAGATTATGGAACAATAAGTTTAATTTCACATGCCGCTGAATTTTCTCAGGATTTTGAGTGGGAGACTAGACGCTAAAGCATATAACTGTCGGAAAGGACGTTGTACTTGGCCATAGATGTTTTAAGAACTTTGGTAGAGAGAAATGTTAAATAAAATTGGAATGTTTTCTTATGCTTTATGGATTTTGAAAATAACTTTGATAGAGTTCTATGGCCAAGAAAAATTTAAGTAATGAGAAAAATAGGATTAGATTGAAGAGAAAGGGATTTCATTATAAATCTGTGTATCGACCAGACTACATAGATAAAGATAGCAGAGAGACAATCATGACAGGAGAGAGGGATGGTTGCCCACTTTCTCCATTACTGTTTGATACTTAAGCTGAAGAATGATAATTATGGTATGGGAAGATGCATAAACAGAGGTAAATTAGGACATAGCCTAGTCAAATCAATTAAATTTGCTGAAGACAAAGCATTAGTAATTCGGATAAAGGCTTGTAAATGATATTTAACGCCTTAAATAAACACGGCAGCGCATTCAAGGTCAAATTAATAGGAAGAAAACTAATGTCATGAGATTTATCAAGAGCGTAGAATCACAGGCCAATGTTATAGTGGACGGGAAAAGGCCAGAAGTACTTTATTCGGTAGTATTCTTACTTAGGATCGAAGAAATGCAAGAGAGATCAGGACAATAATAGTAAGAGGAAAGAAGACATTTTTGAGACGACGAAAGTGTTGGCTGGAAATTCTTAATAGGGATATACAGGAGTTTAGTAAGAATTTTCATGTGGAGCACAGCACTATATGTGAGTGAGACATAACATACGAGGAAAGAACATGTGAGCAGATAGGAGGCGTTTGTGATACGGGTATAGCGTATACGAGAGAAAATTAGCTGCAACGAGAAAAAATCAGGAAGGGAAAGAAAGAAAAAATGGATGGGTGAAATTCTGAGAGGTGTTGGAAGAAGTCGTAGAGCAGTGGTTCTTAGCATTTTTCGTCTCGCGCCCCCTTTCGATCTTCAAAAATTCCTTCTCTCCCCTCCTTACCCAGAAAAATTCTTTTGGGATTAAAAGGTACTTATCAAAAAATTATTGGTTAACCAATTTTTATGACATATGCCTGCTTACCTAAGCGCACGAGCTGAGTTCGACCATGCATGTATATTTAGTGAATTCTAATCTGTTTCGTTTTTGTTTCGACACAAAACGCACAGCTAGCAATTTAGCGTCATTTTTGGGCAGTCGACAATGAGTTGTTACTGCATAAAATTATCGGTGAATTTTTTCATATATTATTTTTATTTATAATAAATTAATTCGTCTGCACAAAATCTGTCATGGAGGTGAAAAATTGGCAGAGCATTAGAATACATCAGTAAATGACTTATTTAGTCTAAATAGTTATAAAAATATTAAAACGGGTAAATTGTACAGCATTAGTGATAAAAATTTGAAGTTAAAGTGATTTTGGTCCAAAAGGCTTCGCGCCTCTCTGGAATCCTAATATGTTCCCCTAGCGGGATCCGCCCCACAAGTTAAAAGCCACTCTCGTAGAAGGAAGAATGCTATGAAAGAGGCAAATATGTAGGAGAAGGAATGTTAAATGCCTTAAAATAAGGAGACATTCGAGAAGGTGAAGAGAAATGCCCTGAACGTGACATTTGTAAAAATTATGCTAATTTCCATCTTTAATTAGTTACGATTTTGTTCTTATCGTGATATGCATGTTTTAACCTGCAAGGGTTCTTATCTCTACAGTCAATACTTACTATCATGAATTCTCGCCTGAAGCGACAAGAAATATAAACGTATTTAAATATTCATATGCGTGAAAGTGAACACCATTACAATTCTTCGGTAAATGTGGAGAGAAATTAATCGCAACTGCAAATACTATCTTTTATGTCTTATTACTAATTTAAAAATTTTCATACACACTTCAATTTTTAATAAATTTTATGTGCCTTTCTATTTAGTAACTTGCATATTTCTGCTCTCTTATTCAAATCCCAAAGCATATAGAATTATTCAAAAAAGACAAGCATTCGTTCAGTTTTAAATAAACCGACACCTAAAAAAGGCTTATGGATAATCACCGTGTAGTATAACTACCGAAGTTCGATTCCGGGATATTTTGTTTCCTCCATATGAATAACATGGAAGTTGGTGCAGCATATTTTTGTTTGCACTTTAAAATGACTGAAAATCATAATCTTACAACTTTCAAAATTGAAACAAAGAACCCAAAAAAGAATGGAAATTTATTTTCACACCATCGATTTTTAAATACCTGTCGATTTGATGCACAGAGTTCTTTTGAACACGAAAATTTTACGTTTATTGATGAGAACAAGATGATCCAAATGGAACTTATGGTGCCTACTTTCCATTTAATGATTTATTTAATACTTTATTGTCTTTAAATCACCGCAGATATGTTGCTCATTGTGTTCCCAAATTTTATAATTTAGCGTTATAAAATTTTAAAAATACATTCGAACGGAATATTAAATTGATCACACGTATTGTTGCTGCAAAAAAAAATTATGTATGTATTAGACTATACCAAAACCGAGTCCTACAATAGTTGTTGCTATGGCAACACTCTCGTAATGAGTGATAAAAACTTTTAAAACGCCAGTGTTTACGCAAAATTTGAAGAAGTACAATCGATAAGAAAAATTCTATGAAAAAATTAGAATTTTAATTTCTTTCCTCGGAGAATAGTAGAAATCCAGCTCAAATATTACAAATGTCAGATATTTTAATGTGCAAGAGATAATTACTCTGCGCGATGGATTTCAGATTTCCCATATAAAACAGGTAGGAAGAATATTTCCTGGAATCAAACCCGGGACTTCAATTTTCTCTATAAAAACTATCCTCCGGAGCTCGGCCCCAGTAGCAAGAGATTTTCACCAAGTGCATGAAAACCGGTCAATTGGTTCAAATGTTATTAGAAGGGACGGACAGAGAGACATACACAACGACGAACCTATAAACCTATTTCCAAAAGTAGGCTGAAAATTATTCATCATCAGGGGAAATCCATTGTTGCTGATTTAGCAAAATTACGTACATTGCATTGGATTACGTATATGAAAAGCGAGAAAATATTCTTTAGTATGAACCGGTAACCACCAATAGTAAGGTTTACATATCAAAGTATAAATATATAAATATGTATTTAGGTGCTCCATTTAAAATGTATAAGTTTTATATTAAATCCACCTTGGTCATATCTATGTCTCTCAAGAGTGAAATCTCTTGAAGAGTAATAAAATCCTGTAGGATAATGACCGGAACCACAGCGCTGTGGCAGAATTGGAAAGGCTTCGAGTTTCACCAATGTTCAATGCTGTGAGACCCGGCGTTGCCCGGGTGCGATTCGGGATTGCACCCGCACCTCTTTCACTCACCCATCCCACCGCCCGCCTCTTTTTCACTCACCCCTACCACCGCCCGCCGAGCGTCATAAGGTAGCGTAGGAAAATGGGTGTTCTCGGAAAAATCGCCATATCCTTGAAACGGCTTAAGTTAGAAGAATAAGATTAACCTAAAACATTTTTAAGATTCCACTTAATCTTTCAGTGAAACTCATCTATCATTAAGTCTTTTATATATATATATAGATAATGTAACCAACCAAGCTAATGTGAATAAAATTAAATAAATGCATACAAATGTAGTGTCGATATAAAAGTCGTTTATAAATATTCATTTTTACATCATCCCTTTTATTCCACGGAAATCATAAAAATTAACAACGAGTTCTTTGCATTTTTGTTCTAATTTGAAAGAGTTTCCACTGAAATACACTCACATATTTCAATTGTATTTTGTAATATTATTTGCAAGTGCTGATTTTTTAAAGGACTTAAAATTCAAATTGCGTTCTTAAACAATCTAAAAATTGTAAGAATAGTAAACATTTAAGCGATATTCGATTAGATTTACCGAAGAGGCCGAGACTTCGTGGAACTTCATTATATCAGGAGTGGGCGGCGTTGCTAAAATTAACTAAATATTTAATAAGAACACAAGTTTAATACAATTTTGAGTTATTTTCTCACATTTTAAACGCAGAGCTACCCCAGAGTTATATTAAACTTGAGCTGTTATTAAATATTTAGTTTATTTAACAACGCCGCCCACTCCTATAGAAATTAAATTTCCCAAGTTTGTAATAATCTTTTATAACCTGGAATTATTATCTTATAGCCATGAAAAGAATTAGTATTAAAATTACAGGTCAAACTCTAAAGTGATCGGCGTAAACAACCCGTCCTCCCAAAAAATGTAAATTCGTCATTTAGCTTTCCGCAAAAATAATAGGAGTTATTTTTAATAATATAGCGGAAGATCACGCGTTAAGCACTTACATCAAGCTTCCTGGGAGTGAGGCGAAAGAAAGTGGAGATAAACTTAATAGGATAGCACAGCAGCGAAATATGAACCCCGGAAAAAAATTAGCGGCTCTAACAAGAGACGAGGAAACGGGCATTTATAATGCTCCACGCGAACTCGGATAATGAATTTTGCTTTGTTTCTTGGATCGCTAAGGTGAGGCCGCCGGCGGGAACACTCTCTCTCTCCTCCGTGCAGAAGCGGATCACTTTTTTTATTATTATTATTGATTCGGGAAAGTGATAAAAATGCTACGTTTCGCACTTGTTTCGTAGTTAACCTGCTAATTTTCGCTAAAATAAAATTTATAGTACGTGTCTTTTTAAACTTACGTTTAAGTGCTCCCATCCCGAATGTTAGTTGTTCTTTCCCAAGTTACTGTGCGTTAACTTGTTTTCGTAGGTATTAAAATATCTCATTTAGTCTAAATAATTGAAATACTTCTATTTTCAGTGGGTTTTGTTCCATGCTAAACGAGCTAAGAATAGTTCTCCCTCTCACCACCGATCTATGTAACTTTCCCGAAGACTCTTGATTTTTCTTTGAGGTGACGTCAAAATCCACTCAGGATAAGTCTATCGATCTACGACTTCTAAACTATCAAATAAGACAAATTATTGCTCAAGTGATAATTTAGAAAAGGCCATTTGGTAAACATTTGAGAAAATCCGGACAATATACATATTCTCGGCGTTTAAACTTTGATGATATACCTATTCCATCGGATCAAGAAACAATGAATAATCATGAATTCCAAACAATGGCCAATAAAAACCCTCTCGCAAAAATTTTGCCCTGAAAAAATAAATTTCGAAGTTTTGTTCCACAGTTTAAGGAGGTACATAGATATATTTTTTTATTTGCTCGAGAGCCTTGGAAGGAAATGAAATTTCACGCTCGGGAAACAGAAGGAAGAAAAAGGAATCCAAGGCGGGTGGAAATAAGGGAAGGGAAAGGGTTTCCGGAATCGGGAGGATTTCGAGTATAAAAATACGAGATATTGGGGTTTCTCGGAAGGCCTTTTTAAAGAGGAAAAAAAGAGGCGAGGTTTCTTGGACGACTTATTAGCATTCCTCTCGATATCCGTGAGAAGACCGCTTTTTTCAGAAGTCGGATCGGAGCGAGAAAATGATAGGAAAAGTTTTCCAAGGGGATGTAATATTTCAATTAATATGTTGGGAAAAAATTAATTAAGCGAAATGATTTGCTGTTGATCAGATGGGATCTGGAAAATATCTCTCGAGACGATTGTATAACCGAATATATTTCATAACTTCTTCTTTCGGGTCGCTTTCTTATTTATTTCCGGATTCTTCACATTGCCCTCGCTTTTTCATCTTCCCTTTAGCGGGCGTTGCGGAATATTAAGGAAGACGTTTTTTTATCACCTCAAAAGCCTTCGAAGAATTATGATATTTGTTTTCGACTTCCTTCAAGAAGAATTTGCTGATTTATTTTCGCTTGGAGAATTTAAATTCAATTTATCTCGCCAAAAATAATGATGTTGCGGCTGGAAACAAATTATATATAAAACAGGTTTATATAAATCATTACTATATTAGTTTGTCAGATTTTAGACTGAATTTAAAAAGCTACTTTTTTAATGGGTACGTCTTCATCTTTTTTATCATTTTTTTGTTTTATCACATTTTTGTTAGGTTATGTAATTTTGGAAGTTAAAGACCTGCGTGAAAAAATCATTATCTAATCTACGTACCTATTGCTGGACCTTGCTCTCCGTTAAAATGGTCTAACCCGTGAGACGTGCATTAGCATGATTGGTGAATTTCCATTATTATACCGAATCATAACCTAATGCAAAGTTTGAAGGGCTCCGGGAGTAGAGTTACGCATTTGCTTC
This sequence comes from Tanypteryx hageni, assembly GCA_028673005.1. Classification (NCBI taxonomy): domain Eukaryota; kingdom Metazoa; phylum Arthropoda; class Insecta; order Odonata; family Petaluridae; genus Tanypteryx; species Tanypteryx hageni. Next base: position 159,246,112 of record CM054112.1, read on the forward strand.
CATGACTCGTTTCCAGTTCGCGACGTATTACCATCCCCCAATTCATATATACGAAATCGACCCATCAAAATTACTTGTAAGGTTGAGGGAAAAGTTCTGTCGCTTTTATCAAGGTTGTGGAAATTGAATATAAAGAAAATTTCATTTTGAGAAATAATTAATATATTTTTTTTAGTTAGTTCAACTAATAATTAAATTTTGTTTACTTGGTGGCAAAAATTAATTTTTTTTGTTTAATTATTGGGTATTTTACCTTAATATAGGAAGAGTTTGAAAGAGATTCAGGTCTGTTTATTGTATGAATTCAAACTTAGAAGCACAGCAAACCGATGCTGCTGAGCGGATAGGAACAAGTTTCTGTGAAAGTAAGAAATGCTCAACAATGTTTTGCCAAATCCCGCTCTGGAGATATGGCGTTGAAGATAAACACCGTATAGGAATACCTCTGTTGTTGACAACGAGGTCTTGAAGCAGCTTGTGGAATTTTACCCGCGACAAACTACTAGGGAGATGGCTGTCACACTTACTGTTGACTAGAAAGCCGTGTGTCATCATTTAAAAGTCAAATAACTAGAAAAATGGGTGCCACACGAATTGACTGAATGAAACAAAATGCAAAGGTTGAATATTTGCATTTCTTCGCTCCAAAAGAGCGTAAATGAGCGTTTCTTTGGCCAGATCATCGCGTGTGATAAAAAGTGGATTCTCTGTGATAATCAGAGAAGGTCGGGACAATGGTTAAATGTTGATGCACTACCTATAAAATTACCAAAAAAATCTCCATCCGAAGAAGACTATGGTTTGCGACTGGTGGAATGTGAGAGGGACCATTCATTATGAATTTCTCAGACCACGAGAAACCATCACAGCAGAAGTGTATTGTCGTCAGCTGTATGATATGCATAAAAATGTGCAAAAACAGCCTAGTTTACGCAATAGAAAACGACCAATTTTTCTCCAAGATAATAGAAATGTACATACTGCAATAATCACCCCCCAAAAATTAACGCAGTTGGGATATGAAGTTCTCCCTCACCCACCATATTTGCCAGACCTTTCGCCTACCGATTACCACTTGTTCCGATCCATGGAAAATTTTATGAAAGATAGGAGACTCAAGACGCATTGTAGTGTAGAAATTGCAGTCACCAATTTTTTTTATTCCAGACTACCAAACTCTTACAAAAAAGGAATAATTACACTAGTCGAGCGTTGGAAAAAGTGTATCAAATCAGAAGGTTCATATTTTTATGAATAAAAATAATTTATTAATAAATATTTCAGCTTTTATTCTCGGCCTCTTAAAACGACAGAACTTTTTCCTTTACCTAATACTAATTACAGGCGTCGTTCACCGAGTTGTACCATATGTAAACCCAGCGGCGAACTTCTGCCTAGGCAAACTAGGCAGCTGCCTAGGGCCCCAACCTCGGCGGGGGCTCCGACCAGTGGCCGAAATGGTACACATTGAGGACACAGGACATGGAAAATAATATGTCAAAGGGAACAGGCTTAATTCACTCTCTGTGCTGTACATAGAGTCAGAAATAACGCAGTCTGTGGACTATAGTGAGGTCATCCGTTCCTTTGCAGAGAAGAAAGTTCGTCGCGTGGCAATGTAATCTTGAAATTATATGTAAATGTAAAAATTACAATGTGTAAAAAAGTATAGTTGGTACTTGTCTATTGCATTTCTAAGTCTGCTTGTCTATTTTCTAAAGTCAAAGTACGTTAAATAAATAAAAAATAAAAGTAAAGTTTGTTTTTTGCTAAATTACCAAAAAGGTAAAAAGGTTAACTGCCTAGGGGCCCTGGGTCTCTATGTCTGGGCCTGTGTAAACCTATGCCGTCTATTCGTTAACGTATTTTATAAAAATTGTGTACCTTTTATGAAGAACGAAGAGGAAAATAATCGGAGAAAGTGGAAAAAATGCACAAAAACCTTGTTGTCCTCGAATGCGTATTTCTGTTTGATATAGGTGCGTATTCTTTGGATGAAAAGAAATTACGCGTCGACATTTCATGGTCAAAATCGCACGAACCGTATCAATACCTAACCGCGCACGAAACAGAAGACGACATCATCGCCACGATCATTCTCCATCCAAGTATCCAGAGCAACCCTCAAATTTTGACGCCAATTTACCTCCAATTAGCTACAACAAAGGAAGAGGATACGCGAAGATTAATGACCGAAGATGTTCCTCGGACGCAGCCGACGACAATTACCCCGGACGGAAACCGCAGGTGTCGCCTCCTGCCAAAACATGCTCCTAAACGCCGTTACAAACAAGGATGGCCGGGATTCTTCGCACTAACATATGCGCATAAATCATGAGCTCTCTCGCACCCCATTCGCTTCCTCTCCCCCTATCCTTCTACAGCCTCCACACGTAGTTTGCCACCTCTCTCTCTCTGTACGCCTTATGAACTTCCTTCTCTCTCTCTCTACAACGGGTCCGAGCTTTGTGGTAGCTGGCAGACGTTGACGAGAACGCCACGGCGCCATGTATCCGACGGAAACATTAGGATAGTTCCTCTTTCACGATGGAGGAAGAGGTTGTGTCCCTCCGTGCTTCTCCATCCGCGGCTTCTCTTCACTCCTTCCACGCCCTTAACGGGCAAAAGCGCAGCGAGACATTCTTCCCATCCGTGCGCAACATCCTCTTACCCCTTCCTTTCTCCCCCTACCTCTTCCTCCTCCTCCTCCCCGCTCTTTCGACGGAATGCACTCGACCTTAATCGTGACGGCCCGAGGATGCTTGGTCGCCGCGGCAACATCCGGAGGAGTTCCTCCACGACCACTTGAGGTGACGTGCGTGGAGCGTAATTTTTGCTGCGGATCCAACCGTCATCGCGAGCACGAGGTTGCTTGTAATTAATTACTTGGGTCACTTCGGAAGGAAGAAAAATTCAACCTTAGATGGTTAAGCCGGAGGGCGCGACGCCGGAAGAAATTTTTATCTTGATCCAATTATACATTCGTTGGAATAATTTAGGTCGGATCAAAAGATGCAACGGAAAAAGATTTCAAGGGATTTAAATTAATCTGAAGCAACAGATAGTTTAAAGAACTCTACCGACATGTTTCCTCATACTTATTTTTCCACTTGCGAAATTCGCTCTAAATTATACATATTTATTCATTACCAAAAATTGTGCATTACTTACAAAATCAAATTTTTGACTGAATTTTTTATGTTAATTTAAAGAAAAACTGTCTCATATTAGAAGAAAAACGGTACCCCAGCTTCACCAGGGTAATCAACATCCATGATTACTACGCGCAAAAGTAACGACGTAGAACTTAAACACTTTCTCACCTCTCTCTATATGTACATAAATTAGCGAGACGAAAAGGTGAAAGGAATAATGAAAATCCAGCGGGAGCGATAGCAACAGCACGAGAGGGAAAAAACATCAATATAATGTAACTTTTATACAAAACGACCAGAGCGAAACATGGCTATTTTGCTTCCATCCCGTCAGGGCAAAAAAAAGAAGAGATACAAAATAAAAATGAACCACCGACGGACACGCGAGCGAAATTTAAACAGCAGCCATGTTTTTGTGGTCGACGGAACATCCAAAACCGTTGTAGAGTTGACCAAAGTGTTTCCCTCCCCACCTCCATAAAGCGCCATAACTCTGTAAATGCAAAAATACGATAATGCGTCGAATCAAAAAAAAAACGAAAGACGGGAAAAAAACTCTCCATGCCATCCGAACGCCAGGATACGACATTAAAAAAACCGTACGAAAACGTTCCATTTTGGGGCCGCACCGTTAACAACTTGTAAAAGCGAGCGTTGGCAAACAATCGGAATGGGGAGGTAACGGCCTAAATGGTTGCGCTCCGATGCGTCCCACGCACTTCAAAAACGTATATTCCCGGGCAAACACACATGCGCGCACGCACCCACACAGTCGGGCGCGCGCGCCGCCGCCTCGTGTGTCCGCGAGACTCAGCCGGTGCGAACGATCCCATTAAAACTGCCGTGCATGCATGCATGCTATACATAACCGGGGAAAAAGGTGGTTCGAGAAGAAGGAGGGAAAAATACGCGGGAAATAAAACGGACTGACTCTCCGAAAACATGATTGCGCAATCTCATAAATCGCCGATTTTCATTTATTTTAAAGCCCAGAGTACCGCCGCTTACCCTCCCACGCATTCGGTCATCCGAAGGTGAATGCGACATTGGTAGAACAAACAAGGCGCGGGGACTAATAAGCAGGCAGATTTTTTTATGCGAAGGCAGCATTTTTCAGTTATATTCCCTTCCCTTCAACCCCCTTATTCCCAGTCTGATTTTGCAATCCCTCTGTTTCCGATTCTCTCCCTTCTCTCTCTCTCCTCCCACTCTTTCTCTATCATCTCTCTCTCTCTCTCTTTCTCTTCATACATCTCCGGATCTCTACCTTTATATGTCCCTCCATCCTTCCCTACACACTTCTCTCACCTCAGGCGTGAAACTAGATATAAATGTCCTACTCGGAATTCTCCTCCCTTCTTCCAAAAAAAACACCTGCATTTGTTCATTCTCTGTCTCTCTCCCTCATCCTTCTCTCTCTCTCGGTCTCTCTCCATGTCCCTCCGCGTGCGAGACTCGATTCCCTCGAAAAACAACGGCGGACTTTACGAGCACCGACACAATCTCTAACGCGTGACGACCAGAGGTCTCTCCCATAAACGACCGGCGTTGAAAAATTAAGGGATTTCGCGGTCGTAAAAAAGGAGAAAAATGGAGGGAGACGGAGAAAAGGAATGGTAGTAGTGGATTGGCGCGTATCTGGATGGCTAGGGGAGGGGAAGTAGGAGGAACGAGGGAGGTGGAGTGCATGGCAATTCTCATTAAGCGATACATTTGCAAGTCGCTCACGGTTTTAGGCAGTGCGAAAGGGATAGGCGCCGAAAAAAACGTGCCGGCCCCTCACTATTCCCCACATTCTTTTATTTTCTTATGCCGTTTTTTTTGGGGGGGGGGAGCCATGGACGTCGCTGACGCTCCGTCGAACTGTTATTTAATTCTAAGTCACACGACAAAGCTTCTGCACATGTCTAACGCCTTGGTATGTATCAATGCCGCTCGCTTTCTACCTCTCTATATCCTCTGCGAATCTTCCATTTCGTTCTCTCCTATCCTCGTCTATATTTTACTTTCTCTCTCTCTACCACCGTTCTGTTTAATATGCTCCCCCTTCCCCCAGAGGGCGTTTCAATCAGTTAATGGAAACCATGAGGTTGCATCTCGCGCAGGATGGGAAAAATGAGGAGGCGATGTGGGATTGGTGAGGTAGGAGAAATGGGAGGGGGGGATGGATGCATGCGGTAGTGTTTTATTTTCACTCACCTATGCTAACATTTAGAGGAAGGTGTGTAGGTCATCTGATTGCTTATATCTCTCCGTCTTTCTATCATCTATACGCCCCACTTTCTCGAACTTGCGGCAAACTCCCTATGGACTCGGTATCTCTCTAAATCTTTTCTACGAGTTTAGAATGTTACCTTTCGAACGATTCTGGTGAAACGAGAACGAGGGAGATAGGTCCGAGTGGCGTGATCGACGATTAGAACGCGTTTAATGCCGATAATTCGCAGGCCACGAGTGCGACCAATGGAGTATCATCCAATTTTCATCCCGGAACTCTGCAAGTTCTGGTCTTGCAGAGACATTCCCGTAAAAGAGCGCTCAGACGACGCCGTAGACTTAAAAGCGTGACCGAAACTTCTCAGTTTTCAAAGAGTCGACGGTGGATATTCCCGTAACCAAGGAATCACACGTTCGGCGCGAATGCGTAGAATGGAGTGAAGATGGAGTTTGTGGGGGAGAGAAGGGTTTTGCCGGTGGGAAGGTATTCGAGAGGACGGTGGTTTAGATCGGCAGGTATTCCATGTCGGTAGAATGCGAGCGGGACGCAGGAATTTTCGATTTCTGATCCCTGAAATCGATGTGGGGAGCACATAAACCTTGTCCTTTCTCCTCCTCCAATTCCCAAACAGAAGCAATTGATCAAGGGTGAGGAAAGAGAGAAAGGGAGTGGATAGAGAAGGGAAAGGGTGTTGGTTGTACGAGAAAGTTTCAGGTACCGTCTGGGGAGGGAGAGAGTGCTGGGATGGGAAGAGGAGAGGAAAATATGAGCGTTGCGCAGGAGGTTTGGGTGGCGGGTGGGTAAAGGGGGAGAGGGCGGGAGAGAATATTAGGGGGAGGCTGATTGCACTCAGTCTCATCGGTTTAGAATCGAGCACGAAATTAATACCCATTTTGTCGGGATATGATTAACTCGGGACCTCGACCAGGAAAACCATCAAAAGCGCGCATCCTTTCCCCGAAATTTCATCTCGCGGGGAAATTGTTAATTATGTATATAAAAAATGACGCTCTTTTTTTATTTATCGGCCGATTATTTTTTTAGCCAGCTGCCAAGGTCGTAAAGATTTCTCTCATCATGTTTACGCGATTTCGGGCTGGAGTTCCTGCAAAAACGACAAGAAAAAACAAATTCTCATTATAAAACTGGTGTAAACGAGCTTGATGCGATGTTTTCCAAATGAATGGTAGATTCGAAACGTTAATAGTAAAAAATAAAAAAAACTCGGAAATGTCCTTTTGTCGAGGAAAAAGAGAGACTTTTCGAGAGAGCATAATGCGCCCGATGATACGTAGTGGGAGATGGAAACTTTTGAGAGCTCTTTCTAAAAATTCGCTTATCCGATAGGTTTTTCGGTCCGTATGCGCGGCCATTATCTCTAGTATCCTGCAACATGGAAAAGTTTTAGCAGAAATTGGACTATATTAGGGGTAATATTATAAAATTATGCTGGACTTATAATTTATTGCAAGTAATCAATCGAAAAAAGCGCCCTATGTAATTTTCTCTGCAATTGTCCACTAAATTTATGTTATTTCTATGATAGACTAGAAAATATGTTCGCTAATGGTATTTCTTCGTTAATTGAAAATTATTGATGGAAGACGACTTATGCTTCCATGCGCTCTATTAATTGGTGTGATGAAATGCTAGCGGGTAAGTCCTACTAATAAAAGACTGGGTGGAGAAAATTTCAATAAAATATTTCTCTATGATCGCCACAAGGAAATGGTAGGTAAAGAGGATCATAATTTGATGAGAGAGAGACAAGGAGTTTTTAAGTAGGAAGTTTATCGAGCGCCCACATTTTTGGTCTTTGAAATTAGATTTTGATGGAGAATTTCAAAACATAGATCTCTCCATCTCCTTTTTCGAAAAAAAACTTCCAATAATACAATAACCTGAATTCATATTTGATAACGCATACGTACACGAAAGTAAAATACAGCTTATCCTGAAAAAGGATCACTACAAAGCAAATATGAGGCGATAAATAATATTTTCTTGGACAAAACCATCGTGGAAGACGTCGATGCATCCAAAGACTCCTTAAAAATTTAAATTTGCTTTTCATTTCCCAAAGATTTTCTTTTCATGCACGGGTATACATGCAGTGATAAACAATATCAAGGTCAGCTAAGTTCATTTTTCTGCTACTGACAAGAGGGCAAATAACATATTATGATAAAAATCATGGCACAAAAATATATCATCACGAATTCGGGGAAAAAAACTCTAAATAACGCAAAAAAAACTCGCCACGTATATGAAATAGCTACGTTTGAGATAAAAAATAGCAATTTTAAAGTAAGAAACCATCTATTATTTCGTTGTAGAAAAACTTCTCGCGTGATATATGAGTGTAACTTTTGCTATTTCTTATGTCTTCTTCTGAATCCTTTCTTCGTACTAGAGAGATGGAGTAGAATCGGAAATGTTAGCTTTTTATAGTATGAGTTTCTAGGAAATGTCATACGTGACAAATTTCAAGAGATAGAAATGGAAACATTGAGAAAGTCAATTTCATTAAAATTTCTTTCAAAGGGCACAATCATAGTTCAAATTTCATGCAGTCATAAGATATATTTTTGATGAGATTTTTGTAGATTAACTGATAACTCTCCAAGTATATTTTGGTTATGCTTCTTTCAATATGTATATAAGAACGTTCAGAATAATAAATAAATACTGACCAAAACCAAAGATAGTGATAAAGTTTGTATCATGATATGAGTTGATATATAAAACATTGCGTTCAAAATAGAATTTTACATTTCAAAATCTGATGTGACCACTATATGACTTTCTCTATAAGTGTAATATTTCTAAAAATTCCAAATAGGTGGCATAATAATAAATATTTAAGAAACCGAGAAAATTTTAGACTACAAAGAACAGAAATAAACTCAAACCATAGCCTTCTGATATTGGATATAGCTACAGAGCTCCAACAATTAAGAAAAGAAAAAGGAGCGTAACTATGACGTAACTAAGCGTTAATTGTTAACAATAGTCGTCGGTAGGTGGCCTGATTGTCACAGCTAAAAATATAAGATATCTCTTAATTATATGGGAAGATGTTTCAAGAAAAGGTTGTAGATAATTAAATTTCCTACAACTTTTATTCCAATAGATTTTTACATTTATCAAATACTAGCTTTTAAGTACCCGGCGTTGCTCGGGTTTCTAATAAGAGTTTATAGAAACTAAGAGTATCGCGATTTCTGAAAATTTAAAAATCAAATTACGATATTATGGTCCATTCATTTTGTTTATTCTTTTAATTCACATAAGTTAAAGAAAACAAATCTATATATAAGGGCCCGCTGTATATCCGTTTGTCTGTCCGTCATAAAGAAAACAAATCGATATATGAGGACCCACTGTATATTCGTCTGTCTGTGTGGGGTGGTTGTCGGGGTTCCCGGGTACCCTAAGTTATCCGTAGGGTCATAGGAAGTCACTTTTCAAAGTTTGGTCCCGATAGGTCAAAGTGTGTGAGAATGTATAGGGAACAGACAGACAAACAGATATTCAATTTTATTTATTAAATTAAAGCAAATATTTCAAAATAGCGGATGTGACAAGAGTAAACACCAACTTCCGGTTGAAAGATTTTTACCAAAAACTAATCATTTAATGTGACTTTCATAGAAATGTTAAATATAAAATTTTGTGTTGACCTGATTAATAGTTTTTGAGTTAGAGAACCCACAAAAACGCTGCTACATATACACACACAGACATCATCGGGAAAATGGTCAAAACGAGTTCAGGGGACCTCGAAACTTGTATTTCCGTTGAAATCTCGAAGTCGATTTTTTTCATGAAAACAATACTTTCCCCTATACTACGCAACGGAGAAAGTAAAAATTCTACATATCCCTCTCCCACAACGCAGGTGAGTCCATAAAGAGTCCTCCATTTGGATGAAATTCTCCCTTTTCGTCTCATGGGTCTTCATTCTGATTCCCTCCCTGTCTCCACCTCTCCTCATCTCCATCCCTCGGAGAGTGGAATGTCAAACCAGTTGCTGTAGCGGGAGGCGGGGCAGAGGGGGTCGAGGGGGACGGGCTGGGGCCTTTAACGTGCCATTTCGTGCTCTCTTGTGGATCAGAGCGTGCCCGGACATAGCTCCCGCCACGCCCCCACCATTCCTATCGGAGTGTGCGTCCTCAACGGGATACCCTGCGGTGTGCTTTTATACGCAGCCACGCCGCCTCCTCGCCATCTCACCCCCGAAGCCCAATTCCATTGCCCCACCTCACACCTCTCAACTCTGACCGCATCCCATGCCGCACCGCGCCGCCTCAAACGCGTCGACATCCGCCCCCGCCCCTCTCCTACCTTATGCGTGTCCCGCCCTTTTGGGAGAGGTCCCACGGCCCATTTCCGATGGACCTCCGGGTCCCCGGGGGCGCTCTTAGACAAGGGAGGAGCAGGCTTTTGGGGGAGTAAAGGGAGGAGAGGGTGGCTGAGAGGCGAGGAAGCATCTTGCACGGCGAGCACACATAGAACCAACATCCCCTTCCATAGTCTTTTTTTTCTGTCCCCATATTTCTCCTCCTCCCTTCCCTCCGCCCTAAAACACGGCGACCCCCTTACGATAAAACGCTGCTTCCACGTGTAGATGGGGAATATAGTGAGAGAGAGAGAGAGAGTCAGCATGTTGGGATCCTACAACTGGGGCGAGGACGCTCTTCCGAGGGAATTCTGAGTGCAGTGGTCCGGAGAAGAGGTGGTTGACGCTCTCTAATTGTTTGGAACACTGCGATGTACGCATTCGGAAAACATCTCACGACTTGCCTGTCTCGTGCTTTATTTTGTTGCGACCTTCGGGAAAAAGGATAGTTAAAGGAAAGTTCAGACAGCTTTTATGAAAAGAAAATATTTTTAATCGATCCAGGTTAAAAAGCTCTTTCATAAAGTTTTCAGGAGAGTATTATCTAACTTCACTACACGAGTATTTCTATTTGTATTGTAGTTTTTAATACTTAAGAGAATAATTTACATTCACATTATCATTCATATTTGCTTATTAAATTTTCTAGTGTCATAGATTTTTATCCTCATATGTATTTTATGATCGGTAATTAATTCAACATTTAACTTTTTTCCATCATTAAATACATTACTCTTTTATGAAGCGATTCAAATAGCGAAACTTTTTAAGCTTGCATGCTACTTCAGGTCAAAGATTCGTATTATTTTAAAGGTACGCTGAAGCTCATCTACGTAGCAATTACAAACTGGAGAGAACCAGTAGATAGGGCGGGCAACAAAATCGTTCGATATATGAGAAAAAGAGTTATGGTAATCGAAAATTTCCGTTGCTTCGGATGCGTTAATAGATATTGATAATAATGTTAAGATAAAAAAATGCAAGTAATATTTATGAAAATCTACCTTTATTACGAACTTTTATATTAACTTTACTTTACTTTATATATATATATATATATATAGACGTATAAACAATGAGTTGAGAAGGGTAACAGATAAAGCAAAAGAAAATTGGATTAAAGGAAAATGTGATGAAATACAACAAATGGAGAAGTTAGGACGGTACGATATGATGTACGCTAGGGCACTGGAATTAGAAGATAAGAAGTCTAATGGAATTCATAGTAAAGGAATTAATGAATACGGATGAAAAGATAGTCTCAGAAACAAAGGATGTAACACAGGTATAAGAAGAATACATTAAGGAACTATACAGCAAGCAGGCAGGATCGGCAAAAATAGAACTGGAAGATGAGGAAAACATTGAAGAAGGTAACTTAGGACCAAGTATTATGGAGAGCGAAGTAGAAAAAGAGATATTGGAACTAAAGAAAGGGAAAGCCTAAGGCAGCGATGGAATACCGGCTGACGTACTTAAAGCCGTATGATCAGAAGGACTAAAAGAGATCACGAAATTAATTAATAACATTTACCACACAGGAGAGTGGCCTCGGGATTTCCTAGAAGTAACAATGATCCCTCTAAAGATGAAGCCAAAGCAATGCAGTGTAAAGACTACAGAACGATAAGCCTTCTGTCACACACTTCGAAGATCATCACGAGGATTCTTAATAAAAGGCTGCGGAAAAAGGCAGAAGAAATGCTAGGGGAAGATCAATTCGGAATCAAAAAAGGACGAGGAACTAGAGATGTTATAGGAGTAGTTAGAATCATATTAGAAAGGGCAATAGAACACAGTCAAGATATCTATGCATGTTTCGTAGACTGTCAGAAGGCCTTTGATAGAAAAAATTGGGTAATGTCGATTAAGATATTAAAGGATATAGGTGTAGATAGGAAAGACAGGAGACTGGTCAGGAATCTATATATGAATCATGTTTTAAAGGTCAGGTTGGAGAATGCGGACACCTGCGGAGTAAATATCGGTAGAGGAGTAAAGCAGGACTGCTGCCTATCGCCGACCCAATTCAATATATATGGAGAAAGTCTAATGCAAGAAGCGTTAGAAGGCACAGGAGATTTCAAAAAGAGAAGAATTATAAAAACAGTGAAATACGCGGATGATCAAGTACTTCTAGCAAGAAACGAAGAGGAACTCCAGAAAATGATAAATAGATAAATTCTAATATCAGACAGAGAAGAGAATCTGAACATAAGTATTGGAGGAAAGCCTTTAGAACAAGTGTCAGACTATAATTGCCTTGGAAGCATCATAACAAGAGAAGCAAAACGTACGGATGAGATCAGGACTAGAATTGGAAAAGCAAAAGCGGCTTACAGATGAAAGAAACACCTACTTACGGGGAATATAAGGGAAGATATCCGCAAGAAGAAAATGCTATGTAAGGAGTAAAGCTTTCTACGGGACAGAAACATGGACGCTAAGGAAAAGTGACAAAATACATAGAAAGCTTTGAAATGTGGACTTGGAGGATAACGCTGAGGATAAAATGGGCAGATAGGATGAAAAACGATGAAGTGCTACGAAGAATAGGAGAGAAGCGAATGATTTTACAGACTATCAGAAAGAGGAAGGCTAACTGGGTTGGACATTACCTGAGGAGAGAGAGAGTATGATTAAAGATGTGTTAGAAGGAAAACTAGATGGGAAAAGGGAAAGAGGTAGGAAAAGGTTTCAGCTGATAGACGATTTGAAAGGGAAAGAGAGTTATCAAGATATGAAGAGGACAGCGAAAAATAGGAGTATATGGAGAACCAGGTTTAACCAAGAATAATTACGGACATGTCTACGGACAGACTACCTATGATGATGATGATATATACATATAAGTTGTAGTCGGTAGCATTTTCATGAAGCTTCCCTAATACTTGGCATTAAAATCTTCAAAGGAAAACATTTTACTTTTTCAGGACTCGAACTCTTGCTTTTCTTAACTGGGGCTTTCGGCTATACCAACTCGGCCAACAATTGAAATTATGACACGAAACGAAAATGTTACCCAAACAAAAATTTGCTTACTCAGGTTATATTCTTATTTTTTTCATATTTTTTATTTACTAATAATACCAATTCAGGACGTTTTTAAAATTATAATACCATTTTAATTATTATTTAAATAAGAATTGTTACAAACAATCCAATCATCTGCGCCACCAGTTTACCAACGGAGAAAGAAGGAAATTAGCTACGTTATATATTTTTATAAACAAAATGGAAAAGTAAACTCCATAAATGGAATACAAAGAGATTTAAAAGGCCTTTTTAATGTAAAATACATATGATACGGTATCGAAATATTGGGTGATTCTCAAAATTTTATCTTCGAAACCATGTCGTAATTATATGGTCTCTGGGACCATCTTTATGTAAATGTTGTTCTCTATCAAAATAATTTTTAAAGTCTATACCTCACAGATCATATAAGGGCAAGGGAGAGAAAAATATCGATTTTTAATTTTATTTTCTGATAGAACCGTCTTTGCGATAGATGTAAACAAAACATGTGATGGTTTGCTCAGCATTTTCTCGAATTTTTATCTTCAAAACCATCACTCGTAATTATTTGGTCTTGGGAACTATCTTGTGTTAAATCTTATCTTCTATCCGAATAAATTTTCTAAACTATACCTCACAGATCATATAAAGGCTTGGGAAAACATTGATATTAATTTTTTTTGCCGAGAGGACGGAGCCCCTAGTACAGGGCTGGCGAACCTTATCTAGCTCGCGTGCCAAAATTAACTTAATAAGAGAAGATTTCCCACTTCGCGTTCCAGTATAATAAAAAATGTTATCTGGGTATATTCTTACAATGTAGCATATTGTATGCCTTTTCTCATACTGGAAGAAATTAATATTATTTGATTCAAATGATATATTGAAAACAAAGTACGAAATATAGATATTTATCGATTTATTAGAGCGAATCCCACATCGTCTAGATTTTACATATGATATTAAACGCTAACAAAATATAAGGTCCATTATTGGATAATTTTATCTTTAAAATTATTAGGTAGGGTAAACCATACACTTATTGGCCACATAAGGATTTTTGAAATTTAAACACATATAGTTACTAAATGACAAAGGATTATTTGTTGACTTTTTTATTTTAAACTCTCTAATATATCTATTTTTTGGTATGGTTAAAAGTTAAGCCGAGTTGTATATATTTTCACATTTTAAAATAAAATAAAAAGGGCATTTTGGTACAATTATTGGTCACGTCTTTACAGTTATTGGCCACCTTTCAAGACAGTGATTGGCCACCTGTTATATTTTAAGAAGAGTCACTTATTTTGAGAAGTACTTTTTATTTGACAGTTTAAGCGTGGTAACAAGATTAAACACTGCGCTTACAATCTTATTTTCAATAGAATTACATTGTTAATTAGAAAGTCTTTTGTAAGTAAAAGAGGGAGAGACTACGGCGGGTGAAACTATGACCTGAAGCTTGGCTTTCGAAATACGTATTTAGCGCTTGGTTCTTCTCGCTAAATCCTTTGTTTGTTTACGGTCGGAGTCGACTCTTCAGGTCATGCAAAGTCTTTGTTTTTTAATTTACAAACCACACAATGCATCAAGTTCTTCATCTGATGATGATTCAAAATGATTTGATTTGTCAGAATTTTCTTCTTTGTAGCAGTTATTACAGAGAAATTATCTTCATCGTTTTCTGGAATGTGAACCTGATGCGATTTTGGAATACAGGCCCTGTGGAAAATTTTATAGCAGTGGTCACAATTCAATCAATGCTGTACTCTTGTTGGCTTCCTACAGATTGAGGATATATATGATGGGGAAAGAATTAACTTTTTTTAATCCGGATGTTTTCTCTTCGATGCAATTGTGGAGGAATCTTCCAATGAGTTTCTTTGCGTATCTGGAAATTTTTGTCTATTATTTTTGAGGTTTTTTGAACTATTTACATTTTGTATGCACAAATCCTTTTTTGTGTTAACTCTTCTTCATTTCGCTTGTCAAATCCATCTCCACTCCCATTCACACATAGTCTTATTTTGTAAAGGCTTCAATTTATTCTCCTCACGCTTTCGTTTTCTATCTTCTTTTTCTTGTTCGGTCAATATTTTTGCATTTAACTTACTCTGCTGCATAAGCTTGTATCTTTCAGACGTGATGGCAAAAGGTTGTCTTTCAATTTTTTGTTTTACTTTTCTCTTAGGTGTTTTGGGCCAAACGAGAAATTCTCCTAAATGATTGTATTTTACCACTCTTATTACTGACTTCGGGGGTTCTTCTAAAGAAACACTTTCTGACTCTTTTAGACAAAGCATTTTGTAAGAGACTTTCATCTGCTGGGTCTGATACACTCCCACTTGAATTTAATAGCATCTGTGGAGGTGTTTGTATTAGGGGTTCTTCTTGGGTTAGAGAAGAGGTATTTTCTGAAGCAGTGTTTAATGTATTGGAGTGATAGGCCTTTGGATCTTATTCCACAGTTGGTAGAGGAGTAAGAAGTCTTCAGTAATTGCATCATGTGACACACCGTCATGAATATTTTGAAATTTCTTAATGATACCTTCTCCAACTATTTCTTTAAATTATGAATATTCAATGGTTCTTTCAACTTTAAGAGGTGTAGTTACTTCATTTTCCTTCCTATTTTAGTAATAACTTCTTTTGGGTGCTTTGTTTGCCATTCCCAAACAGTCTTTCTTCATGCAAGCTTCAAAGGGTGAAAAATGGCTACATCAGCAGGTTGTAGAATACGAATTGCATTGGGGTAGAGGGCGATAAGCTTGATTTTTAATTCTAAACATAACTGACTCTATTGATATATAAACTGTGTTTTGTGTCCATCGACAAACAAAATTATTGGGAACTTGATGCCTGCATTAGAAAAGGGTAAAAAACATTCGAAATATATTCGAAGAAAACCTCGGCAGTCATTCACCCTCTGTCACTTCTTCCGATACCCCAACCAACTTTTCAGGAATCCTTTGGTAAGCATATATAATCATAGGGCAACACACAATGCCACTTGCAGAGAAGGTGAACATGACAGTCAAGTTGTCCTTAGAGGCACCTTGTTGCAAGGAATAAACATTTTTGGCTCCTCTTTCTGCAAGGACTTTTCCTGTCGTTGGGCATATTTGAAAATTTGTCTCATCGCCATTAAAAACTCTTGTTGGATCAGAGATAACCTCTGTCAAGTTTTTGTCTCTTATGTAATGTTACACTTCGCTAAACCACCACCTAATGTCACTTTCACTATCACATAAACTTGCTGACGTAACTGCATCACTTGTGCTTTGTTTCAATATAGAATGTCGTCTCATGAATGCCTGCAATTTTAAATTCCATTTTAATGCACATTATAAAAAAACTTCATTAAAATTATTAGAAACATCACTGCCGTATTAATTCATTATTTTTATTGACAAGAATAAGCCTACCTTCACTAAAATTTCACCTGCTCGATTGTTCTTTAAAGCGTTTGGACGAGGGTGCGTTATCAAAAACTCCTGCACGCTTGTCTTTAAGTCGTCCTTTTTTCTGGGAAATCCCGTCTTGGAAAATTCCAGAATCCACCTGAAATTGATGTTGAACACAATAGGTAGAATTTATCTTAGGGGCTGTTTAAGGCTGCCATTATACGAATTGACTAGTTTTAGTGCATAGCAGTTTTATAGGTGTATCCACGTAGACGCCACAATGAAAAAGCAGTGTGTCATCACATCTTATACAATTTTACGAAAAAGCAATTCTTATAAATACCTGATTAAAGTTTCCTCTTCTTCACCTGTCAAAACTGATGAGGGAGCAAGAGAATATTTGTGGCCGGGATGTTGTAGCCGAAATTGGAGACTTGTCCTTGGTACTCCATGCATCTTCGCTGCAGGACGTATAGAAATGGCATTCACTTGTACTTCTCTAATAGCACGGTCCATTGCCCCAAAATCGTAGACTAGAGATGTGCCCAACTGAATCCCGGAGTCGACACTCTTGGTTCTATTGACTCCGAATACTGGAGTGAACTCCGATGCAAAGTGTCGACTCCGAGGTGACTCCATGCGTCTGCGCTTAACCGCATGATATGAATTACCGAGACAAGGTTTCCCTCTTAATTGATAATAATGCACAAGCATTTAACCTTTCCTGTAATTGTTGATCGCATAATTGTTTTGATCAATTTTTATTTACTAAACGATCGCTCAGCTTTTGCTACTGTTACAGGAAGAGATAAAAATATTCTCATTGCTGTTACCATGTTTTCAAATATTTTTTTCAGAGTTATTTTTCATTATATATCTTAAAATATCTATAGGTTTTAAGACAATAGTTTTTATTAACATTGCTTGTAAATATGAAAATTCCGAACAAATTTCAGAAGAAACGTCATTAGAATATTCGACATAGAAATCTCTTGCACTGTTTTCTAACGAAAAAGGATTTGTAAAAGGAGATGGAATTAAAGAAAAAAAGCTTTCTAAGAGGTAATCGAACTCGCACCATCACGTTTCGAACACGCCCACTATACGCTCACCGCCAACAATTACTTGATCAACAAATCGTTCATTAAGAAATTTATACTGGCTGACGTGAGATTGCAATTAATCGCGATTTTCGGACAAACTATCGACCACATACGCCCAAAAGGGGGGTTTGCAGTGAATCTGAAATCCCCTATCAAGTTTCATAAAAATCCGTGATCCCACTACCGTGTCCTCTCCTTGTAAGACACGTCCTTGACTACTCGTGGCGCGAGCAAACCAAGGAGCGTCAGATTGTGTTACAAAGTAAGCACATGAATAAATTGTTTACAAAGAAAATAAACTGATCACGAACATTTCGAAAAGCACTCAAGTGTTGAGGTGCCTACAAGCGCCAGAATAGAAATTCTGTGACCAGATCTAAAAAAACTTGTTTAAAGAAAACTAATAATTTAGGGTTTTTTCAGGTTTTACCCGAAATTTTAAAAAGGCAATAGGAGTGTAAAAGTCTGGTAAAAATCGGGTAAAATCCGAAAAATCCATACCCTACCCATAATCAATGAAGTGTTCGTGAAACTTATGCGTCACAACTTATAGACCAGAGATGGGAAAACTGTTTGCGTGGTGGGCATCATTAACGCTTGATGGTTCTTAGGAGGGCCGAATAATGAGGTGAAAATGCTCCAGCGGGCCACATTAGAGTTCACATTGGAAGTTACTTCAGATAAGGAGAAGGATCTTATTAGTGAAAATCGATAGTATATTAGCCTCATAACTTCAATGGAAAAGGTTTTCCTGCTATAATTTTAATCAACAAATATAAAATGATCTATATTATATGTCACGGTTTCCTTCCTTAATAACATCGCGAGCCGCACATAATGCTCTCGCGGGCCTGATGCAGGCTATAGTTCGGCTGCCCCTTCCATAGGGGGATAAAGGGGATCAGTGGTGGAACCCAATGAAATTTGCTTGTTGTTCATCGTAGTGGTGGAGGCGCATTGTAAGAATCTTATACCTTATTGATTATAATTAAGCCATAGTATCGTGTATACAATGTTTAACACCATTCGAACAGCGGTGGCCTTAGACTTCTTAGGGCACTGAGCAAGAGACACATATGAGCGGAAAATTGGGTGGGGAAAATTTTTACAAATTTTTGCTGCAAGTGAAGTCTGGCAAACAGACTAATAACTATTAATCCAGAGTTAAAATTTATAAAAATGACTACTGTTATTGAAGTTTTATTTAGAGTATTAATAAATGTCATATTTGTTTTCTTGGCCTGGTTTTGTGTGTCATATACAGAGAGCGATAACATAATTATTAGCAGTTAACATATCTGTCAATCTGTATAACATGTAAATAGATGGGATATACTATTTATAAAATCTTTAAGTTAACTAACTTCAAAAACTATTAAGTCAGTTTTACCATATAAAAGATTATACAAACATGAAAGTCGATAAAATATTTTTTTTTGTTTGTGGATGAGAAAACAAAGCAAACCTTGAGTGAACAAAAAATCCTGAAATGCGTGCAGAGCAATTGAAACGATTAATAAAATTCTAAGGGAAATGTACTTTACAGCTGTTCGAGAGCAACATTCCTTGGCGTCGATAGAGTTTCACTTAAAAAAAAAATTAAAATTTTCGAGATAAAAAAATATTGTTGAAAATCCATTATTCTCATCGAAAAGAAGGACAGGGCTTGAAATAAATTGGAGAAGAGGCCTGGGAATATTTTACCACAAAAATTTCTGGAAAAGTACATAATTACAACGTATAGTTTCGGAGAAAATAATTGGAGAAATGAGACAAATTTGGTAAACGCCGTGGGCGCGTTCACGGTTTATTCACGGTGATTGACTGACGGACACTACGAAAATGATATTTTCTAGATATGAGTAGTAACATTCTTTTTTATTATCAACATTATTGAAACAGATTTTTGAAAAATTGTATTTAAATTTTATCTTTTTTTTCCGTTATTTATTGTATTTTTTTCGTGATTTATAAACTCATTCACTTATATTTGAATTTGCCTTAGACGTATCTGGCATGGAATAGTCTAACGTATTTAATTTTAATTCAAAATCCTGGCTACAAATTATTTCGGGCGCAGTCATTATATGAAAAACATGGTAATTTTAGTTAGCAATTTTAAATATAACATCCTAACACTGCGATTCTAAGGAGAAATAAAACGAAAAACCTACATAAATTCCGTGAATCCCATTGAATGACTCTCAGCAAGAGGATTAATATGATTTCATTCAAATTTCTAATTTTTCCATCGCAGGAAAGTAATTATAAGCGAAGTGTGCTGCCAATTCATCATAATATTTTTCACTTTAGAAAATAACCTAATAAGACTCTCCCGGTAGCCCTTATTTTTTAAGCGAATGGGGTACTATACCACTGCGCAACCATTCTTACTCTCACAATTTCAATGGGCAAAGAGGATAAACAGCGATTGTTATTACCTTTCAGTCCCAAAGGTTGCAATGAAACTTAGGAAAGAAAGATATATGGACACACACGCCATATTGGGTTAAGTCCAATATTTATAAAATATATTTATTTCTGGTTAGTTGCTTAATAAATTGTTAATGTGACGCATGTATTCTTTAATACGCTTTTTCCTCTTTCTGCGCTGCCAAGTAAAGAGTATTTCTCAAGGGTTTTGGAGCAAGCCCTCTGTACCAACAATTTGATCTTTGTAAACAACTCTATTACAATATTTTTGGCAAAATCCTCTTTAAATCCATTTTTAAACACTATTCGAAATGGATTTTATGCATTCACATTGAGGTAGCATAAAAATGAAAGACATACTTTTGGAAAATTTTTAAAGTATTTATAAGTGAGTTGACATAATTTTTCGTGATTTCATACTTTGACATGCTCTATTTTTTGTATAGGTTATTTTCAAGTGCTTCATTTAATTTAACGAAGATATTAATTCTGCATGATACACTTGGGTGACCCAGAAATATCCGGCCAACTTTGATCACATATATCTTTTTAATTTTAACGTGCGGCTTTTTAAAGTATTAATTTGTGTCTGTTTATCCTTTTTCAGAAAGAAGTACTGTGAAAAATGGCTAACAGTTTAAAATTTGAAAAAAGAAAAACGATCTAGAAAGAGTACTGGAAATGTGGCAATGTGAACCAAGCTCGACGAAATTTTGAAGGGATTTTAAACAAATTTTTAAGCAAATCATCAGAACTTTCGAGATTCACGGAACTGTGACACCGCAAAAGCCTCTTTTCAGATCTCGCATTGCTACTGCATATAAAAATTCAGCAGACATCTTAAACCAGTTTAGTCTTCACCAAGAAAATCCTTACGTCGCTGTGCAGCTGAAGCGGGAAACATAAGCAAGTTGTCAGTGCACCCCATCCTCAAAAGAGTAAAATTCAAGTCCTACATACCCACTCTTTTGCATGCAACGTCCGACGATGATCCAGATCGCCGCATGCAGTTTTGTAAGTGGGTCACAAGTCAAGTAGAGGAAGATGAGGAGTTCCTGCAGAAGATTGTGTAGTCCGACGAAGCATCCTTCAAATTGAATGGAACAGTGGATCGTCATAACTGCGTGTACTGGCAGGGCCGGCCCGAGCGACGGGCGAGCCGGGCGGCTGTCCGGGGTACAAAAGTTTTGGGGACGCTTTTTGGGGGCTATGTAAAAGACGAGGTTTATGCGCGAAAGCCCAAGACAATTTTTCAGCTGAAACCAGAAATTGAAAACGTGTGTGCGTCTACCCCGGTTGCAGCCCGTGTGTGACTCGGTTTTCCATCGTTGTGTGAAACGCTACAATGCTGCTGGCAGATATTTTGAAAAGTGAAATTAAAAGGCATTAAACCAGCTTTAAAAACCTGCACATTTTTTTCTTTGCAATTAATAGTATCTAAGTAATTACCGATCCAAGTCGGCCGGATATTTCTAGGACACCTACTATTTCCAAAAAGGTTTCAGTGGATTTTTGGAGGTATCTGTGCCACTCATTTGTTTGATAACACATCTGCGCAACTACTATCCTACAAAACACGCAGTTATTTCTAGAAAATACTCAAATTCCTCAGGTTTAATGTTAAACACAACCCAAGCAGATGTAATTCATTTAATGATGCAAATTTATCCGAAACCGTTGGATAAAATATCTCAAGAATATTTACAACATATTTTAGCAAGTATTTTCTCGAACTTTTAATGAAATTAATTTTAGTATTTTTTTAAGTAACATACATGTATTCATCACTTCATTATGTATTTTTAAATGCATTTGGGTTATGGCAACAGGAGACAGGATTGATTTGCAATTTAGTTTTCTAATAACTTTCTGATGTTTTGACGGAAAATATCTCATTCCCTTAATTATAAATGAGATGAACTATCATAAATGTTGGAGACATGTTGCTACACAATTCTGGGGAATTTTTATAAATTTTTCTAAAAAAAATTCACCTTTTTAATTTTATCTCGAAAATTTTCAATTATTATAGCCCACCTCTCGATCTTACAATTTTGTACGAAAAAGAACATCAAATAGGTTCTAAATTTAAAATAGCGTAACGATAATTGGAAATTCTTTACGTTTGCATTCAAAAATCATTAAATTCCATGACTACCCGAAAAAATTACAACTTTTTCTCATTAAAATCTAAAATTCAGAACACCGAAAATCAAATCTTGGCACATTAAATACGAATTGGAAATCCGAGGGATATCAAAGAAAATCCATGGAGATGATAAAAAACCCACAAAAGATGACAGAGTTTTCGTTTCTATCGAAACAGATATCAAAACAGTTTTTGATGACTGACGGCCAAAAAAAATTAAGACGATGATGAGTGATTCGGATCTTAATCTCATTGCGAAATAAATGTACATAAAAACAAATCGAGTCTTTGGTCCCGCCGCTTGAGAGACAAAACAACGGAGCACTTTTGCAGGAGAAAAGGCGGAGAGGGCGCGTAAGAAGACATAAAAGATGAAGAGGGAGAGCGAGAGCAAGGGATAAAGAGGGAGCTTTTCTGAGTGCAGAAACCATCGCGAGGGAAACCTTTTACGCCTAACTGAGGAATTACCAACCACGGTCTTAACACCGCACCCCTGTAACACCCACACCACCACCCTCCTCTCTCCCACACTGCCCGAAATCTTTCTCTTTACCTCTCGCCAAGATAACGGCTACGGAGCCACAACACACCCTGTCTCCGCGCCGTCAAGCGTTAACTTTTGCAGAGGAGGATGTGGTGCGAGGAGTGGGAGGGGATGAAAGGGGGGTGGGAGGAGTGGGAGGGGATGGAAGGGGGTTGGGAGGAGTGAGAGGAAAAGGAAGGGAGGTGGGAGAGGATGGAAGGGGGGTGGGAGGGGATGGAAGTTGGGTGGGAGGGGATGGAAGTGGTGTGGGAGGGGATGGAAGTGGAGTGGGAGGGGATGGAAGGGGGTGGGAGAAGGAGTGGGAGGAGTGAGAGGGGATGGAAAGGGGTTGGGAGAAGGAGTGGGAGGGGATGGAATGGGGTTGGGAGAAGGAGTGGTAGGGGATGGAAGGGTGTTGGGAGAAGGAGTGGTAGGGGATGGAAGGGTCTTGGGAGGAGTGGGAGGAAAAGGAAGGGGGGTGGAGGGGGTGTAAGGGGGGTGGAGGTGGTGGAAGGGGGGTGGGAGGGGATGGAATTGGAATGAGATAAAGGGTGGGAGGGGTTGGAAGGGGGGTGGGAGGAGTGAGAGGGAGTGTGAGGGGAAGGAAGGTTTGGAAGGGGATGGAAGTGGTGTGGGAATGGAATGGCCGAAGGATGGGAGGGGGAAGGTAACGGGAGAAGCGGGGGTGGTCCTCTGTCTTCCCTTTCTCATTCCTCCACTTTCTCTTTCTCTATCGAGTTCTCCTTCATCCTTTTCCCGTCTTCGGTCTCGCCATACGCCTTTCTTCAACCACTCTCGCTCGTGTGAGAAAGCAAAATAGAGAAACAAAGGAAGGGTAGTCGGTCGAGCGAATAGGAATGGAGGCGAGAAGTTTCGACACATTCCAAGAAGGGCATTCTAATGGAGAGCGTGGGTTCGCTAACTGAAGGGAGACGGAAAGGAAGATGAGGAAACTGAACGGGAGGAGTGAAGGTTAAGAACGGTGTAAAACGAGAGATAAAGGGAATGGAAAGGGCGGTGCAAAGCTAGTAGGATGACTTGAGGTGGTGTGGAGAAAACACAGTATCGGAATTTTTGCCTAGGGATATGAGAGAAAAAGGAAATGCGATACATAATCGTATATTGACCGGGAGGATAATTCTAAATACTAGAAATGTTGGAAAATTTATATCACTAATAGCAATATTAAAATCGCCGGTAAGGATTATCTGAAGTCAAAGTGAGTAAATTTTAAGGGGGGCCGGCCCATGGCCAAAGTGGGCCCATATTTTTTTGTGAGCCTTTCAAATTTTTTCCGGTACCTACTTCAATTTTGTTTTGCGGGAGGGTCCACACATTTTCCAGTACGCCACTGATGGTATGCATATGATATGTAACAAATAGTGTTCGCAGTTATTTCCACCTTGATAAATCACGACGATTTATGTTAGATAAATAAATATTGTAAATTATAAACCAGCTAGTCCAGCTGCGTTATTATTTTTGGAAGTAAATGGATATCAAAAGGAGACAGAAACTAAAAATTAAATTGAATTGCAATTAATTAAATTGCTATAAATAACAAAAGTAGGGGTATGTAATTACGTTTATTTAGAGAAAAAGAACAAATTAAGCAATCCGATGGTAGAATTACTCAGCTAATGAAATAAGTGAAATAATTTGCCATTGATATAGTTTGGTAGTATGAGTGATAAAACGGGGCGCGAGTATAAGATATTTTAAATAAAAATACGGTGGAATAAATGCTAAAAAATTGAAAATAACGAAGAACATGTTACGGACGAATTCATGGCAATATTTCGGTTACAAGAAAAAGTAACTCTATAGGAAAAATGGCGCAGATCAGGCGTGGTAAAGAAGATATAGTAATAGGCATACAGGACGAGGTAATAGGACAGAAGAGAGGAGAGGATATTATGAGGAATATTTTTGAGCGAAATGAGGAGGTCGGGTAACGTGGGAGAAGGATCGACGGTAGAGGGTGTGAGGGGGAGTTGTTTGGGAATAATGGGCGAGGGGACGGGAAGAATGGAGGCCAGGGAACGGAATGCGCGCAATGGGATGAGTGGAGAGGGCGGCATGGAGTACAAAAGGCAAGGACTCCTCGGTCGGGAGATCATCAAAAGCGAGAGAAAACGTCTTACGCCTGAGGATTCCGACAGAGCGAGGGAAAACATAGGACGACACTCCTCTCTCTATCTCTCTCTCTCTCTCTCAAGTCATCTCTCGTAAATGAGAGAGAGTAAGAAGAAGACTCGAAGGAAGGAGAGGCAGCGAGAGAGAGAGACGTGCAGAGAAAATGGCGCAAGGAAATTACTTCAAAATCGATCCACTTTCTCGGGATGGAGATAACGGTTTCATTTCGCAGGAGTTTTTGCAGTGAGCGCGAGAAATTTTAGTGTAGAAAAGAGGAAAAGGGCGTGAAGGAGAAGAGCAAGGAGCCTAAGATGAGTGTGCGACCTCTTTTCTTCTAAAGAGTTCTCGAGAAGAAAAGACAGAGAGGGAGAGATTTCCAAACCAACAGGTGAGTGAGAGACAGCGACGGAGATATTAGCGCGCGAAAAAAAGAGCGCTTCACGCCCCGTGGATTTGTTTCGAATGCCATCTTTCTGGAGAGAAATGTGACGTTCGCATATAGCGTTTGTTTTTCCTTGGATGGATGTTTATATATTTTTTGAAGAATTCAGTAATGTAAAATGGTCTCCGTTCATTTCTTTCAACGCCTTCTGAGAATTTTCAGGATGAAGATTTTTTTAAGCTTAGACAGCGGCGTAGCAAACTTTTTGGGCGCTCCAGTGAAAATTCCTTTTTGGTCCGTCATATAATTATTTTTTACTTAAAAACATATCGTTTCAATGAGAAACCATTGATAAGTGTACTGTTGTGCAGCTCTCAATATGATACGGTGGTTGTAAATAATTTTAATGAATTTTACGATAATCGCCAGACATATTGCGATGATTGAAAAAAATATGTTACGCTTTGCCGACAAGTGGATAAATTGCAATGTCAAAGAGACCTAGACCTACGAGTTAGAATGAATAAAAATAATTTATAGAAAATAGCGAGTCAATAAGTTCATAAAGCAAACCACAAACATTTTTTTATGAAATGCTTCTTTGTTTTAGGGGCCCCCTTGACTTGGGTCCCAGGCTCATTGCACATGTTCGTTATAAGTACGATACGCCACAGATCTCACACAAATTATCTCTCGAAGGATGTTTACATGGAGTAAAAACGAGTATTTTATGAATAAAATAAACTCTAGTCATGGTCCATGTATCAGTTTCTAATCATTTAGGTCAAACTAAGGGTGCTCGAAAAGTAACAGGGCTTAGGAGAATAATTAATTAAATTAACTAGAAATTTTAAAATTTCGAGAAGAGAAAAAATCGTAGGGTACTATTTCTGGTAAACATAATTGATTAGCCATGATGCAGTTCTTCGATGGTTTGTAAGCAAACCTGTGAGCCATGTGCCGTACCGTATTCAACCAGATGGGGCCGTTTTTTCTTCAGTTATTCTAATAATAGTACTCGTATCAAATTTTAATAATACTCGCCCTTTTCTCCGTGATATCTTAGTACACAGTGACCGTAAATGACCCATATTTTGCCAAAGAAAATAATATGCACAACATTTTCGCGACTTTGACAACCCTTTGCATTTTGAGGTCAGGAGCTTAACTGGTATTTCTACCGGAAGTTTTGAGACAAGTCTGAGATCTTTCTTTGAGACATCAGTTCACGATCGTAGAGGTGAAACCACGACTCGTTGCTAGTAACATTCTTTTCCCAAAACATTAGATCTCAAAGAAGTTTTATTTACAAGGGATACTTAGAATTCGTATGTTGCAGAAGCACATATATAGATTGAGTGGTATAAACTTTTGGAGCAGCTTGCGTATGTGTGATGGCATGATTCACGGACAAGCTAGTGTAAACTGCATAAAATTAAGGTACAGGGCAGGGCCGTCTCTATGGGGATGCGGGGCTGTGGGCGATCAACATTTGTGGGACCTCTTAACAATATAACATCATCAAGGTATAAATCGCTCACTAAAAATAATTGTAAAAATCATTATATATAGACGTTTCTTACAGAGGAGGAGGAGGATATAACATACATTTAACATATAGGAGGATGAAATTGATGGAATGATATGATCCGAAGATCCTATGCAGACAGGCATAAGCTGTGCAAGTTGGAACAATTTTTGAAACGAGAAAAAAGTCTGCTATGACCGGGAATTGAACCCGGGTCTTCCACTTGCCGGGCGGATGTTCTACCCCTGAACTATCGTAGCAGAACATTTTCTCTCGTTTCTGAACACGGATGTTTTCCTTGGTAGGACGGGAACTAGCCAAGCTAGTATCAAACTGCCCCGACAGATGTCCTCGGAGAGAATCATCGAAAGAAACTCCTTCCTCTCAAATGGTGAGATTGCCAAACATGAAATTGATGGAATGATATGATCCGAAGATCCTATGCAGACAGGCATAAGCTGTGCAAGTTGGAACAATTTTTGAAACGAGAAAAAAGACTGCTATGACCGGGAATTGAACCCGGGTCTTCCACTTGCCGGGCGGATGTTCTACCCCTGAACTATCGTAGCAGAACATTTTCTCTCGTTTCTGAACACGGATGTTTTCCTTGGTAGGACGGGAACTAGCCAAGCTAGTACCAAACTGCCCCGACAGATGTCCTCGAAGAGAATCATCGAAAGAAACTCCTTCCTCTCAAATGGTGAGATTGCCAAACATGAAATTGATGGAATGATATGATTCTCTTCGAGGACATCTGTCGGGGCAGTTTGATACTAGCTTGGCTAGTTCCCGTCCTACCAAGGAAAACATCCGTGTTCAGAAACGAGAGAAAATGTTCTGCTACGATAGTTCAGGGGTAGAACATCCGCCCGGCAAGTGGAAGACCCGGGTTCAATTCCCGGTCATAGCAGACTTTTTTCTCGTTTCAAAAATTGTTCCAACTTGCACAGCTTATGCCTGTCTGCATAGGATCTTCGGATCATATCATTCCATCAATTTCATGTTTGGCAATCTCACCATTTGAGAGGAAGGAGTTTCTTTCGATGATTCTCTTCGAGGACATCTGTCGGGGCAGTTTGATACTAGCTTGGCTAGTTCCCGTCCTACCAAGGAAAACATCCGTGTTCAGAAACGAGAGAAAATGTTCTGCTACGATAGTTCAGG
The DNA here is from genome assembly GCA_028673005.1 of Tanypteryx hageni. Taxonomy (NCBI): domain Eukaryota; kingdom Metazoa; phylum Arthropoda; class Insecta; order Odonata; family Petaluridae; genus Tanypteryx; species Tanypteryx hageni. The sequence goes on from CM054112.1 coordinate 159,273,727, forward strand.
GGTAGAACATCCGCCCGGCAAGTGGAAGACCCGGGTTCAATTCCCGGTCATAGCAGACTTTTTTCTTGTTTCAAAAATTGTTCCAACTTGCACAGCTTATGCCTGTCTGCATAGGATCTTCGGATCATATCATTCCATCAATTTCATGTTTGGCAATCTCACCATTTGAGAGGAAGGAGTTTCTTTCGAAGATTCTCTTCGAGGACATCTGTCGGGGCAGTTTGATACTAGCTTGGCTAGTTCCCGTCCTACGAAGGAAAACATCCGTGTTCAGAAACGAGAGAAAATGTTCTGCTACGATAGTTCAGGGGTAGAACATCCGCCCGGCAAGTGGAAGACCCGGGTTCAATTCCCGGTCATAGCAGACTTTTTTCTCGTTTCAAAAATTGTTCCAACTTGCACAGCTTATGCCTGTCTGCATAGGATCTTCGGATCATATCATTCCATCAATATCATGTTTGGCAATCTCACCATTTGAGAGGAAGGAGTTTCTTTCGAAGATTCTCTTCGAGGACATCTGTCGGGGCAGTTTGATACTAGCTTGGCTAGTTCCCGTCCTACCAAGGAAAACATCCGTGTTCAGAAACGAGAGAAAATGTTCTGCTACGATAGTTCAGGGGTAGAACATCCGCCCGGCAAGTGGAAGACCCGGGTTCAATTCCCGGTCATAGCAGACTTTTTTCTCGTTTCAAAAATTGTTCCAACTTGCACAGCTTATGCCTGTCTGCATAGGATCTTTGGATCATATCATTCCATCAATATCATGTTTGGCAATCTCACCATTTGAGAGGAAGGAGTTTCTTTCGAAGATTCTCTTCGAGGACATCTGTCGGGGCAGTTTGATACTAGCTTGGCTAGTTCCCGTCCTACCAAGGAAAACATCCGTGTTCAGAAACGAGAGAAAATGTTCTGCTACGATAGTTCAGGGGTAGAACATCCGCCCGGCAAGTGGAAGACCCGGGTTCAATTCCCGGTCATCTTCTTCTTCATCTAAAGGCTAAGCCTTGTCTCTGCAACCATGAACTCCTGTCCTCTGCCATTCTCTTCAACATCTCGTACTTCTCAACTCCCATCACTGACTCCACGTCATCTAGGTATTTCTTTCTTGGTCTGCCTCTTCCTTTCTTCCCTAAAAGTTTCCCCTCCAAGATGTTCACAATTAATCCATTATGTCTAATCACATGGCCTAAAAATTTTGCCTTCCTTTCTTCCATTCCTCTGATCAGTTTCCTTTCTTCTTTTACTTCTTCCAAAACTTCAAGGTTTGTCTTTCTCTCTTTCCAACTTGTCTTTATCAATCTTCTCCATATCCACATTTCTGTCTCTTCCAGACGGGACCTCTCCCTCTTTCCTAACGTCCAACTTTCACTACCATAAAGTATGGTACTCCAGACAAAAGCTTTTGCAAAGGATTTCCTTACTTCCAAATTCATGTGACTGCTTGTCAGTAGGCTCCTTTTGCATTGAAAAGCTTGCTTTGCAAGTGCTATTCTTCTTTTCACTTCCTGTACACATCTATTATCTTCAGTAATTGTACTACCTAGGTAGCAAAACTGCTTCACCTGCTCAATTTCCTGATTGTCTATTTTGATCTTTGATATTGTCCCTGCATTACTTTTGCCTATAACCATCAATTTGGTTTTCTTGATATTTATCTTTAATTCCCACTGTTTTAACGTGTCCGATAATACTTTCAGCATTTTATTCATTTCTTTTTTTGAATCGCTGAATATTACAATGTCATCTGCAAATCTAATGCAGTGTATTCTAACTCCATTTATTTTTATGCCTTTTGTCTTTTCCTTCATAACTTCTATACTTTCTTCAATGAACATATTAAACAAATATGGAGATAGCGGACATCCTTGTCTTACTCCTTTCCTTATCTTTGCTTCACTCTCTAATCCATTTATATTTATTCTTGTAGTTTGTTTTTGATAAAGCTTAAAAATTAATCTTCTGTCCCTCCAATCAATACCTATTTTTTTCATAGTCTTAAACAACAGTTTCCAATTAACTGTATCAAAGGCCTTCTCCAAATCAATAAACGTTAAATATAATGTCCTGTTCATTTCTAAACATCTTTCCATTATCACCCTGAGGGCTAATATAGCTTCTCTCGTTCCTCTCCCACTTCTAAATCCAAATTGATCTTCACTAATATAATGTTCTATTTTCCTTTTTATTCTGTTTTTCACGATATAAATTAAAACTTTTGAGGCGTGCGAAAGTAGTGAAATTGTTCTGTAGTTACTGCACTCCACTGCATTCCCCTTCTTTGGTAAACTTATAGTTTTACTTTTTATAAAGTCATCAGGTAATTTTCCTTTTTCGTAACAATCTTTTATAATTTTAAAGAAATGTTCTTTTGCTTCCTCCCCTAAGTTCTTCAAAAGTTCTGCAGGTATACCATCAACACCTGTTGCCTTGCCTGAATTAAGATTATTAATAGCTTTATAAAACTCTTCTTTGGTTATTGTTGGGCCTAGCTCGTCATTTCTTATTTCCTCTTCATTTTCAATAAATCTACATCCATCTCCAACATCTCTTCCACTATATAATTCTTCTATGTATTCTTTCCACCGAGCACATACTTTTTCATTTTCCCATAACATATTTCCTTCCTTATCCTTAACTATTGCCGATTTAGTTCTTGGTTTGTACTGGAGAGTTTTAATTTTGAAGTATGCTTTGTCTTGCCTTCCTCCCTTTGTATCTTCCTCAATTTCCTTCACTATCTCTTTGGTCCATCTTTCTTTTTCTTCTCTGCATTTGTTAATAATCTCATTCTTAACTTTTTTATAAGTTTCATCATTTCCATTCTTCCTCAACTTGTTCCTTTCTTCAATTAAAATCAGTATCTCCTCAGTCATCCAAGGTTTTCTAGGCTCCAATTTTCTCTTTCCAATAACTTCCTCTGTAGCTTTAATAACCCCTTTTTTAAATTCCTCCCAACTAAGTTGTCCTTCATAATTTCTCATCAACTCATTTGTTTTTTCTTGGTAATTCTTAGCCGTTGGTAACTCTTTCAGTCCCTGTAGATGCCAGTTCTTTTTAACTGTTCTCTTTATTTTCTTAAACCTAATATTGCATTTTGCCATGACTAGCTTGTGGTCACTGTCTACATCTGGACCTGGGTAACTATAACACGATTTTACCTGGTTCTTATATCTTCTTTTTACTAAAATATAATCTATTTGAAACCTTCTTCTGTCTGGCGCCTCCCATGTGTATCTTCTTCTTTTGGGAACTTCAAAGAAAGTGTTTGATACCATCATCTCATTTTGTTTACAAAACTCAATTAATCTTTCTCCCCTTTCATTTGTTTCACCTAAACCAAATTTTCCTACCATTCTACTATTTCGACTAGATCCAATCACAGCATTAAAGTCTCCCATTATTATTACATTATCTTTATCTTTTGTCATCTTTATAAGTTCTTCTATTTCTTCATACACCTTTTCTACTTCTGCTTCTTCTGCACTACTTGTTGGGAAATACGCTTGTATTATCACTGTATCCGTTGGCACGGTGCTCATTCTTACCATCAACAACCTATCATTTATGTGATATGTATTGCAAACACTGTTTGCCCATTTCTTACTAATAATGACTGCTATTCCATTCCTTCCTCTCTTTTCACCTCCACTATGAATTATTCTAAATTTATCACTGTAAAAATCTCCTTTCTCTTGCCACCTTGTTTCACATAAACCTAAGATATCAATCTCATTTTTCTCCATTTCTTTCTTTATTTCTTCTAATTTACCTATTTTTAGTAATGTTCTGACGTTCCAAGTACCTATTTTGACGTTTTGACAGGGATTTCGTTGGATAACGACCTGAGAAGCCCTGCTACATCCCCTGCCGGATCTTGGGTTCCGAATACCATGATCAGTAACAAATTCCTTTCTAAAACCTTCCATGGTTGCTACTCTCGGGATATCCAATAGGATCTTTAATGGAGTGGTTTCCTGTTGCCTTCTCCATCCTATGCCGTTGACTATCAAAATAGTTCCTCCGCCTTTAGGGGCAGTTTCCCACCCCAAGGGCAAGAGGGTGCCCTACCCCTCCACCTTCTCATCCGCCCCTAAATAGGCCGTTGGCATTTGGTAGAGGGGGGACTCCTTATCCCGGGAGTCACTCGGACGCCAGAGCCTCGTCATAGCAGACTTTTTTCTCGTTTCAAAAATTGTTCCAACTTGCACAGCTTATGCCTGTCTGCATAGGATCTTCGGATCATATCATTCCATCAATTTCATGTTTGGCAATCTCAGCATTTGAGAGGAAGGAGTTTCTTTCGATGATTCTCTCCGAGGACATCTGTCGGGGCAGTTTGATACTAGCTTGGCTAGTTCCCGTCCTACCAAGGAAAACATCCGTGTTCAGAAACGAGAGAAAATGTTCTGCTACGATAGTTCAGGGGTAGAACATCCGCCCGGCAAGTGGAAGACCCGGGTTCAATTCCCGGTCATAGCAGACTTTTTTCTCGTTTCAAAAATTGTTCCATATAGGAGGATACTAATGTTTAGGCACTTCCAGATAAGCTGGGCATTCGAAATTTTTTTCTTAGGTAGAATTTTGTGTAAAACCGACTAGAAAAAACGAAAATCTTGAAAAGTGCAACAATGCGGCCGCTAAAAATTCTCAATTGTTTAAACAAATTTTTAAGGTTTATGTATTTACGAATGCGCTACGGAGGTAAAAATTTTTTCGAGGTAGGATTTGTAAAAAGACGAAATAGGGATTATAGAAATTTTGATATTTTTATTTGTTTGGCAGTTAAAAACCCTTAAAATTTAAACAAATAGATAACTGTTTAGACATTTTCAATTTTCAAGTTATGTACAGAGTAGTGAATTAGTACGAAGGCTTCCACGGCGTGCTGTTGATATGGTGGTGATTTCCGGGAATCTGCCGTGTTGATCCATTTCCTGGACAATATTTCGCCCACGTTCCAGTCGGCTTCTTCAGGTCCGAAGTGTCGGTGCAGATTTTTGGTCGTCTTTATATAGGCAGGTTCCGTCTAATCCGGTGCGTTCTGATTGGTCGCCGAGTTCGGAGCGCTCTGGTTGTTCGCCGAGTCTGGTGCGTTCGGATTGGCTGATGTTGGTTTAGTCTTACGGAAGACTCTCTTCCAGGTGCTGGACAGCGTGTAACCGTCCTCTCGGTTAAAATTGTACGGTTGTTTTGTAATTTCGATCGCCTCCCTGATGAGTCTCGGGAAATAACGATTTTCTTTTACTAAAATCTGTGCGTTGTCGAAGTCGATGTCGCATCCGGGATCGGTCCACGCGTGTTCTGCTATGGCGGAAAGGCGGAGTTGTTTGTTAGCAGTTGCCCTCTGGTGTTCTTTCAGGCGGCACTTGAGAGATCTCGAGGTTTGACCGATGTATGACTTTCCGCAGCTGCACTTGACTTCGTACACGCCCTCATAGATGTTTGAACAAATAAACATTTGAATCTCTCCATAAACATATTGCGGCGGCCGTTAAAAATGTATAAAATTTAAACAATTGGAAAAATATTATTTCACTTCTAGAAGTACTACATCTTTAAAATTTGGCAGAAACGTGTAACATTAGTACCCCATAATGGAGAAAGTATAAAATTCTTAAAATTGCAAAGTTTTGGGATTGTTAATCTCAAGCGGATGGCGACATACAATACGTGAGGTCAACTTAATGCTAAAGTAGAATAAAAACTCACTGTTTATTGCTCTGCCTACATTCAGAAATTCAACTTCCTCGACTTTCTTGCAGCAAACTCTGCCATCAGATCATTGAAATCCAAATCTGAGGCTATTTCTCTCTCGAAAGAGAGCTCCATCTCTCTTAGGACATTGCTGTCCTAAGATAGTTTTTTATTGTTTTAATTTACAAAAAACTTTGCTCCGTTGATGCCACTGTAACCGGAAATGTTAAAAAAAATCAAATATGCTATCCCTGTATTTGGGAAGATACCATTTAATGACTTACTTATTTACGGATTTAAAATGCATTTTTTGTTCCTTGGGTGATCAACTGCCGAAGCACACGCAGTTCTAAGAAAAGGTCTGTACTGTAGATGTCGTGTAAATCTTTATCACTCAATATGTTGTACAAATTTATACACTGTTTTTTTATTTCGTCTGTTTGAAATACTCCAAGTTTTTTAAATCATATAAGGAAGGCAAAATTATCTGCCTACTCTTCCATTTGTATGAAACGCGTTGTAAGCGACATAAAAGCCTGATCGACGATGACAAAAAAGTAGCAATTATAGTTTCAAATGCCTTTGCAGCCGAACACCATGAATATCGTCCAAGCTTAGCAGCAATCTTTATTTTGCTTCTTAGCGGGGCCTAGGGCGACCGCCCCGTTTCTCCGTACCCTAGGGACGGCCCTGACTGCAGGTTAGCCTTAAAGTCTTACTGTAAATTAGTACAGCTTTATTAAATAACATTGAACTTCAAGTCTTACAAGTGTTCCTTGGGATGCATATATTGCAAGGAAACCGTTGAACGTTGGGTTGTATGACTTTAAGAGGTCCAATGGTGCAGTCATGGAAGTATTATGGAGGGAAAAACTAGTTTCCTTTGGGTAACATAAAATTTTATTTTAAGTGAAGTTGTTGGTATACGACAGGGATGGCAAATGATTGTTGTGTCGCGTGCCAAGTAAGTAATGTGAATCATCAGAGATATTTTCGCGTGCCACTAGTTTACTCCATCTCTAAGGAACTTCATATTTTGTACATAAAATACAAGCTTACGCGTGCCAAGTAAAATCGCATGCGTGCCACTTTGGGCACGTTTGCCACGTATTTGCCATCCCTGGTATACGTTGTAGAAGAAACCGAGTGTAGTTGGATGGTTTAGTAACCCCCAGACTACCAAAGGTGGTAACAAGTTTACCCCGGGCGCTAATTTTTTATATTTTTCTTTAAGACATTTCTGATTTTTATCCTCCTGTGTAATTTTTATGTAGTGTATGAAGAGGGTAATTATTTAAAAAACAAAGTATCTAACAATTTCTGAGAAATTTCGAAAATTGTCATGGGGTAACCGAGTTATCCCTCTTGGTATTATTCGGAACATTATTCCTCATCGAATAAGATAATAAAGTTCGGCTTAAAGAGCCTAAAATAGAATTAATATATCTGTTTGTCTTTTTATAAGCCTATAGTTGTCATCTAAATACCGTACTTGCTACTACAGGTGAATGGAAGTTGTTGAATTTATAGAATTCTTATTGTATGGAAATAACAGAAAAATTATCGATAGTAATTTATATTGTCTTAAATTACACTATACATTACATGTTATAATAATTTTATTATGCAGACAGATAGTGGTAGCCAAACTATTGGAGTGTTTGCTGCTAACCACAGAGTCAACGGTTCGAATTTGGCAGGACGTTTTCATGCGCCCCAGATAAACCACCCAACTTATAAATAACCCATAAAACTTTCAATGAAAAACGCACCTAGTTTGCTAACATTGTAATGTTTTTATTTGATGTATCAAGTTAACTGCAAAAATAAAATAAGTTTTACAGAACAGAAATTTTTATACAACATAATTCGTTCGAAGGCTTTCGTAGTGTCGTTGACTAGAAGAGTTCCTATTTCCGGGTGGTCACCACGTTGGTCAATTGGTGGACTGACAGTCCACCAATTGACTAACGTGGTGACTACCCGGAAATATGAAGCCTTCTTAACAATATAATTGTTAAAATTAAAATAACTTTCAGTATGGGTAGGGCCGGCCCGACAGTTTTCTCGAGGGTGGGAGGGAATTATTTTGGCCGCCTCTAATATATGTCACTTAATATCCATCAGCACACGAAGGACAGCATTTCAAGCAAAATAACAAGATTTTACTCCATATATCCATATATCTATATCAGTAGTTTTTTAACAATAATTACAAAAAATCTTGTACTTTTAAATTCAGCAGAAATATATTTTAAAATTCATTTATTCTATTATGAGGAATTTGTTGAAGTATTCACACAGGAAAATGCACAGCAAAATAAATAATCTGATTAGGCCACCACATGACTTTCTTTCTCCACATTTGTAATACAGTATATCATCGATTATTCGGCGATCGATTATCAGACTTCAAACATTATCCGGCGGTCTTGACCGATCCGGCGAAAGTTGCGAGTAATTCGGCGTTCGCGGGAGAATCGCATCAAAGGCATTATCAGTCCGGCGATAGCGCACCGCGTGGTGGCAAAATGATTTTGGACGATCGCGAGTAGTACAGTAGGATCTGGGCTATACGTAGGCTTGGTAGAATTCGATTTAAATCAATAAATGTCGATAAACTTCGAATTTTATAAACTTTTATATTCGACGAAAATTAATTGTCATCGATAAGTGTCGATTTTTCACCACTGCATTTTTTACGAAATTATGCGTCATGATTTTAAAACTTGCCTTGCCACACTCAAACTTGATATATTTTAACACCAAACATCAAAAATGGAAGAGAAGTCGATAGTTGATACACCAAACGGGCACACAACATTCGGAATTCATTACACTTCCCTTTCTGATGCCACTTAGTCACTGCCGCGAAATCCAAAGCCGAAGTTAAAGGATTAAACAATATGATCGGTTTATCGCGCTCTGTCTTTACCCTCGAACGGAACCGATAACCCTTACGCGCTTTGGATTTCATTTACTGAAAAGTCGGGAGACGTCGATAGAGTTCTGTGCGACAAGATCTACCAACTTCCTCCAAAAGCCAAGAATAAAATTTTTCTTGAAATGAAAAATGACTACAGATTGTTTTAAAAAGCACTCTGTTATAAAATTTAGATAATCCTACCTCCGAGAGTGTCCCCCGTGCTTAGCTTCTTTTGCATTACTGTCAAAGAAACATCGTTCCGTATATGCACTCTAAGCTTTTTCCCGCATTCATAGTCGTTTGTTACTCAACAAGGTATTATTTTTTAAATCAAAATATTCGTTCATGCATTAGGTTATACATTATATTCACGTCACATAAGTTTTCTAAGAATGATCACGATTTCGTACATAAGGGGACGCGAATTAATGAGTAAAATATACTTTCTGATTTATTTCGAAAAATTAACTACTTTTAAACCTCATTTTCTCTCCCTGTTTCCCAAACCGTCCTCAAGTCCTCCATTTTTCTTTCAACTCCTTTCCCTTTTACAAATATAAAATTTTACGTTTATCTGATGAATAGTTTTTGAGTTAGAGCACCAAAAAATTCCTATCACATACACACGCAATCATCAAGAAAATGTTCAATGCGTGTTCAAGGAATCCCAAAATACGTATTTCCGTTGAAATCTCGAAATCGATTTTTTCATGAAAACAATACTTTCCCCTATACTACATATACAGAAAGTAATAATACAAAATAGAAAAAGAAAAAACAACTAGAACGGACTGGCTTGATGTTAGATACCTGCAACAAATGCGTGACGATGCTCGTTCGCGAAAAAGCGATACCGAGAATAGCTAATGCGCGAATATGGAGGGATGACTGTATACGTGCACTCGTGAAAACCTCACGTAACTTCACTCACCTAGACCAGCAGAGGAAAATCCTAATCACGCTCCCGGAATTCATTAAGAAAATGTCACATTTCGTTCGATTTCTGGATGAAAAACGAGATAGTCACTTTCCATTAAATGATCTAGGGTAGGCTCCAGAAACAATTTCCTTCGCTTACGTATGTACATAGTTTGAAATTTTTATGTCAAATCGCTCATGTTATAATAATAATAAATAATAATATTAACCTGTTTGAAAAAAATACGCGAGCATTAATACTCTTGCAACACCGTTTTAAATATTGAACGCGCTACATGAAAACATAGTTATGATAAAATACTCTATTAAAAATATTTACTTGCACTTATGCAAAATATCCAAAATGCTAATCCCAGTTCAAAGACTACTACTTTCCTCACTCAAAACCGAATGATCGTGACGATAAAAGAGAATGTGATTGCGTGAGACGAAAAGAGCGATGAGATTCACGCAATGCATTTGTTTATTCTTTCAATAAAATTATGCTTTGAGCTTGACACATACGTACACCTAAAGAATCTCTGGCTCAGTCTAGAAGTGGCGAAGCACTTGAAACCATAGCGAGACTACATTTAAAAACAAATGTATGAGAGTCCATTAGTTCCTTTCGACCCTTACACACGGCATACTAAACCTCGATTTTATGCTACCAGTATTGCACTGATTTGTCCCTTAAACGTATACCACCAACCTTGCACCAAAGCAGACCCTTGCCTTGGTATGCCCCTAAAATGTATACTAACAATGTTACACCAAATGTCCCCCTAACCCTCAGACTAACAAGGCATTTTGCACTTCAATCCTACCAAGGGGTTACTGAATTACCTCACGAAATTTATATTGTAAATAAAGAATTTTCATCAAAATTTGTGATTACTTTCATATGTTAGTAATTTAAAATCATTTCAAATACCCATATCCAGGGCCGGCCCAAAGCGTGGGCAACGTGGGCAAAGGCCACGGTCGGCCGGATGTGAGGTTGGCCAACATTCTGCGGACAAACGGGAACTAACATTCTATTAATTGGTTGGAAACCAGTGTAAGTTTGGTGGCATAAGACAAAGGAGCTGCTTTGCCGTACGTTTGGTGTTATACATTTTGGTTGCAGGTTTGGTGACATACATTTCATAGGCATCATTGTAGACTAGTTTATTTCCGGGAAGATTTGGTGGTCTTTAGGTGACGTATATGGCCGTGGAAAATTACAGCAGGTTGACATTAATTGCTTGCAGATACTCACTCAGGAGGAAGTACTAACGGCGAAAAATTTGTTGTAGGCTAGGTGGCAAAGGCTTTTGCAAACATTTAGGCAGTGTTTAAATGGTATTATGATTTCAATAGAAATAGCTCAAGGTTGATCTAAGCTAAGGATTAATGAGAATATCATTTCGATTTCATTTTACTCAGCGTTCATGATTATTGGCATCCACTTGGCTGTCGTCCTCCTCCTGTTTAAATCATCATGGAAAATAATATGATCCACTACTGCTCAGAGTTGCGGATATTCTTCTCAAGCTAGTACGATTGCTACTTTTTAAAAATTTATTGATTTTATTGCCTTTTTCATATTGTGATGTGGAGTTGAGCATAGATTGATTCACATCTTTCAAAAAATCTTGTATGCCACTGAAACACTCTACCGCTACATAAAAACTATTCGATGAGCAAACTTTTCAACATATCATACGTTTTTCTACTTCTTTTACCAATATGCTTACAAAACATTATCGCATATCATAGTTCTATTCGTAAACCCATGATTGATATGTTAATCACTATTGCATTCCATGATCGTTGTAAAAAATATATCTAACGCCTACTGAGCTGACAAAGCATGAAATATGTAATAATATGTTACTACTTGAAATAAGCCAGTATCTCTGAAAAAACGTCAATTATTTTAATTTTTATTTAATTTAATACCAAAATTTCTTTTAAAATTTTTTTATGCACGATCTATCTTCTTGAGTAAAGATAAAGTCGAAGAAGATAGGAGGAATTTAGGGAGAATAAAAATGCAGTATTAAAAGAAAGTAGAATTCAAAGGTGTTTTTAAAAATAATTATGAAATAACATGGAACGAATTTGGAAAATATTAACTCGATTTGATAGGTGAATATCAATTAAAATTTGATCAGGGAATCGTAATAACAAATTAAATTTCAATACAATTTCTATCGAACATATCGGTAAACGGTTTAAATTGAAATTCCTAAATAAAGGAAAAATTGCCTATAAAATCAAGAGAGAAGTAGAGAACATTGATTGTATAAAATAATTATCCAAAGTGAATTTATTATACCTTTAAAAAAAACGAAAACCTTTTAAATAAAAATTTCAGCACTAAAGCTACCACTATATCATATTAACTAAAAATCATCAAAGATTTTCAGTGTCATAGGATACATCGGATGGGTTGAGATGAAATCGTTCTGAATATTCATATTTATTTTTCTGAAAGAAAAATATTGGCCGTGACGGATTACATAAAAAAGTAAACCAATGGGGACAAAGGGACGGGCAGTACGATCAACGTGACCGCGTCGCCCTGCATTTGACATCCGTAACCTCTTGCCGGGAGAATATCACAAAAATGCGCCCGATTGTTCCGTCTATTTCCGATGAACCGCGGGTGAACCTTTTATTCTTGCAAAGATGGCGCTCCGAGTAATGACGGGGTTACGGAAACCGCCTGACCAGATTCCGAGAAAATGGGGAAAAACACGGCGGGCCCAATAATGAGATTGAAGCCGTCCGCTACATTCGACGGCGCATTATGACGAGAGAGGAGGGTGAGATAGTTCAGAAAAACGATGAGAGGGTAAGGGTGGGTACGGAAAATTGCAAAAAACCAAGGTCTAGCTTCGTTTTCCAAAGCTCTACGGAAAGGAGGTTGAGCGAGCAACAGAGAGAAAAAGTGAGAAAGAGAGTAAAAGATATGGAGAGAAAAAAAGAGCTTGAAAGAGAGAGCCTATGTTCTCGTATAGGTTGAAGGGTATATGGCGTGTTTTTTCCTACGGGGGATGAGTTAAACATTCCCTTTTACCTTTGGGCGTTATAAACCCTCCTCCCCATTCCTACATTCCCTTCGTCTGGTACTATGCACCCTTTCTCCACATCCATCTCTTACCACCTCTCTCTTCTCATCTCCTATCTCTTCTCTCTCTTTATCTATCTCTCTTCCCACCCTTCTATCTTTTAAAACCTCTATCCTTCTCTCTACCAATTTCTCTCCCCCTATATCTCTCTTACCCATCTCTACCCTCCTCTCTCACTCTCCCTTCTCTCTCTCCCCCTCCTCTATCTCCATTCTATCTCTTATTTTCTCCCTCTCTTCTCTCTCTCTCTTTCTCTTCTCTTTTTCTTCTCTCCCCCTCCTTCCATGGGTTAGATGAAGAAAGACATTGCCTAGTCTTGCCCAAATAGAGATGAATATCTATCACTTCCCTTCCTCTTCTTTCTCCCTACCTCTTCTCTCTCTCTCACTCCCTCCCTTCTCTATCACTCCCTCTTCTCTCCCCTTCTCCTTCTTTTCTCTCTCTCCCTACCTCTTCCTTCTCTTCTCTCTCTCTCCCTCTTCACTATATTCTCTTATCTTCCTCCTCCATTTCTCCCTCCTCACTCTGTCCTTTCTCTCTTCACCTTCTCCATGTATCTCTCCCACTCCTCGATTACTCTCTTCTCTTCTTCTCCACCTCCTCACTATTCTTTATCTCTCACCTTTCTCTCTCTCTTCACTTCCTCTATCTCTCCCTGAAAAAGTATTCTGGTGCTGACACCTTACTCTTCGTGGGTTTCCAACTCTCCACTGCTCTCCACCTAACCGTTGTTAACTGCCCGCGGGGTTGAAGCCTCCGTCGCACCCTCGCTCCCTTCTTTTTTCTTTATTACGACCGATTCAAGCCAAAGTTGAATACCTAAACACCCCTTTACTCGCGGATTCCCAACCCGTCCTTTTATATTCCCCTCCTATTTTCTCATTTTATATGTAATTTATGTCGTATTTTTCATGCATGGGAGACTAATTTTTTATCATTGCATCTGCGTGCTTCTGCTTAAGGCTTTTCGGCGAATCTCCTCTGTTAGGAATCCCGATCAAGTAATCCGCTAATCCGCCGGCCAAATAGAATTAAATCGTAATTTGAAAAGCAATTCCACTTAATCCTGTGAATTGCTCCGAGCTGATTGCTTTATGGAATTATAGTTTTTTGCGTAATATTTCGGGTTACTGAATAATCTAATCAAATAGATTAAGTTTCATAAATAACAGAAAAGGAATTGGTACAATAAAATTCAAGTTTTTTAAGATATTGTAGCTGAAAATTGAACCACGCGGTTTATTTTACGAAGAGCCAATATAGTATCCATAGTTACATTGCGGAAAATTTTGGAAACCCCATAGATTTTTCACGTTGTGGTGGCAGAATGCAATCTAGAAATTTTGCTAATATGCTATGTGTTAACAACTGCCGTCCATATATGTCAACCTCAATGCATGAGACTCAAATGATCTATGATGTTTTAAGCATAAATAATTTTTTAGGTATTTTTTACCAGCAAACCGGTAGTAGCGGATCATCTTATGGGCACGTGTCTTCATTTCATCTGCATGTTTAATCCCCGAAACTACTGGACGGATTGTAATTAAATTTAGCATTAGTGGTCCTTATTAAAATTTATCACCGTATTGTAATTTTGAAATGGATCGGTAAATTAGAACTTCTACTATATATAAGCACTTAAATAAATTTATACTTGTATCTCGTTGAATGGCATCCGCCAAGCAACAATAAAATACCATATTTTCTCTCCCTATCTCTTATACGATCTGTAATATATCGATTAAAACATTTATTTAGTTAGACGATGACATTTACCATAAGAAGTCTTCAAGACAATATAATTATGATTACAGAAAAAACAATTATTGTAATTTCCACTGAACAAGAATTTTATGATCAGTTTCGCCTATTAAAGCATCATGCTGTAACAGGCGAGACTGGTGATCAAATTCTTGTTCAGTGGAAATTACAATAATTTTTTTATTTCTATTATGGAATATTTCCACAATGTCGAGCCATATCAAGCCGAGTTTGATCATATATTTTGTTTTCATAGATCGCTACGACGATTCTATTGACAAACAACAAAATCCATATTTATCTCTTCCATACTCTTATATGCTTAGTGAGTTATAGATTTAAAAATGATTCAAATAGTGGACAACATTTACCCCAAAAAAGTCCCCATGACTATATATAATAATTACCTTTTATAGTTTCGGAGATAAAAACTCTAGAACCGCCCAAAATTTTCAATACACATTTTCCATAAAGAACGCTTTTAAAATCTCTGTGCATTCTATTGATGTAATATACTTTTTCTTCTTGTTTATTTCCGGAACAAGTACATCATGATATATTTCAATTTTTATTAATAATAACTAATTGCGTATAACATGAAACCATCTATATCTTGATTGAACGTAAAAAAGAATCTCAGATGATGTATACTGAAAGCTTTGGAGAGAGAAACAATGTGTTAATTTGCAATGCCAATTATCTTTTTGCATTGCTCGAGACTTCATAAATCTTCCCCATAAAAATTTTTTCCCGGATTAAGCAAACCTCTCTATGACAATAATCTGCTATTTTTTCCTATGTACGACCTCTCCCCGAGCTTTATTTATTTCTCTTTTTTACTTTCTTATATATGCAGTACATAGAAAAAGTATTAAAATCGCGAAAAAAAATCGATTTTGAGGTTTTGAAGGAAATGCAGGTTTTAAGTGTCCCCGAGTCAAAAAAGTAGTTTTCGCCATGTTGTCTCTCTGCCTGTCTTTCTGTCTGTCTTTCTGCCCTTCTGTCTGTCCGTCCGTATTCTTGTCTGTTCGAATCTCAAGAGCCTAAATGGTTCAACAAAATCGAATTATATTTAGTGGTTAGGCATATTATTATCCAGAATTGAAACTATCACTAGATGAACAACAGAACTCTACTCTAATGGGTTGGTAATTTTTTTCATATATATTCGATTGATTCAAAAATGGCTCTAACGATTTTAACAAAATTCATTCAGCTATAGAGATTGATATCATAAACTATACTACATGAACAATATTTCATAATGAATTACTATATAGCGTCTATATATGTGATTAAAGTCAGTTATTATAATCTCTATAATTACGAAATATCATGAGATAGATAATTATGTTCACAACTAAATTGGCAATGCATGATATGATATGATTTCGTAATATATGGTTAACTGACAATATCCCCGAATTATTGCCTTTTGATTTATAGCAAACAGGCAGTCTATAACCTCTTCAGCCATGGCAGGTTAGATGTAACTTCCCAGATAAAACGAAATAACTTTAATATCAGGTTCATTTAGAACTGATCACTGATATGCTCATGACATTGCGGACAATAATCGATAAATCAGCAATGTGATCAACCCAGTTTTCCATTGGTGTTAGATATTTATCACCCCAAAAAGCAATAAAATTTTTATTTTCGCTATTTTTTCCACAACAGATAAGAATGAGAGAAGAATTTGACTATTTCTGATGCAGAAAATGATATTTATCCTTGGAATGACGTAAAAATATTTACTAAAATGTACCTGAGGGGACATAATTGTTGTTGGTAGATAATCAAATATCTGATAATATTCCCAAGAGTGATATCGAAAAAAATCATGCTGGTTTAATTGATTCCTTAACAGCTGATGTTGTTTATTAAATTTATTAAGAATTGTGGGATGTTACAGAAATTAAATCTTTTTGATATTTTTATACCAACTTAAAATGAACATATGAGTGAAAGATAACGGTTGATCATGGTTATAGGTAAAAGTAAATTTTACGAAGAGACCAATGGATCAATGGTATATAAAATATCGAACAACAGCATTTTTTTGCAAGCGTAAATTTTATGTAAACACTGTTAATTCTCTTATATAAAATCCCAAATCTGTCATTCTGTCATTCCGGAATGCTAGAATGTGACGCCGCTCTTAAAGAGCGAGTGGTTCGAGAACTACTTACAACGAAATGTGTAAGATATATTTTTTATTATTGGTTGTTTACTTAACGACAATGAAGAAGGTATGCATATACAACTTACTAACTATTAGTGGTTTATAAACTCAATTTGTATTTATTGGCGCATTTATGATATGGTACGTACATTGTTATAACAGCAAATATTGCGTAAAATTTCTTTGATCCAATAAATCGGATGAAAATTAATATGCGTAGTATTGTAATAACGAAATCGCTCCAAGCGACAGCAATTTGCCATTCATTCTCAAGCGACGACAATTTCCCATCACTCCAGCTTTTGCCGTTACAATCAACAATGCTCAAGGTCAAACTTACGATCATGTTGGCATCTATTTGACAGAGCCCGCCTTCTCACATGCACAGCTGTACGTTGCATAGACAAGATGAAAAAATCGAGTAACAATTATAAGTTTTCCATTATTAATCTGAATTACAGTCTTCAGCATTACATGATTGACAAATATATGTTGCTTTGACATGTTTCAAGAAAATTGATTGAAAGAATCACATTTAATGGTTGTGTCCCCATTTTTTTTCTACCACATAGGGCACATCATCTACGCTTTTTTCTTTTTTCTTGCTGGCATATAAATTCCCTTTCCGCTGGTTCTCGATATTTTGAAAGGAGTATCTTTAGATCTGACTGTAGAGAATATATTTTTCTCTTTCAGTGAGATAGGGCCAATGATAATTCCTTCAAAATATGTCTTTTTGGTTGCCTCGGATTGCCAGCATTAGAAAAATGAAGTATTTGCGCAATGAACCTCGCTATATTCATTAGCGAGGAGAATATTGCCAATGACCACCGTCGAGTAATACGAGCTACAGAGTAAGTACTGCATATTTGATCTAATGTGTCTACTCCACCCTTAGTCATGTTGTAGATCAATATTATTGAGGGTTTAATGGTTTCGTCATCAATGTCTGTCTCATGATGAATTGTTGATAGTACTATTACTGCCTTATTCTTTTTTGGCGTGGTGGACGCTGAGTAATCGAACACCATATAGTCGGTGATCAACCGTATGTCAATCAGTGAGAATTTTAAAGTAAAGCAAAAATTGAAACTGTTACTTTACTGATTTACATCTAATCAAAACATAACCTACGTGACAAGGCGTGTGGCGTACTCAATGCCAAAGATCACTCTTTGAATCACTCTGTCAAAGAGATGACGATAGAGCAATACGTAGTAAGATGACACCTACATATATACTAACAATGAAGGCAAGGTTAGCCTATTTCATCATAGAGATGTTTATTCTACCATAATCATTAAACAAAATATTTGATTCCTCGAGCATTTTAAAGTACAACGAAAATTGAAACTGTAACTTTACAGACATTAGTATAAACATAATGAATTTAACTTACGTGACAAGCAATGCTGCGTACTCAGCATAAACAAAAATCACTCTTTCAATCGCTCGTATATTCAATCCGCCGCGTCTGCTCGAAGCTCGAAGCAAATAATGAGTCACACGAGCAGGCGCGCGGTGTATTCAGTACGCCACGGATGACTAATACTCTTATCACTTCAATTATTAACCTACTACAGATCTTTGAGGTACGAAAACTATCTCATTTGGAAGTCAAAATGACACTGAAGGTACACACAAAATGTCTTAGATACCAGACACAAAGCAGCGTTGCCACATTGAAATTCGTAAAATTGGCGTATTTGATAAACGCGCCAGCTCGAGGGTTTATTAAGGAAAATTCTGTACAAGGTTGACTGCTTGGCACTGATGAATGGGTTACAAAGAACGTTGTATTGCAAGAAGTCTTCCAAAATTAATGAATAAAAATTAGATTTAAGTTTGCTCACAAACTATTTTTTTTGAAAATATACAATCATCGCCGCTTTTCAGGACTACTGCAACAATTCATTCCTAGGACGAGTTATCGGCTTAACACTTAATTCACGTATACCCGTCATACATGACGGGCAATTACGCTAGTATTCTAATAATCTTCAAGAAAAATAAAAATGGTTTTATATTTATAAATTTCTCCGGTGATATTTTCTCTTATATGTATGTACTTATTTTGGGGTTTTAATTTTATAGATGCATTATATTAAGATTTGGTGCACACTCCTATCATCTAATTAATATCGCCAGGCTATGGAAACAAGTCCGAAGAGAATCACAGATTTGTTTGGATTTTAGATCGCAAAAGGGTTTAGAATTAAAATTTACTTCTACGTATTCAGGATCCAGCCTGCATTATGCTGAATTCTGGTTTCACTTCTTATTGGCCATTCGAAAAAGGGCACCTTGAGGCCTAGAAACCCTTTTTGTCCTCTCAACCCATTTCTCCACTCATCACTCACATCCCTCCCACTTGTGCAATTTTAGCGACCTACATTTCTTTACAAACACTCTATCCGATCCTTTTCCAAATTCCAAGTGTTATAATGCCGAGGTCTGTTCACGCCTCAACGGCGCTCTTCTTCAAAAAGGTATTTGCATTAACTTGGAAACTAACAAAAACTAAGAGAAAACGAAAAATCTAACAAAAATCCATAACATAGATGTTAATTCTTCCTTTTGCATCAAATTTTTACGTACCAGGTTATTTAAAAACTATCCATTGATGAGAGTAGAAAAAATGAAAATTTTTAAACAAAAATAATTTCTGACAGCATTTTACAACTATGCATTGTATATAAGTCTTATTAATTAGTGTTCGGGGATGTAGCAGTCTTTATTTAATAATGATAGGATAATCGTAGGTAGCAATAAGAACATGCAGCAAAATTGTTTTCGGAATTGCTACATCATCTTTTAGAGAGAATAGGAATGATTCTATTGCTCGCAAAAAAATTACAATAGCTATGAATTTTGTTTCTTGTTTTTTTGCATATATTTAGTTAAAGTTCTTTTATAAAATATCCACGTGCGCAATTTATTTCAACTT
This sequence comes from Tanypteryx hageni, assembly GCA_028673005.1. Lineage (NCBI taxonomy): Eukaryota > Metazoa > Arthropoda > Insecta > Odonata > Petaluridae > Tanypteryx > Tanypteryx hageni. The sequence continues at coordinate 159,293,280 of CM054112.1, forward strand.
CTCATCTTTTCCTATTCAATACTGCTTGACCCAATTTTTCCTACGCCTCCTATAAACCAGCCACTCAGAAAGCAATATTCTTTCTTCAACTCCTATTGCTTTTTAACCATCTCTCTACGGATCATTCGTAATCCCCTAACTTAACTCAGACGCATAGCAATTTCACCACTTGGCCCAATTTTCTTCCGACAACACCTCATCTTACTCCCATCCAACACACTTCATAATACAATCCACCTGCCTCTCCTTAACTCACCTCTTTTTTACCCAATTCCTCTCATTATTTTCTGCGCTTGTAATAAAGTTTTCCCTACTCCCCGTAGCATTCAACCACTTATAAAAACTCAATCCAATTATTCACATACAAATTCCATTCAGTCTTCTTCGGGCATTCTCACGTTAATGTGCAATAACTATCGGCACCATGAAAATGCATACGGAATTGGACGTCTATTTCGTTATAGCATTACTTATCCATTTTCACAAATCGATACTCATATTGCTGTAGAAAAGGGGTTTCAAATTTAAACCAGGCATGGGCCGCATGATACCACTGCAATGAATCCGCGGATCGCATTAAGGCACCGTACCAAATACGCTGGCCGCATTTCGTGTTAAGAACATTATTTTGTACCCTGTGTAGAATGCTTTAATAGGGAATGAAAAATAAACTGCGTACAATGTAAATATGTTGATTTATCATATTTCTTATATTATGTGGAAACGTTCTTTAAGAAATACGTTTAAGTTTGGGCTGCGTCATATAATAAAATATCTTACTTCGCGGGCTGAATAAATGCACGACGCGATTGCATGTTTGAGATACCTGCTATAGACCCAATACTTGTTCACTATAACAGCCTTCCATCTAACAGCATCATCCTTTCCGTTGAATTTCAACCTGGCTTCCAACAAGCCACATCATCTACAGCTCACTTGAAATCTACCAACAACTGCTGAACTACTCCTCTTTCCTCGCAGTTTCGCTCCTCGATACCTACACAACATCACGTATCCATCACGCGAATTACCTTGCTCCCCAGAATCCATCTCCTTCTCCACCAACCGCTAAATATTACGCATCTTTTGATCAGGTATGATTTCCAAAGTCAAAGGACAGCTATCCTTTGAGTTAATTTGAAATGACAGGGAAGCAATTCTGGTTACTTATTGATATCTCCTCGTAAATCCTCCATTAAATTTGTGGGGTTCCATCTTATAGTAAATATTATGTCCTGATTGATAGAGTAATAGTGAACGTAAATGCACGTCTGCTTTGTTGCAGTCGTTGTGGTACATGATTACACTACATCCGGTTCGTAATTAATGATCTAAAAATACATTAATTCAGATTGGATAAAATTTCATTGGATTTTGATTGAATCAAGGTAAGAAAGGTTTGAGAAATAAGTTTTTTATTGCTCCATTCAATAACTAATTTAACTGATATTATGTTTTTACAAAGCGGTAAAAAAGAGAAAAAAAATTTTTAATCTATTTCTTAGATAAAATCAAAACATTTTACATTAAAATTTGGAAGAGGATTTTTTTATTTTAAATATGGTTTTCAAGGAATTCGTATAAAATATTGGTTACCACAATAACATCATTATTAATTCATTATTTTGGAACGTATTATATTATCACTCCCTGTTACAAAGAACGTCAATGAAGAAACCTGCGAAAACTATCTTTTAGTAATTATTAACTAAAAGGTAATATGATAAGAATTACGTTTTCTCCATATTTTTTACTTAAAACACGATTGCTTTAGCTCTCCCTATTTAATTAAGCTGTAATATTCCAATTTAAAAGAAGATTGCCTACATGTATCAAGAAAAAATGAAAGAAAATTTTAAGCCCAAAAAATTAATTCACTTGATGTAATTTGACCACGGATCAGAATAATAAAAATTATAATCATCTTCCATAGTTAAGCTATTATATTCTTTGACTTTCCTCGCTCCATTTTGCAAAATAAAAGCTATTTATCCATCGCCTTATATGCAGTGGTTCCCAACCTGGAGGCCGCGGCATACTGGGACGCTGCAGCTGACTTTTAGGGGTTTCGCGAAAAACTTAGTTTAGTAAATAAATCAACGATTTGGATAGATTTAGATGACTAAGACAATAATTTATCTCTAATAAATTGATATTTTGTACATAGTACCATATAAATGAATGAGTTTGAAGGTTGTAATACTCGTATGTAAAAATATATAAACTTTGTCTGAAGGTTGGAGTGCTGCGAAATTCTGTTTATCTTTGAATGGGTGCCGCGCTTACAAAAAGATTGAGAACCATTGTCTTATAGCTTTTTATAAATTAAAATAGTATTTTTTCATTGAAGCATATATTATGCCGAAGGCTATAACTATAATTTTGTCTTTAGGCCCCTGAATAAACAAAATAAATTATACTTTGTAACTGAAGATTTTGTATTGCTCTCCGAGAGTAATCGGCGTTTTCGAGGAAAAAATGGAACCTTTTCCAGCACGCAGCAGTTTATTACTCCACCGAAAACTTGAGAACGAAAAAATGCTAACCTTCCATATATATATTCCCAGCTGATATTCATAGGGAGATGCGAAAAGCACTTTGTTAAGCAAAGGCGAAAAAATTGCCTGATGAGCAAATAGGAGCAAAGAAAAGGTGTATGTAGTCAAAACAGAGATAGGGCTTGTAGAGGAGTAGGAGGAGCAAAAGCAGTCTTCGAGGGAACATAGCCGAGAGATATAAAGCCTGATCAAGCGGGAGAGGGAGATGAAGAGGATGCTGCTTGAATTAGTGAACGTACCTATTTTACTCGTGAGGAGAAAGAGAGAAGTCAGACGCAGAAAAAAGGAGAAGCGAAACAGGGAGAGGGAGAAGAGAGGAGAGCTGGATTTGGTACGGTAACAACGCGAGGGGTAACCAAGGGAACACGTGCAGGTGTTTTGATAGGAGATGAGAAACTCGCGGGACCGATGATTTTCGATGCGCCTCCGCTTCCTCGAGGCATTTTGAGGCAGCGGGTTAACGGGAGATAGAGGAGGAGGAGAGAGAGAGAGAGGGGGGGGAGGGCAAGGAGAGGATCCGGGACGCGAAGGATTCCTCTCTATTTTTTTCCTTTCTCTAAGCGTCGTTCGTGATGCTTCGGGTGAAGTCGAGCAAACGCAATGCACGAGATCCCAAGCCCTTGTCATATTTTTAACCAGGAATTTAAGGCTTACGGCGTGCATCCTTTAAAAGTTTTTGCGATCCGACGATAAAGCCTCGCGAGGCTTCAAGGTGAGCTTTATGTATGTTTTTTTTGGGTAGGCTCTACGAAAAAATTGATAATCGAGGAAGAAAACTTCACCGTGGAAAATTTATTTTTTAAATCCATTTGTCATAACGAGGAGTAACTTCGAGTTATCGGAAGTTCTTTTTTAAATCCGTTGATCTGAAAAATGTAGAAATATTTTCGAGCTAACAGATGTAGTTCAGTCGAGCTTCATATTGATAATGATTTGTCAAGTCGTGAATAATGTAATTTTTCATTCAAACACATGGAATTTATTATTTAAAAAGTTGAATAAAATATATAAATGAAATCTAAATTTCATTTATGTTTGAGACTGTATATTTTCAAAATGTTTATGAACTCAAAATTACTCTTGAAAAAAAAACTATAAAAAATAAACGTTATTTCTGAAATTGTTGGTATTTTAATGGTTATCACACTTCGTAGTTAGCCAGTTCATGGACCGAGACAAATTTGCCATTTTCATTACGAATTCATTCAAATTCTATTTAATCTTTCAAAGGTCTACCACTACACCCCGAATCAGTTTAAGAGTATCACAAGATTTGCGACCGTGGTTGTTGCCGAAAAAATACCCTCTTGCGAAACCAGCGAGGAATGCATCGCACGTCGAGAGCAAGTCGATAAATAACGCCCTTAAAAAAATCTATATCGTTCGTCACGTGGTTATGGTGAGTTATAGAAAAAAATAAACCACTCTTTTTTTAGAGTCATATACATCTATTAGGAAGAGGAAGGATGGGGAGGAGGGCAAATAGAGGTATAGGAATCGCACACCACTCTACCTTCCGTCCCCTTCTCCCTCTCTCCATACTGCCTATCCTCCCTTTCTCTCCTTCTCTCTCTCTCCCGCACCACGCTCCACATTCTTCCTCCCACCTTCACTCCCTCCTCACTCTTGGGTGCCATCTATGAATAATTCAGGGGACCACCATAGCACGCGTCCCTCTGCTCCCTACAGCCGCCACCGACTCCCAAGGGAGTTGCGACCCTAAATCTCCGGCAGAGGCCGCCGGGGTGGGAGACGGACGCGTTAGAGAGATGGACGGTGGTGTGGGCCATGAAACTCTCTCTCTCTCTCTCCTTCTTCCTTTCTCCTTTCCCCCGTAATATTCTCCCACCTCATCGACTGAGGTGTATTGGAATGGGACAGAATAGGACGAGAGAGGAATGAGGTGGGCGATGAAAGAGGCGTAAGGTAGAGAGAGGGAAGTAGGAAACGCTTTTAAAGAGGAAGTGGGGATACGAGAGGAAAAGGGAATTAAAGGGCAAAAGAGATGAGAAAGGAATGGAAAAACGCTTATGGATTTTCCGAACTTGGTACGTGTTTCGGAGATGCCGGGGGCGTTGTTACTGTGCTTAAGGGTTTGTTGATACGAGTTTTGTTTCATTTACTTAGCGTTAGATGCTCCAGCTTGTACCGAGGGTATTATTTCGCCTAAGAGGAAGTAACCAATCGAATCTATCGGTGTTTCGGATGAGCCATCGAAAACATTTTCCCCTAGTTAATAGCAAACGTGAGCAGAGGAAAAGTGTTATAGATAAGGAAGGCAAACTGTATTATCATTAAAACGGTTCGAGAGCGAATAGTATGCATATAAATTTTCACATTATACTAGATACACCCTATGAATTAAGTATGAGATTTAAAAGTAAGGCAAATGTAAAAAAATAATGTAAATTCGCGAAAAATTTTGATATTGATCATCATTATAGGTTCTTGACAGAAGTATTTTGAAAATACGAGACAACTAAGTTCGTTGGTAAACATATCTTTTAATTGCAATTATGTATTAAGGATTGAATTTTGCTAAAATTTTACTAGGGCAAACAAATCCTAAAATCAAGGAGTACTTAGTTGTTGAAGTCTACGTTTTTTCGGTGAAATTTAGTACCTTGCCAATAATTGGTGTTCCTTCAAAGAAAATATTATCTAGCTCATCCCGTGGCCGATATTCGATTGACGAACTGTGTCACTCCAATAGATATAAAAAGGGTAGGGAAAACCGGATTCGCATTTCGGCTGCAAATTAGCCGTCATCAGTGGTGGCTTGCCAAATACGAATGACGGCGCATATCGTTCCGATGGAGATAAATGGACAACCGGCTGCAGAAAGCAGACATCATATCTTATTTGAGGTAAAAGCGCTTTAAATAGAAACGCGAGGCTGTTTATATTGGATGCGCGTTTCAGAAAATCGCTGAGCAAGTCGAAAGAAAATTTTATTAGGATGTAGAGGGAAATTTCTTTGTGAGAATCTTTCCGGAGACAGTGGCCGTAGGTGTGCTATTAATGGCGTATCAGCGATCCGTCTCCGAGGCTGAAACTTATCAGGTAGCAGCGCCCTTGTAGAGGGAGGGAGGGGGAGAGAGGGAGGATAGAGAAGAGGGGAGAGCGTGAAAGAGAGAGAGACCGCAAATTCCATGGGGATAAGGAGGCGTGAGGGGAGAACAAGAACAGTGAGCGAAGGAGAGAGGCAACATTCGAGGGAAGTGGCACCGGGGTTGAAGTGAAGATCGGATATCGTGGATGCATTCTGACGGAATCATTCTCGTCCACTTTATAATCCTTAAACGGCGCACTTAAAAGAGTTTCCAGGTAATTTTAAAACGAGAACCTATGTTTATTTTCTGCGTCTATGTACACGGGTCAGACTTTTATAAATGGGTATACCTTATTTACTGAATCTATTAAGTAATTAGAAGGAGAAAGGAAAAGAGAATGGGAATGAGCAGAAATTGAGAAAGAGGACGTAGCATTTGTATAAGATTAAAAGGAGCTGCAGTACAAAAATAAAAACAATAAATTATAATTGATTTAAAAAATGTTATACTATTGAATCATGCGCCATTTCCAAATGGTGGGAATTCATAAAACTAAATATAGGTCACCTAATTTTCAATGGATTTTTAAACTGATAATACAGCAAATATTTCGAACCGAATTTCAAATATCGTATGAGTGAAAAATAACATTTTATGACTTTTATTTAAATTTCTTTAACTAATTTGATTTTTCTGGAAAATATTCAAAACTAATATAATTGAAAGAAAAGTTAAAATAATTGCAGTTCATGTATATAGTTAATTGTAAATAAGTTACTACACATTTTTCATTTGATGGTAAATTGACAGTTCGTTCGCAATATATCGTGTTTTTACGAGTTAATAAGAGTCAAGTAATTCCTCTAATAAGTTAAATTCTATACGTTTTAAATAACGTCTAATTTGCTCAATTATTTCAAGTAAATTTTAGTTACTTCTTTATACATTATATCTTATTATTTCGAATGTCCTTATATTTGGATAATCATTTGGCTTCTCTACTAATAATTACTTAAACATTATAATTAAATCAAAGATAACTTTCAAAAATACTGATTTGAATGTGCATGAAAGCCAAACCAGATCATAGCATATCTTACTGATTTGTCATATCGAAATTATATATATTTGGAATACTTTTATGATAATCCTGTCATATTTGACGGGCAATTACGCTAGTTATATCATATTGTACAGGAAATTACCTCAGTCTAGTTTTTATTGACAAAATGGGCCCTCTCGTGCAGTCATTCCTGCATCTCCAAATACCAAATTTTGGAGTTGATGATAACCATAATTACCAAAAAATGATCCAGCGGGTAATACCATGTCACCTTAGAGTAGCCATCAAAATCATTATTAGGGCATTAAAAGCAAAAAGTGTGGGAACAAAACTTATTAAATAGTCGGGGCCACCGAAAACGTAAAAATATCTCCTCGCGCGCTCTCTCTCTCTCTCTTTTCGCCACCTCCCTCAAAAACCGTAATTATTCTCAATTTAGGCACCCTCCCGCACAAAAAAGGAATGTCATTTGAAATTTAAATTGAATCAATTTACGTCCCAGTTCCTCCACCTCGGAGGAAATTTGATAAATTCCCTTCGCATCCCCCGCCCCCAGCCATCTTCACCCTCTCGAGCGCCGACCTGCCCATCTGCGGGAAGTCCTTGTTGACTTTTGATCTTTGTTCATTTCATTTCAACTCATAAAGCGCGGCGGAGCGAACAAACACGTTGCTTCTTTGCTTCCGTCTCTTTTGCTCCCTCCCTCTTAACGTGCTCCGTCTTACGAGGAGACAAGGTCGGCGTAAAATGAAAACAAAAAGTAATGTATGCGAACAAAGACCCAATCCGCATACTTGAACAGGAGTGAAAAAAATCTTCTCAACAAGTTGCCCGACTCTTAAATATAATGCTATGTCTCTCCCCCACTCTCTATCTTTCTCTCTCTCTCTCTCCTGTTCACAAACGCACGTGCTGTATAGCCGTACGATCTCTTCTTGGTCGTATTTAGTCGATACCATTACACAGCCTCGTTGCCGGTGGTGATTACGTCTTGCATTTGATTGGAAACAGGTCCTGCGACTCACGTAGTACAATTGTGTGAACCTGATTAGAGAAGGTCGACCATGAGGGGGGAGGGGAAGGCGGTTAGGGAGGCTTCGTAAAAAAAGAAGGGAGAAGAGAGAGAAAATGAGGGGACAGCGGTTGACGGCTATGGACGCGAAGGGCGGAAGGAGAGACTTTTCGGTGTAAATCTTTGGAGTGGCACCACGTACGTGTCTGAGTGTTGCGCTGAAAGATACGTGCGGGAACGGGACCTCGTTACGAGCTGCGATTTCTCCAGTTAGTTATTTTTTTATCCTACATGCGCGCAAGGTCGAGGCTCATGTGCAGGCAAGAGGGTACGAGAGGGTACGTACGTACGGTGTAGGAGGCCCGAGTGCGGGCGGGAAGGTGGCGAGAGAAGGGTCAAGAATTACTACGTGTGGAGCGGTTGCGAGATGGGATTCTAGGGAAAAATATCATCTCGGGGTCAAATATATCGAGGTCAGCAGATTTATGATGCAAACACACGTCAAGCCATTTAAAATCGATTTATTTTTATTTTTTGCTTTAATAAATTTTCTTCGCGAGACAACTGCGACAAATTAATTTCTTCGCGTCAGGGGTGTAAAATTCAATAAAAAAAATTTTTTAAAGGTGATCTCGATCTCTGAAAAGATTTCAAGCGAACAAAAACTGTGTTAAAATATAATTTTAAAATGCTGAACATGAATGGAAATGTAATGTGATTTTTAAGCTCTACCCAATTAAAGACTCCTTAAGAGGGGCATATAAAGGTCTTAGGACGGGTGCACTTTAATTGAATTGCGTATAGTGCCTATTGTCAGAATGAGCAATTTCCGTATGAAAGCTTACGAAATTTCAAATATTTTTTCTTAAAGCAGGTCAAAAACTTCAATTTAAATAAAAATGCGTGAATACATTACAATGTTAGTTTGTCCTGACAGTTTTTACTGAAGTATGAGGGACTTGTTTCATTAGCTTTATCTAAAATCTTTGAATTATCCCAAATATACATTTTTCACCTAGCATGTTATCTCCGTCTTTTCATTTACAGATGATTTTTATATTCGATAACTTTGAAAAATAACAATACCTCAAGATATAAAATAGATAGAAACATGAAAATGTTTGTGATTAAAATTTGGTAATAACGAAAATGGTTTATTTAAAAAATCTCAAAGAAAATGTTGACAGTTCCCACCATCGTACTGAATGCATAAACGTAGACTCCTCAGCATGTTTTATGACAAAGCCTGCGGCATTTATTGAAAGATATACTTAATGACATTCCTATTTCTTGCCATTAGATCACCAAGAATCTGGGAATATGTAATGTTAACTCGCTGAAATAATCACGGGATGTCAGATCTCGGGATCAAGGTGGACATTAAGGGCTTGGAAACGATAGGGTCCCATAGAGTAGGAAAGTTCTCCAATGCTGTGACATGCTGCGCGGATGTTGTTTCCATTTTATTGAATCCAACCTCGGAGAATTTTATGCCTCTTCAGGTAAACTATTATTTATTTTCATGATAACTTTGTAACAATTCCGTTGATATTACATTTAAAGCAGAGAGGGCGGAAAAGTGGATAAAAGAAGGGGAGGATGATGAGGAATGGCATGTGAGGGGGGAGGGAGGAGAAGGTAGACAATAGAGTAGAGTAGAGAGAGGGTGATAGGGAGGTGGAGGTAGAAAGGGAGAGAGGAGAATCTCCATACTCTTGATCAACTAAAGTCTAGAATCAAGGATGTCATTGAGAGCATATCCCGTGAGTAGTCTACGTCAAAAAACATGCTGTGGAATGTACGGTTATGTATCCCGCTTGGTGGTGGTCCCTTTCAGAATTTTATTATAGATTTTTTAAATAATCAATTTTGTGTCATCAAAATTTTGTCAGAAAATTTTTTAAATTTCAATCTGATTTATATCTCGAGTTGTAACCATTTTTCATGGTTCTCGAATAAATAGATCGCCCTATATTAATAATAAAATATTCAATATGTTGAAGGTATCATTTTCAAATTATTAATCGCCGTTCACTGTCTTGCAATTTTCCTGTCTAGATTCCTAAAAATGATCATTTTGTATCAATTTATAATAATTTATAATAATAATAATTTTTATTTACATTTCTCCTTGCGCTTATATTTTTATCCAAGTGTAATATAATGATAAAGATAATGAGACTATAGCATCATAAATGAAACACTTTGTAAAATTTCCATTGAAATTTTAAGTGAAATCCTAATTGTGTTTCATTTCTGATACTATAATGTACCAATTTCACCAATTGAAGGCTTACATTATACGTTTCTCTGATAGGATTATCATATTCCTCTTTTCTGTATAAAATAAACATTCAGTTATTAATTTTATGTATTACTATACAAAACCAAACTTTTAAAGAATGGTGTAATGTTTAAAATTGCCTATTAAAAATGATGCAGATCTGATATTAATTAATTCGTTACGTCTTTGCTTTCTAAATGTATAGTATATAATCTCATAAATATTTATGACTAGCAGAGAACCACAACCAATTTGAGATAAATGGGGCATAATTATTAAACCGGAATTTATTTAAAGAGCTGTTTATATTAGCTATAATTTTCAACTATGACAACGATTATTAGATTATTAACTGTTTTAAAAACCTCTACTAATTGCATGTTTCCGTTATCCTCCTTTGTATTTAATTAGCTCTTTATTTACCGCTAATGAAATATCGCCAAATGGCTGCTTTGCCTTTTCATACTTTCATTTTCCAAACGTTCATTTGATTTCTTATTCTTGCTAGTGTTGACGTCGCATGTTGATCTCTTTCTCCGCCGGTTTAATTTCCTGTTTGAATTTATATCATTGTCATTTGTATATGCTTTAAATACTTTTATTGGTCTTTACGGAATTCACGGATAATTTTCAATGCAATGAGAAATTATGGCAATAAAAAGCAAGTTTTCTTTCAAAGAAACAATTCAAATTTGGACTCAGTTGAAGGCAAATCATTTAATTAAGTATTGTAGTATTTTTAATTCCCCATATCACGATTATTTGTGCTTAGTATTTACACCTAAACAAGAAGCATTTCATGAAAAACATGTAACAAAAAAATCTTATGACAAATAAAATAAATAGTGACGAAAACATCACTCTCATTGTACTTAGGTTTTTGCGGTAAATTTGCAAAGGTGCTCCAATTTTAATGTTGAGAACATTGTTCGTCACATCACCTCAAAGTGAGGAAATGAGGATAAACTTTGCACAATAATAAACACACTGGTAGAAAGAGCAACCTGAAGCCGTATATACTTCGTTTTTGAAGTACACACATGCAAAGGGTGATGAGACAACCTTGCGGTACTATCCAGCAAAGTTTGGAATAGTAACCCTCCTACTCTTTCCCAAATGCCTTTCTCTCTGTACACTTTGTCACAAAATCCTTTTTCGCTTAATAAACTTCCTTCTTCCTAGTTTGTGAGACACGGAGTTGTTCGTCCACATAACGTAGATGTGTCGAATAGCAGAAAAAATAAGCGAGTGAAGAAGAAGAGAAACGAACAGACTTTTATTACAAGAGCTCAGGTATCCCATATTGGTTGAAAAGGATTTAACGGCTCGCTTGGGTTAGTAGTACGTTGGTGAATGCTATCCTATGTGGGATGGGATACTGAGTTGAGAGATTGAAAGAGGCAGGAAGAGAGAGGGATGTTACAGGTCATTCGAGCAGACCACAGGAGAGGACAGATCTCCCCTGTATCCTTACTATCCCTCCCATCCTCTCCACACATACACACTACCCTCCTCCATACACCCACATACACTCTCTGTCGCGGACACAACCCTTCAGGGGGTTACTAGAGTTCGTTCCACTCACACAAATACGTGAAAATGCGATCTCGGATTCCGCTCGCCTGGTTAGCCTTAGGGTGTTGCGGTGGTCGAGATAGAGTAGGGGAGTATAATAAAAAACCGGAGGAATAAACGAACGAACGGACACACTCCAAAAAAGAACAGAAAGCGTGGGATCTCTTCCACACTTCTACCGCAAAAGGTGGATGTCGTATTTCCTTCCTGTCCTTTCTCTCTCCTCTCTCTCCCCTTCCAAATATATCTCATCCCTTTTCCCCACTAACCTCAACACTCACTCATCTCGTCTCTTTCTCCTCCTCCATCTCTCCTCCCTAATAACACCGTTGCGGACCAGATGCGTAGGGAATTTAGTGGACGGATCAAAGCCGGTATTCCTCAGCATGCAAATTCATTTTGAGTGAGCTTTCCCCGCCTTCGCTTTTACGTATCCTTTCGGATAAGGGGAATGGTTTTTTTAAGGGAAAAGGGGAAAGTGGTGGTGATGGTGGTGGGAGCTTGGATTGGAGAAAGAAAGAGTTGAGGTGGGCGAGGAAAAGGGTTTGTTTTTTGAGGAAAAAAGGGGGAGAGGGAAGATTCGAAATGGATGGAGGGGGAGTGGACGAGATGTAGACGGATGAATGTGGGAAGCACACAAGGGGGCGGAGAGTGTGGCCAATTTTCCAGTCTGCCTCTCCGTGACACTCTCCACCGCCTTTCATTTCTGCTCATCCTCCTTCCTTTCCCTCACCGCTTCCATAACCCCATGCGTTTCCTCTCTCTCTCTCTCTCTCTCTCTCTCTATCTCTCTCTATCTCTCTCTCTCTCTCTCCCCTCTCCGTTTTTTCTTCACCCCTTTCCCTCCTCGTGTCTTTCCTCCGTACATAAATATATTTCTCTTCCTCGCCACCTTTTGTTTCATTTTCATTTGTCCAAAGGGATTGTCTCGCATGAACCCTTCCTCGCAATCCTACTCAAGGGGTTGTATTTTTCCTTTCTCCCTCTCTCTTTCGTCTCCTATCTTTTCTCCTTCGTCAAAATGTTATTATCTCCTTGTCGTCCGTATTTTTTATACTCATATCTCTCTCGTTTATAGGTTCCCGTTGGAATTGAATAATAAAGAAAACTAGCATTTTTTTAGTTCATAACTCAGAATATAATTATTAAAATTGAAAAACATAATCAAGCGCCAGTAATATATTATCCCTGAATGAGAACAACTGTTTTTAATGCTGAATTATTTAGACAGCATTATTTTATTCAATTTATGATTCTCTTCTATTGTATGAGAAAATATACCAACACGTGAGATCACACCAATTCTCTTACAGTTCCAAAATAAACACAAAACTGTATTCTTTGTATAAACATCATTCTAATACAAACCATAGTAAAGATACTTCATAACAATTTTGTAAAAATATGAAAGCACTGTGTAAATTTACTGATAAAACGCTAAAGGTTGGAAATTAAAATTGAAACTATGATTCTATTTGTACGATTGGACAACTTAATGATAATATGATAAATATCTGCTTCTATTAAGAAATTTTACATATTAAATGGTTCATAGAGCAGAAAATAAAATATCACATATAAATGAACAATGCTATCGAGCACAATCCCATACTACTCAAATTTTAAAATTAATGACCTAAATCATAGTAAACTTTTAACAAATTAACTCTTACTTTTTACATAACTTACATTTCTCAGCCTTAATTTTACCAGAAGATATGACATAATACAAGAGTTCACCCAGCTGTTTCTCACATACTTCGTAATGAACTTACCAAGTTCTCTATTAAAAGAATGGGAGCCAACAAAATGCAGTGCGAAAATGAAGTCCAACAACGCTAATTCAATCTTTTTGAAATTTTCCATTACACTTGCTAATCGCCTTTCTTATAATTATCTTCCTGCAGTTTTAAACCTGATTTATAGTGATTTTTTTGCCTGCCATCTTAATCCCCGACTTGGTAAGTGTCCGCTGGGCTTCCTTCAACACCTTGTTGCCACCATCATCACTACCTTTTCATTTCCTTGAGTTAATATATATATATATATATATATATATATATATATATATATATACATGGCAACAAGTTGTTGGAATAAGGAAGCCCAGTGAGCACTCACCAATAAGATATCTTTAAGTTGGCGAGCTGCTGGGGGTGTCGAAGTGACACACGTAAAACAAAAAACACGGAAGCTTTTGGGGGTGATTCCTTCTTCAGCAAAAGAGAGACAACTGATGGAAGTGACACTGGATGGAGGCATGGGGGTGAAAGGGTAGTGTGGAAAGGTTGGGGATTGGAGGATACGGAGGGAGTATGGGAATGTCCTTAATGGATATAAAAGCTAAACACCAAATTTTTAATCCAAACCTAAGATGTTATCCGTGGTAATCATTTTTGATGGTGAAAATACGGCGCAGTTTGCTAGTCAATTCATATTCTGCAAAATAATTCCAAATTTGAGTAATTTTATTAATTAGGTCCTCATAAAAAGGCTTCCACTTAGAAAACATCGCTTTTACCCAATTATATTGTCTAATAAACGAAGATATATTTTTATATCATCAAACCTATTTCTCGGCAGTCTCTCTTAATGTACCTACTCCTTCATTGATGTCTAAGATTTTTTCTTGAGGAAAAGGTTTGAATCTTATAAGCAATTGTTGCCATAAAAATGTTTTCGACTCAGTTGAGGATAATGTTGATAGGAGGTTGATTATTTTTGCTTGCGCACTATTTTGTGGAAAAGAGTGCTTTTCCCTTAAACAGATTGTCATCCTAAAATAATTGAAAAATATTTATTTGGGAGCAGTGGCCGTATTTATTTATATGTTCGACTGATTCCTATTCACGGTTAATTGGAAAAGGGATATATTGTGATGAGCATTGTTTTACAGTTTGGAAGAGAAGACTTTCCTAGCATATTCTGCTGCATAGAATAATTTTTAGAAGTCTTCTGCTTTTGATAGAGAGATGCAGATTATTTTGAGCACGTTGACTTGGTTCTCAGTGTTTGATAGGAATGAATTTCAAATATCCCCATAATATCTTAAGGCAATAATCCACCATTCCCATTTAACCAAGCCTCGTTATTATTGATACTTATGTTGTAGTAATGGCAGCATTGACTTGATCTATCCTTGCGCATTAGTTATTATAAAAAAACCATTGATGTAATTTATTTTAAATTTTTCATTAATTATAACTAGCTGCTTGGTGCAGCGTTGCTTGCAGCATCAATAATATATGTGCTTACTTCCACCCGGCATGGTAAATTAATGCAATGTGTGTGTATATATTTAGAAATGTATTCCAAAATATTACAAAACTTTTCAACTACCTCCGACGGTCCCGCATTTAAGGTTATACCAGTTACATGTTCGGCCCTGAGATGGCAGTAATAGAAAGATCCATAACGTAAACATTTTCTATCAAAATTTTCTTTTAAAATTATCTACATCTACAGTTTACCCTGCAAGCCACCGCAAGGGTGTGTGGCAGGGAGTGTTTAGCGACATATGCTGCTATTAGATATTATCACTTTTTTACTTTAATGTTCTTTACGGCTTTAATGTAAGGCAATGGAAATCAAGAATGTGCATGTGTATAATTTAAAAAATGGATGTCCAAATACTACAGTGCCACATGGTGGATAACACAAACTATCTCGACGGTCCGCATTTTAGGTTATATATTAGGGGGTGCCGGTGGTGTGGTGGTTAGGACGCTGGCTGCTACTCGCCTGCTTCTTGAAAAAGGCATCGGGTACGAATCCTGCGAAGGTAGGATTTTTTCAAGGTCGCCCTCCGCTCTGTTTGTGTGGTTTGAGGAGACCGCACAAATTCAGCTGTTCCGTCCTTCGGAAGGGACGTTAAGCTGTTGGCCCCCCTGGTGTTCTTCGTAAGAACAGGCGAATGCCGGCGCCGGGTTTCCCTCCTCTCTTCCCCGGCTATTCATTACACTACCTCTGAGATACCTGCTGTGCGTAGGACAGAGGCGAATCGGCTGGGCATTCAAATACAAAAGGTTATATATTGCCGATCCCAGCACCCGCTCTGCAGTATGTATATTTAGGTTATATCGGTTCTCTTGACTGCCAAGAGATGGCAGTATGGTAAAAATTGCACGACTATAGTATTTTCTATCAAATACTTATTTAAAATTATGTTACTAACATTTGCTTTATTAGATACTCGGAGTATGTTAATTTTAATTTTTTAGGCGATATTTGCTACCAAAAATAGAAGAATAACGACGTTCGCATATTATTAGGGATGGGCAGCGAAGGAGTCGCGAAGAATCGACTCTTAAGCCGAAAGAGATCCCGGAGTCGACTACACTGGTGCCGTTACTGTCATCTACGAGAATAACAATGGCTAGTAGCATGAAAAATACCGTCTTGCAAGAATGATCATCTATAATTATATATTATTATTATTAATTTTTGGTTATATTAACTATATATTATTGATAATGTTAGTCTTGCCTTGGCGGACAGCGATCGGAAGAGAAAATAAATGTGGTGAATTTCCTTGAATATTTTGCATAAGTTAAGGTGAAAAAACAAGACGTTAACTGTAGATGCATTAACCCATTAGTGACCAGTGCCTACATTTATAGACACAACGTTTCAAAGCCCGCGCCCACAAGCGAACGCGGCGCACAGCATGCGCCGCTCGCTAGATTGTAGCGTTGGCAACGCTGGGGGAGGGGAATACTGAGACATCTCGCGAGGCACTTAGCTGATCAGTGCCGACCGGCGAAAACACGCTTCTGGCAAAAGCTATGCCGCCTCCAAAAAAGTGAGTTGTTTCACATGAAAGTCAGTGTTCGCATTCCGTTTTTTTCCCTCAATTAATATCAACATATTTCTAAAGAGGCGTAAGGAGTTTTGTGGTTCTGGAAATTCTCACTTCTTCCGTGGTCGGGGGCAGGAAGTTTCCACAGATTTATCTAAGATTGTTCAATATACAGTGATACTAATTCGCGTTTTGCGGTTGAGATCACCGCCATTCTTGAATAAGATTACTGTCTACTCGATGCTGACATCTTCATTCAGCCCCCCGAGAATCATCTTCTCAGCGACGGGGATAGTGACGGCGATGATCTCGAGGCAAATCTGAACCATTTGTCCGGGAATCAGCTGTGTGGTAGAGCTGAGCTCATCGCGAAGAAAATGACGGCTGATGGGGAAGTCGTGACGTTCACTGGATGACCTTGAGATCGGTTTTCCCTCTACCGCCGACGCTCCAGCAAGCGCCAACCAGCCAATCGCCACGGCTACGCCAGTCCATGAGGCAGGGAATCAGCCTCGCAGAGACGTCAGCACATTCCCGAGGAGTAGCTCTGGGGACTCCGTAGCGTCATCCTCTGTCCATCAGCAGCTACTTGGCTCGGGCAGACGTCTGCGCAGTGTTGAGGTTCTTCCGGAGCACACGCCCTACGAATAAGGCCGCGACAGCGGCTCTTCGAATTCCAGCTCAGCAGGCACCAGCAGCTGGCGACGCAGACGACGCCCCCTTTAGCGTCCTCCGAATGAGCAAGTGGCCGCAGGCTGCTTCCCTAGCCAACCGAAAGTGCCCGCCACTGCTCCCATTGTTGCGCAGCAGTGATGGTCGGCGCGTGAGGCAACGTGACGGGACTCGCGGCAAGAGTCTATTTCGCGCAGCCAGGAGGAGGCTGTAGACGACCCCGACGGACCCCTGAGTGATGGAACGGCGTCGGACGGAGATTAACGGCCTAGTACGGCGAAGAGGCAAAGGAAAAGCGCTTAGGTTATACTAGAGTGGGTGGAGACTGACATAACCAATAAGCAAGAGCGAACCTGGGAGATGCTTGATTGGCTTCAGGAAGATAAACAGCCAGCAGATATATTTGTATTATTTTTTATGATGAAGTCATATCTCTCCTCGTTGACAACAATGTCAGCTATGCTTCGCAAAAGGGTAATTCCCAGTTCACTCTGACCGAAGATGATAGGAAAATTTTCCTCGCCATCTCTTCCTTAGTGATTATTATACCATGGCGTGTAGACAAATGTACTGGGAGATTTCCGAGAATGTTCACCATCCTGGCGTTGCGCAAGCTATGGGCCGCCATCGGTTTGAGGAAATTCTGCGTTACCTCCATGTAGGTGATAATACTGATTTGCACAAAAATGACAAATTTGCAAATTTGCGCCCTCTCTGGTTCATGCTCAATGAGAGATGGCAAAAATGTTTCCCTCAAGACGCTAACTTGAGCACTGATGAATCCATGTGCCCTTACTTTGGGCGCCAGGGATGTAAACAGCACATTCATGAAAAAACCATCCACTTTGGATACAAAATCTGGTGCCTGTGCACTCGATTGAGGTATATTGTTCAAGGCGAGACCTACCAAGGGGGTGCGACTGGAAATACCATACCAGATCTTAGTGTATGGAGATCTGTTGTAATTAACTTAGTGAGCACTCTGCCAAACCCCTACAATTTGCATTTTGACAATTTTTTTATGTCTGTGTAGCTTATTGGACATTTGCAACAGAATGGTCACGATGCTACAGGCACTATCCGTACCAATAGAGTAGACAAAGCGCCACTGAAAAACCCTACCTTTCTGAAAAAGCTCCCAAGGGGAAGCATCATCAGGTCACCGACGAGAGCACGAATATCTCCCTCGTGAGTTTCAATTACAACAACGCCGTTACAGCTACCTCCAGCTGCTGCGGCGTTCACTTTATGGGAAAGGTCAATTGCAGGAGTAGTGTCGGCAAAATAAAATAATTTTCATTTTATCCCGAAATACCTCATATCCCCCCGACCACGCCCACTGCCTACAAATGTGGGCACTCGTTTTCTCGCGATGGTGTAGTGCTACTACGTTAAATCTTATTTGGGGAGTATTTTAGGGCAGAACTAATAAGTAATTCAAGATTTCTCCGAAAAAATACATGGCATCGATGCGCGGACAGTAATGGGTTAATGAAGAATTTAAAATGCTCATTATTTTATGTTTCTGCGTTCATTACCTCCAAATAAAAATTATACAGCGTGATTTTACTGGAGAATACTACTTTTCAAATAACACTAGGATAACTTAAAAAAAAATTTGGGATCGAACCCAGACCTACTCCGTATGAGCTATGCACGATATCTGTTCAACCATTCCCTTTCTTATCAACAATTCGGCAATGAATTCCATTAAGT